>JAPDOI010000318.1:0-600000 GCA_029168955.1 Aplectana chamaeleonis
ATCACTGCGGAGGACGGTCTGGCACTCGGGACACCACCGGCCAGCAGGGTTTCGAGAATACTTCCTCAGTCTCCATATTCGCTGAACTTGATTCACTAGACCTGATTCCAAAGGGAGGAGCTCCTGAGTTCTCTGAGGGGACGATCACGGTCCCAGCTTCTGCTGCAGTTATCAGTATTTTCCACAATTAGCGTTGTTCGCCATTCTGTACTCTTGACGTTTCAAGATGAAGATAAGTATCTCAATTACAACCCTTTTCCTGATTAGGTCAGGAGAAGCGTGTAGAGATAAATCCTCAACCAAAAGTCTATCAAAGGCACTGTTTGCGATAAACTTCATCCTCGAATTTTTCATGACAAACGCTTCTCGTGGCTCTCAGAAGCAGAACAGAGTCGAAAAAACGGGCGAAAAGCTACCTAGGAGCCGGAAAATGGCTTAGAAAAGTGGGCAAATTCCGCCGCTGTGGGCAAGTCCCACCCCTTTCCGCCCCTCGACGTGAACAAAGGAACAATCGAAATCGTGAGTTGAGCGATGGTTTCCGATCAAACGCCCCGTTTTTCCCTCCATTCTAAACTTCTCTCTTTACTCAGGTCAGCTCGCATACATTGGCTGCAAAAGACTGAAGTTACAAGCCTCGGACAACTCGTCCATCATGCTTACCTAGCTCAATTTTCGAGGGACCATAACACCATTCCTAGAAGGTCTTGTACGATTCCAGAAGCATCATTTGAATTAGATTGGGACCGGTTTCAAGATAGGCGGAAAAACAGAAAAGCTGAACTTTTCATCGCAACACAAGTGCCCTTTGGGCATACAGTGGATAGTCCTTCAGCTTATAGAAATTCTTGCTCCTAATCTATTACTGTTCTTCCCATCTGAACCTTGATTTTGTATTGACTTCTTCTTCTTCTAGTTCCGATCAAAGGGGAAAAAGAAACCGGGTTTAGTGGACTCCTAAGCGAGAGAATTTTAAACCCCATGACGATATCATTTTTCCTTCTCCTACTCAACAAACTGGGTAGCCCATAAATGCGGCGGAGAGAAACACCGCTTGGTATAAATCGGTAACCCAACCCGGAGCAACGCATGGCAAGTTTTGTAGTGGATTTGTTCCGGACACTCTCAATGAGAGCAATATCCCTTTTCTTGTATTGAGAGAAAACAGTAGTACCAGATTCAACCAAAGGACATACGTAGCTCTTGTTAGCTAAGATCAAAATATTCAGACTTCTAGATCTTTCAGCTTTAAAAAGGTTATAAGTCCTGTGGAGAGCTCTGAAAACCGAAGCTCTGTAAAGTGTGCCCGAATGAGAATGGCGGCTCACGCGGCCGGCGTCGCTTTGCAGGCGGCCGTCGCATGTGCCGCGCTTCGGACGAGTGTTGGATTTCGACGACGGGCCGTTCCCTCTCCCCGTCTACAGAGATTGATCGGCAGCAGTGCTCCTCCTCTTCCTCACGCTGCCAGCGGGTGCGCCGGCCCCGTTCGTAGTCTGATGGCGGTGAGGACTTTCGCATGCTCGCCATCCTGATAGCGGCGAATGCGACGGCCGCCTGCCAAGCACGCCGACCGCATGGGCCGCCATTCTCATTCGGACGCACCTTAATGTCTTGTTTGTCGCCCTTATTGCACCTCTCACCTTAAAAAGTTTAGAGACAGTTGCCTGGGTTGAAGGAGGATGGTGTACCATCCATTTTCATTGCAAAGACACTGTTCGCGATAATCTGCAGTTTCGAGATTGTTCGCTAAATCGAATACATACTTTGTCCCCGAGTAGAACCGAATAGACAATGAAAATGAGAAAAACGCGCACAAGAGCACAAAATGTAACATGGGCATGAGTCCTAATGAGACTTTGCGTTCCCCATTGGAGGTTGGCGCAAGCTAGATGCACCTATATTATAGAATATAGCACCGAAATCGCGCCAATCTTCAATAGTGAACGCAAAGTCTCATTAGGATCAATGCCGAAAATACTCTCAGTGCGCCCTCGTACCCTCAGTGGTAGGGATCCAAGAACTCGTTCATCCTAACGGACAACTAGACCAGGCAGGGAACATCTTTCAGTGAAGTGAGGCGTTCGAATTTTTTCGCTCTTCGTGATTTTAGCACTTCTTGGTAGGGAACGTGTGCCGGATTGGTCCGCTTCAGAGCCTGATACAGAATGCAGAAGGAGAAAGGCTGCATCAAAAATTATACTACTATGCGTTCATCGTATTTCTGATGATTCTCCCCCACTTAGCGTCACTTCAGGCTCACATGGTCTGTATTTTCAGTGACACATTCTACATCAAAGTAATCTTAATCGCAAGAGCGTCGCTATCCCGTCCAAGGTCAAGTGCTATAAGCAACTCACATTTCAGTGCAGCGTACTCATTGTGGGCTGCCAGTATCGCACTCAACACGAATGATTTAAGGGCAGCAGACACGCTCGAAAAAGTTGTGACATAACTACGCTACTTGGGTCGTGTGGTCCCTAGTAGAACGCTCACGCCGATAGAAGCGTCAACAACGAGTGAAAACTACTAAATTTGAGTCAAAATTTTTCGTCAGCAACGCCCATGAGCTTTCAACTCCGCCCCTCAATATACGAACACGGTCACTTCGGCTAGTTTTTGAAGCTTCCAACGAGGTGAGCGTTCTAGTACAGGCTGTAAGAGTCTATCGGTCTCGCTATTCCAACCGTTTTATCGTTGATATTAGCTATTTCATCCGCTCGGGCTTAACCCATCCAATTTTGCCCCATAACAACATCCGTTGCTCCAGTATTTGCATGCAGTTTTCGTCGGGTTTTTCGTTAGTTTCCCATACGACTAGCTTCAAACCTTCGATTTATGACATAAAATCGCAGGTGTCCGCATCCATCTGTTTCGTGGTTACCACCACAATATATCGGTAAGGACGTGGCCTGACCATCACCATAGAGTTTGTGCTGTTTCCCTTGATAGGGCTTCTCACGCACACAGCGCTCATCTGCGAAACATATAGTTAGGCCCGTGGCTTGCCTCCTCGAGGAAAAACATTTAAATCTCACTCGCGGCTGGCGAGCGCGGTCGCGTGCGCCGGCCCGCTAATCGATTCAGGCCGAGAGAAGAGCGCAGCTGATCAGCTTACCGTGCCGCCAGCCACCAGTGGTACTTAAATCACCCGCGCCAGCCGCGGCTGAGATTTGAATTTTTTTTTCTTGAGGAGTCAAGCCACGGACCTAACGGTGTATTCCAAACCTCACCTGATTACCCAGCCTTCCGGAGTTCAGAGGAAATCCGACGTATTTGACTTCTTTAGTTGCATAGTGGCGATAGTTTTGCCGTACAATCCACGGAATATATACGATTTGTACTATGAACACAAATACCAGCAGACATATCCAGAATAACCTCGTTGTAGTCACGATCCGGTACGAGGACTTTTCGGTGAAATTCACACGAAGCGACTCTTGATGCGAGGTTTTGAGAAGCTTCTCCTGAAGAGAGGCATAGTGATGAACCGCTTGTCGAAGATTACTTCTGTGTGATTACTCAATGTTTTTGTCTTGTACTTTACCAGAGTTTTTGATTTTGAGACTGAAAACACCTTAACCAGCTTCAGAGCTCTGTGTCCCGAACAGGGGTGTGCGGAAATTTCGGTTTTCTGAAAAATCAGAAAAAAATCAGCGAAAAATTAATGAAAAACAGGTCTGTTGTGGACGAATTCAGCTTGTTTAGTCGTTTATGGGGTTTTGCTCTCATTTGTGTTCAGTTGTGCGATTGCTGCTAAAGGTAGGATTCGCTATAAGGAACGGTTGTTATGGTATCCTTATGAGAAGGTAGACATGATCATCACAAAAGTGAAAATAGGTGAAAGCTCAGTGGAAAAACGCTCAGGAACAAAGTATTGCTGGTTGTCACCTTGCACACTATTAAATAGATTTCAATGTATGTTTGTTTTGCCGTCTTCCGCCTTGCTGTTACACCCTATTCATACTTTTGCGAAGCGGCAAATGCCGCTGATTATCAAGAGAAAAATTAGATATATAGTCTACAGCAATGTTAGTAGGACCTGGTGAGGTTGCGGACCAACGTCCTAAGATACGGTAGTTGTTAGCTGGTATCTCACTCAGTATTTTTCCAGGAACAGCTTTGATAAATCGGTGAGCTCCTGTGTGTTCACCTGATTACGAGTACATCTTTTGGAAGCAATGAAAACAGGTGAAAATCTGAGAGCGGAAGCCGAAACTCTGCACCGGATCCAATTTTATTTATTTCGAAAGAATGAGTGATAACACTATCAGGCTACAGTATGTTAAGAAAGGATCCGCAACCTCACCAGGTCCTACTTCCATTGCTGTAAACTATGAAATGCTCGGTAACGGTATCAAACATCTGAATTCTCATTTCTCTACTGACAATGCGCGGCATTTGCCGCTTCCGCAAAAGCATGAATAGGTTGCTAAACGAAAAAACGAGCACTTATATGAATCGTGTTAGTTGAGGGATGCGCATACCCACCAATTACCTGTTCTAAGCTGTTTTTGTGCGTTTCTCCTGCAACTTTTCACTTTTCTCACTTTTTTGATGGTGAAACCTGCATTCTCAGGAAGAGAACGCAGCAACTGATTTCATCGCGAACCCTGCTCACCTGCTCAGTACTTCGGCACAATAGGGGTTGCATCCCAGGGCAAAGATCGATTACCAAACGCGTTCGCTGTCAGCATAATTCCACCACTCCGCCCTGTTCTAAGCTGCTTTTGTGTGTTTCCCTGCAACTTTTCACTTTTCTTCACTTTTTTGATGGTGAAACCCGCATTCTCGCAAAGAGAACGCAGTAACTGATTTCATCGCGAAACCTGCCTCACCCTGCTCAGTACTTTCCGGCAATAAGCTTAGGGGTTGCATCCCAGGGCAAAGATCGATTAGAACAGCCTGCTGTCAGTGTTGCAGCTGCTGCTGACAGCGGTATATGATTCCAACATTTGCTGGGGTTGAACCCCTCGATTCCAATAGCAACTGCTGATGTTAGCCGTCAGCAGCAGCTGCTGACAACGAGGGATGCAACCCCTACTGTGCTGACGTACTGGCATTCTCTGAGAAATTCACCCGATCAATAGCTAATAGATAGCCAAGAAATGCCTGCTTTCTGCTTGATAGCCGGAAATTGGTCGGGAAGTAGCTGGTTGCCGCGTAAGAGCCTAGAAATAACCACCAAAAAGTGTTCGCCGCGAAATGGACGCCACATAATGGGCGCGGTTGCGAGTATCCTCAGACAGGGATGTGGGATCACCGTGGCACCAAAGGCGAAAACCGCCCGGGTGACCCTACATCACTGTCTGGAGGATACTCGCAACCGCGCCGCAGCACGCTTCCGCAATCGGCGTGAACTTTGCGCACTGAACGGCAATGCGGAGTTGAGCTGTACAAGACGCATTCCTAAGGCATGATTCGGATGCCAACACCGCGGTCAGTCTAATTACCCAAGTTTGCGGCACTTGGACCCCGCCTAGCACCAGGAGGCCCCGCCGAGCTGCAGGAGGCCAAGGTGGCTGCTTTTCGAGCCGGGAAATGCCGCGTCGCGTGTTGGTGCTTGTCACGTCTTGGTTGTTTTTCGGTTATTACTCGGCTACTTCTAGGCTATTTCGTGAACAACATCATCTTACAAGAGACACCTTCGAACATAAAATGGAGTTTTGAAAAACGGTCTTTCGAGAGTTGTAGAGGGCGTAAAAATAAACAATTTAAGCTTTTAAAATTTCACTCAGTCCTCACGGGTAGGTCAAAAACCACCAAAACAATGGGTTGCGGTAGGTAAAATACCATTCAGTGAACCCTAATCTGACGAAATCCGCTGGAAAAACAGGAAACGGACCCCATATTCGTGTTCAGCGTCCCAAATTACCCCCTGGGGCTGATTTTGAGCGAAGAAAAAAATTTCGACCTCTGAACCCCCAAAAATGGCCTTGAGCTTCTTACCTCATGGGGCTCCGAAGGTCGAGAAAAAATTTAGGACTCGAACTTCGTTTTCGGAGGTTATTTAAAGTGCTCATACAGAATCTGAGGTCAGTTTATCGATTTTCGAGAGATTACGGTAGATTACGATGGGTATACGGTAGTTGGGTGAAAAACTCAGAATTGACTCAAAATTTCTGAACAGGGGTTATTCGGGGTGCTGAATACGAATTTGATGTTCACTTGTCAATTTTCAAATTATTAAGGTAGCTTTAGGCCCTCTATGTCATGGCAACTACCGTAAACTACAGTAAACCTCAGAATTTCTGGAGCAACGATCTCTAGATTCGTGTTCAAAGCACCCTAGATTTAGCCACCCCTACATACAAGTTTTGAGCCGAATCCGAAAGATTTTCTCCAAACCACTCTAAAAATTCCTTGATGGGTGCCAATTCTTGCCTTGTGTCGCGAGGGCTTGGAAAACTACTATAACTTTCTTTTCATAAAAGCTTCTCTATTTTTCAGTAGAAGCTGCGGAGAGCACACTCGGATTCTACGTCCAAAAATGGCACCAGAAAACTACATTTTAAACCAGAATGGCCAGGCTGAATAAAGTAGTTAACATCTTTGTAAGATGCGTTTTCAAAAGAGTGGTTCTGTTCTACTCCAAATCTTGGAATTGATAACGAAACACTTTTCTTGAGTCTTCGAGCCATGCGCTTAAGTATTAGGTTGCTCCAATGGATTTTGCAGTTTACGTAAACCCATTTCTGTTTACAATAATTTTTTCTGTTGGAAAAAAAGATTGGTCATTGATCAAGGAACGAGTCCACGAAGTTTCATTTGGTCCGAACTTTTTTCCAGCGTCATATATCAAAATAAGTCTCCTAAAGTGTTTCTCCCAATTAAGGACGATTTTTCTGTAACATATGTGGGGGAGAAGGGTAAGGGTATCCTTGATACTCTAGCAATTGTCGAAACTTCAGAATTTCTATAGTTTCTAACATTGATGTGAACCGTTCTCGGTTTTTATCACGTTACCTCTGCGATATAAGAAAATAGGTATAAAAAACAAGAGACACTGTTAAAACTCGAAACAAGTGAGGTGAACACATAGAAACGCCATTACTACCAGCCATAATGCAGTAATGAACCCACAGTATTCGAACCTTCTTTCAATTGCTTCGTAATCCAACGCCTAACCGACTGAGCCACAGTGTGCTGCTAGCTCACACCCACTATCACATTGCAGTTATCGGTGATTTGAATGCAACGAACATTGTTCAGGGGATCAATGAACAAGTCATAACTCGAGAACCTAGCTAGATTTCATCTTCAAACTCTTAGGAGAACCTTTTCTTATGATTTCAAGGCCACTGTATAGCTCACATTTGTGCTACGTCCTCCCAATCCAACGTTCTGGTTTCTTTCCTTTTTTGATCGTTTTTTATCTACCCCTGGGGACTGAGTGAAATTTTAAAATCTCAAATTGTTTCTCGTTAATTCCTCTACAACCCTCAAAAGACCGTTTTTCAAAACTCCATTTTATGTTCGAAGTGGTCCCTTGTTAGCCGCCTAATAATCGAGGAACAATCGAGAAACATTCGAGAAATAGCACATCAAGAACCCCTGTGGAGCCTGGTGGGCTATTTCTCGGCTAAAACTCTCAGAGTGAGTGCCTTCAATGATGATCTACCTGTCATTTACGTGCCATCGCTAATATCAATGTCTTATTAATTATTTGTGTAGTCTCGTGGTTATTGTATTACAGGTATAGCAAAGATGTTCAGAATTAAACTCTTCTGAAAAAAAGTTAAATTGCAATGAGTATTTTTTTTTCTGAAAATTTTCTGTTTTCTGATTTCTTTTTTCCGACTGTTTTGGCCTTTCTGTTTTCTGTTTTCTGAAATTTAAAAAAAAATTCCGCACACCTCCGGTCCCGAACAAGCAGCGACAAAAAAAGGAGGCGATAATGTGCTCATGACCAAATGCTGTGTCATTCGTGCAGGAACCAGGCGTGCGCATGCGGCGCGGTTCCAGCGCGGTTCAAAAGATTTCAGGCCAGCTGTATTCTTTACTGAGTTCAGCGAGCAAAGAGCGACTTTTTCTCACATTAATTTTTACCTTTTAATACTTATTGTACTTTCTGGTTGAAACCAGCCACATCACTCACAAATTCTCGTACAGGCTCGCTAATCGGACCGAATTTAGAAATTTCGGTTCTTTATATTAAATTTTATTACTTTTTATCAGTGCTTATCAGAAGGTCGCTCGTGGCTTGTGTCCAGAGTTTTGCTTCATTCTGATCCGACGGCTACGGAAATAGCCCTAACGTCGGAATCGATTCACCCATTCACGACCGCGTGCAATATTGCTCTACCGTATACCGTGTCCCACTGGTGTGACACGCGAGCTCGAATGTTGCGCCACCGAAAATCGATTTTCGTTTTACATGCTCATAGTGAAGCTATCGATGAAGTAAACATTGTGCCAGAGTTTCCGCTCATAGCACTCTTTCTACCAAAAGAAACAAATGCCTGGGTCTCCGGAGCATTGACAACTCGGCACGCGGGGTGTGCGAGTCAGTATGATGAGCGCAGAGGACGAAAAGAAAGGCGCTGCCAATATTCAACGCCCGGCACTCTCTCGGCCCGGCCAAAGTGCAAGCTGTCTATCTCTGCGTCTCCGCTATTTCAGCTATGGCTGTACAGTACAGGGATAAGTGCAAACCTAGTTTGAGGGGGGAGCACTCTAAATTCGACAGAAGAACGGAAGCTAGAGCTTTCAGGGATCAGAGCGTTTCCATGGAGTCTCCAGGAAAACACTGGCCGATAGCGATATCATATATCTGGTATTGAAAGATTTCCTCATTTCCATGGATGAATCTTGGGTGTCCCCTCAACAAGGGTTGTAACCAGGAAGGGATCACTAAAGTAGTCGATATTTTTCTTTGATCGAATCGGTGAAAAACGTTCTAGGCTTTCTTTAATGAGGTGGTACAGAGGAACTGGTCTACAAATAGGCTACTTACTGTTATAAAATCAATCGATACAAATCGAAAAATCTTGGAGATTTCTCGTGGGTCCCCACCAGGGGTGTGCGGAAATTTCTGTTGTCTGATTTCTGTTTTCTGTTTTCTGGCCGTTTTGGCCTTTCTGTTTCTGATTTCTGGAAAATCTGCAAAAAACAGAAAAAAATCAGAAAAAATGAACGAAATCCGGATCTGTGGAACAGCGCAGCTTATTTAGTCCTTTACGAGGTACTATTTGTATTCAATGTACGATTGCTGTTAAGGGCAGGGTTCGCGATATAAAAAGTTAGTAATTGATATCTTTTTTGAGAAGGTAGGCCTGGTCATCACAAAAGTGAAAATAAGTGGAAAGTCGGAGAAAAAAAAACGGCTCAAAAACAAGCTATTGCTGGGTCTCAGCCCGCCCACGAATAATAACTAGATTTCTACAATTGCTTGTTTTGTCGTCTTTTATTCTGCAGTTAAAGTAGCTGCTAGACATCGAGACTACTAACCTTTTTAGCGGCAAAATAGAAGTCGGAAAAATATGCATTTATAAAAAAACCTGTTAGTTGGGGGTGCGTACACCCACCATTTAACCGTTCTTACTTGCTTTTGTGCGTTTTCCATGCAACTTGTCACTTATTTTTACTTTTGTGATGGCCAGGCCTGCATTCATTCTTATGAAGAAATTTCAACAATCGTTTCACCATTAACCTACCAACGTAAACGCACTCGTAGTGTGAGTACTTTGGCACAATAGGGTAGCATCCCAGGGAGGAGCACGAATTCAACTTCCCTTGTCAGCAGCTGCTGCGGTTGGTTGTTCGCAGCAGCTGCTGCAGCGAGGTCTGAACCCGATGTCTGTCTAGGATGCAACCCTTATTTTGCTGACGTTCTACCATACGGGTGAGTTTTCTGAGAGTTTTGGCTGAGAAATAGCCGATAAATTACCACAAAATGCCTGATTTTCGCGCAATAGCCGAGAACAAAGGTTGTGTTCGGAAAATAGCTGGTTGCCGCGAACTAGGCGTCAATTAATGGTCGTCGAGAAACAGCCCGCGAAAGAATGCTCTCAAAGGGAGTGTAAGACGCATTGTTGGAGTCAGATTTGGATGTCAACACCGCCGTCGGTTAAACTACCCATGTTTTTCGGTTATTCCTCGATTATTTCGCGAACAACATGGCCGCAGCCACCTGGCAAGCCAAGGAATAATCAAGAAATACTCGAGAATCTGCTCGACAGGATCAGTTGTTGAGCCAATTTCTCGTGGCCAAGACTATCGGCGTGTGCTTTTAATGACCTTATATCCGTCATTGACGCGACATCGCTACTACCAATGCCTTACAGGTCATCTGTGCAGTTCCGCAGTAATTATACTTTAAGTATGGCAAAGGTATTCTGAGTTACATCCTCTCTTCACTTGAAAAAAAGTTAAAATGCAATGAGTATTTTTTTCTGAAGTTCTTCTGTTTTCTGATTTCTGTTTTCTGTTTTCTGGCCGTTTTGGCCTTTCTGTTTTCTGATTTCTGTTTTCTGACAAACTCGATTTTCTGTTTTCTGAAAATTTTTTAAAAATTTCCGCACACCCCTGGTCCCCACGTATTTCCAAAAAAGTGAGCAAATCTATCAGAAAGGAGCTGTTTCAGGAAAAGGAAACGTTCCAACAAAAAAGGAGCAACAGTAAATAAAACGGAATGAGCGAGTTTTCAAAAAATTAACAAAATTTCTTGAGAACCAATTCATTTGGCAAAAACTCAACTCCCAATAGAAAACCCTTGCTCTATTTCGCAAGGAAGAGCCTCATGCCTCTCGATAAAAGACTCACTTGTTTGGAAAGGTTTAGTTCATGTGATAGCAATTCCAGTTCCTTCTGTACTTTCACCAGTTCACTCACCAGTTCAGCGGAAGGAAACCGTTTATGTGGGTCAGACTTTATGTCTTCTTTTCGATAATAGGTATAAATATTTCCACCAGTACTAGAATAACCGGAGCAAGCTTTTTCGAAAACCACAAAGCTTTTCTCTGGAGAATAACACGAGTTGATTTCGTGAATTTAAAATTTCAGCTACGGGAATTGGTTCTCAAGAAGCATTGTTAACTTCTTGTTGACTCGCCCACTCGACTCGCCTATTGTTTCTTTTTGTAGGAACGTTTCTGTCAGCATCAAGCCACTTTTGCTTGAAAGTACTCATTTTTTATAGTTTGCTTTGCTTTTTCTTCTTTATCATATGTTTAACCAGCAGGTTAGTTTTGCATCCAGTAATTTTCTTACACGAATTGCAGTGTCATAAAGATAAAGAGCGCTAGAATTCTTTCCCATTTTTAGGAAATAGAAAGGTACTGCAGGAAAAGCATTCTCAGTTTGTGATTTCAATTTCAGCATCCCTAAAGACGAAGCGGTCTAGGCAGATGTTAGCCAGATTATGCAGCAAAACCTCGCTCATCTGACAGATGCCAGTCGAGAACACAACAGTAGCGTCTTTTTCTTTGTGTCTCCATGGCGAGAGCCAGGGTAGGAGGGCGGAGCAAGCGCGAGGGAAAGTGGGCGAGGCAAGCCTGGTTGTCAATGGTATCGCAACCAAATGCCTGAAGTCACGCCAGGGTCAAGTCGGAATATTATTTTGCCACTACAGCTCCTGTGATATTCACATAAAGGACACTGAATGGGATTCAGAAGTCTGCTATATGTTTTAAAACTTTGTGTGGTTTAGGTGTGATCATGGTGAGTAAAAAAAAGGTAAATTGAAGAAAATCGATGTTTCGGGGTCAAGGTAAGTAGGTGTAGTCATGGTAGTGGCACGTTTACAGGTCACAGAACGTGATATCAGCTAAGGTTTCCTGCTGAGAAGGCTAGGAAATGGCAGTAAAAGAAAAAATAACTCTAATGCGCTCGAAAAATTGTTTTGCAACAATTTTTTCCTATTGAGCCCAAGCTATTCTAACAAAAACTTGAACAGTTTTTGTGTGTTTGCATTTATTTCTTCCTCTGAACGTCGATAATTGTTGACTGCCTGGCATGAGGCTCCGTCCTTACGTGGCGAGAGCGTGCGATTACGCAAAATCGATGGTCATCGTGGGCGTACGATTCGCTAGCCGCTCACGGGTTCTCCTTCTTGCACTCCCTCGCCCGCTCGCTCTCGCGCGCTTACCCCAGCACCGCGAAGCAAGCAGCAAGTTTCAAGCTTACTGCTCCATCAATAAAGCAGGTGGCAGTAAACCTGTAGCAAAACTACTGCCCTTGTTTTCCACAGTCCCACCACGGAAGTCGAAAACCGTGGCAAATCTTCAGCCGTAGCGCTGACTCGAGAGATTGATCAGCCGATCAAACGTTTTCAATCGATTCAACACGAGGTAGGAGGTGTTTGCGTGTGTTAATTTGCGGGCACGGGCTATTATGGCGTTGAAGAGCGTAGACAGGCGCACAACAGCGAGAACGCACGCTCTCGCCACGTATGGACCAGGGGTTTTCTCGGTCTTGAATTTGTGGTTCTGATGCGACTTACAGTCGATCCTTCGCTGCCTACAGACGTCTGCCGCAAGTTTGCACACGACTTTCATTTGATATCAGAATCATTTCGCGCAAAAGCAAATGTATTATGTGCCCCTTGCACAACGGTCCCTTCTATTACATCACTTCCGATCAAAATTAGACTGATTGGGCCGAAATTTCTTGGATTCGCCTGTTTTTAGTCGGACTAAAACAGCTATGGCGCATCTTTTGAGCATGATCATAATTTTCAGGAATAATCCTCCGAAGAACCGAAAATATACGGATGCAAACAAGCGTTCTGAGGTCACCCAAACGCCTCATGCCCCTTTTCCGCCCCCTAGAAGTGAGGAGGTGAGCACTCGAGGTTGTGATAACATAAAGCATTTAAGTCAAGAAAATGCTGATATGAGAGCCAAACCGCTTGATTGCATCGATTGGTATCATCCTTCATAGCGGTTGATTCCTCTACGCTCAAAAGGCAACGTAGGCAGATACGGCCCTCATTTAGCACAAGAACGTTTTTCGCATTCTCGTCAAGCAGGCCTTGCTGTATAGGACACCAGACCTTCCTTAAACGGCAGAGCTCTCAAAAGTGAAATCTATGATGAATACTGCCTCTAAGGTCAGAAAATTTTGTTTTTGTTCAAGATGATCATGAAAAAGACGTCGAGAATTGCTCTTTGGAGGCTCATATTTTCGAACAGAAGTTTTTCCGCAAATTCTGGGAGCAACCTAAATTTTTTGCACCCTCTATCGATCCATAACAAAAAAAACTGCGAATAAAACCTTTCTTGGGCGGACGGCATCACGTATAGTTCCATCCAGCAAAACCCTGTGTGAACACCACGACTCATTGCGTGTGGTTGGGTCGCAGCCATTGCCATCCAATAGCGCCGAGAGACAGAGCTACTGGTCAGTGCTGACCACAACGCGACCGCTCACGCTGAAATTCATCATGACAGCGCAAGAAATTCACGCAAGAGTGTGCTATGCATCAGGAACTATTGATGTTCGTCCCTGTACAACGTCTGTTCGATCTATGAGTTGACCACGATTTTCTACTTCTTCGAATTCCGTTTTTTTTCATAAAGTTAGGGACGACCTTCAAGCCCACAATTTGATCAAAAACGCGAAAAAAATGAACATGAATGCTTAGAGAACTACCGCAGTTTAAAACAGAAGTTGACAATAAGAATTTCAAAAGTTGTTAAACGCTACATTTCAGTAAGGATTCGCCACTGCAACAAGGACATGATACCTTGACATGTACGTTGATTGCGTATACTTTTGTTCCGCTAAGAAAACAAAATACTGTCATTATTTGAAGCACTTAGATTACGTTGCCTTGTTTTCCCAGTCGAAAAAAGTAATTACGAGAGAAAAAAATTTCGGTTTTTTTCGGAATTTTTCTAATTCAAAACCGAAAATTTTTCGTTTTTGAGTTTTTTCGGTGTCAAAGTTTTTCGCTGCCTGAGACTGCCATCTTGTTGGGCGGCGTTGTGCACGTGTGCACGAACTGGTTCCTCTGGGCCCTAGAAACTCTAATTCTATCCACTTTTTCACCGGGCTACCAGGCTGCGGCGCGAGGTGTGATACAACCAAATACTGGTCTGACCCCCACCCAAGTCAAGCGATTTGCTCCCTGGGAAAAAAGTAATGGCAACGACCGGGGGGGGGGTCCTCACTCGGCAATTTTTTATATTGAACGAATTTTAAGATCAAGATTACATTGATGCATCGATTGTATCATTTAACCCTAATGATGCAATAAATAAATGTTTTCCACGAAAGCAGACTGTCCTGCGACAATGACACCGAATGTTTGTTCAATGGCTGAACATTCATTAGTGCCCTGAGGGCACATAGGTGCAGTTTCGGGCATGAAAACCACATTTGGCTATAGGCTATCTGGATGTGAAAACGCACCCAAAATTTCATGGATGCAGCTTCAATCCAAACAGCGTTACATAGGGTGGGTGGAGCCTGTTTTCATGCCTGAGGGCACATAGGTGCGGTTTCAGGCATGAAAACCACATTAGGCTATAGGCTATCTGGATGTGAAAACGCAATCGAAATTTCATGGATGTAGCTTCAAGCCGAACAGCGCTACATAGGGTGGGGTCCATGAAAAAATCGATAGCTGTGAAATATTTACATTTAACGAAATTTGAATTAGGGAGTTTTGCGTTGCTACAACGTGCGGAAAACCTAGCCACGGACCCAAGTAATCAATTTCTGTCTTGTAACCGGTTAGAAACCGTCTTTGAAGACCCATTTTTAGGTGTGATACAATCGATTATAAGTTGTGAAGTCTCAATAACGAACGAATTAAGAATAAAATGATACATGAAAACTACGGACGAAATTGAAACATGTTTATAATCTATTACCATTCTACATTACGAAAAAAGCACTTGCGAGATGTTTGAAAACGAGAGGAAATTAAAAAAAAGCGTCATGCAGACTGGACGAAAATTCTCAGCTGTCTCGGCTGATCGATCGCAGGTTTCGGCCGTAAAAAGGCGCGCACGTACGCCATTGCGTACACTCCGCTGTGGTTGGCTGCCCCGACGCCATCGAGCACATATGCATACGCGACGGGCACCGGCTCTCGGGGCACCTGCGCGGGGGTAGCCAGACCCTGCCCGTGCCCTTGCCCCGCCGTGTGCTTTGATGCATCCAGCCCCTGGCGTTCGCCGGCGCTCGTGCCTCGCCATGGATGGAGTGATACTGTCACGGATACTCCCTAGTCTAGCACGCCTCACAAGTCTCTTTTGCTCTACGGAGCCAATAGTAAAGTGTAACTCACAGATGAAGGTGGGAGATATACTAAAGCCATTCGAAAAAGAATAAATATTCCTGACAGTAGTTCCCTTTTATGCAGTGCTCAGTGATTCCAGATAATAATTGCCTCATCTGCTTACTAAAATTGAAAGCAAGAGGTTCGTGCTTCTATAGCAATGGTGCAAAATTGCTTATTACTACCTGGTAATATTACACGCCTCACATGTATATTAACATTTAATGTGTGCAGGGAACTTTGCTCACCAGTACTTTCAATGAGAACTTGGCTGACGCTGGGAAGACCTAACCTCGCAGAACACTTGATGTCCTAGATGAAATGACATGAAGGCCAACAAGGTATAACAGGACCGCAAGGGATCAACGAGCAGAGCGAAGTTCATTTGGGAGACGGCGAGCCGCTGAAGGTTCGTTGGCGTTCTGTGTTACCATATTCATAACTACTTATACCTGTTTTATACTATTATTTTCCATTTGTATCATACCTGAACGATTTTACACACTAGTCTTTTTTCCACTTGTCAACACTTCGACGTGCCAAATCATTAGGGTTTCATGTAAGTACGAGCTTAAAGGCAGTGTTCACGATAAAAATCTTTTTTCTTCTTTCCCTCCTGTATTGAAAACGATTCCATGCCGATTCCATTTGATGTCTCTGGAATCGTACAAGACCTTCTGAGAAAGGAGTAATGGTCCCTCAAGTTTGAGTTGGGGGAAGCATGGTGGACTAGTTATTCGAAGCTTGCAACTTCCATCTTTTGCAGCCGATGTATGCGAGCTGACCTGAGTAACGAGAGAAGTGGAGATTGAAGGGAGGAACGGGGCTCTTGATCGGAAACCATCGCTCATCTCACGATCTCGAATTTTCATTTGTTCACGTCGGGGGCGAGCACTGCGCTCTTGGGGTATGCCTTACGCTCAAAGTGTCAACTCCGGGCTCTTTTGGGGCTCTTGGCGTTTTTATGCGTTCTTTCGACAAAAATGTTACAGTGTGCCCATCCACTACTCATTCCTGGTGGAAACTGAGACACGTTTTTCATCGTGAACACTGCTTTCAAAGGCAAAGTTGAACCTCAGGGGTAAATTTTGATATTGTAGTCCGGTCGCCGTGTATAGCAAGCCCGCCGAGAGCGAAATCTTAATTCGCTCGAATGAGCGAGAAGAAACGAGGAAAAAGTCGACCTCGCCCCATGAAAGAAAAAATGGGTGACGCCCACCCATAGGCTTCCGATCTCAATAGGGAATGGAAGCGCTTGCAAAATCTAAATCTGTGTTCTTTCATTCGTTTCCGGCCCGGCGTTATATTGTGGCTTGCTTCAGAACGATGGCTGCCAATAACCAGAAAGAAAGAGGGTTGAGAAAACTCGTCCGCGAACTTCTTGCCGTTCAAATTCGTAGTTTTTGAGGGGCCATAACTCTGTTCGTAGTTGGTTTTTAGGTATTCCGAAGACACCATTGTGATCAGTGTAAATTTCCTCCAAGATAAGTCCTTTGAAGCCACAGTCCAAGCTCAGGGGCGAAATCTGAGATTCTCACATAATTGTAAGGTAGACTCACCCGATATAAGCCTACCAACTGAGAGCTCTCGATTCTTCCGAATAATCGAGATATGAGAGGAAGCCAGCCACCCTGTTGCGCCTACTTCAGGTAGCCACTTTGACACGCCGCTTTTACGATTTTTCGAGATCAACTGTGGCGAGAACAGCTATGGTTTCCGACCAATAGCTCCGTTCTTCCCTCCATTCTAAGCCTCTTTCTTTATTCAGGTCGGCTCGCATACACCGGTTGCAAATGACGGGAGTTACAAGCCTTGTATAACTCGTCCACGATGCTTCCGTAGCTCAACTTTTGAGGGGCCATAACTCCGTTTCCAGGGAGTGTTGTACGATTCTAACGACATCATTGGAATCAGAATGGGACCGTTTTCAAGATAGGTAAAAAACCGAAAAACGGTTGTGAGGTTGGGGCAGTGCCTTTAAAGGCACAGTGCACCCTCAGATATGAATTTTGAGATTTTCGTCTAATTGTGTAGAAGACCCCTCCTGTATAACACGTGCCAGATGCGAGATCTCAATTCCTCTAAATAAGCGAGATATAAGCGACCACCACGGGCCCGACCTCCTTGTGCCACACCCCCTTTTAAATTTTCCAGCTCGATCCCCGCTTGATGGGTGGATGAATTCCAACCGCGTCTACGTTCTTCTGTTCATTACCGGTCTATCTTCTAATATTGACTCGCTGCCGTTCAGCGACTGCGACTGAATTGAAATACAGGCCTGAGACAACTCGTCCACCAATTCTCCACCATCGAAATGTAGGCATCTTTAAAGAGCCATAACTCTGTTCTTAGGAGGTCCTGAACGATTTCAGAAATACTCTTGTGATCAGCATGTGACTCCTTCCAAGATCAGGATAAAAACTGAAAAAAAAAATTTCTGGGTGTTCTGTGCCTTTAAGGGCAGTGTTCATGATAAAAAAGCTAGTTTCCCACGTTTTTGAGTAGGTAAGTTCATGAAGTAGAGGCCAACAAGGAAAAGTCCACATAAAACTCCTAAATGTCGGAGAAGAACAAACCTTCAAAAAACCTTTTGAATACTTTACGCCTGTTGGTGTGTTTTGCGCACTGTGGAGAAAAGGGCGAAGCGAAGTCGCAAATGTTTTGAGCGAATTTCTTAGGTTTTTAAGTCTCTCGAAAAATCACTAATTTCTTGATTTCAGGGGAATTCAGAATTATCGGAAAACTTGGTTTCCGGCACATTTCAATCTCTTTGAAAGCGAAGTGGCGTTACGTCTTAAAAAATATCATTATTATCGAATTCAGGTTGGTTTTCTCAGTTCAACACTAATAAGTTAAGGTAACGACATGCAGAGTTTCGAGCGGTTAAGAAATGCAAACACTCTATCAGTATTCACAATAATTGCTGAATTCCTTGAGCCCCTCGGAAAACTTGTCGCTTACTTTGAAATTTCAACCTTTATGTCCTTGAAAAATATGATTCCTGATCATTACTGATGATTGCTCTCGTCTGTCACTTTATTGAGTAAGAATTAAACTTCAACCTCTCTATTGCACACAATGTTAAACGTTGATCACAATCAACACTGGGACGATGTAAGTATAATGTAAAGTTATAAAGAGATCACAAGTGAGGACGAGCTCATAGGTACTGGACCGAAGCGTACCGCTGCTCCTGTTGTTTGGCAGCAATGTCGAGTTTGAGCTTTTCCTGTTCCAGCTTCCTAACCACAAGGGCTTCCGTCACTTCTTCCTGGCGAAGGCTAACCAATTTTCTTACCTCCTTATAGAGACTCTGGCGAGAGTCAGTATAAGTGCGAAGATTTTCACGAGCCATCCTGAGAAGAACAGATACATTCATGAATAGACGTGCTTCCTAATTCACCGCATTCAGGGCGTGTAGAGAATGCATTCGATCCGGAGTAGCACGTGCTTCAGAAAATAAGCAATTGAATGAATGCACAAATAGCCCTCGCAACCCATGCAGGAAAAAGCCTTGCAGGAGAGTGACTACTGCAGTTGAATGCATTTTCGATACGCATCGAATGCCGCGCATGAACTTTTTGACTGTCATTCTCATCTCGTATAACATGACAAAATCAAAATTCGTTCGAATAATTAATAACAGTAGAGTTAAAAAGAAGTGAAAACTGTTCATTAACAACTTACGATGCCACAGTTCTGAACATATCTCTATACAATGGTGGCGGACATACAGAGAGCCTTTTTGCAAATAAGACTGCCTGAAGACAACAGTGACCTTCGTTTCTGCAGAGTGCCATTCAAAACCAACCCAAGCCCTGCCATCCTGAATCAGTCAATACTGAAACACATTGAAAACAGCAAATCAGGTATTGCTCAAGAACTTTCAAACCCGCTCTACGATTGACAACGTGATACTCGAAGGGAAAACCGCTGAAGAGGTCGTCTACAAATATGCAGAATTCAAAATACTGTTTTCTTCAACTAGAATGAATCCTCGCGACTATCTTTCAAACTCACCGGACGTTAAAGGCACAGTCCAAGCTCAAGGACAAAATCTGAGATTTCCACACAGTTGTGGAGTAGACCCATCCTACATATCACCTGCCAAGTGCGAGCTCTCAATTCCTCCGATTGAGCAAAATATAGGGAGAAGCCACTGTGGGGCGCCCTCAGCTGGAAGCCACTTCGGCACGCCCCCTTTGACGATCTTTCGAGCTCAACAGTGGCGAGATAAGCGTCGGTTTCCGATCAATAGCCAGGTTCTTCCCTTCATTCTTGACCTCTCTCTTCGCTCAGGTCGGCTCGCATACATTGCTTGCAGTCGACGAAGTTACAAGCCTCGGACAACTTGTCCGCCATGCTTGAGCAGCTCGATTTTTGAGGGACATCATTTGAATTACGGTAGGACCGATTTCAAGATAGGGCAGAAAAAGAGAAAAACGATTCTGAGGTTGGACTGTGCCTTCAACGATAAAATTTCTGAAAACGACAGAGCCACCTCAACAAAGATTACAGTTCTCGGAATTCATTGGAAGGCCACCGAAGATACGATTTCGCTCACGTCCTCCGAGAAGCTACACATGGTGAGTGTAACCGCGAATAGCTGCGAACCACTTAGGCCGAGCGCCTGCCGCCTGCGCTGATCGATCACCACATTTCTCGTAGGCGCACACGACGCAGCGCAGTCTGCTGAGGTGTCCGCAGCTATCCTTTTTCTGGTTACCCGAACTATAACGGAATCTCCCAACGTACCGTTCTGGGCCAATCAAACGGTTATTGCTACGATCCACCTGGTCTGCTGACGGCTTTGATGACTGCAGCAAAAATCTTTCTCCAAGATCTGGATAGACAGAAGTATGCATGGGAGGAATCCAAGGAATCGTTATGGAAGGCCGTCAAAGTGAACATTAGCGGCTTAAAAATTGTATTGCCGAGAAGAGTCACTGGAGGAAAGCCTTCTGCCAGCCCCTTAGCTTTCTATATTCTTAGACAGCTCCAAACGAGTACATATATGCTTGTTGCATCTATGTTACTACTATTTCGGATCAAGGCGTGAGAGAATCCAGGTTTATTCAAAATCCAAGGTTGCTCCTATGAACATTTCGCTGCTGACATCTGCGAAAAAAGGTATAGCCGATCAAAGTTCGTATTTCCAACAGCTGAGCTGAACGTGACGTCTGTAGCTCTTGGATGAGTTTGGCCCAAAAATTTGCAGGAAGGGTTATCTGACGTACTGAGCTTAAATACTAAAAGGATTCTTTCATTTTCATAAAAATACGCTGGAGATCCATAAGTTACATATTTGAAAAGGCTAGAAGCCTATGGAAGTCTATGGAAGTGCTGGTCACGAATCTGATGTTCATCTGACACTTTTCGAGAGTATTCAACATATTCTAATGAAAGGTTCCCAAAATTTTGAGGGCAAAACAATAGTTTCGATGATTTCCGGAATGGTTTGATAGATTAGGCCCAGAATTTTTCTGTGTGGGTTTTCTGGAGTGCTGAACACGAAACTGCAATCCCTTTATCGACTTTCCATAGATTGCGGTAGGTTACGGTGGGTATACGGTATCTTGGTCAAAGTCTCAGTTTTGGCTCGAAATTTCTCTGTGGGTGTTACTTAGGACGCCGAACACGAAAATGAGGTCTATTTTTCGATTTTCAAAATATTGAGTTAGATAATGCCAGTTCAATGGCATTATGCATACTGCAACCGACAGTTACCCTGAGTATAGCGACAAACAGACCCCAGATTTGGGTTCAGTGCCCTAAATAACCCCCAGATAAATGTTTTTAGTTGAATTCGAAAGGGTTATTCCGAACACCCTGAAATTGGCTTCTTTCCCTGACACCCTAAAAATTGGCTCCCCTTTGGCTCTTAAAATTGGCTTACCTTTCCGCGAAGCTTCAAGAGCGCTCATAACTTCGTTCAGCGGTGTCCGCAGCAAAATCCTATGTCAGATTCGGAGACAGCGAGCTAGAATTGACCAGAAAACATTCATTATTTTTGAAATGGTGGGGTTGGCCCTGCGAGGTTTCCTGGTTAGTTATACTCCGGCTTTTCGCTGACGCTGGCATCAGCGAAAGGTTCGCTATCGATCTAATTCGGAATCTCGCTATACTAAAGTGCAACAAAAAGATAGATTTAGCGCTAGAAGCTTATCGAAAATTGCATATTTGCACCTCTAGACCCCTACTTATGAGCTCATCAGACGGTCAAGATAGCAGAAATCTGTCATGTTTTGACCTGTGGTCAACGTGAGTTTCAGAAGGAAATACACGTTTTTTGACAACATATCGAAGTTAAAAAGACTTCCTACACATACCATTGCATTCGACGTACTGAGAGGAACACGAAAAATACCTGAAGAACACATTTCGTCAATTTTAGGTGAAATATTTCGATGCGACGCTTTTTGAGCTCAAAAAACGTCGCGAAACGCTTTTTTGCAAAAAGTATGCTCGGTACTGTAACTGTAATCTCCGATCAAGTTGAGCAAAATCTACTGGCTCTGTCCTTCAGCCCGCAGACGCGAGCCGACTTTTTGCTAAATCATCTCCCATATTCTTGCCTCTAACTAAGAGGTATACTTGCTCGACGGCTGGGTGCATGTGGGCCAGTGGCAAGAGGAGCCATGGGGCGGCATTAAGTATCTTGAAAGCGCGCGCTTGTTCTAGCTCAAACGCGCTATGAGGGGCAGTATCATGTTTCATGCTGGCGCGCGAGTTTGGGCGCAAACGCGCTATGGCTGTCTTGACAGCCAGCCCAAACGCGCTATCACAAGCTATAACGCGCTATGGATAGCCCAACCGCGCTTGGGCAAGCGCAAACGCGCTATCGTGGCGCTGTTTGCTAGCAAATATCCGTCAAGCGCGCTATCGGAGGCATCCAACTCCTTCAGAAATCGCGCTACGGCTAGCGCTCTTCATGTACCGCGCTACCAGTGGCGCGGGAACGAATGCTCATCATTTTCCGATTTGAGAAATCATTTCCGTCTTTCCAAAAGCTTATTACCTTTCTGCCTGCGCTGGGAAAAATTATCAGCGCTATCCTATTTCCGAATTTGGCAAACTTTGAAATACTTCGCTGGCCTGGCTCATTAATAGTGATTTCTCATAAATACTTATTAGAACAAAATTGAAACAATCAGCTCTCATTAACGAAGTTATTGAAGAATCGTCAGATTTCAATGTAATGTAGTAATATTGGGGCCAAAATAGTAATTTCGAAGAGCTATACTCAGAAGGCTTAACTCATGACTCGAATGACATAAATTAAACTACGAAGTCAGTTCGACTGAAGGATCGTTGGTTACATCTCCACTTTTTCCTCGTTTCCGAGATTAGTGCCTTATAGGTTCGTGTAATCTTCCGACTTTTATCTATCCAAGGTCGAAATAAATTTGTCCTGCAATGACTTGGAAAACGCGGCGAACTATAAAGAGATGGATTGGTAAGGATTGGTGGTTCGAATCTTGGGATGCAGCGGCAAGCATCACGGTAGATCGCGGCAGGATCACTGCATCAAAGCATTTTCGCCTGTTCGAAACAGCCTGATTTCGACGAAATCCAAGCAATACCCTTATTCTACCGCGAATCCACTGGGAATCTGTTGCTTCGGCTCCGGTCATGTAGCGAGGCGGCAGGTGCTAGCAGGTTATTGGGAGAATTGTGGCAATTCTCCTTAGTGTGTGTGCTCACGCAACCAATTTTTCACTCACACAACGAATTCTGTCAAAACCAATCAATCCTTTCGCATCTTCTAGAAGTGAAAGCTTGTCTGTACGTTTTCTCAATTCCTACACTCCTATCACACCGCTATGTGCACTCACAGAACACGTTCCTCTTTTAATGCGTGTGTTCAAGCTGCTTTATGAGGCATAACACACATTGTAAGCTGGATATATTGTTTACAACTTTTATTAATTATTATATTAAAGTTTTCTATTAATTATAAGCACGAGTCACTACAAAGAACTAGCCGTGATAGAGAGATATTCGAAAACCCTAAGATGAGAGACGTGCGAATAGTAACATTATTCGTATTTGCTCATACAAGCGTTGAAGTAAAACTGTTGAAGCAATCGAAGTGAAGCATTGAATGAAAAAGGAGGTAAAGAATGCTAGTATGTCAAAGTGACAGCTAGGGTTATCGCGGTTGACGAACACTCAATAATAAACAGCCCCATCATAGCGCGCTTGGGCTAGACCAAGCGCTATCGCGCTAGCCATGGCGCGTTTGGGCTAGCCACAGCGCGTTTGGGCTAGCCACAGCGCGTTTGGGCTAGCCAACGAGGGCACTCCTTGTGAGTAGCCATAGCGCGTTTGCGCTACCTCAAGCGCGCTTGCGCCAGCTGTGGCGCGCGCTTGGCCAATCGCTCCAGCCGCGAAGCGGCTGGAGAGGTTTGGTTTTGCCTGGCACTTGTGATCACTTAGATTTTGGTAAAGTAGTTAATAAAACCTGTAAAACAAATTTTCTAGAGATTTCCTTCTGGATATAAGTGAGAGAGTATAGAAGACACCCGCTGACAAAATTTGAGCCAAATCGATTGAAAATTAACAAAGTTAGATCGGCGGAAGCTTAGCTAAAATTCGCGTTTTTCTTGTACCGCGTCCCTCGTGTCCTGTTCCTCGTCCCTCGTCCCTCGTCCCTCGTTCCTCGTTCGCGCCACTAGCCACTGCCAGTGGTCGCAGGCTATCAGTACATAGGGCATCTGATGACGTCATCAGGGTGTCATGTAAAGTACATAGGGCATCTGATGACGTCATCAAGATGTCATGTAAAGTACATAGGGCATCTGATGACGTCATCAAGATGTCATGTAAAGTACATAGGGCATCTGATGACGTCATCAGGGTGTCATGTAAAGTACATAGGGCATCTGATGACGTCATCAAGATGTCATGTAAAGTACATAGGGCATCTGATGACGTCATAGGGTGTCACGTAAAGTACATAGGGCATCTGATGACGTCATCAGGGTGTCATGTAAAGTACATAGGGCATCTGATGACGTCATCAGGGTGTCATGTAAAGTACATAGGGCATCTGATGACGTCATCAGGATGTCATGTAAAGTACATAGGGCATCTGATGACGTCATCAGGGTGTCATGTAAAGTACATAGGGCATCTGATGACGTCATCAGGGTGTCATGTAAAGTACATAGGGCATCTGATGACGTCATCAGGGTGTCATGTAAAGTACATAGGGCATCTGATGACGTCATCAGGGTGTCATGTAAAGTACATAGGGCATCTGATGACGTCATCAAGATGTCATGTAAAGTACATAGGGCATCTGATGACGTCATCAAGATGTCATGTAAAGTACATAGGGCATCTGATGACGTCATCAGGGTGTCATGTAAAGTACATAGGGCATCTGATGACGTCATCAAGATGTCATGTAAAGTACATAGGGCATCTGATGACGTCATAAGGGTGTCACGTAAAGTACATAGGGCATCTGATGACGTCATCAGGGTGTCATGTAAAGTACATAGGGCATCTGATGACGTCATCAGGGTGTCATGTAAAAGTACATAGGGCATCTGATGACGTCATCAGGATGTCATGTAAAGTACATAGGGCATCTGATGACGTCATCAGGTGTCATGTAAAGTACATAGGGCATCTGATGACGTCATCAGGGTGTCACGTAAAGTACATAGGGCATCTGATGACGTCATCAGGGTGTCATGTAAAGTACATAGGGCATCTGATGACGTCATCAGGGTGTCATGTAAAGTACATAGGGCATCTGATGACGTCATCAGGGTGTCATGTAAAGTACATAGGGCATCTGATGACGTCATCAGGGTGTCATGTAAAGTACATAGGGCATCTGATGACGTCATCAGGGTGTCATGTAAAGTACATAGGGCATCTGATGACGTCATCAGGGTGTCATGTAAAGTACATAGGGCATCTGATGACGTCATCAGGGTGTCATGTAAAGTACATAGGGCATCTGATGACGTCATCAGGGTGTCATGTAAAGTACATAGGGCATCTGATGACGTCATCAGGATGTCATGTAAAGTACATTGGGCATCTGATGACGTCATCAGGGTGTCATGTAAAGTACATAGGGCATCTGATGACGCCATCAGGGTGTCATGTAAAGTACATAGGGCATCTGATGACGTCATCAGTGTGTCATCTAAAGTACATAGGGCATCTGATGACGTCATCGGGGTGTCATCTAAAGTACATAGGGCATCTGATGACGTCATCAGGATGTCATGTAAAGTACATAGGGCATCTGATGGCGTCATCAGGATGTCTTGCAAAGTACATAGGGCATCTGATGACGTCATCAGGGTGTCATGTAAAGTACATACGGCATCTGATGACGTCATCAGGGTGTCATGTAAAGTACTTACGGCATCTGATGACGTCATCAGGGTGTCATCTAAAGTACATAGGGCATCTGAGGACGTCATCAGTGTGTCATCTAAAGTACATAGGGCATCTGATGACGTCATCGGGGTGTCATCTAAAGTACATAGGGCATCTGATGACGTCATCAGGATGTCATGTAAAGTACATAGGGCATCTGATGACGTCATCAGGGTGTCATGTAAAGTACATAGGGCATCTGATGACGTCATAAGGGTGTCATGTAAAGCACATAGGGCATCTGATGACGTCATCAGGATGTCATGTAAAGTACATAGGGCATCTTATGACGTCATCAGGGTGTCATCTAAAGTACATAGGGCATCTGATGACGTCATCAGGATGTCATGTAAAGTACATAAGGCATTTGATGACGTCATCAGGGTGTCATCTAAAGTACATAGGGCATCTGATGACGTCATCAGGATGTCATGTAAAGTACATAAGGCATCTGATGACGTCATCAGGGTGTCATCTAAAGTACATAGGGCATCTGATGACGTCATCAGGGTGTCATATAAAGTACATGGGGCATCTGATGATGTCATCAGGATCTCATGTAAAGTACATAGGGCATCTTATGACGTCATCAGGGTGTCATCTAAAGTACATAGGGCATCTGATGACGTCATCAGGATGTCATGTAAAGTACATAAGGCATCTGATGACGTCATCAGGGTGTCATCTAAAGTACATAGGGCATCTGATGACGTCATCAGGATGTCATGTAAAGTACATAAGGCATCTGATGACGTCATCAGGGTGTCATCTAAAGTACATAAGGCATCTGATGACGTCATCAGGGTGTCATCTAAAGTACATAGGGCATCTTATGACGTCATCAGGGTGTCATCTAAAGTACATAGGGCATCTGATGACGTCATCAGGATGTCATGTAAAGTACATAGGGCATCTGATGACGTCATCAGGGTGTCATCTAAAGTACATAGGGCATCTGATGACGTCATCAGGATGTCATCTAAAGTACATAGGGCATCTGATGACG
Source organism: Aplectana chamaeleonis (assembly GCA_029168955.1). Classification (NCBI taxonomy): domain Eukaryota; kingdom Metazoa; phylum Nematoda; class Chromadorea; order Rhabditida; family Cosmocercidae; genus Aplectana; species Aplectana chamaeleonis. Next base: position 26,637 of record JAPDOI010000318.1, read on the forward strand.
TCATCAGGGTGTCATCTAAAGTACATAGGGCATCTGATGACGTCATCAGTGTGTCATCTAAAGTACATAGGGCATCTGATGACGTCATCGGGGTGTCATCTAAAGTACATAGGGCATCTGATGACGTCATCAGGATGTCATGTAAAGTACATAGGGCATCTGATGGCGTCATCAGGATGTCTTGCAAAGTACATAGGGCATCTGATGACGTCATCAGGGTGTCATGTAAAGTACATACGGCATCTGATGACGTCATCAGGGTGTCATGTAAAGTACTTACGGCATCTGATGACGTCATCAGGGTGTCATCTAAAGTACATAGGGCATCTGAGGACGTCATCAGTGTGTCATCTAAAGTACATAGGGCATCTGATGACGTCATCGGGGTGTCATCTAAAGTACATAGGGCATCTGATGACGTCATCAGGATGTCATGTAAAGTACATAGGGCATCTGATGACGTCATCAGGATGTCATGCAAAGTACATAGGGCATCTGATGACGTCATCAGGATGTCATGTAAAGTACATAGGGCATCTGATGGCGTCATCAGGATGTCTTGCAAAGTACATAGGGCATCTGATGACGTCATCAGGGTGTCATGTAAAGTACATACGGCATCTGATGACGTCATCAGGATGTCATGTAAAGTACATAGGGCATCTGATGGCGTCATCAGGATGTCTTGCAAAGTACATAGGGCATCTGATGACGTCATCAGGGTGTCATGTAAAGTACATACGGCATCTGATGACGTCATCAGGGTGTCATGTAAAGTACTTACGGCATCTGATGACGTCATCAGGGTGTCATCTAAAGTACATAGGGCATCTGAGGACGTCATCAGTGTGTCATCTAAAGTACATAGGGCATCTGATGACGTCATCGGGGTGTCATCTAAAGTACATAGGGCATCTGATGACGTCATCAGGATGTCATGTAAAGTACATAGGGCATCTGATGACGTCATCAGGATGTCATGCAAAGTACATAGGGCATCTGATGACGTCATCAGGACGTCGTGCCAAGGTCGTGCCAAGTGCATAAAGTATATGGTGACGTCATCAGGACGTCGTGCCAAGGTGGTGCCAAGTGCATAGGGCATCTTCTGACGTCATCAGGACGTCGTGGGAAGTGAGTGGCGCTTCATTTGTAGCGTGCGCAACAAGTTTGTTGCTCACTGATTATTATAGCAATCCATGCTATTCGAAAAATATTGAAGATTTTTAAGAGATATTACTTCGTAATATCAATAAAAAGTGAACAATTCTATCAAAAAGGGGTCTCCCAAGCAAAAGAGGTTTGGTTGGCGTCAGAAACGTTCCAACAAAAAGGGAACAATAGGTAAGTAGAATGAGGAGAGTCTACAAAAAGTGAACAATATTTTTTTATACTGATTTTCCTGGCCGATACTTCTTAACAGCAAAAACAAACCGTTGTGGTATTTCACGAGGAAGAGTTCAGTGGTTTCCAAGTATGGACTTCAATTTTGACGAGGTTATAAGAAAATACTCTCATTAGATGCTGCACTTTGGTTTCGCTTCTCGTAGCAACTGGAGCTAACCGTCCGTCTATGATTTTGGCATCATCTTCTATTCTGATGGTAAGTGTTCGGTTTACATGCACTTTCATTCAAACGGTTCTCGCGTAATCAAGACCATTTTTGGAACTACAGAGTGCTTTCGTGTAGAACACCGCAACGGTCTGTTTTCGCTGTTAAGAAGTATCGGCCAGGAAAATCAGTATAAAAAAATATTGTTCACTTTTTGTAGACTCTCCTCATTCTACTTACCTATTGTTCCCTTTTTGTTGGAACGTTTCTGACGCCAACCAAACCTCTTTTGCTTGGGAGACCCCTTTTTGATAGAATACCTAATTGAAACAGTGCTGGGCAGTCCTGGTAGCGCGTTCGCGCTTGAACTAGCGCGCGCTCCCTTGCTTTTTAATACCGCCCATGGTCACACACACGATCGAGTGATCGATACTCACCCAACACCAACCAAGTCTTCCATCACTCCTGGGTCGGTGAATTGAGAAAAGACTTGTTTGGGAGGATGAGGACACTGAATTAAACATTGGCTGGTCTACGCGAGTCATTGTATAAGCGGGAAGATGTTTACGATGCCTTTCATAGCAGTGTCGAAGAAAATTACAGTTTTCGAGCTATCAGAGGAAATGCAAATTTTTCTATTTCAACAATGGCGCGAAAAATGGGGGAAAACGGGAGGAACGGTATGCAGCTTCGGGGTTCCAAACGGCTCATTCTTGTTGAAAGGCAGCAGACACGCTCGAAAAAGTTGTTGAGATAACTACGTTTCTGGAGTCGCATGGCTCCTAGTAGACTGCTCACGCCGTTAGAAGAGTCAAAAATGAGTCAAAACTACTAAATTCCAGCAATGCAAATCGAAAAACTTCTGCAACCCCGCCCCTGAACTTCTGCAACCCCTAATATTGGCTGTTTCAACCGCGCGCGGTAAAACTCGTCCACTTTCACTAGATAACAAAATAAACGTTGTTCCTCTATTTGCGCACAGTTTTCGTTCATTTTTTTCGTCAGTTCTCAATACAACCACCTACAAACCTTTGTTTTATGTCACAGAATCGATACCATTTTTGAGCGTGTCTGCTGCCTTTAAACACAATGAGAAGTCTTAAAGACAGCATACACGCTCACAAACATGGCTGAGATAACAGCGTAAATAGGACCGCCTGGCCCCTACCATGTCGTCAACGGCGTTTGAAGCGCTGAAAACCATCCAGGTTGACAGAATTAGAGCATTCCCATCTCGAAACCTGTGGAACCCCACCCCTACGAATAACAGAATGAAGAGTGAGGCATGTGCAAGGATTTGATAATCTAGAATGATAGCACTGTCAAATGAGAGTCTACGAGAGGAACAGCTTGATTTCCCTGAATATAACTTGTTTGCATACCGATTAATTTCCATCCACTTTCAAGGATGCCGCTCTACTTTGGCTGGCTTATAAAATGGAGCATCTCATCAGTAAACAGACATGTTATATTCAGGTGAATCAAGCCATTTCTCTCGTAGACTCTCATTCGATAGTGCTATCACTCTAAGTTATCTAATGCTTTCACATGCTCCACTCTTCATTCTGTTATTCGTAGGGGTGGGGTTCCACAGGCTATCGAGACGGGGATGGTCGAATTCTGTCAACCTGGATGGTTTTCAGCGCTTCAAACGCCGTTGACGACATGGTAGGGGCCAGGCGGTCCTATTTATGCTGTTATCTCAACCATGTTTCTGAGCGTGTATGCTGCCTTTAAGAGTGTGCTAAGTATCACAACGTAGCTTGATATGATGATTATCAACACGTGGCTTATTAGGATGAACATGTTCACTCGAATTGATCATTTCCTTTCTTGAATATCCAGCGAATGGTGCGCTACTTTTTTGCAAAAACGCGTTGCAAACTTGTTACCAAGCGCTACTCACTTCCCAGGGCGCAATTCATGCTCCTCAACGCCCGCTCGGCACGCGCGTGACGCGCGGGGGGGGCTCTAGGGTGTTGTCGTGACGTTTGTACGACTCCATTGCCTAAAGGACTGCGTCAGCCTCACGGCGCTGGGTCCCACCACGCAGTCAAGCGGAATGACGCGCCCGCCTGAGTATCGACATCACTCGGGCCCAAAATCGTCCCCGTCTCGCGCCGGGTCGATTTCGTCAGTCGTCCACCTGCTGCCGCCTGTTCCTGTCGTCTCGTTCCTGTGGCTGGGCTGCGCCCCGCGCGCAGTGGCATTTCCACCGCCCTGCGCCCGTCGACTTCACATACGACGCCAATCGATCGAGCCGTCGCAATCGAGCAGTACTCCGCCATCCAGCACCTGTCATCGCGCATTCCGCTTGGATCGACCACAGGTAACCCCGTGTGCCCTCTGCCCGGCCTCTGTGGGGTCGAACACACGTTCGGCTCCGCATGCTTACGGTACGCCACGGGGGTTGGAGCAGGAATCCCTAGGTTGGGCAAGGTCCGTCCCGTAACTGTATTTTAGGGACATGTTTGTTTATGCCTCGCATCGAGGGAGAAGAATATGGATAAGAAGCGCACTCTCTAAATTTGTGTTCTGTTCAGTGGCAAGATGTATCGACATTGGATATCGCAGTATCATATACATGTCATATTTGTGTAGTAAAATCGCGCCAGGCGAAGTAGAAGGAAGGAGCTGGTTTGTCCCGGGGGGCGGCGTAGTTGTGGGTTTGGTTAGCTGGTCACTAACATCGTAGTTATCACCAGGGGCTGCAGGGCCCATTCACACATCCTGGGTTTCGTCAGTGCCCGCCTGGGTCAGGTTCGGCACATCTCCGGGTATCCAATATTCCGCGTGGCAGTACCCTTGCGAGCGAGCTGGAGCGCGCGGATGTAAGTCCTCTGGTGGCTAGGCCGCGGCCACGGATCCAGACCCTTGTCCACCGATGCTACTAGGCCGTAGCCCTGGGTGAGGGTCCCGCGTCGCGACATGGTGCATCGGACCGCAGTTGGATGTGAGGGAAACCCGCATTCGGCTGTGGCGATCGAACCTCCCGCGCTCGCACGTTCTTTGGGTCTAAGTAACCAGGGATAGGGGCAAAGAGGGCTAGGACCTGCTGGCTAGGGCCCCCTGTGCGTATCATGCGTTCGGCTGAAAGGAGGTATTGGCCCCCCTCTAACGCGGTGGCCGTGTTTTCGCCCCCTTGCTGCCTCGAGTGACACGGGCACGGTGAGGGCAAGCGAGGCCGGAATACCACAGAGCTCACGTGCGCGAGGGGCACCCAAAAGGTGTGAGGAATAACCTCTCCTACTCTCCACGGGTTGGTATATACTCCTGGAGGTAGGGTTCGGTCGGGCGGGGCGACACAGACCCTAGTCTAGCAACCTATTTTTTCTTTATCACCCCTTGGTTAACTTTAGCGTCCATGGTATAATTATGGCCTTGTCACAGGCATTCCCTTCTCCGCACTACGCCAAAACCCCGGGGGGTTAGTGCTCCAGTTGGTCGCCAGCGCGTATACACTATCCTTATGTACTGTATTACATACTGGCTTGCTGCTAACAGCAGAGTTTAGGCGCCAAAAATACTCTGCACACAGTATTATGGGTTGTTGTGTCTTCATTTATGTGCATCTCTTCTCTCGCGCCTTCCATCGTAGGCTTAGTAGGTTATTAGTCCCTTATAATACGTGTTTCGTACCTCAAGTGCCGTCTACACCTTGTACAATTCAACGATGGCCACGTTGAATGCAATTTGCCGCACTTGGTAGGACCAATTTGCCTTCATTTTGCGCCTATCGCGCTCGTTGCGTCTATTTTTACCATCATTTGCTCGTATCCTTTATTTGGCAGTCGTGAAGTCGAGTGTACAGTTCCTTGGCCACGCTTGGTTCCATCAGGTTGCTGATCTAGACTTGTCGTTATACGACAGTTTGGAAATGAAGCGTAAAAAATTCCCAGAAAAACAAGCGCCAGGAACGGGTGACACTATAGGTGACGACTCACCAGCAGTTTCGTTCATTTCGCGCATAATTCTATCTGCAGTCAGTTATTTTACCTCTAATTTGCGTTTTAGTAGCTAATTTTTATGCTACTCTATATTTCGCTCATTTGGTATCTTTCTGCATGCGCGCCTAACATCACTGCTCGTAGGCCTATTTTATTCTATGCGCATTTCCATCGCGCCTATGTCTAATCTTTTCTACTATTTTGTAGCCAATTCCAGGCTATTCCTATCGCGTAGTTTAAATACTGCGCCAATAGCGCCGTTTCGGCCTAATCCTAAATGGTAGATATTCGGTCATATCCTTATTTACCACTCTATGGTTTCTTTTCAATATCTCTGGTTTTGTCCAGCTCGCAGTGTTGCCATACTTGGTAAAATTCCTTATGCGCACTTAACATCGCGTTAGTACTGTATTTAGCCCGCAATGGTACATTCGTAAGGTTTATTTTTTCCACTCAGCGCAAAATGCGCACTTTTTCAATCCATAGGCACATTTGTCTCGTCCTCTGTTCGGCGAAAATCTCGTTTGGTGGCAGCAGACGGGGTGCCGGGCGGAGGACTAGAGACCACGCCCACCAAAATCAACTATTTTGCTCTAAAACTACCTTCAATTTGGTCAAAATCCGTCTTAATATACCATTGTTTGCTTAAAATACCTATATTTGTCCTTACACGCAGTTTCAGGTTTATTTCTAACGCCTAAGGTAGCCATCATTTTCGGATGGTTCGGATGTGGCCGTAAATACAACGCCATCTGTGTCAACGTATCCTGCGGACACTCCAATTATCACCTGTTACGACATCGAGTTGCTCCTGCAACCTCACACAGCGCCCAGCGCTGGATATCGTATCCGATGGTGATGTCGTAAGCCACGCCCATCCAGCCCGTCATTGGCTCACTGGTCATCGTTAGTTCACCTCATCTGCGTCCTCATTATCCGGTCATGTCCTATTTTGTCGCGCCTCTGTTGTAATAATTCATCCTGTCGCGCCATCTTGACAGGTTAATTGCGTTTAATCCTGTTCTCACAGTTCATTCTGCGCAATTCCCACGTTATTCAATGCGCCAAATTCTTATCCAAAACGGCTAAAACTTTTTTCGATTTCCGCATTCTACCCAAAAATCACCTTTTCCTATCATTTTCGCCTCTTTCTCCCATTATTGGTTCATTACAGTATCCTCATCATCTCTTACGTCCTTTAAATGGTGTCGCAACGCCGGTCGTCGATATTGGATTCGTGCCAGCGTGACCGCGACGCGTCGCAACGCGCCCGGTCCCGGCGCGAATAGGTAGTCATCAAATGTTCCAGAACGATTTCGCCATTCCAGGGATGATTCGATTCGCATTCGACAACTTCGGTGGATATACTGCGCACGTATATATGGATTCTACAACTATATATAACTATAGTATCTATTGCGCAAATCGACGATATGGATTGCACCGCGCCTGGTCAGGTAACCTTTCCCATTTCTCCTTTAGGCGCAGTGTATGCGTACACTTTCCTTATATTTCCTCGCCCGCAGCGTCTTTTCTTTTTCATTTTTGTGTTTATTGTTTCATATCGTATTCTTTTTTTATCCTCGCCACTTCTCTCCACCCCTTTCCTCCTTTTTTTTCACGCCCGCTGCGATATTCGCCCGCAAGCAGTGAAGTTTTATACCAATCTCGCGCAACCAAAATTCTCATCAACCCTCCCGTTTCCTTTTCATGCGCCTTCACTGCTCCCAAAAAAAACACACTGCGCAAACCCTGCAAATTTACGCCTGACCAGGCAAGGTAAGCGCCAATGAGTCGTGAATTGATTCTTTGTCTGGTGCATTCGGTCGGTTTTCGACCTGAGTTTACCGCATTCGCGCCCATGACGCGGATGGGTTCGCTCGTCTCGAAACCAGATCGAACAGCGCCTATAAGGTGATCGTGTGATTTTTTTAGCGCCAAAATCATTCCAAAAAAAACTTTTATTTTTTTTCAAATTTCCCTTTTTTCAATGATTTTCGCGCCACAATTCATCACACGCACACCAAAATTGGACCTATTTATTGTTCAAATTCATTCAGTGCCTACAATAAAATGTAATATCCTCATATTTGTAGCGCCAAATACATAATTTGTCACCAACACATTTTTTTATTGCGCCTATCCAAAATTTCAAAAATTCTACGCGCCATTGTGGCATACAGTGGACCCCAAAAATTCTATCTACCATTTTTCACATTCCCTTTCCAATTCCTCTTTCTTTTCTTTAAATTTTTTTTTCACAAATTTTCTACACCCAATCCCTAAACAAATCATTTCATTTTCTTTCCTTTTCTTGCGCAGTCGTATTCGACCACATTTTCTCCTCACCGCATTACGCCGTGCGGAGAAAAAGGTTAATACAGCGCCTTCAAATTTAATTTCACCATTAAAATCTCTCTAATTTTATTCTAAATTCAACAAAAAAATCTCTAAATCTTTAAAAATCTTCAAATTCCTCCCACACAAAAAAAAAATTATTTAATTCAAAAAAAAATCCCTCTTACGCATTTTTAATTATTTTTAATTTTTTCCCTACACTCTTTTTAAATTTCATCATACAAAATCCTACCCTTAAAAAAACCCTTTCCACTGTTTGCTACAATGCGCCCTTAGGCCGCAATTTTCAAACTTCCTCGGCTCGCATACACAAGTTCTCATTTCGGCAAATATTGCGCCTCAACATTTTCTTTCATTTATAGTCTTTCATTTTCTTTACAGTCATTTCTTGTCATTCCTCCCCCATTTTTCTCGCTTCTTCCAATCTTTCCTTTATTCTTCCACTCCTCTCTCTTTTATTCTTCTTGTTTCCCTATCGACTTCCCCTCTCCTTTTCTTCTTATCTCCTCTTCCTTCTTATTTGATCTTCCCTCTCCACCTCTCCTTTTTCATTCCAACACTATCCAATCCTCTATCTATCCAATTTGCTTTTCTCAACTATTAATATTCACGCTTATAATTCCTTTTATTTTGGGCTCCATATAGGCTGTGTAAGTTTTTCTTCTCTTTTCCATCTTTAGGTAATCTTTCTTCCTCTTCAACCAATCTTTATCATCATTCCTATATATTATTTCCCATTTTTCTCTTTCTTCTGCATACTTCCATTTCTTCCCATCCATCCTCTTTTCTCACTTATATCTCTTTCTCTAAGCGCAGTCACCGCCAGTGAACTTGTTATCTTGGACTATTCTCAGGTTGCGCAATTAAAGCCAACCATATTGGACTATTCGTTCACCACCTAGGACTAAGTAAATTTGTGCGCCATCATTCCTGTTCCCCCTTTAAATTTTTTCCAATTTAAATCTCATTTAAATTTCAAATAATTTTTCTCCCATTCCCAAATTTTCCAAAAAAATACAATATCTTTATTTCCAAATTTCAATCAAAATATCAATTTCATTTTTCCCTCCTCATTTCTTTCATTTTGTAATTATTTTAATCTTCTATCTATTTAAATTTTCCGTCATACTATTTTTTTAAATTTTCAACTTCAAAAAAAAAAGCATTCAATTTAATTACCCTCAAATTTTTCAGCGCATTCGCGCAAAATAGTATTCCACCCATTTCATCCAGATTTTTACGCACAAAATTTCTCTTTCCTCTTCGTCAATAATAGTTCAGTTCATTTGCGCTCGTCATACACGTATATGATGTCGTTAAACATCGTTTCGCTTATTGCCCGTTTACGTTGGTTGCAAATTTAGTACCTTTGTTTCAGGTAGTTAGTGCTCTCACGAGTACAACCCGACACCAGCGTACAATGGACATCAAGATGGCAAGCGACCAGGCCCAGGAACCCGCTAGCGCAATACCACCAGTGCCGGCGCCAAACCTGGACCCCAACACCACACGCTTCTAGCGTGCACCCGGCGGCGCCCACAGCGACCTCACCATCGGCCGCAACCGCTATAGCTACCACGGCGACATCAGTGCCCGTGAACCCAACATCCGTCGCGCCTGCCGCTATTTCGTCGCCTTCGGTATCGCTCGCCGCCACAGCTACACCTGCCGCTCAGATGGTAGCACCGCCCGCAGCAACACCACCCGCAGCAACACCACCCGCTGCGCATGCTGCTCAGTCTACCGCGCTACAACCCAGGGGCAATGCGCTACTACCATCTGCTGACCCCGCCGCAGTGCGCACCCTCATCGAACAGCTGGCGCACCAGCTGAATATCGATGACGCGACCATCCATAACGCGCTTGCGCCGCAGCTCGCGTCCGTGCAACAGGCACTCGCCCCAGCGCAGCAAAACCTAGCTCAGCAGCAGCAACATCCTGGCTTTCCTGCACTAACATTCCAGCAGGCTATGCCACAGCGCCCGCGGCGCGTCACCCGCAAGGGTTCCACAAACCCAGATTCATCATACGCAACATACCACCACATGCGCCGCAGCGCGACAGCCTCGCCCCGCGCAGCGAAGCGGTTTCGTTCAATGAGCGAACCTTCCAAACGGTCAGGCAACGCCCGCGCTCTCCATCTCCAGCGCAGCCCGACTGGTCAGACCCTGACCCGCCGAGGCGCGAGGCAATTCATGCCCCGTGCAGCGAGTCAGTCGACCCGCCGCGCCGCGAGCAGCTCCAGCCGCAAAGCGAGCCCGCTCATCAACACCGCGAGCCTGCTACACCGCCACGCCAAGCCCTGGCCCACGGCGAAGCGCGCCAGCGCGACCTTTCGCCATGCCACCATCGCTCGCGCGATCACCATCGCTCGCGCGATCACCATCGTTCGCGCGATCACCATCATTCGCATGCGCGTTACCGCTCGCGCTCGCCGCAAACCAGGCGCCCGCGTCATCGCTCGCGCTCTCATCATCGCTCGCGCTCGCCTTGCAATCATCGCTCGCGCTCGCCTTGCAATCATCGCTCGCGCTCGCCTTGTCGTCATCGCTCGCGCTCGCCTTGCCGTTACCACTCGCGCTCACCCCGCGATCACGGCTCGCGTTCTCCTTGCGGCCACAATACGCGCTACCATTCGCGCTCTCCGCGTTGCCAACGCTCGCGTTCTCCGCGCAATAACCACTCGCGCCGCACGTCACCGCGACCCAGGTCGCCTGCCCGTGACGCGCACCCAGAGCACGCAGCAGCGCTAAACCCCTACGCGCAACAAGTCCGCGCCTTCTACGAGCAGCAGGGCCTTCACGACCCAACACCACCGCAGCGCAACCAGCCTCAGCAGCGCCGCGACTCCTCTCCGTCATCAGAGGTCTTTGACCGCAGCGCGCCACCACTTCCGCCTGCGGCTTCACCACCACGCCCGCAGCCTGCAGCTCCGGTCCGCGTATTCCCGCTGCCGGTCGTCAATCTGCTCCCGGGCAATCAAAACCCGCCGCCGCGCCCTTACCGCGGCCCGCGCCCCCAGGCTGGGTCTGTTCGCAGACCCATTTATTCCATCGCCTTCGACGAGTATGGGCAGATTCGACCGGAGTTCGTGACGCAGCCGGGAGACGTTGAGTACGCGCCTTCCCGTGTTTCTTCTGCGCCTTGAACCATTTTTTCCACACGATGTCGTGTAGTACCGCGCCTTACGGATCGGCTCGAGATCCACGCCGCGCGTGGAAGATGCTTCAAGTGTGGCGGAAAGCACCCGGAAACCGAGTGTCATAGGGAGGAGGACGCATGCAAAGTGTGTCGGCTAACAACGCACCACACGGCATTCTGCTTCCGCGCCCAAGTGGTATACGGTAATATCGTTCCTGAGGAGTACCATAAACTCCTCAGGAAGGCAAAGCGCCACGCTCAGCGTGTCCGCTAGGTGGAAAGAGATGACGAGTTCCGCGCATTCGAGCGGGAACATCGTCATAGAATATGATGATATAGGTAGGTTTTGGGTAAGTTTAAAAACGCGCCAATTAACTAAAATTGTAAAACTCTCTCGCACAAGCGAGAACAATCACTTTAATCTACTATCGCGCAAGCGATCACCTTTGTATACCTCACCACCAATACGGTTAAAACTTCGCGCAAGCGAAGAAAACATTTTACGGTCTCATTTTATCCACCGCGCCTTGTTTTTCGGGTACAACATACCGGTTCTATCGCGCCTTATTTAGTATCTATTATATTCACCGCGCCTTTTTGGCTATGCATTTGCCGCGCCCTTTTTGGGCTATGCCTAACTACCGCGCCTTTTATCAAAGTATCATTACCGCGCCTCTTTTATAGTAGATATAATACTGCGCCTTCTTATCCTCTGCAGCGTTAAGTCGCGCGTACCTTTGCTTCAGGTATACCGTCGAGGAGTGATGGCACATCGCGCATGCGAGATCGTTGGTCGTGTGGAAGATGAACTGGTGGCTTATGCCGCCTGTGGGCTTGGGAAACGGAGAGAGGCCGTTGTTTTGTTTGACCCCGCCTAAAGCCTTTGCCTTCTTTTCTGTTCCCCCCTAGGACCACGGGCTCGATTGGGATAGTGAGGATCCAACCTCTCCCTCACTTTTTGTCTTGACCCGTTCGCGCCGGAGGTGACGTCCCCCACCTCTGACACTTATCCTGTTCAACGCCTCGTCAAGACAAATCGCCGAAGCCCGTATCCAGCACACGCAACACGCCACGTCTCACCCGCCACTGCACCACGCCACCAAGGTGTCCTCCTCCTCGCCGGATCAGTCTGACCCCGATTGCGCGACAATGCGCCCGTCAGTGCGTTCTCTCCCGCACGTTAGGTATTACTATTAAGGAGATCTCCCCATGTCACCGCGCCGAAGACCCACGGACCTTGCCTCAGTTCTGTTCCTGCACAATCCGATCAATCGCCACGAAGCTGTCTACCGTCATCGACGTAGGCGTCTGAGATTTGTTAGGATTTGTGTTGTTATGTATTGCCTGAGAGTAGGGTAGCTAAAGGCGACACCCCGGCTTCAATCCTCTGCCCTGGTTGGGACGCTTCTGTCGCCGCCCCCAGTGTCGTGACGTTCGTACGACTCCATTGCCTAAAGGACTGCGTCAGCCTCACGGCGCCGGGTCCCACCACGCAGTCAAGCGGAATGACGCGCTCGCCTGAGTATCGACATCACACTCTCCCAAAATCGTCCCCGTCTCGCGCCGGGTCCATTTCGTCAGTCGTCCACCTGCTGCCGCCTGTTCCTGTCGTCTCGTTCCTGTGGCTGGGCTGCGCCCCCGCGCGCAGTGGCATTTCCACCGCCCTGCGCCCGTCGACTCCACATACGACGCCAATCGATCGAGCCGTCGCAATCGAGCAGTACTCCGCCATCCAGCACCTGTCATCGCGCATTCCGCTTGGATCGACCACAGGTAACCCCGTGTGCCCTCTGCCCGGCCTCTGTGGGGTCGAACACACGTTCGGCTCCGCATGCTTACGGTACGCCACGGGGGTTGGAGCCGGAATCCATAGGTTGGGCAAGGTCCGTCCCGTAACTGTATTTTAGGGACATGTTTGTTTATGCCTCGCATCGAGGGAGAAGAATATGGATAAGAAGCGCACTCTCTAAATTTGTGTTCTGTTCAGTGGCAAGATGTATCGACATTGGATATCGCAGTATCATATACATGTCATATTTGTGTAGTAAAATCGCGCCAGGCGAAGTAGAAGGAAGGAGCTGGTTTGTCCCGGCGGCGTAGTTGTGGGTTTGGTTAGCTGGTCACTAACATCGTAGTTATCACCAGGGCTGCAGGGTCCATTCACACATCCTGGGTTTCGTCAGTGCCCGCCTGGGTCAGGTTCGGCACATCTCTGGGTATCCAATATTCCGCGTGGCAGTACCTTGCGAGCGAGCTAGAGCGCGGATGTAAGTCCTCTGGTGGCTGGAGGCCGCGGCCACGGGATCCAGACCACTTGTCCACCGATGCTACTAGGCCGTAGCCCTGGGTGAGGGTCCCGCGTCGCGACAGGTGTGAATATTTTCTACGCTCGTCACGCGCGTGCCACGCTTGCAAAGACTATGAACACTTCAGCGGCGACGCCGTGGCGGAGCGAAAAAAAATGGGCATCGCCTTTCCCAGACAAGCAGTACTGGACACGCGTTCGCCATCAAGATAGCAGAGGATAGTAATGGAATCAATTCCCATGAAACAGAATGAAACTGATGATGAAATGATAATGAAAATGATGAAAAAGTCGTTACAGCCGCCGCCATGGCGGAGCGGGCATCACGCGCGTGCCGCCATGGCGTCAGGAAATTCATATTCTAACCCCACGTCAGCGCGTGACGCGCGTGACGCGCTGGTGTTGAAGGGAATGACTAGAGCCCAAGAATTTTGAGGTTTCTCAAACATCTATGAGCATGTAGACGACGTAAGAAGATTCACTTGATTTACGCTTCCATGCCTGTGTTAATTTATGACTTGACTTGCTAGCAGTGGTACAGTTCCCCGTAGTACGAGAACAATCAGCGAATGCCACCCTTTTCCAAACCACTTATTTTTATCTCCCAGACTATCTCCTATGCACTCTCCACGAAGCGTGCTCGCCCCCCAACGATGCGCTATCCCGATCTCACTGACGCGGCGCACGCTTCCCATGTTACACTAATCACTCTTACGGACTCTGCGCACATTCTGAAAAGAACGCTGCTTCTCAAAAACGGACACGCACTCGACGGGGTCTAGCCTATTTTTCATGATGCTACACTCGACGCTCCTTGAGCGCTTCCCACTTCTTGTGGCTTGGTGCGCGCTTCCTATGAAACGCTACCGTCATGACGCGGCACGCTATATCATGAAGAACTACACACTTGACGGAGCGATCAATTCCATTTGAGGAGACGCGCAAATGAATGAAAATTTGTCGATTTCAACTAACAAGGGAACCACAATAAGTCATAGTGACCATTCCAAATGAAATGTACTTCTCTAGAACCATTTTCGGACGAAGAAACCGAAAATGCCAATCGCAGCTGCCTAGACCCACTCTGAAAAAAATATAAGCGTTGTTTGAAGCTTTGCGGCAAGGCAACGGCCCTCCCATGGAATTTTCAGGGTGTTTTTAAATTTTTCTCCGGATTTTGCTAAAAACATGTATGTAGGGGTAATCTGGGATGCTGAACACGAATCTGGGGTTTGCTTGCCCAAATTTTAAGGTTTACTGTAAGTTACGGTAGGTAACATGCCATTTAGGAGACAAAACCTACCTTGATATTCCGATAATCGACGAATGGACATCAAATTCGTATTCAGCACCCCAAATAATCCCCACATAGAAACTTTGAGACAGATCTGAGACTTTGACCAAACTACCGTATGCCCACCGTAATCTACCGTAAGCTGCCAAAAAACGATAAACCGACATCAGATTCGTGTTCAGCACTCCAAATAACCCCCAGAAGAACTATTTGAGCCACATCTGTCGTCACATTCCGGAAATCGTCAAAAGTCGCGATTTGCCATCAAATTCTCCCCCAATGGTAATATGTGAACGAATACAGTCGAAAACTTCGGAAAATCGAAAAATGAGTCTCAGATTCGTGATCAGCGCCCCAAATTACCCTCCAGAGCGAATTTTTAGTCAAATCTGGAATATTTTTCAAAACGCTTCGAGAGACCTCTGATTGGTATCAATAAACGCCCAACCGAAAATCCGTACAAGTCCAAAACGCTGTTAGTCTGCGCAAAGTTTGGAAAATGTTCCTTCACCCAAACTTTGCTTAGTGGGGTAGTTTTGGATGCTGAACACGATTATGAGGTTCATTTCCGGAATTGCGTATAAATAATGCGCTTTTTGGAGGCTACAATAAGTACTAAAATCAAAGAAAAAATGCCTATAACTTTTTTCAGAGTGGGTCTAGGCAGCTGCGATGGGCATATTCGTACTTTCCGTCCCAGAATGGTTCTAGAAAAGTACATTTCATTTGGAAAGGTCACTATGACTAATTGTGGTTCCCTTGTAAGTGGAAGCATTACTATGACAGGTACACTTTTCAATCATACAAATTCGACTTGATTCAACTTCGACACAATCAGATTTATTGCTGCTAAGGCGCTATTCATACTCCTCAACGCCAGCGCGTGACGCGCAGGCGTTGCGTTGTTGTATTAATGACCTGACGACATGGCCATGCGGCACGCAGATCCACTTTTTTCCGCTCCGCCATGGCGTCTCCGCTGGAGTATCCATAGTCTCCGCAAGCGCGTGAAGCGCTGGTGTTGAGGAGTATGAATAGCGCCTTACAATGACTCTTCGGATTATTGCTATCTACTATTGCTGCAGAGCTCGTTCAAACTTGTTGATGATTTCATGTTTGCACCAGAATGAGCCGTTTGGGTCCCGAAGCTCTGTACCGCAGGTCGAAAAACATAATCATGTTGGCACTCGACAGGCCCTTAGTTGAACTTGAGCTTTAGTTTGCTGAACATACGAAAATAAACCTTACTCGCACTTCACCTACGTTACCCATCCAGTGTTTGAAATTTTCTAATGACTGGAATCTCATTCAGAAATGAATTGACCACTGGTCAAGGATGTTGCTAAGCTGTGGTCAGATTTGATGCCGTCGGAATGTTTTTTTTTACCAAGAGGGTTCTAGATAAAATCCCATCAACCATTTTGTATAATTAGGAGTCATCCTCCAGTATGCGCATTGAAATGCTGTGATGTGCTCTATTGAGGCAATGGTTTGAGCACCTGGCGCCTCTTTTCGCGGACAGACGAGCGCCCACCACCCTTCATACAATGCTGATGAAGGACAATGCATAATCGAAATTTGACAGCGGAATCCATCATACGGCGATGGTATTTGAAATTACCAAGCTGGCACATTTTAAACCCTAACACAGCGCTAACAATGGGCTGGAATCTTTTAACGAGATTTTGTAAATTCAATTCTCTCTATTTCTACAACGAAATTTTGATGGCCCAACAAACTATCTGCGTTCTAAGGCGGGCCCACCCAATGGTTCAAATTCGAGAACTGGTGAGAGGTTTTTAGCGCGTACGATGCATTTATAGTCGATGTCAACACCAATAGTGCACCAGCAACTTTTCTGCCCTTATGTGTTCACCTGCTTTACTCATTGCCAAGCGAATTCAAAAGAAACATTTTGAAGCAGACGTAATATATGGTTTTCTGTGCGTACGATGCCTTTAAGGAAAAAAATATCTACGAAAAATGGCTAAGTGGATGAAACCACCTATCGGATCAGCCCGCCCACAATGATGAAGGTCTGTCCATTAAAGGCAGTGGGTCGCGCTCAAATATGGTCGTCTTTTTTCCTCTCTAAACCTTTTCTGGGTGTAGAGTAGTAGATTCTATAAGAAAAAATCGCGAAAAATAGCTGTTCTGGGCCAAATTTGAAGCCTAAACATTCTTGTATTTTGATGGTGGACGAGTCCATCCCCAATCATCGGCATCGATGATCTCTAATATCGAGAACATCAGCTGGCTTGAAATTGAATTTCAATCAATGAACTTTCGGATTCATGTACACATCTAGTCAAAAACATTGTTTGAAGTGCTTGCTTTCATTGTTCATCTGTTTTATGAGGTGAATTTGCATTTATTTCTTCCTCTGAGTGTCGATGATTTTTGACTGCTTGGCATGCGACTGTCATCTTTCTGGCACGTGTGCACGAACTGGAAATTTAGGGTCTTAATAACTCTAATCCTAGCCCGTTTTCACCGCGCTACCTTCATAGTTTTCGAGCTGTTTTATATCCAAGCTGATTTTTTAGTTTTTTCGATAACGTTTTTCATCGTGACCACTGCCTTTAAAAGGGATAGTTGTCGACGTTCTGGATACTATTCATCTCAAGAGATTCTGACAACCAAGCTTGCGCATTAAAAACTTTTTTTAAAGAAAATCCCGGTAGAAATGTGATAAAAAGAAGTTTTTGAAGGCTTTGTCTAGGAATTTTTGATTTTGTGGGTTCCTTTCGCTATTATCTGATAAGTCGTGGGCATAGAACACCCAGACAATTATTTTTGTGTCTTTGTGCTGATCTTGGAGAGGGTCACACGCTAATCGCAGCTGCATCTCCGAAATCGTTCAAGTCCTCCTATGAGCAGAGTTATGACTTCTTGAATATGCTTATATTTTGAGGGTGAAAATTGGTGGACGAATTGTCTCAGGCCTGTATTTATCTTCAATCCCCATCGTTGTGCGAGAGCAAGCTAGGATAAAGAGACAGTCCGGCAATGAACTGTGGATCGACGACTTGTTGATAATTTATTCATCCATCTAGCCGCTATCGAGTTCGCAGATATGGTAGGGGTGCGGCCTGTGGTGGTCGCTTAATCCTCACTTATTTTGGAGGAATTCAGATCTCTTGCTTGACAGGTGTTTTACAGGAGGGGTTCGCCACACAATCAACAAAAAATGACGAAATTCATAGCAGAGGGTGTACTGTGTCTTCAAATACATCTACCTCTCCTCATCGATTCATGGCAAAAGTTAAACGAGCCAGCCAGGGATACAGTATGCTTAGTGGAAATAAAGGCTAAAAAACCGCGAAATTCTCATGGTTTCTACGCGTGCTGGTGCGGAGCGGAGATTAGAGACAGTGAGGGAGCGCATTGCAAACGGAGGAAGCAGAGTCGCGCGCCGCTCGCGCCATAGGTCGTGAGACTTAAGACGTTTTACAGAGGATACGCAACTTCACCACGGCCTTTTTCTGTTGAGGTGAAGTATAGCACTATTTATTAACATGGTATTTCATCAAAAATTGTTCAGTCGTTCATGGACACTTCGAAAGCCATTTAAAATCCTAAGAACTCTTTCTAATACCGATTTATTTTCAAAGGACTGCTAGAATTCTCATTTAGGTTTAATGCAGCACAGTTTTTGGTATGCATAAATTCGTATGACAATATTTCAATCAGGAAATGAGAAAAATTATTGAATCGGAAATTTTAAAGATGATATGTATTTAAGAACTAACTTATTAACACATGATTTTCCAATTTAGTGGCTACTAAAACTGTGTTTAGTATAGCATCCTGAACCCTTCATCCGATCGTTCCATCCATGCGAAAACTATGGTCGAATGCCCATCTCTATGTACATGCTGCCCTTTCGTTTACCCTGGCACCATTTCGAGTTTGGCTCTTTCTCTCCCTTACACCAATTTAGAATTCTTGACCTCATGAAAAATACACAGATGTTCATGTCTCGGCCTAGCACCAACTGGGTGCAATCTGTCTCGCTTGGTTTCCACAGGAGATCCGCCAGTAATTAAGTATGGTGCCTTTCAGGTAGCTGCTACTCATGGATCACTGTGATTGGGTTTTCACCGGTGGGAAGACAACGATCTCTCAGAGTTTTGAGGCCGTTTTCCAAAGAATCGAGATGGGTCTAAACACGGTTTTTGGTGGTTTTTCCGTGAAGGGTCGATAGAGGGTGCATGATGATCATTTGTAGAATTTCGTGCGAAAATTATGATCTCCAAAGTTAAGCGACTTTCAACGACTTATTAGTATTCACTGCCGCTCGTTGGATTCAGGCAGAAAGCGAGCGAGATCGGGTTTTTGCAACTTTTTTTTCGGTATAACTCGCTTCAATGTCAACTTTGAACGGACCAAGAGTGAGATTCATGATCCTAGCGTTGAGGGCTACCCAATGGTCCAGCCATTGCGAGGGTTCGGAGGCGAAGGTCAAAGACTTGAAAATTCGCTGGGCCCCGCAAGTCACTGTGGAGGCCTGAAACACACTCAAGTCTCTGCGGTTACGGGGTCGGCGAGATATTGGATTGGGGAACAAGTCCGTTCGTTTCTCTTCAAAGAGCTTTATTTGAGCGAAAAACAATAACTATAACAATGGCTTGATCAGTTGTGTATTCGCCGCTACTGTTTACGACCTCCTCTCACCTCTAGACCAATTTGTGGATGTCGACCGCAAACAATCACCATGTCTGGAGTCGAAGAAGTTGTTGAGCCAGTTTTTGAGGCCCACTTCGTCGTCGAAGATCATTTGATTCGACATGGAGCTTAAAAAGTGATATTCGATTGGCGCAAGGTCCAGAGAGTACGATAGATCCTGAAGAACCTCCCATTCGAGTTTATGAAGTGCGGCTTTGACGACTTGGGCAACATTTGGTCTGGCGTTGTCCTGGAGCAAGATGACTTGTCCTTGTCGATCAGGTCTTTTCAGTTGCATAGCTTCGTTTACGGACAATGTAGGGCCGCTTGACTTGATCACCGCTGCGTTCCTTTCAAGCATTTCCCAGTGTATCGGGCCTTACCAGTCCCACCAAACGCAGCTACCCGGTTTCCCTGTCGCTGTGCTACCCGGTTTTCCAGATGTTTCTATTTATGTAAGTAAGGATAAAGATATAAGTGTGACAATTTTTGACCAATTTCGAGATGCGACGTCAACAGGAGAGCATGGGAAAGCTGGAGCAGGATTTGGATGCGATTCGTCTTCTGATCCGCGACTACTATCAGGCCAAAAGTTGGAGACAGTACTGTATAATAGCTTTTTGTTTGCGAATGCTCTGTACATCTGTGTCTTTATTGTGAATAGAATTGATACATTAATCGGTGTACGTGATACATTTCATCGTGATCGTCGTTAAAATCGGTTACTAAAGCTCGTTTCTGTTTTTCGCGGTCCGGTGTCAAACGCATTATCTAAAATCGCTATCCCGCACGTGCTTCCGCTGACCCAAATGATCACTCTTCCTGGCTGTTGCCATCTGAACACCCCTACAGAACTGTACAGCCGACCCGGTCTTACAAGGGAACCACAATAAATTATAGTGACCATTCCAAAGGAAATGTACTTTTCTAGAACCATTTTCGGACGAAAAGTCCGAATATGCCCATCGCAGCTGCCTAGAACCACTCTGAAAAAGTTATGAGCGTTTTTCAAAGCTTTGCGGCGAGGTAAGGGCCCGATCGAATTTTCAGTGTGTTTTTAAATTTTTTTCCGGATCTGGCTAAAAACATGTATGTATGTAGGGGTGATCTGGAGTGCTGAACACGAATCTGGTGCTTGCTTACCCAAATTTTAAGGTTTACTGTAGGTTACGGTAGGTAACATGCCATTTAGGATGCAAAACCTACCTCACTATTCCGATAATCGACAAATGGATATTGAATTCGTATTCAGCACCCCAAAAAACCCCCGCATAGAAACTTTGAGACAAATCTGAGACTTTGACCAAACTACCGTATACCCACCGTAATCTACCGTAAGCTGTCAAAAATCGATAATCTCACATCAGATTCGTGTTCATCACTCCAAATAACCCCCAGAGAAATAATTTGAGCATATTCTATAGTAGCACTCCGGAAATCGTCAAAAGTCGCGATTTGCCATTAAATTCTCCCCGATCGGAATCTGAGAGCGAATACAGTCGAAAACTTCGGAAAATCGATAAATGAACCTCAGATTCGTGATCAGCATCCCAAAAAACCCTCCAAAGCGAATTTTAAGTCAAATCTCTAATATTTTTCTGAAACGCTTCGAGAGCCCTCTGATTGGTATCAATAAACGCCCAACCGAAAATCCGTACAAGACCAAAACGCTGTTAGTCTGTGCAAAGTTTGGACAATGTTCCTTCCCCCAAACTTTGCTCAGTGGGTAGTTTTGGGCGCTGAACACGATTATGAGGTTCGGTAAAACGGCCTGTAAGTGGGTGAAAATCTCGTGAGCCAGCCAACCCATTGGGCCACTCCGCCCACTTCCTATAACAGTTGCCCTGAAATTCTGGTTAGATGAGCGATGGTTTCCGTTCCAATGTCCTGTTCTTCCCTTCCTTCTCAACTTCTGTTTTTACTCAGGTCAGCTCGCACACATCGGCTGCAAAAAACGGGAGTTACAAGCCTCGGACAACTCGTCCACAATGCTTCCCTTTGCTGAATTTCGGGGGATATTTGCGTTTCCAGGGGTCTTGTACGATTCCAAGGACGTCATTTAAATCAGCATGGGACCACTCAGCGCAAAATGCGCACTCTTTCAATCCATAGGCACATTTGTCTCGTCCTCTGTTCGGCGAAAATCTCGTTTGGTGGCAGCAAACGGGGTGCCGGGCGGAGGACTAGAGACCACGCCCACCAAAATCAACTATTTTGCTCTAAAACTACCTTCAATTTGGTCAAAATCCGTCTTAATATACCATTGTTTGCTTAAAATACCTATACTTGTCCTTACACGCAGTTTCAGGTTTATATCTAACGCCTAAGGTAGCCATCATTTTCGGATGGTTCGGATGTGGCCGTAAATACAACGCCATCTGCGTCAACGTATCCTGCGGACACTCCAATTATCACCTGTTACGACATCGAGTTGCTCCTGGAACCTCACACACCGCCCAGCGCTGGATATCGTATCCGATGGTGATGTCGTAAGCCACGCCCATCCAGCCCATCATTGGCTCGCTGGTCATCGTTAGTTTACCTCATCTGCGTCCTCATTATCCGGTCATGTCCTATTTTATCGCGCCTCTGTTGTAATAATTCATCCTGTCGCGCCATCTTGACAGGTTAATTGCGTTTAATCCTGTTCTCACAGTTCATTCTGCGCAATTCCCACGTTATTCAATGCGCCAAATTCTTATCCAAAACGGCTAAAAACTTCTTTCGATTTGCGCATTCTATCCAAAAATCACCTTTTCCTATCATTTTCGCCTCTTTCTCCCATTATTGGTTCATTACAGTATCCTCATCATCTCTTACGTCCTTTAAATGGTGTCGCAACGCCGGTCGTCGATATTGATTCGTGCCAGCGTGACCGCGACGCGTCGCAACGCGCCCGGTCCCGGCGCGAATAGGTAGTCATCAAATGTTCCAGAACGATTTCGCCATTCCAGGGATGATTCGATTCGCATTCGACAACTTCGGTGGATATACTGCGCACGTATATATGGATTCTACAACTATATATAACTATAGTATCTATTGCGCAAATCGACGATATGGATTGCACCGCGCCTGGTCAGGTAACCTTTCCCATTTCTCCTTTAGGCGCAGTGTATGCGTACACTTTCCTTATATTTCCTCGCCCGCAGCGTCTTTTCTTTTTCATTTTTTGTGTTTATTGTTTCATATCGTATTCTCTTTTATCCTCGCCACTTCTCTCCACCCCTTTTCTTCCTTTTTTTCACGCCCGCTGCGATATTCGCCCGCAAGCAGTGAAGTTTCATACCAATCTCGCGCACCCAAAATTCTTATCAACCCTCCTATTTTTTTCATGCGCCTTCACTGCTTCCCAAAAATACACTGCGCAAACCCTGCAAATTTACGCCTGACCAGGCAAGGTAAGCGCCAATAAGTCGTGATTTGATTCTTTGTCTGGTGCATTCGGTCGGTTTTCGACCTGAGTTTACCGCATTCGCGCCCATGACGCGGATGGGTTCGCTCGTCTCGAAACTAGATCGAACAGCGCCTATAAGGTGATCGTGTGATCTTTTTAGCGCAAGATCATTCCAAAAAAACTTTTATTTTTTCAAATTTCCTTTTTCAATGATTTTCGCGCCACAATCCATCACACGCACACCACAATTGGACCTATTTATTGGTCAAATTCATTCAGCGTCTACAATAAAATGTAATATCCTCATATTTGTAGCGCCAAATACATAATTTGTCACCAACACATTTTTCATTGCGCCTATTCAAATTTTCAAAAAAATTCTGCGCGCCATTGTGGCATACAATGGACCTCAAAAATTCTATCTACCATTTTTTACATTCCCTTTCCAATTCCTCTTTCTTTTCTTTAAATTTTTTTTACAAATTTTCTACACCCAATCCCTAAACAAATCATTTCATTTTTTTTCCTTTTCTTGCGCAGTCGTATTCGACCACATTTTCTCCTCACCGCATTACGCCGTGCGGAGAAAAAGGTTAATACAGCGCCTTCAAATTTAATTTCACCATTAAAATCTTTCTAATTTTATTCTAAATTCAACATAAAAAAAATCTTTGAATTCCTCCCACAAAAAATTATTTAATTCAACACAAAAATCCCTCTCACACATTTCTAATTATTTTTGATTTTCCCCTACACTCATTTTAATTTCTTCATACAAAATCCTACCCTTTAAAAAAAACCCTTACCACTCTTTGCTACAATGCGCTCTTAGGCGGCAATTCTCAAACTTTCTCGGCTCGCATACACAAGTTCTCATTTCGGCAAATATTGCGCCTCAACATTTTCTTTCATTTATAGTCTTTCATTTTCTTTTACAGTCATTTCTTGTCATTCCTCCCCATTTTTCTCGCTTCTTCCAATCTTTCCTTTATCCTTCCATTCTTCTCTCTTTTATTCTCGTTTTCCTATCGACTTCCCCTCTCCTTTTCTTCTTATCTCCTTTTCCTTCTTATTTGATCTTCCCTCTCCACCTCTCCTTTTTCATTCCAACACTATCCAATCCTCTATCTATCCAATTTGCTTTTCTCAACTATTAATATTCACGCTTATAATTCCTTTTTTTATTTTGGGCTCCATATAGGCTGTGTAAGTTTTTCTTCTCTTTTCCATCTTTAGGTAATCTTTTCTTCCTCTTCAACCAATCTTTATCATCATTCCTATATATTATTTCCCATTTTTCTCTTTCTTCTGCATACTTCCATTTCTTCCCATCCATCCTCTTTTCTCACTTATATCTCTTTCTCTAAGCGCAGTCACCGCCAGTGAACTTGTTATCTTGGACTATTCTCAGGTTGCGCAATTAAAGCCAACCATATTGGACTATTCGTTCACCACCTAGGACTAAGTAAATTTGTGCGCCATCATTCCTGTTCCCCCTTTAAATTTTTTTCCAATTTAAATCTCTATTTAAATTTCAAATAATTTTTCTCCCATTCCCAAATTTTTCAAAAAATACAATATCTTCATTTCCAAATTTCAATCAAAATTTCAATTTCATTTTTCCCTCCTCATTTCTTTCATTTTTTGTAATTATTTCAATCTTCTATCTATTTAAATTTTCCGTCATACTATTTTTTAAATTTTCAACTTCAAAAAAAAACCATTCAATTTAATTACCCTCAAATTTTTCAGCGCACTCGCGCAAAACAGTATTCCACCCATTTCATCCATATTTTTACGCACAAAATTTATTTTTTCCTCTTCGTCAATAATAGTTCAGTTCCTTTCTATTCGTCATACACGTATAATATCGTTAAACATCGTTTCGCTTATTGCCCGTTTACGTTGGTTGCAAATTTAGTACCTTTATTTCAGGTAGTTAGTGCTCTCACGAGTACAACCCGACACCAGCGTACAATGGACATCAAGATGTCAAGCGATCAGGCCCAGGAAACCGCTAGCGCAATACCACCAGCGCCGGCGCCAAACCTGGACCCCAACACCACACACGCTTCTAGCGTGCAACCGGCGGCGCCCACAGCGACCTCAACATCGGCCGCAACCGCTATAGCTACCACGGCGACATCAGTGCCCGCGACCCCAACATCCGTCGCGCCTGCCGCTATTTCGTCGCCTTCGGTATCGCTCGCCGCCACAGCTACACCTGCCGCTCAGATGGTAGCACCGCCCGCAGCAACACCACCCGCTGCGCATGCTGCTCAGTCTACCGCGCTACAACCCAGGGGCAATGCGCTACTACCATCTGCTGACCCCGCCGCAGTGCGCACCCTCATCGAACAGCTGGCGCACCAGCTGAATATCGATGACGCGACCATACATATCGCGCTTGCGCCGCAGCTCGCGTCCGTGCAACAGGCACTCGCCCCAGCGCAGCAAAACCTAGCTCAGCAGCAGCAACATCCTGGCTTTCCTGCACTAACATTCCAGCAGGCTATGCCACAGCGCCCGCGGCGCGTCACCCGCAAGGGTTCCACAAACCCAGATTCATCATACGCAACATACCACCACATGCGCCGCAGCGACAGCTCGCCCCCGCGCAGCGAAGCGGTTTCGTTCAATGAGCGAAACTTCCAAACGGTCAGGCAACGCCCGCGCTCTCCATCTCCAGCGCAGCCCGACTGGTCAGACCCTGACCCGCCGAGGCGCGAGGCAATTCTGGCCCCGTGCAGCGAGCCAGTCGACCCGCCGCGCCGCGAGCAGCTCCAGCCGCAAAGCGAGCCCGCTCATCAACACCGCGAGCCTACACCGCCACGCCAAGCCCTGGCCCACAGCGAAGCGCGCCAGCGCGACCTTTCGCCATGCCACCATCGCTCGCGCGATCACCATCGCTCGCGCGATCACCATCGTTCGCGCGATCACCATCATTCGCATGCGCGTTACCGCTCGCGCTCGCCGCAAACCAGGCGCCCGCGTCATCGCTCGCGCTCTCATCATCGCTCGCGCTCGCCTTGCAATCATCGCTCGCGCTCGCCTTGCAATCATCGCTCGCGCTCGCCTTGTCGTCATCGCTCGCGCTCGCCTTGCCGTTACCACTCGCGCTCACCCCGCGATCACGGCTCGCGTTCTCCTTGCGGCCACAATACGCGCTACCATTCGCGCTCTCCGCGTTGCCAACGCTCGCGTTCTCCGCGCAATAACCACTCGCGCCGCACGTCACCGCGACCCAGGTCGCCTGCCCGCGACTCGCACCCAGAGCACGCAGCAGCGCTAAACCCCTACGCGCAACAAGTCCGCGCCTTCTACGAGCAGCAGGGCCTTCACGACCCAACACCACCGCAGCGCAACCAGCCTCAGCAGCGCCGCGACTCCTCTCCGTCATCAGAGGTCTTTGACCGCAGCGCGCCACCACTTCCGCCTGCGGCTTCACCACCATGCCCGCAGCCTGCTGCTCCGGTCCGCGTATTCCCGCTGCCGGTCGTCAATCTGCTCCCGGGCAATCAAAACCCGCCGCCGCGTCCATACCGCGGCCCGCGCCCCCAGGCTGGGCCTGTTCGCAGACCCATTTATTCCATCGCCTTCGACGAATATGGGCAGATTCGACCGGAGTTCGTGACGCAGCCGGGAGACGTTGAGTACGCGCCTTCCCCGTGTTTCTTCTGCGCCTTGAACCATTTTTCCACACGATGTCGTGTAGTACCGCGCCTTACGGATCGGCTCGAGATCCACGCCGCGCGTGGAAGATGCTTCAAGTGTGGCGGAAAGCACCCGGAAACCGAGTGTCATAGGGAGGAGGACGCATGCAAAGTGTGTCGGCTAACAACGCACCACACGGCATTCTGCTTCCGCGCCCAAGGGGTATACGGTAATATCGTTCCTGAGGAGTACCATAAACTCCTCAGGAAGGCAAAGCGCCACGCTCAGCGTGTCCGCTAGGTGGAAAGAGATGACGAGTTCCGCGCATTCGAGCGGGAACATCGTCATGAATATGATGAGTAGGTAGGTTTTGGGTAAGTTTAAAAACGCGCCAATTAACTAAAATTGTAAAACTCTCTCGCACAAGCGAGAACAATCACTTTAATCTACTATCGCGCAAGCGATCACCTTTTGTATACCTCACCACCAATACGGTTAAAACTTCGCGCAAGCGAAGAAAACATTTTACGGTCTCATTTTATCCACCGCGCCTTGTTTTTTCGGGTACAACATACCGGTTCTATCGCGCCTTATTTAGTATCTATTATATTCACCGCGCCTTTTTTGGCTATGCATTTGCCGCGCCCTTTTTGGGCTATGCCTAACTACCGCGCCTTTTTTTATCAAAGTATCATTACCGCGCCTCTTTTATAGTAGATATAATACTGCGCCTTCTTATCCTCTGCAGCGTTAAGTCGCGCGTACCTTTGCTTCAGGTATACCGTCGAGGAGTGATGGCACATCGCGCATGCGAGATCGTTGGTCGTGTGGAAGATGAACTGGTGGCTTATGCCGCCTGTGGGCTTGGGAAACGGAGAGAGGCCGTTGTTTTGTTTGACCCCGCCTAAAGCCTTTGCCTTCTTTTCTGTTCCCCCCTAGGACCACGGGCTCGATTGGGATAGTGAGGATCCAACCTCTCCCTCACTTTTTGTCTTGACCCGTTCGCGCCGGAGGTGACGTCCCCCACCTCTGACACTTATCCTGTTCAACGCCTCGTCAAGACAAATCGCCGAAGCCCGTATCCAGCACACGCAACACGCCACGTCTCATCCGCCACTGCACCACGTCACCAAGGTGTCCTCCTCCTCGCCGGATCAGTCTGATCCCGATTGCGCGACAATGCGCCCGTCAGTGCGTTCTCTCCCGCACGTTAGGTATTACTATTAAGGAGATCTCCCCATGTCACCGCGCCGAAGACCCACGGACCTTGCCTGTCTGTTCCTGCACAATCCGATCAATCGCCACGAAGCTGTCTACCGTCATCGACGTAGGCGTCTGAGATTTGTTAGGATTTGTGTTGTTATGTATTGCCTGAGAGTAGGGTAGCTAAGGGACACCCCGGCTTCAATCCTCTGCCCTGGTTGGGACGCTTCTGTCGCCGCCCCCAGTGTCGTGACGTTCGTACGACTCCATTGCCTAAAGGACTGCGTCAGCCTCACGGCGCCGGGTCCCACCACGCAGTCAAGCGGAATGACGCGCTCGCCTGAGTATCGACATCACACTCTCCCAAAATCGTCCCCGTCTCGCGCCGGGTCCATTTCGTCAGTCGTCCACCTGCTGCCGCCTGTTCCTGTCGTCTCGTTCCTGTGGCTGGGCTGCGCCCCGCGCGCAGTGGCATTTCCACCGCCCTGCGCCCGTCGACTCCACATACGACGCCAATCGATCGAGCCGTCGCAATCGAGCAGTACTCCGCCATCCAGCACCTGTCATCGCGCATTCCGCTTGGATCGACCACAGGTAACCCCGTGTGCCCTCTGCCCGGCCTCTGTGGGGTCGAACACACGTTCGGCTCCGCATGCTTACGGTATGCCACGGGGGTTGGAGCCGGAATCCATAGGTTGGGCAAGGTCCGTCCCGTAACTGTATTTTAGGGACATGTTTGTTTATGCCTCGCATCGAGGGAGAAGAATATGGATAAGAAGCGCACTCTCTAAATTTGTGTTCTGTTCAGTGGCAAGATGTATCGACATTGGATATCGCAGTATCATATACATGTCATATTTGTGTAGTAAAATCGCGCCAGGCGAAGTAGAAGGAAGGAGCTGGTTTGTCCCGGGGGGCGGCGTAGTTGTGGGTTTGGTTAGCTGGTCACTAACATCGTAGTTATCACCAGGGGCTGCAGGGTCCATTCACACATCCTGGGTTTCGTCAGTGCCCGCCTGGGTCAGGTTCGGCACATCTCTGGGTATCCAATATTCCGCGTGGCAGTACCCTTGCGAGCGAGCTAGAGCGCGGATGTAAGTCCTCTGGTGGCTAGGCCGCGGCCACGGGATCCAGACCCCTTGTCCACCGATGCTACTAGGCCGTAGCCCTGGGTGAGGGTCCCGCGTCGCGACAGGTGTGAATACTTTCTACGCTCGTCACTCGCGTGCCTCGCTTGTGAAGACTATGAATACTCCAGCGGCGACGCCATGGCAGAGCGAAGAAAAGTGGGCTTTAACTTCTCCAAACAAGCTAGTTCTGCACAAGCGTTCACCATCACGATAGCAGAGGATAGTAATGGAATCAATTATCATGAAACAGAATGGAATAGATGATGAAATAATCATGAAAATAATGAAAAAGTCGTTACAGCCGCCGCCATGGCGGAGCGGGCATCACGCGCGTGCCGCCATGGCGTCAGGAAATTCATATTCTAACCCCACGTCAGCGCGTCACGCGCGTGACGCGCTGGCGTTGAAGAAAATGACTAGAGCCTAAGAATTTTGAGGTTTCTCAAACATCTATGAGCATGTAGACGTCGTAAGAAGATTCACTTGATTTACGCTTCCATGCCTGTGTTAATTTATGACTTGACTTGCTAGCAGTGGTACAGTTCCCCGTAGTACGAGACCAATCAGCGAATGCCACCCTTTTCCAAACCACTTATTTTTATCTCCCAGACTATCTCCTATGCACTTTCCAGGGAGTGTGCTCGCCCCCCAACGATGGGCTATCCCGATCTCAATGACGCGGCGCACGCTTCCCATGTTACACTAATCACTCTTACGGACTCAGCGCACATTCTGAAAAGAACGCTGCTTCTCAAAAACGGCCACGCACTCGACGGGGTCTAGCCTATTTTTCATGATGCTACACTCGACGCTCCTTGAGCGCTTCCCACTTCTTATGGCTTGGTGCGCGCTTCCTATGAAACGCTACCGTCATGACCCGGCACGCTATATCATGAAGAACCACACACTTGGCGGAGCGATCAATTCCAATTAAGCAGACGCGCAAATGAATGAAAATTTGTCGATTTCATCTAACAAGGGAACCACAATAAGTCATAGTGACCATTCCAAATGAAATGTACTTCTCTAGAACCATTTTCGGACGAAGAAACCGAAAATGCCAATCGCAGCTGCCTAGACCCACTCTGAAAAAAGTTATAAGCGTTTTTCAAAGCTTCGCGGCAAGGCAACGGCCCTCCCATGGAATTTTTAGGGTGTTTTTATAATTTTCTCTGGATTTGGCTAAAAACATGTATGTAGGGGAACGCGGATGCTGAAGACGAATCTGGAGTTTGTTCGTCCAATTTCAGTGGTTTATTGTACGTTACGGTAGGTAACATGCCATTTAGGAGACAAAACCTACCTCGATATTCCGATAATCGACAAATGGACATCAAATTCGTATTCAGCACCCCAAATAACCCCACATAGAAACTTTGAGACAAATATGAGACTTTGACCAAACTACCGTATGCCCACCGTAATCTACCGTAAGCTGCCAAAAAACGATAAACCGACATCAGATTCGTGTTCAGCACTCCAAATAACCCCCAGAAGAACTATTTGAGCCACATCTGTCGTCACATTCCGGAAATCGTCAAAAGTCGGGATGTGCCATCAAATTCTGCCCCAATGGTAAGATGTGAACGAATACAGTCGAAAACTTCGGAAAATGGAAAAATGAGTCTCAGATTCGTGGTCAGCGCCCCAAATTACCCTACAGAGCGAATTTTGAGTCAAATCTGGAATATTTTTCAAAACGCTTCGAGAGACCTCTGATTGGTATCAATAAACGCCCAACCGAAAATCCGTACAAGTCCAAAACGCTGTTAGTCTGCGCAAAGTTTGGAAAATGTTCCTTCACCCAAACTTTGCTTAGTGGGGTAGTTTTGGATGCTGAACACGATTATGAGGTTCATTTCCGGAATTGCGTATAAATAATGCGCTTTTTGGAGGCTACAATAAGTACTAAAATCAAAGAAAAAATGCCTATAACTTTTTTCAGAGTGGGTCTAGGCAGCTGCGATGGGCATATTCGTACTTTCCGTCCCAGAATGGTTCTAGAAAAGTACATTTCATTTGGAAAGGTCACTATGACTAATTGTGGTTCCCTTGTAAGTGGAAGCATTACTATGACAGGTACACTTTTCAATCATACAAATTCGACTTGATTCAACTTCGACACAATCAGATTTATTGCTGCTAAGGCGCTATTCATATGCCTCAACGCCAGCGCGTGACGCGCAGGCGTGGCGTTGGAGTATTAATTACCTGACGACACGGCCATGCGGCACGCAGATCCACTTTTTTCCGCTCCGCCATGGCGTCTCCGCTGGAGTATCCATAGTCTCCGCAAGCGCGTGAAGCGCTGGTGTTGAGGAGTATGAATAGCGCCTAACAATGACTCTTCGGAACATTGCTATCTACTATGGCTGCAGAGCTCGTTCAAACTTGTGGATGATTTCATGTTTGCACCAGAATGAGCCGTTTGGGCCCCGAAGCTCTGTGCCGCACGTCGGAAAAAGGGAATCATGTTGGCACTCGAGAGGCCCTTAGGCCCCTTTCATAGTTTGCCGGGAAGGGGCATTAGTTGAACTTGAGCTTTGGTTTGCTGAACATACGAAAATAAACCTTACTCGCACTTCACCTACGTTACCCATCCAGTGTTCAAAATTTTCTAATGACTGGAATCTCATTCAGAAATGAATTGACCACTGGTCAAGGATGTTGCTAAGCTGTGGTCAGATTTGATGCCGTCGGGATGTTTTTTTTACCAAGAGGGTTCTAGATAAAATCCCTGCAACCATTTTGTATAATCAGGAGTCATCCTTCAGTATGCGCATTGAAATGCTGTGATGTGCTCTATTGAGGCAATGGTTTGAGCACCTGGCGCCTCTTTTCGCGGACAGACGAGCGCCCACCACCCTTCTTCATACAATGCTAATGAAGGGCAATGCACAATTGAGAATTGACAGCGGAATCCATCATACGGCGATGGTATTTGAAATTACCAAGCTGGCACATTTTAAACCCTAACACAGCGCTAACAATGGGCTGGAATCTTTTAACGAGATTTTGTAAATTCAATTCTCTCTATTTTTACAATGAAATTTTGATGGCCCATCAAACTCTCCTTGCGTTCAGAGGCGGGCCGACCAATGGTTCAAACTCAAGAACTGGGGAGAGGTTTTCAGCGCGTGCGATGCTTTTAGAGTCGATATCAACACCAATAATGCACCAGCAACTTTTCTGCCTTTATGTATTCGCCTGCTGTACTCATTGCCAAGCGAATTTAAAAGAAACATTCCGAAGCAGACGTAATATATGGTTTTCTGTGCGTACGATGCCTTTAAGGAAAAAAATATCTACGAAAAATGGCTAAGTGGATGAAACCACCTATCGGATCAGCCCGCCCACAATGATGAAGGTCTGTCCGTTAAAGGCAGTGGGTCGCGCTCAAATATGCTCGTCTTTTTTCCTCTCTAAACCCTTTCCTGGGTGTAGAGTAGTAGAACCTATAAGAAGAATTCGCGAAAAATAGCTGTTCTGGACCAAATTTGAAGCCTAAATATTCTTGTCTTTTGATGGTGGACGAGTCCATCCCCAATCATCGGCATCGATGATCTCTAATATCGAGAACATCAGCTGGCTTGAAATTGAATTTCAATCAATGAACTTTCGGATTCATGTACACATCTAGTCAAAAACAATGTTTGAAGTGCTTGCTTTCATTGTTCATCTGTTTTATGAGGTGAATTTGCATTTATTTCTTCCTCTGAGTGTCGATGATTTTTGACTGCTTGGCATGCGACTGTCATCTTTCTGGCACGTGTGCACGAACTGGAAATTTAGGGTCTTAATAACTCTAATCCTAGCCCGTTTTCACCGCGCTACCTTCATAGTTTTCGAGCTGTTTTATATCCACGCTGATTTTTAGTTTTTTCGATAACGTTTTGCATAGCTACCACTGCCTTTAAAAGGGATAGTTGTCGACGTTCTGGATACTATTCATCTCAAGAGATTCTGACATGCAAGCTTGCGCATTAAAAAACTTTTTCAAAGGAAATCCCTGTAGAAAAGTGATAAAATGAAATTTTTTGAGTGTTTTTCTCAAGAAGTTTTTGATTTCGTGGGTTCTTTTCGCTATTATCTGTTAAGTCGTGGGCATAGAACACCCAGAAAATTATTTTTCTGTTTCTGTACTGATCTTGGAGAGAGTCACACGCTGATTACAGCTGTATCTCCGAAATCGTTCAAGACCCCCTATGAGCAGAGTTATGACTTCTTGAATATGCCTATATTTTGATGGTGAAAATTGGTGGACGCATTGTCTCAAGCCTGTATTTATCTTCAATCCCCATCGTTGTGCCAGAGCGAGCTAGGATAAAGAGACAGTCCGGCAATGAACTGTGGATCGACGACTTGTTGATAATTTATTCATCCATCTAGCCGCTATCGAGTTCGCAGATATGGTAGGGGTGCGGCCTGTGGTGGTCGCTTAATCCTCACTTATTTTGGAGGAATTCAGATCTCTTGCTTGACAGGTGTTTTACAGGAGGGGTTCGCCACACAATCAACAAAAAATGACGAAATTCATAGCAGAGGGTGTACTGTGTCTTCAAATACATCTACCTCTCCTCATCGATTCATGGCAAAATTATAAACGAGCCAGCCAAGGGTACAGTATGCTTAGTGGAAATAAAGGCTAAAAAACCGCGAAATTCTCATGGTTTCTACGCGTGCTGGTGCGGAGCGGAGATTAGAGACAGTGAGGGAGCGCATTGCAAACGGAGGAAGCAGAGTCGCGCGCCCCGCTCGCGCCATAGGTCGTGAGACTTAAGACGTTTTACAGAGGATACGCAACTTCACCACGGCCTTTTTCTGTTGAGGTGAAGTATAGCACTATTTATTAACATGGTATTTCATCAAAAAATTGTTCAGTCGTTCATGGACACTTCGAAAGCCATTTAAAATCCTAAGAACTCTTTCTAATACCGATTTATTTTCAAAGGACTGCTAGAATTCTCATTTAGGTTTAATGCAGCACAGTTTTTGGTATGCATAAATTCGTATGACAATATTTCAATCAGGAAATGAGAAAAATTATTGAATCGGAAATTTTAAAGATGATATGTATTTAAGAACTAACTTATTAACACATGATTTTCCAATTTAGTGGCTACTAAAACTGTGTTTAGTATAGCATCCTGAACCCTTCATCCGATCGTTCCATCCATGCGAAAACTATGGTCGAATGCCCATCTCTATGTACATGCTGCCCTTTCGTTTACCCTGGCACCATTTCGAGTTTGGCTCTTTCTCTCCCTTACACCAATTTAGAATTCTTGACCTCATGAAAAAATACACAGATGTTCATGTCTCGGCCTAGCACCAACTGGGTGCAATCTGTCTCGCTTGGTTTCCACTGGAGATCCGCCAGTAATTAAGTATGGTGCCTTTCAGCTCTCTGGTAGCTGCTACTCATGGATCACTGTGATTGGGTCTTCACCGGTGGGAAGACAACGATCATTCAAAGGAGTTTTGAGGCCATTTTCCTAAGAATCGAGATAGGTCGAAACACAATTTTTTCCGCGGTTTTTCCGCAAAGGGACGATAGAAGATGCATGATGATCATTTGTAGAATTTCGTACAAAAATTATGATCTCCAAAGTTAAGCGACTTCCAATGATTTATTAGTAATCACTGCCGCTCTTAGGACTCGGGCAGGAAGCGAGCGAGATCGGGTTTTTGCAACTTTTTTTCATTTGTCGGTATAACTCGCTTCAATGTCAACTTTGAACGGACCAAGAGTAACATTCATGATCCTAGCGTTGAGGGCTACCCAATGGTCCAGCCATTGCGAGGGTTGGGAGGCGAAGGTCAAAGACTTGAAAATTTGCTGGGCCCCGCAAGTCACTGTGGAGGCCTGAAACACACTCAAGCCTCTGCGGTTACGGAGTCGGCGAGATATTGGATTGGGGAACAAGTCCGTTTTCTCTCTTCAAAGAGCTTTATTTGAACAAAAAACAATAACCATAACAATGGTTTAATTAAGTGTGTATTCGCCGCTACTGTTTACGACCTCCTCTCACCTTTAGATCAATTTGTGGATGTCGACCGCAAACAATCGCCAGGTCTGGAGTCGAAGAAGTTGTTGAGCCAGTTTTTGAGGTCCACTTTGTCGTCGAAGGTAACATCCCTCATTTGATTCGACATGGAGCTTGAAAGGTGATATTCTATTGGCGCAAGGTCCAGAGAGTACGATAAATGCTCAAGAACCTCCCATTCGAGCTTATGTGGTGTGGCTTTGACGACTTGGGCAACATTTGGTCTGGCGTTGTCCTGGAGCAAGATGACTTGGCCTTGTCGATCAGGTCTTTTCAGTCGCATAGCTTCTTTACGCGGCGCAGTTGGACAATTTAGGGCCGCTTGACTTGATCACCGTTGTGTTCCTTTCGAACTTTCCCAGTGTATCGAGCCTTACCAGTCCCACCAAACGCAGCTACCCGGTTTTCCTGTCGCTGTGTTACCCGGTTTTCCGGATGTTTCTATTTATGTAAGTAAGGGTAAAAATATAAGTGTGACAATTTTTGACCGATTTTGAGATGCGACGTCACAAGGAGAGCATGGGAAAGGTGGAGCAGGATTTGGATGCGATTCGTCTTCTGATCGCGACTACTATCAGGCCAAAGTTGGAGACAGTACTCTATAATAGCTTTTTGTTTGCGAATGCTCTGTACATCGTCTGTGTCTTTATTGTGAATATAAATGATACATTATTTGATGTACGTGATACATTTCATCGTGTACGTCGTTAAATCCGGTTACTAAGGCTCGTTTCACAGTTTTTCGCAGTCCAGCGTCAAACGCATTATCTAAAATCGCTATCCCGCACGTGCTTCCGCTGACCCAAATGATCACTCTTCCTGGCTGTTGCCATCTGAACACCCCTACAGAACTGTACAGCCGACCCTGTCTTACAAGGGAACCACAATAAATTATAGTGACCATTCCAAATGAAATGTACTTTCTAGAACCATTTTCGGACGAAAAGTCCGAATATGCCCATCGCAGCTGCCTAGAACCACTCTGAAAAAGTTATGAGCGTTTTTCAAAGCTTTGCGGCGAGGTAAGGGCCCGATCGAATTTTCAGTGTGTTTTTAAATTTTTTCCGGATCTGGCTAAAAACATGTATGTATGTAGGGGTGATCTGGAGTGCTGAACACGAATCTGGTGCTTGCTTACCCAAATTTTAAGGTTTACTGTAGGTTAAGGTAGGTAACATGCCATTTAGGAGGCAAAACCTACCTCACTATTCCGATAATCGACAAATGGATATTGAATTCGTATTCAGCGCCCCAAATAACCCCGCTTAGAAATTTTGAGTCAATTCTGAGACTTTGACCAAACGACCGTATACCCTCACTAATCTATCGTAATCTGTCAAAAATCGATAAACTGACAACAGATTCGTGTTCATCACTCCAAATAACCCCCAGAGAAATAATTTGAGCATATTCTATAGTAGCACTCCGGAAATCGTCAAAAGACGAGAGTTGGCATTAAATTCTCCCCCGCTCGGAATCTGAGAGCGAATACAGTCGAGAACTTCGGAAAATCGATAAATGAATCTCAGATTCGTGATCAGCATCCCAAAAAACCCTTCAAAGCGAATTTTCAGTCAAATCTCTATTATTTTTGTGAAACTCTTCGAGAGCCCTCTGATTGGTATCAATAAACGCCCAACCGAAAATCCGTACAAGTCCAAAACGCTGTTAGTCTGTGCAAAGTTTGGAAAATGTTTCTTCACCCAAACTTTGCTTAGTGGGGTAGTTTTGGGCGCTGAACACGATTATGAGGTTCGGTAAAACGGCCGGTAAGTGGGTGAAAATCTCGTGAGCCAGCCAACCCATTGGGCCACTCCGCCCACGTCCTATAACAGTTGCCCTGAACTCGTGGCTAGATGAGCGATGGTTTCCGATCGAAAGCCCCGTTCTTCCCTTCATTCTCAACTTCTCTCTTTACTCAGGTCAGCTCGCACACATCGGCTGCAAAAATGGGAGTTACAAGCCTCGGACAAGTCGTCCACAATGCTTCCCTTGCTGAATTTCGGGGGGGGGGATATTTGCGTTTCCAGGGGGTCTTGTACGATTCCAAGGACGTCATTTAAATCAGCATGGGACCGTTTTCAAGATAGGCGGAAAAACAGGAAAATCACTTTTATCATGAACTGCCTTTAATTTTAGATAGACTGTGGGCATAATGACAATTAAAGGCAGTGTTCACGATAAATATCGTTCTCGAGGTCTCGGTGTGACACACTAAGTTGGCAGATGCTGCAGAGGATAGGGTCGAAGAAAACAACGAAAACTGGCCAGAAATAAATAAAAACGGCTCTGAAAGCTATCCCGGTGCGCCTACCTATCCCGGTCCGCCCCCCAATCGGACGAGCTTGTGGCGCCGCACACTTTTCGATGGCGAATTGCCAAGCAACTATGCCGCGTTTAGCATTATCTATTCGCGCAGATTTCGCGATTAGCGCGCGCTTGCCGAAATCAGCAGGGCCCATGATTCTCGTCCACGCCCTGGATTTAGAAACCGTTATTTTGGCTTATTCTGGGCGTTTTTCTTCCCTGTTTCTTCACTAATAGTTACCTCACGACCTAGCAATCCCATTTTTGGGTCGAACTCGAGTGCGATATTCATCGTGAACACTGCCTTTGAATAAGGTGACCCACCAGTGAACGCCTATAACCTCTCTCAGAGAAACGTAACGCGGTTACGAAGGTTGTATTTCGATTTCTCGTCGAAGCTTGATTCTAAAAAGTTGCATTTCGTTCGTAATGGTCACTTTTTTCGAGTACCTTCCCTTGTCAGAGCTACAAAACACCCACAAACTAATTTGGAAGTGGCCAGGGTAAGAGTGTGATCGGCCCGTAAGAGGTGCGGCCCACCCTCCTCCAGCTTCGGATCCGGTGCGGCCCCCCTCCCATCAAAGTTCTGACTTCAACCCCTTGCGAAAACCAATTTGAGTGCCCCCCCCCCTAATAATGCTTCCAAAAGATTTTTCAGCAGGAGCCGACTTTATATTTGAGTCTCACCGGCCGTAATCGGCTCAGAATGGTCGGATCGACCTGGGACTCGGCCGATAACTTTTTTGATGACCCTCTTTGTAATAAACTCTACGACAGCCAGATCCAGAAAAATTACTTTCTCAGACGTCTAAGTCCAGATAGAGCGCCCATTCGCCGCAACTCACTTCAAAATTGACGAAATGAGCTTTTTTTAGGATTTTCTTGTTTTTACTAGTGGGGCGAGTGCAATGTTGAGTGAAAAAAGTGTTCTGACTCTGGTATTTAGTCGTAATACTTGTATTTCTTTGTGTGATTCCCATTGACCACAGGTCGAAACGTGTCGGATCTCCCTTATGGTGACCGTCTGATCAGTTCACAAAGAGGGATTTTGATGTGGAAATATACAATTTTTGATTGATTTCGGGTATTGATTCAGTTATTTCGTATCACTATTGTATGGTACTCGTTGAAAGCTGTTCAAAAATGGCATCAAAATTGAATTCGTAGGACTCCGAAACATGTTATGGCTATGTGGCGCTTTGTGCGCGCGAAATTGCCGCAAATCGCCGTTTTCGCGTGAAAAAAATCTTTTCTGTACGGTAAGAGTGAAATTTTTTACATGATGACGGACCTAGGACCTGCGGCCCCCCTACCCGGCGACAAGGCTGCGGCCACCCTCTGTCACACCGTATACCTGAGCCTGGAAAAGACCAGACCTGGTTGCCAGAACTAATCATGTAGTCATGCTTTTCTGATCAACCCCCTTCTGGGTACTTGTGAAAACCCTGCCCGAGTGATAATTTTAGAAAAAGTTATTTTTTATTTGAGAGAAACAATCTTTTCGTTCAAATTTGTCCCAGGGGTTTTACTTGAGGCTCCGAGAACACATATGGGACACGTTTTTGATAATTTTAACGATAAAGCCAATTTGGGGCTGCTACGTCATTCATCGATTTCAGTCGCGAACTGTCTGAGCCCAAAATGGTTCTATTAGAAGTCGTCTACCTAATACGCGGATGTGTATGTGACATGAAGATTTTAAATCAAAGACCGAAGGCAAGGCTGTTTTCGAAGAGAAGGTATTCTTCGAACCTAATATCTGTTTCGCTCGTTTGTTTTATTTGCAGTGAACGTGGGTATGGTGTGATTATTGGCAATGCTATATGTGCTTTGCTGATTGTAATGCCACGTATCTCCGAGCCTGATTAGTGATATAGTGGAGGATCGCCATAATCAGAATCCAAAAAATCCTGAAATCTTGCCTACACTGAATGTTTTTGTTTTCGTGTGGATACCTCTTGGCATATTACTGGTTGTGCTTAGTTCTCTTGCTACACAGGAGAGCATCAGACGCTAATATATGTATGAAAGCCAGGTTGTTCCTGGTGCAGTAGTTCTGGCAACCAAGTCTGATCACTCCCTAGTTAGTTTGTAGCTGTTTGTAGCTCTAACACTATATTTTTTTCGTGCCCTGTATGTGATGTGGACCGTTCTGAACCGAGTGGTATACTTTTGACGCTTCATGGATAACATTAATTGTATGGTGGTTATCAATGAGAACTACAGTAAATGCACCACTATAATACTACGAATTTTGTTAATGAAATGAGCCCAGAAACCTATCAGTGGCGGGAGGGTTGATTCATCACCAAGGATCCCACATGGTAGGAAAGCATTTATACTGTTACTAATCTATGCCAAAGACCGCAATGCGCTTAAAGGCACAGTACACCCCCAGATATGAAATTTGAGATTTTCATGTAATTTTGTAGAAGACCCCTCCTGTATAACACGTGCCAAATGCCAGATCTCATTTCCTCCAAATAAGCTAGACATAAGCGACCACCACAGGCCCGACCCCCTTCGCTCACCACCACAGGCTCGAGCCCCTAACAGAATTTCGAACTCGATAGCTGCTCGATGGATGGATTAATTCCAACAAGTCGTCGTTCTTCAGTCCATTACTGGACTGTCTCCTTATCCTGGCTTTCTCTCACGCAACGATTGCGAATGGAGAGAAATACAGGCCTGAGACAACTCGTCCACCAATTTTTCACCCTCAGAATCTAGGTATTTTTGAGGAGCCATAACTCTGTTCAAAGGGGGTCTTGGACGATTTCAAAGATACCATTGTGATCAGAGTTTGACCCTCTCCAAGATAAGGATAAAACCTTAAATTTGATTAAATCTCACCCAAATCTCTACTAGCCATAAAGCCTGTTTGTCCTGAGATGACAACTTCAACTTTCCGGTTGAAACCGTGCTACCCTCAGATCGTGTCTAATTCCCAATAACTAATGCGAGGATCTCCTTCTGATCTGAAACTTCTACACACTTTGCAAAGCTCGACAACCGTGGGACTAACGTAATTCGTCTCGTGTGCTTCTTTCAATAATTCTACTTATAACTCTGCATATTTTCAATATAACCAGTCGTTCCACTTCCTGTTGGTTTTCGTAAAATGAATATGTTCTTCTCGACTGGATCGAATAAATGAAATGAAACTCTATTTTACCTTCAGAGCTCGCAACTTCTACGCTCCTTATTTTTTCTTTCACTATTACTCCGGCAGCTAGGATGGGTTTTTATGACTACCCGGGAAGTAGTTGATCACAAAACCTGGCTTCATGGGTAGTTCTGGCAACCCGGTGCAGCCATTCCCTTGCAAGACATGAGAATGCCTTTTCAAGTACTACATGTAAATGGGTTCAGCGCCCAGAACTACCTTCAAAAGCAAAGTTTGGATGAAGGAACATTTCCCAAGCTCTGCGCAGACTAACCGCGTTTTGGACTTGTACGGATTTTCGGTTGGGCGTTTACTTATACCAATTAGAATGCTCTCGAAGCGTTTTAGAAAATTATTCCAGATTTGAATTGAAATTCGGGTTGATGGGTTATTTGGGGTGCTGATCACGAATATGAGGTTCATTTGTCGTTTTTAAAAAGTAATCGACTAAATTTGTTCAAGGCTTCCCACCCGCAGAAAAAAATTGACGGCAAAATCGACTTTTGACGATTTCCAGAATGTGACTAAGTGGCTCAAATCGTTCCTCTGAGGGTCATTTGGAGTGCTCAACCCGAATCTGATGTCAGTTTATCGATTTTGACAGCTTACGGTAGATTGCGGTGGGTATACGGTAGTTTGGTCAAAGTCTCAGATTTGCCTCAAAATTTCTATGTGGGGATTTTTTGAAGTGCTGAATACGAATTCGATGTCCATTTATCGATTCTCGAATTATTTAGGTAGGTTTTGCCTACTAAATGGCATGTTACCTACCGAAACCTACAATAAATCTTGAAATTTCTACAAGCGAACCCCAGATTCGTGTTCAGCGCCCCAGATTACCCCTACATACATGTTTTTAGCAGAATCCGGAAAAAAATTCAAAACATCCCAAAAAAATTCATGGGGGGTACCCTCACCTTGCCGCGAAGCTTTGAAAACGCTCATTACTTCTTTCAGAGTGTGTCCAGGCAGCTGCGATTAGCATATTCGCACTTTTCGTCCAAAAGTGTTTCTAGAAAAGTGCTTTCATTTGGAATGGTTACTATCACTTATAGTGGTTCCCTTCGTTAGATCGTTGGTTAAAGGCAGTGTTCACGATAATCTTCAATTTTGAGATTATCCACTATATTGAGTAAGTGGCGTCCGGGTAGAACCAAAATGACGAAGAATTTGAGAAAACGCACCATGCGAAATCATAAGTATCAGCCCGCCTCTTACGTATCACAGGGAGTGTTTGCCGTGACAATGGAATCTTTTGCGGACCCGCCATTTGCAATTCTTTTCTGCATTGCTCCTTGCTTTCCTTCGGTCCTAACTAATACTGTTTTGCCTAAAATATTCCTCCATTTCTGATTAGCCCCATTTTTACACCGGTGACAACCACCGTGAACACGTTCATCTAATCGGACAACTAGTACAGGCCAGAGAATAATGTCACTGGAATAAGACGTTTCAGGGCGTTTCTCGCCGTTTCTTCCATGTTGGGTTACACGGAGGCCAACTCATTTGTTTTATGTGAAAAACTCAGGAACGAAAATCATCGTGAATACTGCCTTTAAAGCAGCGATCTCTGACGATCGACTCTTCCTTTCTCTTTCTCCCATTCTAACTTGTTTTGGGCGTATTTCCTGTAGCTCACTTACTTTCTAATTTGTAATGGCCAGATCAAGAAGAACCCAGCAACATTTCTTATCACGACCCCTGCCTTTGGTTCAATATTCAAAGGAAGGTTTACTATATCCCATGAGCTGGCCCGTCATAAAAGCATTCAATATCAGGAATTGAAAGAACAGATATGGTTGCGCTTGGTGAAGAGCGCATAAATGGCTTCGATAATTCTAACTCCAGATTTGTTCAGCGGTTCGATTTGCGTACATCGACCACACGGTACATAGCAATGTCATCGTCCACATGGAACATAGCATTGCACATTTCATAACCAAACGAACACCCAAATGATTGGCATATCTGAGGAAACGAAAAACAGCCTGGTAACCATTCTGTTTTTCAGATTCCGAAGCGGAAATATATGCGGAGTACATGTTTCCGTTTTTACATTCAGGCTCCAGTTTCTTTTATAATTAGCTTTCTCACTTTTGACCGTTTGAGAACCATACAAAAACTCACGGAAGATTATGTTTATTCTAGAAAGCGGACAAAACAGTGTACAAAAGCTCACTGGTCTTACATGAGTTACTCCAAGAAGTCATCTAGGCTCACCGCTCACGAGGTTGCTCGAGGCTAACTATCCTATACTGCTCCATGCTTTTACAATACCCACTGCCATTGACACGGTTGAAGCCATCTGCCAGTTGTTAAAGGAAGTGTTCACGAT
Organism: Aplectana chamaeleonis; assembly: GCA_029168955.1. Classification (NCBI taxonomy): domain Eukaryota; kingdom Metazoa; phylum Nematoda; class Chromadorea; order Rhabditida; family Cosmocercidae; genus Aplectana; species Aplectana chamaeleonis. Next base: position 69,141 of record JAPDOI010000318.1, read on the forward strand.
GAAAAAATGTCGGTTTGTTTTAGCAGAAACGTAAGATTAGGGTCTCTCTTGAAAGATTAAGGACGAAAGTACTACGAAAAAAGGCCAGGAAGTGGGTGAAAATCAACGTATCGGGTCAACCCGCCCACGTGATATATGTAACTGTTGTCTTGCTCAGTCTAGGAACAGTTGGTGTTCGTCTCACTTAAGGAAAGGTAACCAAATTTTAAATACTTATTATTCCGATAAATTGCACTATCCAAGCATGTGCATTGAAACGCCTTATTTTTAAAGAGTTTTAGGGCACACGAAACAAAAATTTAAGTCACCTAGCCAAAAATTTCAAAGCTCGAAAAAATTTTCCGACGTATGGTTCGGTGCTTTGTCCGCAGTGAGCAATACACGCGAACAGGCATAATTAAATATTCAAGAGACTTTTTTGAACAGTTTTTTTTCACCCATATTTGAGAAGTTACTTTCCTTTTTTTTGACTCTGCTTTGTGAAACTGCTCTTCTTAAAGACAGTGTTCACGATAATCTTCAAATTTGAGATTATTCGCTATATTGATTAAGTGGCCCCGAGTAGAACTAAAATGACCTAAAAATTGAGAAAAACGCACCAGAAGCAAGCGAAATCTTTAGGTATCACCCGGCCTCTTAAGTATCACATGAAGTGTTTGTTGTGACAAAGAAATCTTTTGTGGACCCGTCTTTTGCAGTTCTCTACTCTCTATTGCTCGGTTCTTTCTTTAGAGCCCTAACTAATCCTGCTTACATAAATATCCTTCTATATTCGATTAACCTAATCTTCCATCGGTGACAACCAACATGAACATGTTCATCCAACCGGACAACTAGCCCATGTTATAGAATAATGTCACTGAAATACGACGTCCTCAATGCGTTTCTCGCCGTTTCTTCGTAATTTCGGTAACACTTGTAGGCCAATGCATCGTTTTATATGAAAACTCGAGGACGGAAATCATCGTGAACACTGCCTTTAATAACATCGAAAACTAGAATACGGCCTTTTATCGTGAGCACTGCCTTTGAAGGCATCGTACGCGCAGAAACCCAATTTTATTCAGGTTTATATGTAACATCGGCATGGATTCTGAGGAGACTTTGCGTTCTCCATTGGAGGTTGGCGCAAACTCGGTGCTCCTATGTTATAGCACATGGTACCGAGTTTGCGCCAACCTTCAACGGTGAACGCATTGAGGACGTCGTATTTCAGTGACATTATTCTATAACATGGGCTAGTTGTCCGGTTGGATGAACATGTTCATGTTGGTTGTCACCGGTGGAAGATTAGGTTAATCGAATATAGAAGGATATTTTATGTAAAGCAGGATTAGTCAGGGCCCTAAGGAAAGAACAGAGCAATAGAGAGTAGAGAATTGCAAAGAACAGGTCCACAAAAGATTCCATTGTCACAACAAACACTTCCTGTGATACTTAAGAGGCGGGGTGATACTTAAGGATTTCTTGTACTTCTGGTGCGTTTTTCTCAATTTCTACATCATTTTAGTTCTACCCGGGGCCACTTAATCAATATAGCGAATAATCTCAAAATTGAAGATTATCGTGAACACTGCCTTTAAGAAGGCAGTTTCACAAAGCAGAGTCAAACAAAGGAAAGTAACTTCTCAAATATGGGTGAAAAAAAAACTGTTCAAAAAAGTCCCTTGAATATTTAATTATGCCTATTCGCGCGTATTGCTCACTGCGGACAAAGCACCGAACCATACGTCGGAAATTTTTTTCGAGCTTTGAAATTCTTGGCTAGGTGACTTAAATTTCTGTTTCGTGTGCCCTAAAACTCTTTAAAAATAAGGCGTTTCAATGCACATGCTTGAATAGTGCAATTTATCGGAATAATAAGTATTTGAAATTTGGTTACCTTTCCTTTAGTGAGACGAACACCAACTGTTCCTAGACTGAGCAAGACAACAGTTACATATATCACGTGGGCGGGTTGACCCGATACGTTGATTTTCACCCACTTCCTGGCCTTTTTTCGTAGTACTTTCGTCCTTAATCTTTCAAGAGAGACCCTAATCTTACGTTTCTGCTAAAACAAACCGACATTTTTTCATCGTGAACACTTCCTTTAACAACTGGCAGATGGCTTCAACCGTGTCAATGGCAGTGGGTATTGTAAAAGCATGGAGCAGTATAGGATAGTTAGCCTCGAGCAACCTCGTGAGCGGTGAGCCTAGATGACTTCTTGGAGAAACTCATGTAAGACCAGCGAGCTTTTGTACACTGTTTTGTCCGCTTTCTAGAATAAACATAATCTTCCGTGAGTTTTTGTACGGTTTTCAAACGGTCAAAAGTGAGAAAGCTAATTATAAAAGAAACTGGAGCCTGAATGTAAAAACGGAAACATGTACTCCGCACATATTTCCGCTTCGGAATCTGAAAAACAGAATGGTTACCAGGCTGTTTTTCGTTTCCTCAGATATGCCAATCATTTGGGTGTACGTTTGTTTATGAAATGTGCAATGCTATGTTCCATGTGGACGATGACATTGCTATGTACCGTGTGGTCGATGTACGCAAATCGAACCGCTGAACAAATCTGGAGTTAGAATTATCGAAGCCATTTATGCGCTCTTCACCAAGCGCAACCATATCTGTTCTTTCAATTCCTGATATTGAATGCTTTTATGACGGGCCAGCTCATGGGATATAGTAAACCTTCCTTGAATATTGAACCAAAGGCAGGGGTCGTGATAAGAAATGTTGCTGGGTTCTTCTTGATCTGGCCATTACAAATTAGAAAGTAAGTGAAAAGCTACAGGAAATACGCCCAAAACAAGTTAGAATGGGAGAAAGAGAAAGGAAGAGTCGATCGTCAGAGATCGCTGCTTTAAAGGCAGTATTCACGATGATTTTCGTTCCCGAGTTTTTCACATAAAACAATGAGTTGGCCTCCAAGTGTAACCCAAATTACGAAGAAACGGCGAGAAACGCCCTGAAACGTCTTATTCCAGTGACATTATTCTCTGGCCTGTACTAGTTGTCCGATTAGATGAACGTGTTCACGGTGGTTGTCACCGGTGTAAAATGGGGCTAATCAGAAATGGAGGAATATTTTAGGCAAAACAGTATTAGTTAGGGACCGAAGGAAAGCAAGGAGCAATGCAGAGAAAAAGAATTGCAAAGGGCGGGTCCGCAAAAGATTCCATTGTCACAACAAACACTCCCTGTGATACGTAAGAGGCGGGCTGATACTTAAGGATTTCGGGCACTTCCGGTGCGTTTTTCTCAATTTCTTCGTCATTTTGGTTCAAAAGACATCACAAAAGACTCATTTCTCGATAATCCTTCGCTTGTTTTTGAGACGGGGTTTGCTTTATGGTTTTTGGGTTTGCCGGGTAGTGGAGCACATCGGTTAATCTTCCTGACAGCAGAGACGGGAAAAATCAGTAAGAATTTGGTGGGAATAATATGAAGCGTCTCTATTTTGACCTTGAGACACACAGCTCACAGCTGTGTGAAAACACGATTTCTCTACCGTACCCTGAACATGTCATTTGGAATGCAACTAGCACTCACGAAAACTCGTTATTTGGTCGTGGAGTGCCAGCTTTTACAGGAGGTTTTAACCTGTTTTGATGCTTTTTCAGCAACATTTTGCAATTTTTTCCCAAATAATGGTCAAATCTAGGTTTTCTTTCGAAAGAAAATCCGGAATCTTGCGCGGCCCTACCTCATGAGGGAATTGACTTTCTCGCTTCGTTCATTCACAAAAGTAGATTTTTTTGGCTGAAGCTGATTCGACTCCATTCGTACTCTTACCCGCCCGATAAGCGATGAGGAGTATGACTCAGCACAAATGAAGGCATCAAGACTAATTTGTGGAGAGAAAAACATCAAAAGAACAAAACAAAATATAAGAGTCACATGAAAGAAAAACACGGAAGTCATTACCGTGGAAATGTTCACAAAGGTAGTCACTGCGACTCGTATTAGCAGGGCTGTGCGGAACTCTTTTTCAAGATTTTCGGAAACGGAACAAAAATAGTCAAAAAAAAACGCCGGAAACGGAAATCCGGAAACGGAAGAGACCAAACTAATTTTGGGTTTTCTCATTCTCACGCTTCGCTGCTGCTCCTTGCCCGCAGCTCGCATTGTAACCAATTATTTCAGTCAATAAACTAATACTCATTCTAAATAAAGTCACTACGAGGCATTCAACGATTTCGAAGTCTCGCTTCTGGAAATCCGAAAAGGCAACCACTAAAAACACTCATCATATGTAGCCGCCCTTCGAAATAGTGTACAGATGGGGTGTGCGGTAATAGCCGCCTGCCGATTGCAGTTTGCTAGCCGTCTTGGGGTTTGCCGTTGCCGTGTGACGAAACTTTATTTTTCGTTCCCGCTAACCTCTGATGTACAGCCACTCCCCCAGAAAGCAGTCCAAGCAACACCAGGTGTCCTTCAAGGCTGATCAGAAATCAATCTTCAGATGATCAGCGACTAATTTTTCTTTATTCGAACCACATTTGTCTATTGGGGTGGATACCAAACAAATGATAAAAAGAAAAGAAACTTTTTGGCAAGAAGGGAAAATTCTCTAATGATCTGCCTCAAATGAGCATAGCCGCTGCCCGTGGTCACCTCAACCTGTCTCCGCCGAGACTCCTTTCTGGAAGACAGGCTGCACGTGCAAAACAAAAACTATCTCAACTTTTGTTGCTGTCGTGGCGGCAAACAAACGAAGAAGTGGAATCAAAACGAGAAGCTTCACGAAATTATTGAATCTCAGAGAAAAAGCTACATACTTTTTCATAACGAAATCCTCAAAAGGCGTTCAGATTCCTGCCACGCCCAATTCGTGTAATCATTTTATAGGGTTCCAATCTCAGGCCCCCAAACTTCATCCGATCTCATCCGAGAGCTCAGATATTATCTTGCACATGAAGAGGTCGGATGTAATTCTTAGTCTCATGAATCCTTCGAGATCCTTGCCTGAATCCACATTCATGGAGCGTGTTCCACTAATTTATTCCGTTTCCGGAAACAGAAGCGGAACGGAACAGCCCAAAAAACACGGGAAATACGGAAACGGAACAGTTCCGCACAGCCCTGCGCATTAGGGTGTATTTACGCAATGTAGGCGAGAAATGAATCGAATGAGCGAAAAAAATTACTTAAATTTCGTCGGTTAAATTTTCGGTAAATCTTCAGATTGAGTCGGTAAATCGGTTAATGAAAGTTTACTGAAAATTACCGATAAATCCGGTAAATCGGTAAAAGATGAATGCACACCCCTGATGACAATGCCCACATCGGCGATGGATCTCGAATAGGGAAGAGCGGAATTTCCCCGAATTTTGATAATTTTAGGCCTTTCGAAATAAGCCTAAAAATGCGGAAGAAATCAGAAATATTCACGGGATTAGATTTTTTAACACTTTCCTTGCCAAATCCCAGGGAGTTGTTTCGGTCCTTAAATTCGAATTCAAGGTCCGTCTTCAATTTTCATAAAGCCGGGGTTGATTGTGTTTACATGAAAATAATTCAGTGAGGAGAGATAAGCCCAAGTTTTTGGTAGGCACATTCACCAAGGGATGGTTAACAATTTCGCTGAACAAAATTCCGATGGTTTTCGGCCTTCCGAAATCGATAAGTTCTTCCGACTTCCGAAATTCAGAAGGAAACATAATTATTCCTGATCCCGAACAGTGGTGAAGAGAGTTCCGACTTCCACAGGTTTCCGGTCTCGCAATTCTGATTTCGTAAAAATAGGTGCAGAAACCGGAACGAAATGAGGAGGTAATTCACAATTTCTCTCCTAGTTCTACGCCTCAGCAAGTGATAGAGCTTACATTAATGTTTAAAATCCGAACACTTGGGTATCCTCGGTATTCGAATAATTTTAGAATCTGATTGATCGAAACACCACGTACTTGAGTAGGAAATATCATAAACTATATTACGAGTGCTGCAACGCATAGTAACGATTTTCGGCCAATTTAAGATTGACCAAAAACGCCCTGTTCCCTACTAAAGTTTGTCTGAAGAGGTTTCAGTCACATAACCGCGCCCCGAGTTTGCACACAATCAATGCTAGTTATAAAAGTTTATTCATAAAACAAATACTCGTAACACAACACTGTATTGCACAATAGATACAAAAGAAATGCTCGTCATTTTTCTCATTATTATTAGTATTAGTAACAGGATGAGAACGTCTGAACATTAGGCAAATGCGAATATGGATACGGTATCGACATTACCGGCGGAGAGCCGAATTTGCAGACATCATAGGAAAACGGATTCGACATGCCATACCAGTACGAATCATCAGTTTGAATAAAAAGCGGCTGTGAAAGTGGAGTGACTTGACCGGACTCCGGACTGAATGTACAATAGCCGGAAGTGGAGGAGGACGGTGAGACCGGTGTGGAGTACGGGGACGCCGGTGGCAATACCGTATTGATGGACGGTAGAGAGATGGGAGACGACGTTCCGGGCTTCGCGTATGGGCAATAGCGAGGCGATGAGGACTTCATCTGGAAGCGAAAAAGTCAATTATTGATTAACAACACAGATTATCATGGATATCAAGAGGTTTTATGGCATCGCATTAATCTTTGTGAACATATTTTTGAAAATATAGATATTTTATTATTAAAAACGCAAAAAAAACATAATTTTATGTGAGCCCAAATATTTATGAAGGCACAATGTCCAGAAGCCTTTCAAGAAGCTTTTATCTGTTCAAATCAATTTTTTGTTAACAAAGTCCGTCGCATTTCCGCTAAAATTTTACGAATTTGAATTTGCGTACTCCCTATTTCTTGGCGAGGGCGTCTCTCAATTTTTTCAACTATAAATCATTATATATCTAAAATTTCGCACACGAGAAAATGCAGAAATTGAGGGCCACCCTCGGAAGGAATAATATTGTACTGAGGTCATCAATGACTAATGAATGGACCACTTATACTTGCGATCAATCAATGGCCATAAGTACCAAATCTTCTGGCACGTCCCGCGGCAGAATGGGTTTGTATCAATCAATTCACGTAATTCCTTACCATAAACAAAACAATAAACGCCAAAGTACATACATATGTGTACTAAAATTGAAACTCTCTGGAAGGTGAACGGATCAGTATGAGTTAAAAAAAACTTAGGAGCCTCGGAGGACTCCAGCATTCATCGCTTATTTACCAGTCGAGAATGTTACCAATGCACCAAAACGGCCAAATACTAATCTGCGTTCAGGTTTTGGTTTACTATCATGGTCTCCAGCTAGTGAGCTTCAAAAAATCTTACCTCTGAATTATTCTAGAAACCCTTTAAAAATATATTTATTTAAATGATTCAGCATTAGTTAAATTACAATTTTCTGAGTTTCATTTTGATGTCATGTTGTTAATTAAATCAATTGTCTATATTCAATTAACTTCATGGCAGTGACTGAGACTGACGCGATCTGCGATCACAAGGTGAGCAGTCGCGTCGCGGCAATCTTAGACCAAAACCTGATCAGTACAGCGACTGTCGCAAAGTGACCGCTCGCGTTAAATAAAGGCAACAGGGGTCACTGCAATATGCGGTTGTTCAGCTTCCGTTACTGAATTAAAAGAAAACTTCGCAATATTCGAGAATTTTCAAATTTTCTTCAAAAACCATTACCGCAGTATTTTTCAACGTACTATTTCTTTCGTCAACTTTTTTCGACCGTCTAAAAAAATTTTATTGGACAAAACTGTATAAAAAAGACTTACCTTGAGAACTTAAGCACTTTTGCTCTTCTTATTTCATGAAACATATTTCAATGCTTTTCACCTTGAGAACTTTTGAAAATTTTGTGTGAAGAAAAATTCTCCAATAATTACTTTTTGCTGGGCTGCCAGTTTTCAACAAAAATATGCTCTATAATTAAGGTCTGCACTCAACAAACGATAAACCAGGTCTGGAGCAAGTAGGAATGGAGAAAGGGTAAAAAGGAGAGCATAGATCACTCGAAAATACATTTTCTTTTTTTTTGAGGATTTTTAACCCCTTTCGAACTATGGAAATAATGGTTTTGTCGCCTTTGCGAAGCTTCCAAAAGTCATAACTTCGTCATTCAATTTCAAAACAGGTCCTCTTTCCACTAGTTTATTTAGATTTTTTTCAAAAAAGTAATTCAATTTTTTCCAAATTTTCCGGGATTTTTCTTCGAAAATTTTCCAGAAAAAAATATGAAATTACTGTATCATTATTTAAGATTTATTAGTCGATCAACTCAATTTTCTTTTTCAGCAGACTTATTTTTATAGTGACGGTCCTGGAGAAGAACGCAGCGAAGGATATCTGGAAAAATCAGAAAACCCGCATAGAGCTTTTCGAATTTTTGAAACCTCCGTGAACAAAAAAGCTCAACTTTTCATTGTTTATTCATAGTCTCCGCAAGTGAAACTTTGCCATTCAAGTTCAAAACAGTAGTATAACACTGAGTACCCGACGGTATGTGGTGAAAGGCTTCAATTACCCGATGGAACGACATAAAACCAGTTTTACAACAATCGGCCAGGCGCCGCTCCGGTTCGTGGCCTTTTCACACTGTGTTGTATATGCAGATGAAGACGTAAAAAGGAGTGATTCAGGCAGCGATTTAGTTATTTTTGATCTTTAATAACAACGGGGGTATAGGATCTTACTCTCCATTTTCTACCCACATATGATAACTGTCACTTACCAGATTGCTACTGGGTGTCGTCTGGCTGTTAGTAGGAAGTCGAGGTGGTGACGGCAATAGGATTGGCTTCAGTCGGATAGGCTCAGCGGACTTTTGCTTGTTCATCTGGAAACACAATTTTCAGTGGGTAAACACGTGGCAAATGAACAACAAGTAAAACATTAGCGTCGAGCTGTTGTGAATAATTCTGCTCATATCAGGTGACGGAAATGGTTTAAACGCTACACAACAATGGGTCAAAAAAGGAAAAATATATATATTTATTGATGTCTTATGAACAAAAGTTGAACAAACAACGTAAATATAAAAGTTGCTTTCAGGTCTGAAGAAGGTGATAAGCACCGAAAGCTAACCGACAACTTTTCCAGTCGTTCGAATATTTGGAGTCTCATTTTGAATAATTTGCAATAAAACTTTTGTAACACCATGAGACTTCGGGACAGATCAATTTTAACGTAAATATAGTGCAAAAGTAGTATAACCCTACCAGATAATTACTCTTTAATTAATTATATGCACAGCCCACATAAAATCACTGGTAACTGCTGGAGTTAGGAGGGTCCACTAAAGTATAAATTTGCCGCGAGCGGTAGCGTCATTGCGATCGCTGGCCGCCTCCAATTCAGTCCGAACAGGTGAAAAGGACTGTATGTATAACAATCTTTTCATGAAAATGGCAAATTCTGATTTCAAAAAGACGAACATCACACAACTCTTTTTACTACAACTGTTTTAGGTGGCTAAACAGAAAAGAAACAATTGAATAAGTACATTTCCAATGGTCGGAAGGTTTCAAAAAAACATTTTTCAAAGACAGAGGAAAGTCAATTAGAACCTGTGATGAAGTTAGGTAAAAAAATTTGGACAATTCGACACGAAAAAAAAACGAGAACAAAGGAGCCGATTATAGTTTTCAGTGTATAGAAAACTTCCACAGCAGTACAAAAACTTCACAATTTATGTTAGGGCATGATTTGACAAGTTTCTAGTCCTATATCAAACGCTAACATGGTGAGCCCACACTTTTTCTGGGTTTCCAGTTTACATAGCGTCTTTGGAAAGTGACGTCAACATGTCAAAACATTTTTTTTGCGCACACTGGTCCCGTAAGACAGTAAAAAATAAAATACAAAAAACTCATTTTATAGAAAAAGGTTTTGAAACGCTCGAAACGCTGTTCGTATTTGCGCCAAAACCGCTTCCAATCAAATAATGACAATCTGTGACAAAGTGATAAGTGCCCGACCAAGAACTCCACTTTCCGGCCCTCATAGAAATTTTCAGGCAGATGTATCTATTTATGAGGGGACGCAAATTTGACACCTCAGATTTTCTAAATTACCCCGAATTATTTCGAAAACTTAAATTTAGATTTAATTCTTTCTACATATATATTACGGATGGCTGGAAGTTCCTCACCCAGATGACTAGGCGGAGTTTAAAGACGATGACCTTTTCATTAGTGAACGAAGTATAGGAAGTACGCGCTAGGGCACAAAATAACGCAAGGGTGTTCACTGGCGCGTGGTCAGTCTACAACGACAAGCCAAGCAACAAATTGCACTTTATTGCACATCACAAACGTTCTAAAATGAATTTCACTTGAAACGCATTGATAAAAAATATGACCTTTTACGCGCAGATGATGCTCTCTATTATATTCTGTTGTCAAATTGCGTACAATGAGGTTAGAGAAAGGCAAAGAACTAAGAAATACTGCTAACAAGGGAAGTATACAAAGCGTAGGTCGGATCTGCCAAAATGACTGGTGTCATTGGCATCTCTTGTGGCTCAATAGTAAAACTGCGCAGTATCCCGCCACGAGCTGCAGGTTCCAAGAAGTTGCAAGCTTAAAAAGCTCATTTTTTGTGCTTTTTGTACCTTGCAAAAAGCGCGTGAGTCTTCGGAAAATTCGGAAACGTGAATCTCATGAATGTGTTCAGCGTCCAAAACTACCACCCTTAAAAAAGTTTGGGTGAAGGCACATTTTCCATACTTTGTCCAGACTGACAGCGTTTTGGACTTGTACGGATTTTCGGTTGGGCGTTTATTTCTACCAATTGAGGGCTCTGGAATCGTTTTAGAAAAATTGTCCAGATTTGACTTAAAATTCTCCCAGGGAGGTTTTTCGGGGCGCTGATCACGAATCTGTGGTTAATTAGTCGATTTTCCAATGTTTTCGGCTAATTTCGTTTGAAGCTTCCCATACGGGGAAAATTTCGAGTGAAAAACGCCACTTTCGAGATTTCCCGGTTTTCTACGATAGCTAAGTCTCAAAATCATTCTCTGAGGGTTATTTGGAGTGCTAAACACGAATCTGGAGTCCATTTATCGATCTTTTGCAGATTACTGTAGTTTACGGTGGGTATACGGTAGTTTGGTCAAAATCTCAGATTTTACTCATAATTCGTATACGGGGGTTATTCGGGGTGGAGAATACGAATTTAACGTCCGTTTGTCGATTTTCAAAATACTAAGGTGGGTTTTGACTCCTAAATGACATGCTACCTACCGTAACCTACAGTAAACCTCAAAATTTCGACAAATGGACTCCAGATTCGTGTTCGCCACCCTAGATTACTTCTACATACAACTTTTGAGCTAAATCCGAGAAAATTTTTTGAAACTCCAAAAAAAATGCCTGATACCTTGCCTTTTCGCCAGGCTTAAAAAATGCTCATAACTTTTTTGAGCCTGCGGCTCGCGGCAGGACACTGCGCATTTTTACTATTGAGCCAGAAGAGATACTAACCCTACTAGTCGTTTTGGCAGATCCGACCTACGCTTTTTAAACTTCCCTTGTAAGCGAAAACCCAAAAGAGAACACGATAAGGAAATACTACCAGTACATTCTAGATTAGTCAAAAGTCGCTCCGGTTCAGAACCGTCACCTAACTGACAAGAGAGTATGAAGGACAAGTGAAGTGGGTTGTGAGCGTAGGTGTAGGTATGAATGTATATGTGATGCGACTGGAGGAAGACTGGGTCACGGCTTCGCTTACAATACAACCAACACCGCACACCTCGTTGCTGCTTGCGCCATCACACAAACTGGTCACATACACTCATACACACACAAGACACTCTTTCTCTCTCTACAATCGCCCGATTTAATCTAATGAGCGCTAGGCGACTGCTGCTGAGGACGACGAGACGTCAGCGAAAACTACGCATGTTGAGGCATTCCTAACCAAGACCGTTCAATTGCGCTTAAAATGCAATGGTTCACAACAACACGAATAAGGTTGAAAAATAGTTTCATGGAGAAAACGCTAACGGGTGTTCTCCAAGGTGAATGTTAGGTGTCTAAAGGCAGCGTATAGGCTGTAGAAAAGCGAAATTTCCATGGTTCCTGCGCTTGCGGATGCGGGGCGGAGGCTAGAGACAGCGAGAGGGGGCACAAAAAAACCCATGTCCTATTTTGTAATCTTTTTGCACCTGTTGGCCCAAAAGTAGAGGCCAATAGCGAAGAGTTCCGCAGAAAACCCTCAATTTTCCAGAGACGAGTTAAAAAATACCACGAGAAGCATTTAGATTTCCGTCCACGACTATTTTGTGTGCTTGGTGTAGTAAACTTTGCAAGGTCAAATATGGTTACAGGCCTAAAAACGCGAAACTCTCGTGGTATCTAGGCGTTTTTAAATTACACATTTACTTACGTCTACTAAAAAGTCGAGAAAATCACAAATATTTTCAATTTTTGAGCAATTTCAGCCCCGAAACTGCTCCGAAATTTTTTGCACTCCACGTTTACCAAGAAGTTTTGTCATCAAGGTTTGACGCAACTCCGTCGAGGCTCTGCTTGATCTTGCTGACTATGAGAAGGCGGAGTTCCCCTGTCGGTAATCTAGCACAAGGAAGAGGAGCGCCAGGGGGAACGATCCAGGGCTGACTTGTTTTCAGCTTGAGATCTTCTTACATCTAAGCATGTGCATCAGAAGCCTCTTATTCTTGAAGAACTTCCGATAGGAGAAATATAAGGGATTGACCAAATTAAGAATTTCGGAACTCAAAACCAACTACGCCGTTGCAAATTCTATTCCAACACGCGCACAGAATAGGCGTGGGCTGGATATTAAATGTTTTTTTCAGGAATTTTGATTCCAAAAATTAAAGGTTTTGTGGGGTGTGTGGCATTATATCCACTTGGTGGGAAACTATATGTGAGCTTACGTTAAGCGATAGGTCCTGACATACAAAAATGTTAATGTCCTGAGTAAATTTTTCTACCACAGTAAAGAACTTGTTCATAGAGTGGAACAAGGAACAGAAAGCAGAAACTCTCCCAGCCGAGTCGAAGTTCGCAGAGCAGAAAGAGAAACCGCAGAGGAGATTAGGGCTGCTTAGAGTGTTTCGTCCGCTTTGGAGGGAGGGCGAGTGCTTCACGCTGGGCAATAACAAACGCAGAAAAAAGCCAGCCAAACATCGTCCAAATTTCCTATTAATGCAGAATAACACGAAACCAAGAGTGCATGTTTTGACGGACTCAAGAATACGCGGAATAGTGAAGGCTAGACGGCATTGATCCGAGGCTAGCTAAAGGAAATGTGATTATTGTTGATATGACGGATGGAGGGGCGGAGGCTGACGAATGCGTATAATTAGCTGCGATACGGGCTATTATGATTGGGTGTTCTAGGCATAGCACAAAGAAATAGTAGTTGCAGAAAGAGGGTAGAGGTGGACAATTGTTCGCACAATTATATGTAAATACAAAAGAGCCTTACACAATTTGTCTTTCTAGGTTACACCTACATACTGGCAATAGACAGAGTGGATAAATGAAAGTTCTTACGCGAGAATCATTAAAAATGATATCTCAAAGTGCTACATTCGGGCTAAATTTGTAGTCACAACTTTAACAAAAATCTTTGTTGCTTCAAATCCGAAATTATATGTATTATTTTGTTTTATTTATCTAATCAAAAAAGAAAATTTTGAAGATGACAACCGCTATCATAAAAATGGATAGAATCGAGCTGCTTTTGTACACTTTCGCAAAGACTACGGTTTTTTTTCGGTAAGAAACTACATACTTTCGCTTCGGAGAAATCAGCTGAATTCAAGAATATTGGAATTTTGATTTTTTTGTGAATTATGAATTTTGATGAGGCAGCATGTAACGAATTTTATATTTTCTACTTGTTTCTATTGGGGCAAACTTGATTTTCACTTTTTTGGAATCCCGAACACCAAAATCCTTTTTATGGCTAGCCGTCGGAAATCGCTAAGCACACTTGAGATAAATTAAGCTCATTTGTAATGCCCTCAAAAAACCCATAGTCTTTAGAAAGGCCCAAAACATTCCTTTAGAAACATTTGTCTGATGTCAAAGATCAGAGCCCGGATGGAACCACCCAAAAAATGGTGTTCCCAGATTTGCAACAATTTTGTTATGGCGGCCTGGAAACGCCCCTGGAACCCTAAGGGGGAAAGTCTCGGTCAAGGATGTGAGGAAATACTCGTTTTCCGCTGCCGTTTTCGCCATTTTTGGGTAAAATAAAGAGAAAAATCTGGGAAAAAGTGAGCATATGATGAATCCGGAAGTTTTCAAATTCTCCGCGTATTTTCCATCTCCGTTTTCCGTCTTCGCCACATTTCGGCGTATCCGTTTTCAGACTCTCGCTTCCGCGTAGAAGTCTTCCACCGCTCATCCTTGGTTCCGGGTATGCCATCTAGCACAGATTTAGGAATGTCACACCGCGGATGAAAATTCTCAAAAAAAAAGTTTATGGTTCGACCTTCAGTTGCAGGAAAGAAATTTTTCAAAACGGTCACAATGCGGACCTTGAGGCCGAAGAAAACTTTGAAAGTCGTAATGGCGCGAACTTCAAATGTAGTTTCAAAACTTTTCAATATTTTTCTTCAAGAATGGAGCGTTTTTACTTGACAGCCCTATCTGCAAAAAAAAACATGGAAAATGACACGGTTTTCCAGGGAGACTTTATTCTGGCCACACTCATGCAATCAAAATGGACCAAAATCACAATGACACTGAAAAGATAATTTGCGGAACGTAGTGAACATAGGAAAGTGATAGAACCAGCCAATCTGCCTGACGAAAACTGTACAGTGGAGAAGGCCACGCCCGCAGAAGCAAGGGTAGGCATAGAAAGGTAACCAAAAAAGGCTCCAAATAGAGTCAGCCAGAGGATAATCCTCTAAATGTGACCGTCAGATGGTCGCCGGAGAAGAAAGGGTGGTTGTTGGTGTTAGTGAGTGGTGTGGGTGCGCCACAGATGCGTTTCGGAGAATAGTAAATGGCATTTGGGGGCGGAGCGAAGCCGCCTGGCCGCTGAAAGGAGCAGATGACATATTTACGGGGTATTGTTAGCACTAAGGCCCTTCCGTGCGCGTGAATGTGAATGAGAGGGAGGGAGTGTGTATGCAAGCGTGCATTAGATGGAATGAGACGAATGATGATCGCGCACGCGGCGGGCAGACAGTTGAAGAAACACACATTCCAACCAATCGGCGTCACACTTCTCGTACAGTAGCGACCTTACCGGTAATTAGGCGATTAACTGCTATTGTCAAGGAAAGGACGGACGCTTGCCAATGTCACAGAATATCCACAACAAGCGAGAAATCAATCACTTACCATTTTTCAATGGAATATCCTTTTTTTTTTCAAAAAAAAAAGGAAATTTCAAAATTAGATGTGGGCAATGGGCGCTAAATTAGCCTGAAAAATAAAAAAAAACAGTGACTTGTTTTAGGACTTCTACACGAAAGAATTTTTTTCCAGATCATTCGTTTTCAATAATCCAAATTGATCGAGTTTCGAAAAACTTGATTCAGGGAATAGAAAATTAACAGGTTCAGGCCAGATGTCATTTTTGACACGTTGACACCACAATTCAAAGCGACTCATCTGCGGAGAGCATCTGTGAAGGCATGGATTCAGCACATGCTAACGTTTGATACATATAACACTATCAGGATCCAGCAGCCCGTTTGGAAGGATATCGACGAGGTAACGACCCCCCCCCCGTCCACTTGCTGGTAGTCCGTGAAAAACTATACACTTTTCTAACGGTGAGAATTTTTGACCTCCCGTAGGCAAGCTAAAGTCTGTCCGAATGAGACTGTGCACGAGGTCTGCAAGCGTATCGAGCGGCTATCGTGAGGATGTTTCTTGGAAGAGCTTTCCCACGACTGCTAATGGCTGATCTGGATATTATTCACTATTCCAGGTACGAAAAAAAAACCGCAACGTCCGCATGATCCGCACGCCAACCCTCATGGGCGGACAGTTTGATTCGGACAGACTTTCTCCATTCCTGCTCAACCCTAAACGTTTGAAAACATGCAATGCACTTTCTTTGTTTATATTTTAATTGTTTTCTGTTTTCTTCTTTTTCTTTCCCACTCAGCCTAATTCTCCACTTTTTCTAATTATTTTAGGTTAACCGTGATTTCTTGCTTTTTTTTCGCAGATCTTTTTTCTCAACAAATTTGATTTGTTTCGAAAACTTTGTGGAAATGGAAGTGCGTTCAAGACACAAAAAATACTGAAAAAAAATTATTGAATTTAGAAAAAATCAAGTGAATTTTCAGGAGCAAGAATTAATCTTCAACGCATGAAGGAGCCTAGGCAAATGATACGATATCTTATCAGTATCACTCTATTACATTCTTCAGAATGTGTTCATGGGAGATGTTACTGTGCTCCAAAAACAGGGTATTTTAGATAGGCCTATAATTAGGTCCGAATCAGAATACTCACATAATTCTACAATTCAACCCTAGCTCACAAATTTTTCACTTTTCCTGTTAACGATTTACTTAGGAACTCTCCGAATAACTGATTCACCCTGGAAACTGAGTAGTTCGACTTTTGGATATTCGGTTTATTCTTGAAAGCAAAAAACTCTTTTTGAAAATATTCGTCCAATTTAGATTGCTATTCGTTTCTCACTTCCGCAAAAAGCGGAAAGCATAAACCAGGGAAAAATTAAACAGCAGCTTTTTTTGTTTTTTTTAATAATTTTGAATTATTGGTTTGAGTGTTTGTGTTTTTACTACCCTTTGGTTTTTATCATGCACTATGTTTTTGGCGTGTCCTACGAGCGTAAGCAATGAACAGAAAAATAATTCTTATTATATAAATCAGAAAAATGACAAGAAAAACAAGGGCGAAGTCTCGAGTAGAATAGTATATTTCAATGTCATAAAAACTCATTACCAAAAATAGACCTGTCCACAGAAGAGATAGTGGAGTTTCGGTTTTAGGCGAATTCATATTAGAAATATTTTTGTATTATTCGTGATTTTCAGGTGGGAATAAAAGCCAATTCTTCCTCTTCGTAGCCCTATTGGAGTGAAATAGCCACCCTCCTTTGTGGTTCGGCACACATCTGAATAAACAAGCTGATGTGCCATATGTGCCTGAAGTAGATTCGCGCGTTGGCCCGACCACAAACACAAGATATAATCTATGACATAATGCTGATTCCCTCCTCCCGGATGCACCGGGCTATAAAATACATATGCGGTCCCCAGCTTTATGGCCTCTTCAGGTCTCTGAGTGTACCTAGCAGGATTTCAAAGCAAGAGTTATGTATGAAATCCAAGTAGAAGAAGGTATAATTATAATATGTTTAAATCAGGGATTCACGAACAACTTGAGGAACCGAAAAACAAAAAAAATTAATCACAAATTCACAGAATGTTTCGTTACACTACGTAACAGATATGCACTTTTGCACTTTTTTCCTTTTCCTTGTTTTGATGTTTTTTTTTTCGAAGATCAATACCGAAAAAAATGAACAATTGTCAAAATTCACCCGTGGTCGAAATTTAAGGTTTCATCGAAGCAATATCTGGGTATAAAACAATTAGCAATTCGTTTATTTAATCGGAACCGTGTTCACGTCAAGGTGATACCTACCCTGAGCAAACACTCCTTGAAGGTACTATACCTGTCACAGCAGTCAGGTGCTATACCTGAGAGCTATCAGGGTCAAACACCAAAAGAGATTTGACCCGACCCAGTGTACGGATCCAATCCTTAATTGCCCCAAATTATGAACGGAAGGTGCAATGTAAGGGACTAAAAAAGGATGGATGGAATGGTCGATCACGCGGAGAAGCAGAACGGAATTGGCAAAAGAGCGAATTTTTAACTAGATATTTTCAAATATTTAAAGTTAATCTACTGGCCAATTTGATGATTGTCCACCGGATATTGCAAAACAATAGAAATCGTTGAAGAATCGACTTCACGCCGGGTTTCGAGTCTTTAGACACCGCGAGAACTCATCCTCACCCTGAAAGTATGAACACGAAGAGTTTCTGATAAAAAAATGCACTCGGAAGTCCCAAGTTCGAAAAGACGATAAAAAAGTCTTCTAAAGCGCTCTGATAGAGTGTCTAATTGTTTTTTAGCAGTTAGTTAGGTCCTGATAATTTTTTCAAGTCGAGAAAAATAATACAATGAGAGGCGTTTTTTGACGAGAAAACCCTCCGGTTGGGTATAAAAAGACTCTCAACTGGCCTTTTTAGGGCGACTTAGTTCGAAAATGACCTAATTCAGTTCGACATCGGTCCAGTTTGGAGTAGAGGCCTAATCAACCTGCACCAACTATCCAAACTCTAAAAAAAGGAAATCTTGGTTTGAAAAAATGTCTGATTCAATTGGAGAAGTATTAGGTTTGCGTGGAAGGCTGCCGACTCGGTCAACGAAATCGTATTGAAAAAAATTAAATTAAAATTCTGATTTAAAAAAGTCGGAACTTATCCGGTTTGGTTTGTAAGCTAAAAATCCGTCCCGAAAACTGACCAGCCCTGTTTGGAAAAACTGTTCACCATGGTTGGGCATTAACTCGAAGATGGTCAAATTTGATTCAAAAACGGTCAAATTAGACGTAAAAGTCTACTCCTTTCTCAAAAGTAACCCGCCCATGATAAATTGGAAATTTTCAGTTGTGTTTGAGAAGTGTCCAGTTCGAATAGATAGATATCAAAACTAGGGTAAGAAAAAACGTATTTGATTCAAACAGGATTCGAGTGTCGTTCTCATAAAGGATTCAAAAATTTTGAACATTTTTCTGTCTAGGGTTGGAATTAACGACTTAATAATATAAAAAACCCGAAAAATTGATTTTAAATAACAACACAGATAATCGAAAAAAGTATTAAATTACTCAATATTTTAGAATCAATAATCGTATTCCACACATATCTAATAGCCTAGTTTTCAAAGAAAACCAACTTAAATTAATTCAAAAAATCCACTATGGTTCGAAAATGTCCAAATCCTCAGGAATAGAGTCCAATTTATATCGAGAATTGTCTAATCTGCTTGCAAAATTGACCAGCTTTGCACGATAAGTAGTCGGGCGATTTGAAAATAGAAATCGCAATGAAAACTATCCGATTCGATTGATGAAAGTGTCCAATTTAGTTAAAAAACAACGCTTCATACGAAAAATCGAAATTGAGCGATGTAGCAGAAGAAAGGTCTAATTCAATTCGAAAGTGTGTGAAAAATGCTTGAAATTTTTCAATCGGCACCAATATACAAATTT
Source organism: Aplectana chamaeleonis (assembly GCA_029168955.1). Classification (NCBI taxonomy): domain Eukaryota; kingdom Metazoa; phylum Nematoda; class Chromadorea; order Rhabditida; family Cosmocercidae; genus Aplectana; species Aplectana chamaeleonis. Next base: position 88,359 of record JAPDOI010000318.1, read on the forward strand.
TAGATTTAAAGGTTCTCCCAGTCTGTGACATATGGTGGGACGTCTTTGGTTCACGCGGTGTTACTCTGCTATTCGTCGGAACATGAAACCTTGGAGAAACAAGGAAGTGCATAGAAAGATTCCGAAACTTAGTGAAGTGCCGTGGGATGTGAATGCACAGAACTTCGCCTAACAACGAATGCGCTCAAGGTTTTGAACAAGTGAACAAGGTCAGGCATGACGTGAAAAAGGACAAATGGTCGTCGTATAGAGTTCGTGGGTCATAAAAATCTGCCCAAACACACGCTGGCGCATGCATTCGGGGCATGGTTTAGCACACGGTGCGACCATGAAATTCCGCCTTTTAGAGATGTCGCACGCCGCCGCAGCTGAAACTGAACCGGAGAACCACGCATGGAAGGTGGCCCAGCGTGTCGACGAAGACAAGTGTGTCGTTTAGTCAAACACAACTACGACCCGATCCGACCGCTACGTGTGGACAAACCTCGACGCCGTTCCTCTGCCGATCCGCTGACACAATTAGTACACCGACGGTCGGAGAACAAAACCGGAACACGCTCTATGGAAATTTTAGGAACCACTTTTCGATCTTTGGAGAACCAGAGTTGGTCTCTGCGTATTTTTGGTAAAACCACTGTTCAAAAATTAGCGGAAACAACTTCGACCGGATTAACCCGCGGTGAACCTTTGGTTAAAGAATAACCTAAATAGCTGTGTTTGAAGTGTATTACTTCTACCCTCATAACATGCATGACTACATTCAATTTGAACAAATATTATGGTGAATATTCGGGTGTTTTTTTCAACAAATTAATAGATTTTTCGAGCGGTTTCTAAATATTACATGAAAACGACTGAGCAGATTCTGTGTTCTACTACATATGTATATAAATACCGTCCCCCATAGATGAACGAGTTTCCGGGAAGTTTTGATAGTCCAGAAACGATGAATAGGGTTAACCCAATGAGTCCTAATATCAGACCTAATATCAGACGAACCGAATCATTTAACTCCCCGAATACTATTCCACAAATTCGAGTCTTACAGTGGTCCTACTATCTATTTGATTTATTCGGGAGATCGAGTTTTGTTTCTTATCAAAATATATATGAACTCATATTAGCCAATTTTTTGGAACAGTCAAATCGTTTGGCAGGTCAAACTCTTCAACTGACTCGACAAGGTGAAGATAAGGCAAATGATAGCTTTTTTCGCATATTAGATTTATTCAGAGATAACAAAGAACAAAATTTTCGAGGATTCCGCGCAACAAATTCAGATTTGCGGAATCCGAATATTGAGTCACGGAAAAAGGTGGCATTTTTTCTGCATAATGTGAAAAAGACATACTCAGATCCATGTTCGAATAATGTCGAAGAAGCCGCAGGTTTTCGAATTTATTCACTTACTCGGAAATTCTTATAGGGCCACGTTCAGGGAATTTTCGTGTTTGAACGTCGAAAAAGACATTTTCAAAAAAAAAATCCACCTTTAAAGATTCTGAAAAAGCTGAATTAAAAAAATATAATCAAGAGATTCTCGAAAGCCATAATTAAAAAAAACATTAGTGAGGGAATTTTAGATTAGGTGTTTCGAATTAATTCTATTTCTACAAATCCGATATTCGAATTATAGGCATTTGAACAATATTATTTCTTTAAATTCACTTTGCTTTAGAAATTTGGAAAAAAAAATCTTCGCTTTCTCCTTATAGCAGTTTGTAATGCGAATCTATGGAGAACTAGTTTTAGCGATAGCTGTCAAGGTGCAAGAACCACTCCATGAGGAGGGGTATGAATTGGGATTACGGAGAAGGATCGGACAGATTGTGACCCAGCGAGCTGCAGATTGTGTATATACGCCTCGTCACTTCAAAGAGCTCTAGAGGGTGACCGAGTCGGGCGAGTCATCACCCGACAGGGGTCAATGAAACCGCGCTCAACACGGACGAGTCTGGCGAGCCAATTGCAACGATAATTGCGATCTCGTTAACCACCGCAACACAGCACTTAACGCGGTAGTCGCTGGGGTTGTTCGTCAAAATGTGGCGTTGGAACATTTCACCTTATCCCTTTATTGATCTAAGGAGGCGAGATCAAAAGGAGGGTCTCATCAGTAGACAAAAAGACAGGTCCGAACACTGGATTCCAAAGCAGCACCACAGAAAACACCTAGACCTTATTTTGGAGGGAAATTTATTTCCGTCGATCGCGACATTGTGCGCGCATATACTGCGTCTCCATCTTCTCCAACACTTTCCCGTTGCCTTCCACCTCACTCCTCACACGAACTTTAAGGAACAAAGTGAATTGGGCTCAGCAATAGAGGATATGCGAGGAAAAAATCATCCGGATATTCCTATTTTTCTTGAACCGTCACGGGGTTGTTGGAGACTTTATCCACAGCTCACGCGTTTTGGCGTACAACGCCCACCTCGAGGTCTGGAAGGAGTCTAATCAATTACATGAATTCCCATGCCAATACATCTTATCAAAGCTAAACTGTGATATCAGTGTATTAAGAGTTTTGGATTGAACGATTTGAAAACGATGTTTTCAGAAATTTCGGACGATTGAACAATCCAAAAGAATAGAGAGCTCGCAATTTTCAAAAGAACCAAACTTTCGAATGATTTTTGGATACTACTCGGCCACAATTGACCTATTCATAGAAGTCTAATGTTAGAATACCACAGACAATACCTGGAAGTCTAGAGAAACGGTTTTCCAGGAAGCCCAATGTTTGCACTCGCCGAATACTGGGAAACCATATATTTCAATCTTTCACTTGAACGAAATATTGAAGTCCTTTTTAGATTTTCTGAATGAGAGAAACATTCAAACTTTCCAGCAGTCCGATTGAATCACTTTTAAAACATTGATTACTCTCACATTCAGGACACATTATTCAAACATTTATTCAGGACACCGAATTTTCGAAACTAGAACCGAATAATTTCATTGGTTTAGAGAAAAATAATCAAAAATTCGAATAGTTTAGCTTTTCGAATTCATAGACTAAACTCATAACAAAATGCTTCAATTTGCAGAAAACAGAGAAGCCAAATATTTCATTTTTCAGACTTCTCAAAGAAAGAAAATGGTAATCAGAATTTTCGAATCAAACGAAACAGAAAAAAACCTGATTACTCTGACTTTCCCAATGATTGAAAACCGAACAAACTGACTTTTCGAATGAACCGGATTTTTCCAAAACTAATTCGATTTTTCAAACGGAATAATAGAAAAGCAAGATATATTTTAAAAAATCCAATAATTAATCTAACACTCATAGATTCGTATCAGAGTGTTACTGAACCATGTCTATTTCGAAACCAGGAATGATGATTTCAAGTTTGGCCCTTAATGGAAAAGTATAGAAACTGTATTAAAATTTGGTTAATCTAATTCGACAGGTGTCATAATTTTTGGGAAAAATGTTCAAACCGAGCAAAAAAATTCGAAATTCACATAGTTTTTTAACAGTATTAGAGTCAGTGTATGGAAGTGTGTGGAAGGCCACTCTCCGAGTTTCACAAGAGAAGGTTCCCGGAACATTTTATTTTGAGGCCTTGCAAAGAAAAGGGAATCTTCACTAGACTTCTGATCTTTCGAAAATCTTCCTCTGCAGTAGAAGTTCACAACTGAACCGATTTCAGTCAAGAGTGAACAGCAGCGAAACAAATTAGCATATCTACATGTAGTAATCTTGCGTTCAGAGGACGTCGTCAAGGTTACGATATCGCTTTAGCCGTAGACAATTTCAAAGACAACATTACAATAACCAAGAGATTTGTGGTAAAGGATGAAATGCCAGCGGGCTTTCAAGGCGAAGTTTGGGTTGAAAATGGATGCTGAGTTTTTCTACTAGAGGGTAGATCTGGTCATCATAAAAGTGATAAACTGCAAGAAAAGAGCACAAAATAGGTTAAAACATGTAATTGATGGGTGCCCGCTCGCCCACAATTCAAGAATTTTACATAAATGTATGTTTTGCGGGCTTTTATTTTGCTCTTGAAGTAGATAGTAGTTATACACTTTTGAAACACTTTTAGTCAATAGCGAAAAACTGGACAAAAGGTGCGAATTTGGAGTTTTTAGATGGCCCCACTTGGTCATTTTTAGGTTGAGATTCAATTTGCGTTTTCAGATTTTTTCGTAAATTGCAAGTGTTGTGTTTTCAGACTTCGCTATAGATTGATAGCGTTCAATCATGAAAGCAAAACAAACATATGAAAGTAGGAAGATTTTCAGTTAGTTTCCTTGTTTCGAGACCAGCCTGTTCCTGGAAGTTTTCGGTTTCTTTTGTTTTTAATTTATTTTTAAATTTCTTCAGTTTGAATTGAAATCCGAACAAAAAAAACATCAAAACTTAATTTATTTGAAATTGGAAATCGTCTGTCTCTCCCAATATTACTTATGCTTTTCCACTCTCACCAAGATTAAAGGTCTAATACCCAAGTGAAAGGAAATGTAATAGGAAGAGAAATCGGAGCCGAGTGGCGGAGGGGGAACTGCGTAATTACCATAATCCCGTGAACGTTGTCACAATTGGTCGGCGATTGGCCGACGGGGGCAGCGAATGAACTACCGACGACTCATTGATGCGCTCTATTCGATAAAGATTTGGGTAGCTCCTCGGCCAATTATCCTCACCAACAGACAACTACTACATGTCTTAGAAATGAAGAGTGGAAGGAACTTACGTTTAGGGCATATTCTGGCTCCGCTTGACATGTGTAATCAAAACTTTATGTAACACTGTAATAAGGGAAGGAGCCGCTAGTCAGAAATACCCATGCAGCCGTGGGTTTCCGAACTAGTACTGTCCAAGTACTCACGAGGACACAATTGTAGCTGCTCGATTTTTTGTAGGGAAGGTTTTAATATGGTAAGAGAACTGAAAGTTTTTTTTTCGTATGGAATTCCTCCAGGAAGGTATTTCGGGGCGCCGAATACGAGTATAAAGTTCGTTTTTGGTATTTTGGGAAATCGCAGCAGTATACGGCAGCTAAATGATTTTATACTTACAGACCTCATAGCTTTTCAGCCCATAACTTTATCTTTATTGTCACTCGGGCATCTAAAATGGGAAACGAGTACCCGGAAGGCAGTGGATCAGAAAAAACTGCACGTACAGTTCTGACAAACCGGAGTGGCCACCCTCCTGTAAGTAAAAAATTGTGTTGAAAAAAAGGAAAATTCAACGGTTCCAACAGAAATGTAGATTGAAAGAATCATTTAGGACGTAGAACTCGATTATTACATCCTAGGTTGCCTAAATTCACTCTGAACGAGGTTATGCACAAGCGTTTCTGAAGCTTCGTCGAATGATGAACCATGTCAATAGATAGATCTAATGTATCAAAAAATTGCTTCGAATTCGGCTAAAAACCTATCTAGGATGTTCTAGAGCTGGATCTAGGTGCTAAAAACTTCTCTGGCACAAGATCATTTAACTCATCTAGGGTGTTTGACACCGATCCGGGGTCCATTTGTCGATATTCTGGGGTTTATTTTAGGAAACGGCAGTTACACATAATGCCATTCAGCTGGCGTAGCCTACCTTAATATTTGAAAAACCGACGAATAGAGCTCGAAATCGTCCTGCGCACCCCAAATAACACCACAAAAGAGTTTTGAGCCATATTTGAAACTTTGTGAAGGCGCGTGTAGTGCAGAGGCAAGAGGCGTCACTGTCACGCACATGGTCAAATGATCGATCCCCGCCCAAGGCCAACCCAGCCTTCTATCCCTTCGGGGTCGGTTAATTGATACCAAACTTGTCTGGAAAGATAAGACCCCTGACTTGAACATCAGCTGGCCCCAGCAAGTCATTGACCCAAAACACATTCAAATGTCTCTACGATTCCGAATGGAAGTCAAATTTGTGGCGCATCCCCAGAGGGATTGGTATTTACCGAGAACTTTATCCTTCATTCCATTATTTGAGATTTTGAAAATACTGCCGTCTACCCACTGTAACAACCCCGAACCTATCGTAAATCAAAAAATTAACCTCGGAAACAACAGGTTCCAAATAACCCCACAAAGAATTTTCGAGCTCACATATCTGTCAGGAGTTCCAAAAAAAAACTTCACAAAGGGAAGCGCCTATGATTTCGTTCAAAAAACTGTAGGCAGCTCAGCAGGGCATATTTGTACCCCAAATCCTCTAATGGTTACAGACAAGTACATTTCTATTGGACCGGCAGAATTACCAGTACACACTTTCCCTGATTACATTATACTTGATGTTAATGTTGAACTGTGAAGTGTCCGGAGATAACGAATGCTTTTTTTCATTAAAAAGCACCTGCAGAAAAAAAATTTCATCAACATTAACAAAAAAAACGAACCAGAAAGGATTGATCCATAGATCCTAAAACTGACAGTTAAAAACAATGTCTATAAAGAACCGACTCCTAGTAGAAGCAAAATACTTGAGCCCCAAAGCGGGGGCAAAACATGCAGCCTCGAATTCAATAATCAGCAATTAATGATAAATTTTATAACTCAATTTTTAGAGTTTTCGCTTTTTCCAATTGCTGATTATTCGCTTTTTCCAGCGCCAATTTTTTTTGTTGTTCAAATTTTCAAAATCTTAGCAACAAAAATATGCCATTTGATTCCAATTTGGTTGAGAAATGTCCAATAGCAGAACTAACTGACACAACGGTGTATATATGACAACATATATTTCCATAGAAACTAATGGTCTATCAGGACAGCATGAGCAATGAAGGGGAGACAACATGAATGCAAAACGCGGACGGCCGACTGCGCCGCCGATTTCCTCAACGCCTAATGAATTGCCATTGCCACTTGTCCCTAATCAAAAGCGAATTCGCGTTATACACGAGACCGCGAGAGTTTTCCAGACGGAGTTGATTGAGTCTGAAGTTGTTGTCACAGATGTATGAGCTACAAAGGTCTGAAGCCATTTAGATATGACATAGTGCGAATATTGGGGCTCTTGCGCGTACACCCACTTTTGGATTTTGAGCTTTCAAACCTTTCCCCATTCACTCAGAATATTCAAAATTGACTGACAATCTGATTAACTATCGAACGTTCTTTAAAAAATAGTGAAACGAATACATGGAGAGCACCTATCAAAAAATTCGCAGCTGCACCTATGAAGGAGTCCACCGCACACAACTATGTACTGTGGCCTTGCTCACAATCAGGGGCACGAAGGATTCTTTGGAGAGAAATCACAACCAATTTTCTCGCAGCTGTTGGCTGACCCCAACGCTCTCAAGTACACCTACTAGCTGCGCGCGATCGACTGCTTCCTTGGAACCGGCGATACCTCTTTTCTAGTAGAAGCTCTTATTTGCGATAACAGACAACCGCTATAGCGGCACGAGACATGAGAAAACCCTCGTGCCAACGAGGGAGGAGTACATGCTCCGTAACCCGCAATTTCGCGTGATTTCGACCTTTCGCGATCCTGATTCCAAAAACCGCATTTATACGCAATTTTCTTCCTCCAGTTTGCAGGAATAAAACACCGGTATTGTTAAAAACCGGTAGATACCGGAATCGCCCAAGCCCGAATTTCAAAGTTTTGTCGCTCGCAGTCATGGCTACGGTAGTAACTGTCGAGGGCGAGCATCTGCTTAATACCCGGGCGAAAAAACGCTTTTACACAAGCCAACGAATCTGAAAGGCCCGGGCGACGGGCCTCTCTGAATTTTATGGACTGGGCGTGAAGCTCAATTTCTCGGTACACCGATACGCGGTGCAGCCGCTACACCGGCACGCGATGTGGCCACTGCGCCGAGCACCATCTGAGAAGCGGTCGTGCGGGACCTCAAGCAGCTGCGATGGGCCAAATACCACAAACTCGGGTAATTGAACCCAAGACACTGCCGATATCTGAGTCCTAGCTCAAGAGTGCGTCGTATGCTCACCTTGGAAATGAGCGTTGTGCGCGTCGAGCCTCATTTTCAGTGCACGCTTCGCACGAGATACGCACTATCTCGCCCTTCTCCACGCGATATGCACGTTCTGGCGTCAGGAGGGCAAGCACGTGCTTTTCGCATGTCTGTGGGAAAGTGGACGAATCGGCGTGAGCGTCGAGCTCCTTTTTGCTTGGGTCCCTGATCCCTGCAGACTTAATAAAACGGCAAGGATCATTAAGATCCATTCTTCAAATTAAGTCTAGTGCATGGACGGGGCTGCGGTGGAAGGCCGCCGTTTGCGATCAAAACCCTGTTAACAGGTGGTGTCGTGAAAGCCGCATGGCCCGCCGGAATGGCTGCGTCTCGTCCATTCGCCGACTTAATTTGGCGAAAGGGCTATATAAATGCTTGGCATGTATATGTAGGGTTGAGAACTCCCACAGACGAATTTTATTCAACCAGTCCTTCCCGACGGCGAAAAAAAACTTCAAACTTGTAACCATGCCGACCTCCGCAACTATCTAGGCCACCAGAAACCTTGAATGAGTTGAAATCATCTGTTTGTTTCGAACGGTTGAACGCATGAATACAGTAAAGCAACATTCTTTGATGCTTTTTGAATGTCTGACTCTGCCGAAACTAGTAGGTACATATCGCTGTCGTCGGCTATTAACGTCGGCCGGGAAGACGTTCGAAACCAAACAATTGGATCGAATTTCGGCGCTTCATCAGATAATTGCGTAATCTAAACTAAAAGCCTCTTAGCCATCCTCACATCTACTAGACGGGATTGTCGTAAACAATGGCAAATGAAGTAGTCAGAATCAGGTCTGAGGCGAATGTATACATAGTTCTGCAGTGGATAGCAAAGAAGGTTATGGACTAAAGACACCTGTGTCTGGGGTAACTGGTGGCCGAAAGAGCTTAGAATAAACAGAAAAAGCGCCCGTTCAGTGACATAAACAATGCAGGGCGCGTTGTTGACACTTCATGTAGTTTACTGGAATGCTAGACCCGAACCACGAGACACACACCGACGAATGTGGAATGGTGAATGTGGTGGCTGCGATGGAAGAATGTTTGTATTGAAAAGCCGCGACATCAATAGGATGCTTCGGGGAAAAAAGGATGAAGGAATGAGAACGACTTCAGCTGAATTGAAAGAGAAACAGCCTCCTTCAATAGAACCAAACGTAATCTGGCGACAGCTCGTCTACACATGTGCGTGAGCGGAAGAATCTCCACGGAATCCGCCTAATTGGATTGCATCCAAGTGCGAGACTCGGGTTAAAAGACATGTAGTGTTGGATTCCACTTAGAAAATGTCAACTCATTTAAAGGAAGTTAGGAAGAGCAGAAATAGGATGAAAATGAAGGATGAGACACCGAGAGCGGAAGTAGGAGAAACTGCAAGACAAAAAAGGCAAGGAAGAGTAAGGCGAAAGAGAGTAGTATAATAAAGTTCAGACGGAATAGGAGAGTGCGGTGAGGGAGCAAGGGAAGAGGAAGAAAATGCTGGAGGAGAAAGAGAAGTAGAAAGGAGAGGAAAAAGGGAAAGCGGAAGCAATTAGGATGACAAATTAGGGAAGTCAGAACGCAGCAGAGTAAGGAAAAGGAAACAGAAGGGGAAAGGGAATAGAAAGGAGAGGAAGCGGGAAGGGATATGAGTAGGGAAAAGGTACAACGTGTAAATAAAGGTGAGAAGGAAGATGGAGAGAAGAGGGATGAAAGCTAGACGAGGAATGTGAAAAAGAGACAAGGAAGAGAGGAGTGATAAAAGAGGGAAAGAGCACGCTGGGAAGGGAAAAAGGCGAGATGGATGGAAAAGAATGGAAAAGGGCATGAGTATGACGACGAAGGAAAAGAAGAGCAGAGTAAAAGGGGAAATATAAGGATGGCATGGAAAGGAATGCCAGGAAACAGAAGCATTAGGAGAGGAATTTGGGAGGATTTAGAGGTAAAGGAACATGAGAAGAATAAAACGGGAAAGAGAGTCTAGGGGAATAAGGAAGAGAAAAAAAGAAGAACGGTACGGGATGAAGATGGGGGGAGGGATAAATAGGTAAAAGATGAGCGAATCAGAAAACGATAGAAGCCGAAAACTGGAGGTGAACAGTAGGAAAGAGAGGAAAGTAGGATGAAAGGGCGGTCCAGGAAATGGCAGAAGAGGAGAAGGAGTAGAAAAAGAAACCGGAATGAAAGAAGAATGAAAGCGGGGCTAGATCGGCAGCGATGAGGAGATGGAAACAGAAGAAGATGACGAAGACAATAAGAAGGAAAGAGCGAAAGAATGAGAGGAAAGGAAGTAAGTGAAGAGGAAGCCGACAAGGGTGAGAATCTGAGGAGAGAGGGTAGGGATGGGATGGAGCAGACAATGATGGAAGAGAAAGTGCATGAGAAAGAGTATGGCGAGAAATACTAGAGAAAATTGCAGGACCAGGAAGAAGAATGAGGAAGGGTCGGATGGAAAAGATTTAAGAGATCAAAAATAAGGAGAGGAGAAAGACAAAACGAAGAAAAAGATGTTACGGAACGTTAGCGGCGAAATAGGAGGACGAAAATGCAAGGAAAGTAGAAGAGGGTAAAAAAGAAGACGGAGGAATATGAGAGGGAGGAACGAGAAAAGAGAAAAAATACAAGTGAGGCGGAAGAAGGGAAGGGAACGAATAGACAAAGAGAAAAAGAATGCAAGGACGAGAGGGAGTACGGGAGAAAATGTAGGAGGGGTAACAGAAAGGGAGGGGTGTAGGAGATGAATGAGGTGCACATGGAAGTAGAAGTAAGAGTATGCGAGAAGAGAAAGATGCTGAAGAGCTAGAGGGAAAAAAACTGAAAGGAGCTAGATAGAAGAGGATGAGGGGTTCAGAAGTAGGAAGAGAGGAAAACAAGAAGATGTGGAAAAAGGAAAAGAGGAACGGATACCTGAAAAGGGTAGGACGAAATGAGAGGGAATGTCAGAAAGAGATGATTGAGACGAAATAGAGGCAGAAAGAGGAGGGGAAGGAACACGAAAAAAGAGAAAGGAGTAATTAAGCAGTCACTAACAGAGAACGCTAAAGACGCTGAAACGCGTGCTAGCGCGCCTTCTGACCAAATCCTATGAGCGGTGTTGTGAGAGGATGGAGCAGAAAAGGACTGAGAGGATCGAACCAACAATCAAACAAATAAAGTGTTCGAGGAGAACCCGTTATGAAACTTTGAGCCAAAAACACGGAAGCAAATTTGAACCGTCAGCAAAGTGCAAAAGATCGCTCACTCACCGCGCCGCGCGCCTAGTCAAGTGCGAAAATGGCGAAACAAAAGCGAGAGTAACGCGATGCGCGTTCGAAACGAGGTCGTTTTGAAGGTCCTCGACTCCTTTCGACTGCGGAAAAACCACCTCGACTGACAAAAGGATATCAAATTTGTCGCTCGAGAGGTAGAGAGCACACAACAATGTGGCTATGAGAACCGTTCGAAGGTTGCAGAGTACAAAGTCTTTGGATGCAGCCGACTAAAACCGAATCGGATGCTTATGACATGAAAATCGGACCAAAGGCAGCTGGGGTAACAAAGAAGCTTACTGGGCATTTCGAAAGATACCACATGAACAGGTAGCCTATGATAACTTCGTCTTCATCCAGACAAATAAAACCTTTCTACAAGATTTTCTTTAGATGGACCTAAAGTCCATGTTTTTGTGAGAAATTAGGAGGCTTTTTCATTGCGAACAATGCCTTCAAAAGGTCAATACTAATGAGGGGTTCCATAGGTCGAGGCGGCTCTTTAGTAGAAGGCGACTCGTCAAGGAAAGGAATTGTCGCTGAAGAGAGTGGTATGCTAATCGAGGTAATCAAGTAGGCAGCTGCACGATCAGCAGGGCAGGCGAAGGCCGCCGCCGCCGCTGCCTCCGATGAAGTGGCAAAAGGACATTATGTGGCTCACTTCAAGTCGTTCACAAAAGAACGCGGGTTTCTCGGGGCTATTAGATTCTGAAGTGGAGAAAAACGATTGCCGACAAGCTGTCATTGAATGCTAGCTTAGGAAAAAGAAGAAATGAGTGTTGAGTTTCGGAGTAGCTCAGCCCAATAAGAGTGAGAGAAACCATATGTACTGGCTTTATTGTCAAGATGCAACATTGTGTTAACGAAACTACATCGTATTAGGATGACGCAGCTATAAAGTTGCAGTAAATAGGAAATTGACACCACCGGTCTCTCAACGTGTTTAGGACAGATATCGTGTTGAGACAGGTACTGTGACCGAGTTCAAATGCCATCAGCTCACTGTAGTGGCAAATCTTTCTTCGCTGAAACTCATCAGTGCTCGAAGGATTTCTTGGAGGCAGCTCATGCAAACCACTAAAGAAAGCATTGGAACTGTAAAAAGAAAGGTATTATTAGTGATCGTGGCCGTTTCGAAAGGTATCTAAATTCTTAAATCCTCTCGGACACACAATATCCCCCCCCCCTCCCCCGATCAACTCACTTTGCTTCTAAACAAGGTTATATAGACAGGTGCTGCCAAAACTTCGAGAAAAGGTTAGGGTATTCATATGGAAACTGTTTGAGTGTTTGAGAAGAATTGTTTCGGATTAACCTCCAAATTTCATTGCGGGGCTCAATCAGAGTGCTGAACACGAATCTGAGTTCTGGTTGGAAAAATTCTGGGGTTTACTAGGTTACGTTAGGTATGATGTTGTTGAGCTGGTGCGACCTACCCACGGTCATGTGGCTGCTGTCCCGTGGGACAACAGCCCGACTTTAAAAATTATCAGAAATAGAATATGCGGGGTGGGGACTTCAATATGCTAGGCCACAAATATTTTTTTTATTCTTCATTAGAGTAAAGAGTGGGAGAGAAGAGAGTAACAAAAAGTATAACAGAAAGGAAAATTTAGATTTTGTGAAAAAAATCAGTCACTGAAGGGGTGTGGCCAGGGCTGGGCACACGTCCCGGCAGGGCGATTTTGAATATGCACCCCCCTTAGCTCCGTAATTTTCAGGCACCCCCTATGGGAAATCGAAATCGGCTGTTTTCCGAGAAGTCGAGCACGACAGCCATGATCTTGACTTCCATATTTTGATAAACCAGAGTATAAAAAAAGCACTGAATAAAGAAAATTCCGAAAATGTCAACAAAAAAGGTAGTGTAATTTTTAAACTTCCAAACAATCTTATGAAGAAAATTTTTAATAAGAAGATAGGTTGTGACAAAAGATAAAACAATTTTTATTCATTACAATTCAGCAATTACAAACAACAACAGAGCTACTTTTATTGCAGTAATCAATATTTTCTATCGAATGTTTTCATGAACCTATGTACGAAGGATTCATCCGTGTTTGATCGTTCTGATGAAAAAATTTTCAGAATTATTTTGTGTTGTGGAACCATTTAGAGATTGATAAGATGCGTAGGGAGTGGAAAACCCGATTTTTACCCACTTAGAATGCCGCAATACTTTAGAGACCCGGCTCGCCGTGCGATCTGGTGTGTGTACGCAGCTACCCAGCGCACACGGGGGTGGACGCGCACACAATATTAATAAAAAAATGTATTCTATTACAGAACGGGGAAGAGAAAACGATTGAAACCGAAGGAAATGGAAGATGATGAAAATTGTCTATTCTGGATGTACCCATTTTAGAAATGTAATGTAAACAAACAAAGTTGGAGCAGGGGGTAAGTATTTAGCCGTGACAGGTTTAATTCAAACGAACCTAGTTGATCAAAAGTAGCATTAAACATGCGAGCGAAGGATATTGTGGGGAAGAGGAGAATCTGGCAAACAGTTTAGCTTCAACAAGATAGTTTTTTAATGTGATTTAAGGACCTTAAATCTCGTCCCAGTTTACCCAGAAAACCGGGACAAAACAGGACAGAGTTTTAAGGTCCTTAAATGACATTTAATATCAAAGCGTCCGTTACTAAAGTGTTTTCCAGATTCTCCTCTTTCTCCCAATGCTCTTAGTTCTCATGGTTAATGCTGTTTTTAATCTACAAAGTTCATTTGAATGAACCTTGTTAAGTCCGAAAAATTCACCCTGCTCCAATTTAGTTTATTTACATTAAATTTCTGAGATGAATACATTGAAAGCAACCTATTTCTGCCCTCTTCCATTTACTCCACTTTCGATCCTTTTCTCCTCCCCGTTCTGTAATAAAACTTATTTTTAATTAATATCGTGCGCGCGTCCACTCCAGTGTGCGCTGTGTAGCTGCGGACAAACACCATATCGCACGGCGAGCCCACTCTCTAAGGGATTGCGGCGTTCAAGCTGGATAAAATTCGGGCTTTTATGAACAGGGTACTTCTCAAGTAGGAAAATACGATTATTTGCTTCTTTCACTGGAACTTGCAGTCTTCAATTTTTACAGTCGGCTCTCTTCACGTCATTCTCATAGACGGAATTCCGTTGGCTAGTTTTTGTATTGACCGTGATATCTATATTTTTAGTCTGCCACAAGACAGAAGTTCGCTAATCCTTTTCTGAACGTGAACGATAGCGCGTCTGAGCGCTGTCTTTGTATCTTCGCTTCTAATCGGTAACCACAAGCGTAAGCACTGAACGTTACACCAAAGAAACTTTACACCATATCAATCCTTACTTGCTACAAGATAACAGTAGTGTTTATTCCTTCATCAAAACGAACTTCTGAAGCAACTATGAATTATTCCGAACACAAACTGCATATCTATCAATAATTTTAATTCTGTAAGTGTTTGTCTTAAAAAGCGAAGAGGAAGATATGTATGACAAACCAGAAGAGAATCGTGTATTATTTTGCTCCTGAAATTTTACAGAACATGCACTTCGCTTTTTTTTGCTGTCCGTTTAGGCACCCCCCTTTGCCCTCTCTGCAACGTCCAATATGCACCCCCCTAAGGTTAACCGGGACGCGTGCCCAGTCCTGGGTGTGGCTTCGGTGAGGTATGGGACAACAGTCTGTTTAAACCCGAACCTACCTCAACATTTCGAAAATGGACAAATGGACCCCCAAATCCGTGTTGCACATCCCATTTAACCACGCCCCCACTCGCTCACAGGGGCTTCAAGAAAAATTGAGACTAAGGCAGAACAACCGTAAAACCACCGTAACCTACCGTAGCCTATCGAAAATCAATACAGCGATCAGAAGCTATAATTCGTTTCAAGCACTCCAAATAACTTTAAGGAAAAAAATTGAGCCAAACCTATTGCAGCATTCCGGAAAGATTTCCGCCATGAAACTTTCAGCCAAATCTGTCGTCATTTTCCAAAGAAAAAAACCGGCAGATATAAGTTAGACGCTCAAGCGACGATGTTATGCTTTTGAAAAGGGAGGAGTGGGAAGTTTGTTAGGAGTTCCGGAAACTGAAATTTGAAAAACAGAATGATCTTACGGATTTCTGCAAGCGGAAGTCAGAACGCCAAAAATCATGTTTAATCGGGATACCGGAAAGCCTTCATCCCTGTTTCCTCTGGACCACTCGAAGTGGTATTCCCAGGGTCGGGCATAACGTTGTCCCGGACTTTGACGATAATACGTCGTCCATCCCTGATGACCAAAATTCTCGAGAAACGTCAGAATTTTTTACGCCCAGCAAAGTCGAATTTTTTTCGAAGTTTTCAAGTCCGGAATTTTTCTAAATTTTTTTTTGTAATTTGAATTCGGTTTCTTCGTAATCAGTACTCACTGCATTTTCTGCAATCAACACTAACCTCCTGAAAAGAATCAGGAAGTGTTTTTATTTTTGACCCAAAATTTTGAAGTCCCCCTACCCAAATTTCCGAGTTTACGAAAACACCCCCAATATCCAGGGGGACAGCCACCGCTTGACTCTGGATACTACCAATTTTTTTCGCATTTGAGTTGCTTTCTAGAGATGAAATATTACTACATCACTCCTTCTGTAACCTTCTGATCAGTCCTTCTGTAACTAACTTATCGACCCCTACCGCATTCTTGCGTAAATTGACGAACTGACCTTTATGTTCAGTACACACCGTCGTTCTCGGAGCCAAATTACGGCCCGCAATTGCGGGCTGCGCATCGCGTGAAACGATGGGGAAAAAGTGAATCGTGGCGGGACCAGGTGGTCCCGGCACGCTCACCATCCTATCGCGTGATGCTACAGTCGCTGTCTGCAAATGCGGACCGGAATTCAGCTCCGAGAAAGACAGTAAGGTTAGGTACGTGGCTTGTTTCATCAAGAAAAAAACGTGTGAATCTAAACCGCGGCTGGCGCTGGCGGTTTAACTTTCACCGGCGGCTTGCTGGTAATTAACAGCCAGCCGCCGGTGAGATTTAAATCGCCAGCGCCAGCCGTGGTTTAGATTTGAATGTTTTCACTTGAGGAAACATGCCAGGGACCTAACTATACATAGACACGTCGAATAACCCTCGTAAGCAATTTTTGAGCCAATCCTATCGAAAACCAATGAAATTCGAGTTTAGGCCACCAAAAACTTATCGGGGTGAAACACCTAAAACTTTGTTAAGAGCAAATGCAGGCATCTCAGGGAGCCATATTCGAACTCTAGGTCCAAAAATACTACCAGAAATCCACATTTCTTCCAAAACCGCCACGATCACTAACAAGACATCCTTTTGAAGTTACTTCTGCATAGTTTTAACAAAGTTCCCCACAATCAAGTTAGAGCTCCAATTCTGACAAGACCTTTTAGGCTACCTGTGGCCTTTCTTTGCCCTAAAATGCCGGCACAGTGTTAATCGTTCGGTAAGCACAGGCTTATTAGATGACCCGCGCGCCAGAAGGAGCAGACACTCACCCTCTCGCGCACGCGATCCGTCAGCAACGATTATGCAAATAAGGCAAGTGTTCCTGTAGATCGTTGACGCTCCTCAGAGGTGGAGAACAAGTGAGAGAGCGCAGGGAAGGCAGAGGGTTCCTGATGAATGCACAGATGTCATCTGATGAGCTTATCGTTGCCAGAACGCAATTATTAACGATGAAGCGGAGAAATCAGAATACCAAATTGCCAGCTATAAACACACAAAGTGAATCGCCCGCCGACCTCCGTTAATGGCCATCGGGTGCTCTCAGCGGATTGTCTGTCACACGGTCATAGGCTCCGTATGTGATTACAAGCCGGGGGTGGTCCTACTCGCGCTGTTACCAATAGGGGATCAGCAGGAAATTATTAGACTCTAATGCTATTGATTTTCTGGATTTGAAATTCTGTGCAGCTTTTGAGATTGCCCATTTAGTCTGGAGACATCTTTTACGGGTTCAATTGCCTTTTTTGCGATTTACTCAAGTTCTGACCCAATACTATGCCCTGAAGCCTCAAAATTGCAGCCTCTTGATATGAGACCTTCCCAAATTCGGTTTTCGCGCTGAAAGTTGAATGTTGAGATTTTTGAAGGATGTGGACGGTCACGTATTCTTTAGAACGTATCTGCCAGGACAAGTACCAAAGACGAGTTCTGATTGTTGTTCGCCTCTTTTCCTACAGGAATAGGGTCCCTTTTCGGCGCTTCACTGCCATGGAAGAATTTATTGGCCGGTTTCAAAGATTTTTTTTCTGTTGCGAACAACGGGGACAAGATTAATGTATTCGAAAGTTCCTGGTCACTGAAAATCAGCAGAAATGATCACAAATCTTAGCATGGGTGTCCGACGAAGCACGCTGCCTTGTCGGACACATTGAAGAAGAATTTATTGTCTTTCAGAAGTGTGCGCTTGAGATTTAATGCCCTTCAAAACACAGTCTAAGCTCAGGGGTAATTTTTGATATTACACCCCGGCCGCCGTGTATAGCGACCCATCCAAGCGCGAAATCTCAAGTCGCTCATATAACTCTCTACACACCGAGGGAGAAGTTGTCTCGCCTTCAGCACCTCTAATTCCACTCGGGACCACTTCGCTTGCGTTGAGTAGCGTGACGTTTCAAACTGCAAAAACGGGACAACTCCTCCCCGTTTGTGTAGAGAGCCCCCGTCCCGAGAAAAAGCGAAGAGAAAGTAGACCACGCCCCCATGAAGGAAAAATTGGGTGACGCCCAAGCTTTCGATCTCAATAGGGGAGAGAAGCGCGATTGATTTTATTCAAAATACATGTTCTTCAAGTTGTTTTCGGCCTAGCTTTATATTGTGGCCTACTTAAGAAGGATGGCTGCGAATAGCGAGGAAAAACAGTCTCGAGACAACTCGTCCGAGAACTTCTCGCCGTTCAAATTCAAAGTCTTTGAGAAGCCATAACTACGTTCGCATTAAGTTCTGAGCGATTCTGGCAATGCAAGCAGAAGTACGAAAAATCTATTCAGAGGTTGGACTGTGCCGTTAAGCCCTACGTAACTGTCTTGGGCTGCACCACCGCTCGTAGCACCACGCGCGAAAATAAGAAAGTCTTCAGTTTTTTTCTAAATAAATCCCTGCATTTTTTTCTTTTGAAATCTGTTTAATTATCTGAAATCTTGGTGAGATAGCGTATGATAAAGGCCTAGGATTGGAGGAAAAAAAAACAGAAAAATTTCCAAGAATTTCAGTTTTGTATCGATGGAGTGCGAACTCACCGAATCCGAAGACGTGGTGGGAAAGTCGCGCCACGATACAATCACACGCTCTTCCGGCATTCTGAAATAGAAGCAGAAAATTCTGGTCTGCAGTGTCCGCATAATTATTCAATAACGACGGAAATGATGCGAAAATGGTAAAGCAGTGGGAATTGTACGATCTGAACGATTCCGAGGCTTCAAAGTGATGTAGAGGGAACATACTGTTAGAGTAGGAAAACAATTACAGTTGTGTGAAACTGGAACAAAGGAAACACTACCAGATATACAGACAAGCAGAGATGCACGGAACGAGATTTCCACCCGAAAATTGGCACGGAAAAGAGATTTTAGCCGGGAACAAAAAAAAGGATGTGCCAAAATGAATCAGAGGGTGAAAACGGAAAAAATTTCAGAAGATTTTGAGAATCTTGTGGTGCGTCACCAGCCTTTTTTTCGGATTTTTTTGGTATCAAAAATTCTGCGTATTTTCGAGTACCGGAGAACAGCACGCGGAAAACGCAAAAATGCAAGAAAAGCGGTCCGGAATCAGCAAAGAAAAACAGGATATTTCCACACATCTCTGCCTAAAACCCCGTTCCTGGGTAGCCCCAAATAGTACAGAATACCGGTAACACTCCCGAAATTTTTGATATAATTGTCCAGCAATGTCAGGACCACGACGGTTGACCCAATCACGATTGACCACGCCACACTCATGCCAAGGTCTGCGAATTTCCTAATCGGATCAAATCCAAATATAAAGACAAAGTGTCCAGTTTGATCCCAAAATCGAACTGACATCGTCTGAGAAGAGCACTCAAGTGATACCTGCTTTCTTAGAATGCAACTTGGCGGGAAGAGTGACGTGAGAGAGATAGGGCAACAGAAGGCCTAGGATGGCTAACCCAAACAAATTACGCATGTCACCTCAATAGCCTAATTGCTGGCTCTTGAGGTCAGTTGCCACAGGAAAGGAACTCAGATTATGACTAATCGAACCTGGTTACCTAATGCTTGCTCATCACCAACCTAGGACCAGTAATTCACTCACTTACCTATCAAGCGACCTTTCCCATTGGTGTCCTCTGAGTCTTACAAAAAAAAACTTTTCCGGCAAAAAATTGAATGTACCTATATTCATAAGCAAACTATTTTGTTTTCGACTCTGTACCAGTCTTCCCATACGGTAGACCTTACACCATAAAATATTCATCAACCGCAAGACAAGGTCGTCTTCGTGTTTTCTCGCGTCGTCTCTATGGAGCTACCACTATTAATAGGCGGGGGTCACCGGTCAGCTAAAACACAATGGCCGATGATATAATCATCGCATAAACTGCTCACCCGAGCAGATGTTCATACATACACAATACACAATTCGTAGAGGGATTTCCGGTAGTGTAAACCAGACTTCATAATAGAAATGAGAGGAAGTTAACTTGAGTAGTAAATAAGATAGGGATTTCACAGCTTCTAAAATCGTTTCATTCTAAATTATCTCGAAAAGGATTTGGGCCATGGAACGTTTTAAGATTACATACTTGAGAAATAAATTTTAAAAAAAGTGAATGAGGCACATATAACTTGAGCGCAAGGTACTCGAATGTTTAGCGCAACATGACTAACAACTTGTTCTCTACTTATTCCACAATATTAGATTCGAAAAATAATGGAAGTAAAGAGAGACTCTTGGAGTAAAGAATATTCCACTTTTCTAAAGGAAATGAAAGAAGCGACACGAGCTAGGAGACTAATAAGAAACTCAAGGCAAAAGAACAATTTGCGAACAAGACGCGCGTAACTTGAGCGCAAGGTACTTGAAATCTTTGCGCAACCCAACCAAGAACTTGCTGAACCCGTCATCTTACCGATAACGCGGTAAGCAAGTTGCTGGCCGTGAGCGTGATCTTCAGATCAATAAAAAACAGCGATATCTCGTAACATCGTGAAATATTACTTATATTTTTGCATTTCAGCTTGATTTCGGACGTGTTCTCTAATATAATTTTACTCTATTTGATTTTGCAAATTTTTTGTACCGCTGAATGTCAACCATTTTTTATGGTGGCCGGCGAAGGCTGTGGCCCCCTCTCTTCCCAATATCCGTAACTGCGGCCCACATCTGCGGTCATCACAGCGTGAGCCTAACCCTGAATATAAGTTGCTTGCCAGATAAATATAGCATGTTGCGTAAAGCTCTCAATTAACTTGTTATAAGTACATTTTCGTGCAAGTTTGTGCGAAAACATACCTTCGCCAAGCAAACTCCGATTAGTGTAGCTTCCTTGACTGTGTCTTCCTCGAATTTTCGAAAGTCAAATTGAAAGCTTCAACTTCTATACAGAAAATAGTCGAATTGTCCGGACTGCGTTTTTGAAGCTAATAGGTTTTTAGGTCGACGCCGCGCGTGATGGCTAAGCGTTCTTTGAGAGTTTTGGCAGAGAAATAGCCGAGAAGTAGCCCACCAGGCTACGCAGCGGCTCCTTGTGGGCCACTTCTTGGATATTTCACGGCTATTACGCTGAAAATAGGCATTTCGAGGTTGTTTCACGGCTATTTCTGATCCCAAACTCTCATAGACGAGTGCCCGTCGCATAACACATAAAAACTGCCTGATTCTAGGCAAGTTACTTCCTAGCTGTACAACTCTTTCCAGGTAACTCGCATCTTACCTCTTTTTTACATCACCTGCCTGGTAGCTATGCACTTCAGAGTGAATTTTCGCTCAACACAGGGTGTAAACATCCTGGGAAACCTGAAAACGTTTCGCACCTGAATTGAAATTCATTTTGATTACCCAGAAGGGTCCGAATCCTAGTCGGGTTAAAAGATAGTCTGGAATAGAAGCAACGCAGGTGATGTAAAATGAGCGCTTCGCACGAAAGTGGCTCAAGCAGTAAATAAATTATGAATAAAACAAAATCATCAGAAAAAAACCAAAATAATTTAGCAAAAAGTAATCCAGCAGAAAATTAGAAATGTTTCAATTGTTTTCACCCGCAAAAACGAGAAGAACCTGTTCGAAACATTGGAGGCAGTTCGAACCGGCTATATATGGAAGGAAAGACCTTGAGAGTGAATGAAAACAGTCTGGCGGTGGCATTTCTTGTGTGCGATCATCGTTGCGCTGGGTCATCATGGGAGTGACAACACAAAACACCTCAAATGATGCAACAAGCACTGTATAATCATCCCCCGAACGGCTCCGACACACTGTCTGGCCAGGCATGGCTACATTTGACCAAAATACAATAGTAGACCAATTGCGGTTGAGGTCGAGGTCAAAAAGCCAGAAGTCCAGCGAAGTTGGTAGCGAATGGTACATGAGGTTGAAAGAGGGATTCTTAGTGTTCGCGGGCTTGAAGAACTGATTTTCCATTCAAACAGTGTTATAATTTGACAGTTATAAACTGGAGAAAAACAAAGGATTCTCTGAAACTTTGAAAACCACAAAAGTCAGCTTGGTCCGCAAACGGTTAGAAGACCACTTGTGTTACGCGACAAGAAACGGGCTATAAGCACAGTTATCAGGATCCTGAGTTGCCAAATCCTGCACAGGTGCCCGACTGCGCCCAAAACGATCGGAGTCTCATGCTGAGAATATTCAAAATTCATTGACGTCCTCTACCGGAAATAAATGCAAATTTAGTCAATAAAAACAGTTGAACAATAAAAACAAGCCCTTCATTCAATGTTTAACTCGACCGAAAATTTCAAGCAGGTCAGCTCGGAGGAATTGATTAAATTTCGATTTCAAGCCAGCCCATGATCTTGATAGTACAGATGATCGATCCCGATGATTTCTGGTGGGCTCGTCCACCATCAGGGAATGCAAAAGATAACGAAAATGTGGGTGCGCTGAAATGGACAGGGCCAACGTATGGAATTCAGCAACTTGCCCTGACCATCTTCTAGTAGAAGGTCTCGAGACTTCAGCAATGATACCTTTTCAAGCAGTCACCTTCTGCTTCCATATGACCCCATTAGAGCAGCTCTCTAGGCCCGCATACGGGAAGTAAGAAACATCGTCGAAGATGACTACAAGTAGATTTTTTTTTACAAATTGAGGACCCCCATGTCGTTTGCCCACCATTGATTTCAAAAACAACTTCACGCCACAAAATTTTGTACGTTTTGAGAGAGAGGTTCATAGAAAAGAAAAGACCACAGAAGCCAATTAGTCAAGCACATATGTCGACGGGATGAGATTTGAAACCTTGTCACCATATTTAAAGCGCACCCTGTAGATTTGTAAAATTTTCGCCCAATCAAAATTTTTACCTCTAAAACTTTGTCCAGGATCATTCCTGCAGATTATGACCATGCTCAAAAAATGCGCCGTAGTCGTTTTAGTGCAGTGAAGTGATCGTTGAAAAAGTTAAAAGATACCAACTTTGATGGTGCGCAAATTTCACAAATCTTATAACGCCAATCAATTACCAATGGCTGAAAACCTAAATATATGGCGTTTTCATATCAAAAACTCGTTGCCGTTGAAGATCTACGCTAGAAAAATCGACAAAAATTGCTCAATTTCGGAAGCTCACAATTTCGATGCGACAAATACAGTACCGAGCATATTTTTTGCAAAAAAAGCGTTTTGCGGCGTTTTTTGCGTTCACAAAGCGCCGCATCGCCATAACTCACTTCAAAATTGACGCAGTGAGTTTTTCATGTGGTTTTCGTGTTCCTCTCAGTGAGGCGAATGTAACGGTATATGTGGAAAGCACTTTTTACTTTGGTATTTTGTTGAAAAATGTGTATTTCCTTCTAAACTTCACATCGACCACAGATCAAAACATGACAGATTTCTGCTATCATGACCGTTTGATCAGTTTATAATGAGGAGTTCAGAAGTGCAAATACGCAATTTTCGATGAAATTCTAGCGTTGAATCTATCATTATTTAACACTATCGTATAGGGCTAAATGAAAGCAATCCAGAAATGACTTCAGAATTGAAATCGGACTACTTGGAAGCAAGTTATGGTGTTGCGGCGCTTTGTGAGCGCAAAAAACGGCGCGAAACGCTTTCTTTGCAAAAAATTTGCTCGGTACTGTAGGCGCAAAAAAAGAATCGGGCTCATTTCGCACCCTCTACCGATTTATAACGAAACTACCGCGAAAATTTTATGTCGATTCTTACGCGAATGGCCTCACATAAACGTTTCTTCCTTTGCGAAGCTTCCTTTCAGAAGTTTTGCCCTCAGTTTGAACAAAATTATTGTCGAGGTACTCTTTTCAAAGAAGAACCTTTCCTCCATTTTGTTCTATTGACCTTGCTAACCCAATTGAGCGACAGCGACGTTGATGACATCAAAAATTTATTACTCAAGCTGTCCGAGGCCAGGACAGATGTTTAAGTGCAGTTGATTGGTGTAGGAAGCGGTGCGGGCTACTGAAATGAAGGGGTAAAAAAGGTAAGGTTTCGAGTGGTCTCTACCGAAACTACAAATATAGTCGGCCCTGAAGACTCCTTTGACTTCACATAAGAATTAGGGGTATTCGAATGCGGAACATGTTTGGTTTTTAACTTGGAGTAGTGTGATGTTCACCGTGTGAAACGACTGGTGCGCGAATCCAGTTCAGATCACATCGACGATTTCATTATTGGACGCTGCTGTAGTTCGACTTTTCGAACCTGCTTACGACCACCGATTGGTCGATGACATGAGACATTTCACTCAGGTTCAGGGAACTAGTGCACCTTATTCAACTTTTAGGGACGCAACCATTCATATAGAAATTTCAAAAAATAAATAAAGTGAAAAAATAAATAATCATTTAAGGATTCTATTCTTTTGACTTTTAAGACGTGAAAACACTCCTTGAATCCAGCACCCTTCCAGAACATATGTCTTTGGGGGAAGAATTACATACATCTTGGGTTTTACAAGGGCCCTTTCTAACACTTGAAATACCGCGTGTCCACTCTACGAAGGAGCAACATGATGCTGTGAAAAACTCCTGAAAATCCGGAGATTCAGGCAACTGCTACTCACCGTTCTGGCACTGAAAGCAGTGTTCACAGAGAAAAAGAGTTGAAATAAATTTTGAGTTTTCCTATGGAGAATGAGCAAGAAAGAATGACAGAAAACGGCCAGGACGTGGGTGAAATCATGGAAGAGTTGCCATGGAAGTTTTGTCCTTCGAGAAGAACAGTTGCCGAAGTGTAGAGTATTCTTTATCTAGTGTATTCCAACACTCAAATGCGCGCATTGAAACTTTCTCATTTTTAGAGAAGCTTCAATAGGAGAAACGTGGAAGAAGGTCGCTTACCGCATATGTTTGAGGCACAAGCCCATTTCAGAAGGTTCAAATTCGGCTGTCCCAACTCTACCGAAATAAGCGCAGAGGCTATGTATTCTCCGGAAACTAATGATATTGTGAAGCTTTTCCGCCACTATACTCCTAGTCGTCGAATTACCTGCGCGAAACACTGGAAAATAGCATAATATTTTTTAACGTTAACACGTCCATCAAAGGCAATGCATCCGCAAAAAAAGTATCCGATCTCTTCAGAATTCCGCACAAGTAGGCCTACGAGATTGTGAAATATAGCAAAAAAGCCACACAAAACTCTCACATATCTGAGAGCAGCTCTTTCAGAATCCCCAGAGCATTCAACTTCCCGCCCTTTAGGCCCATATAAATGTGCAGGGTGTAGTATGGTTTCTGTATTCAATTTAGTCTGACGCATGGAGCAGGCGGCTGGCTGTGCGGTGTTTGCGGCTTCACTGGCCAACGCGGTTTTGATTCGCGCGCGGCGATCTACCGCCACAGCCCCGTCCATTCATCACACTAAATTTATTACGTGAACTCTACACAAACATCGGGAATTCGAACGCCTGAAACGATTTTGCGCCTTGAAGTTTCTAGGTAATTGATTTTTTTGTCTTCGTCTTATCGAGAATTCTCTGGGAATATCTCGAATTGTTTAGATGCAAGGATATTTCGGAATAAAGGGTATTCATTTTTGAATTGCTTTAATTCTAGTGGCGCTTCTGTTCCTTGTGCTAGATTAACGACCAGGAAGACGACTTTTAGGCCACTGAATTGTTTTCACGAGGCTATGGCAATATGGGTATGCAACACTGAGATCTCGGGCTTTGCCAAGTACCTCCACTTGGTTGAAACATGGGATTGAGAAGTAAAAGCCATATGTGTGAATGTTTTTTTTGCGCGGACGCTGTCCTCAAAGGCATTTTATTAAGTTTTTGCAGAAAACCGTATATTATTTTTTCATGGTTTTGTATAGCTTGGCCTCTTTTGTGAACGAAAATGTCCAGAGAGCCCCTGAAAAACCTTCATTTGTGAAGAGAAACCAGATTGAATTCTCTGCCAAAATGAATTTGAATTTCGAGCCTAAATCGTTTTTGAACTTTTTCTGCGTTCGGAGGCATGGTCACTGTCATGTGCCATAAATGTTTTCCATGTTTGAAAAACCGCAGGATGATCGACCCAGAAGTGCTAGATGATCGATCCCAAAGCAGTCTTCAGGTGATCATAACTTTTGAAATGCGCATTCTCAGAGCCTCAAGTTTCGTGTGTGATATCAGCTAGCCCGAATAGTTTGATTGTACACAAAAAAATGACAAATGATTTCCATCGCGCACGATGGGTGACAAATGATTTCCGTCGCGCCTGATCAGTAGTTGTAGCCCTTGGTCAGAAAATCGCAATCACGAGACGCTTCCGCACATAGATGGTTGTCCACCATCACAGGAGCGCTAGATTCAAGAAGAATAAGAATCGAAAATGTTGACTGGAGTAGCGCTTTCAGTTCGAGAATGTGGCGAAAAATGTGTGGTCCCTATTTTTCCTCTAAGAGTGTGTCCCATATTATATATTATATATCACTTTCCTGAAGAATTTGGGATCTCATTCATGGCAGGAGCTATGCAGGAGACATACTTCAAAATTGAATGAGAGCCTCACCTTATATCTGAGGGTGCACTAATCTGAAAATACATCTATGCCACATACATACATATGAGGTCACCACATGACTGATGTGAAGTCATCTCCTTCTTCCTAACTCTTTTTTCCTGCTTTTTTACGATTTCAGACTAATGGCCAAAGGTCAAATCTTCAGTATGCTTTTGATTTTATCTAGCCATTTTCCGATCTTACCCAAGCGTTTTTGCTTACGAAAACGAGAATGGTTGAAGTGCAGTTCAAAACCGGTTTTGGGAGTGACCTCTACAATGGAAAAAGAGAGTTTAGGAAGAGAGATAGAGATCTTTGTTGAATAGGTATTCTAGTGTTGCATATCTAGAGAGAGAATCGCGAACGGCCCGTCCGCGATAACTTGATTGACTTCAATCAGCTCGAGTTACCCTCTGGAGTCACAAAGTACCCTCTAGATTGAGCAGATCAATAAAAAGCGAAGTGAATGCATAGGTGGTTAGGACAGTTAGACAATGCAACACAAGTGATATTCAAATGCGTCGACAATAGGATTCATTCATTCGTCCCACAAACGGGACTAATCGCCGCCCGAACGGCCGAATTAACAATATTTCCTATTGAAAATTCCACAAAAACTAGAATCGTGGAGTGACGGTGGGATTTAGCACACGCTCGAGAAAACAAAACTGTGGCATGGTATACATATTTTAGTGTATGGAAGTCTGAGAAGGACATATCTTGTTAATGATAAAGACAGACATTGTTAATGCGTATGTGGAAAAGTGTCCTCCAAGACACCTACGTACGTATTTAGTTCTGAATTGAAAAGCAACCGTAGAAAGCAAGAAACTCGAGCTTTGAACTCGGATTAGAGATGGCTAATAAACCTTCAGTGAACGGAAGCAGCGGGACGACACGAACGAACAAAGACAGTTGGGGTGAAATTCGATTCCACGCGGCGTTCCATGACGCCATCAAATCGGAGAGTTTGTGAAAGACACTCCTTTTGCAAACATCCAATGGGAAGAACAGAGCAAATCACTCATTTGGTATGTATTTAGTCGATTATTTGTCCAACTGCTCACGGAGCATTGTGGAAAATGTTGGTTTCACGACCATGGACAACCTTATGGGAGAGGGATCTCTATGAGGACAACTTGCGTTCCTAGAGCGTGCTCAACAATATGATCTGCCATTCCCCTTGAAATATGATAAAACAATCGAAGCCGACTTTCCATTGCTGCATAAGGTAGTGTTGAGAGATGCTTGCCCCTTCCTTGTGTCGAACGGTAATGTATGGCGTGGAAATCTTTGTTATGTGGCATCCCTGATCAGAAATATCAAAGAAAGCGTCTGAAACACATCATGTCCGTGCACTCCAACCTTTGCATATAGGACTTTCGTGCTGGCCACGTCTTTTATCCGTACATACATCATGATAGGCAGAAAAGCAGATAAATGAGCATCTTATGGTCTCCTTATCAATTTTACTCTGCTGAATGGACCAGACGCGATCATTGCGGCCGGCCGTGCAGCGCTGGCGGCATCATCGGCCAACGGACTTCGCAATGAGGGTAGACCACAACACTTGGTCGAAGAATTAAATGCGACTGTAGCTTACGCTCATATATTTCTGAAACTTAAACCATTCGACTTAACTAGTGATGAGCACCCTAACTCAGATTACAGATTCCAAACCCGGGATTCACTAGGCGAAAACGTGAAACAAAACTCTGAATCCCATCGGTTAACGCTAGCGGCGCGGCGCTCGTTTTCTTTTACGGTGAGAAAACAGTGGCCAAACTGAACTTTAAGGCACAGTCCCAGCTCGAGGACCAAATCTGAGATTTTCACATGATTTTGAATTGGACCCACCATATATAGCACCAACCAACTGCGAGCTCTCAATGCCTCCGAATAAGCGAGATATAGGAGGAAGCCACCTTGGAAAGCCCACATCAGGAAGCCACTTTGGCGCGCCCCTTTTACAATCTTTCGTGTCAACAATGGCAAGATGAGCGATGGTTTCTGATCAATAGTCCCGTTCTTTGCTTCATTCTCAGCCTCTCTCTTTATTCAGGTCGGCCGGCATACAGCGGTTGCAAATGACGGGAGTTACGAGCCTCGGACAACACGTCCACCAAGTGTCCGCTTTTCTATTATGGAGGGGCCATAATTCCGTTCCCAAGGGGTGCTGTACGACTCCAGATACATAGTTGGAATCAGCGTGGGACCGTTTCCAAGATAGGCAGAAAAAACAATTTTGAGGTTGGACTGTACCTTTAAGGGGTTGTCGAAGGACCTCTATCGATCGGCCCCACGCCTACAGTCTTTTATTAACTTTTGCGAAAAAAAAACAATAAAATCGATATTTTCGAAAATTCGATAAAATTCTACGCCGGTAATCTATACTGATGGAGAATTCAAAAAAAAACGTAATTGTCAGGTTTGACCACTGGTTTTCTTGTAATAGCATCACATTGCTATCGTTGACCTATGGGATTCAGAGGTTTGTCAATGCGAAGCGCTGTTCATCGCGCACAAGAGGGTGTAATCGGATCAGTGTCGATTTACGGGTCCGTCGTTATGGTGCTCGGGCCGGAGAGGGTGAGGAGACACAATTAACGGCTGAGCGCTAATTAGGCAAGAGTGCGTAATTTATCCGGAAGTCATCTGCGTGTCCATTCACAACAATTGAGCGGCGCTATTGTTCACATGTGTCCTATAAAATGTTTTAGCCGAATTGCATTATTGATTGACATCTGAATAGTAATAGGGGCTCGACAGAATGAGGGAAAGGGAGCACTAACGAGGGACTCACCCCACCCAGAGGGAGTTGTTTGGAGCGCTGAACACGAATACAAGGTCCATTCTCAGTTTCTCCGAAGACTACAGTAAGTTACAGTAGGGAAGGTTATACAGAAATCTACAGTGATCTACCGTAATCTTCCGGAAAACTAAAATCGGGCCTTATATTCGTGTTTAGCTGCCCGAATTATCCCCCTGGACAACGTTTGGGCCGAAAAAGTTCGAATTTCTAAAATTCAAAAAGATTTTTTTTGTGGTATCAGTCCCTAGTCAGCGAGAGAATCAGGGACATCGCTGACCCATGCTAGATTCAATAGGTGGAGAGAAGGAAGTCTAAGAAATCCTAAACAAAGGTAAGAAATGTGGAAAGATATGGAGAATACTCGGGAAGACATTTGATAACTCAGTGGCCAAATATTGTAGTATAGCCAAATCACTAGCTCAACGGAACAAGACGAGGTAATTCGAAGCCTATGAAAAATATAAATATGCATATTTCTCCTGTTTTCATCGGCAATAGTTCGGCAGAGGGGTGTACTGTGTACATAAATCCGGAAATGGGAACTACATAGGAAACCTCAGGACATTTGAGATCTAAAGCGTGCTCGTCTAATCAAAGGAGATCGTGAGCAAGTGGGCGAAATGGCATTCCATATGGAAAATTACATTACGCGAAGAGTGAACAAGAAGCTCGTTCTCCAAGATTGAGTGAGGTTCACCATTTAATCAGTGAAGGGAGCACTTTTTCTGTGCAACTGACTTTGCAGAAACTTATGCCTACAGGGTAAAATATAGATGAAGGAGGAAATCAAGCTCTGGAGAAATAATTCCAACGGTTTGAACATGCCGAAGGAGTCAGGAACGGACTACTTCTGTGAATAGTAAACACGCCAGGCCGTTTTTGAATTCTCGCATAACCGGTAAACGGCAGATTTCCCCAGAAAATTTCTGAAAAGTGCCCGAAGAAACCCAGAGGCGGTGACGGATGACGAAGAATTGATGATAAAGTCGGCATGGATCCTACTGAGCCTTTGCGTTCCCCATTGGAGGTTGGCGCAAACTCGGTTTACCTATGTTATAGCATGCGGCACCGAGTTCGCGCCAACCTTCAATAATGAACGGAAAGTCTTATTAGGTTTCATGCCGACGTTATGTACTGTCGTTATCGGAGCCGAATTTCGGTCTGCATTTGCGGAAAACGGTTGTTGGATTACGCAATAGCATGATAATCGTGCTGGAACCACTTGGTCCCGACACGATTCGCCTTTCTCCCAGCACGATTATCATCGTAAAGCGTGAGGCAACAGCCGGAGTCTGCGATTGCGGACAGGAATTTGGCTTCAGAACGACATTATGTACCGGCATACAAGAGCACTGTTTTGCGCAACCAAAGCCTTAAAGGCAGCATTTACACTTGTAAACGTGTTTGAGATAACTACGGAAATAGACTCGTATGGCCCAGAGGCCGGATTCATCAAAGCATTTTCAGCGGTAAGTTAGCGTTATCGGCTAACCGCGATCGTTATCAGTAAGTCAGCAAGCCTAGAAATAACTGATAACGGTTGCGGTTAGCCGATAAAGCTAACTTACCATGGGAAATGCTTTGATGAATCCGGCCTCAGAACACAACGCCTACGCTTTTTAAAGCGCCAAAAACGACACACAATGGCGCTACACGAGTAAGAAGTTCGCCCTACCCCTGTATCTGCCCGCCCCCTGTATTTACATCCTCTTATGAAGCAGGGGTGCTGGGCCATACCACCGTTGTCGATGTATGTGGCTTACTTATTGTACTTATTGTACCACCCACAAACGTTGCCGACGGTGGAAATGGCACAGCACCCCTGTTTTGAAGGAGAACAGCAGGGGGCGGGCAGATACAGGGGCGGAGCCAGATTCATACTCGCTTAGCGGCTTTGCGTGTCGTTTGTGACCCTTCGAAATGCGGGCGCGTTGTGTTCTGAGCCATACAATTATATTTCAGTAGTTATTTCAACAGCGTTTACGAGCCTGTATGCTGCCTTTCAGACACTTATCCTGGATCTTAAATGACCATATGATGTGATACGAAAAATGACACGAGGCTAAAGTTTGAAGGACGTCGATTTCGCAATAATTTGCGGGCAAAATGAGACGCAGTTGAAGGCGCAACTGCACAGTCTGCTTTCGAAAGGACGGACAATGAATTGCACGGTCGACTGCTTTTGGTAGTTTATAAAGTTGTTGAAATGTCGAAGCTGTGGAACTTTAAACTGTTTTCGTTGTTCTGAAATGACGCATCAGACGAAAGTACATAATTTTTTCTCGTAAATCTGTTGTGCTATGTTTACCGGCTATTCAGAACTTTTTGAAAAATTTTAGAACTATATGTACATGTATGATGGCTCTATCATAGTTGGAACAAAGGATTGGCTGCAATAGTGAATGGAAGAAGATCGATACCAATCGGATTTTGATGTGGTCATCTGCGAGAAACATTGGCATACTATGAGCCAGTCCGATGATTTAATGTCATTAAATCGCCGACAAAACGCCATATGGCAGTTGTTCCCCTGCTGAGTACGTACTACATTTTGTTCAGTGAAATCATATGTAGCAATGCGGACGTCACACCCAAAAAACGGCAACATATTTAGCCATTCAATGATTGAAAGGAGATGGTATTTAGGAACATCACAAAGGAGAAAGCGGCGTTGCCGTTCCTCAAAGCAAACATGCAGTGAAAACGGTCGTGACGCCGTCTCTTCCACAGAAAACAGTTTGTTTTTAGAGATGGCGGAAAGAGAAAAAGTCAGAATGAAATTTTTTTAAAAAAATCCTGACTGGGGCAGAAATGGGTCAAATCTAGACAGGATAGATTCATCCGGCTGCCCCCCATCCCCACTTTAGATTGGGAGTTCTTGGAAGAGCCCTCGACAAGCGAACGAAAATTGTGATGGGGTGTACGGAAAAGACGTACTGCATACTTGATCAAGGATGCATCATTGGACCGATAGTAACGGCGTAAGCTAATCTGGAGATGAGAATTTCTCAATTTGAGAATTTTACGCGGGACCATCCGAAACATTCCGTGGAACGTTTCATGGCATCATTAATGTGTTGAATTTGCAGCATTAGCGGCATGAACGGTGTCCTCGCAAGGCGATGGAGATCGGGCTCAAACCGGTCGCACCCCCGGCGCATGAATTATTTTCGCTTTCTATGATTGGAAACCCGCGAAAAACGAGGCGATCAACTGCCGTCGTTTCCGAAATGCGTCACGAAATGTTTACGGAGAAGAGAGTAACGCGCTGCGAATTTCGTTCTGTGTGATCGGCATTCTGAGGCTCATCATGGGACGTGATCTCATATGGTCCCACTCATTCACTCACAAATTGGAGCAAGCTGATGGTCTTCGACTGACTTTGGTGTTCTACTTAAATTTGGTTGTGGCTTGGTCGCGCCTCGTTCATTCACTAGACTAAGCTTGACTTCCACATTCAGTGTTTAACTGGTAAGGGTAGGTGTACGAACGCACTGAATAATGCTGCATCGAGGTGGAGTGCTCACCTGTGATGAGTTGCCACCATTTCAGTGCACTACACCGAGTAGCAGCTTTCGGCTTGCCAAGGTTATCGAGTTGCCCTGCCATACTGTACACGCATAGGCCGGAATCATAAGGGGTCTGCAGAGTTGAAGTCGCAGCGTTGCTCGCAGCAACGAACAGAGCTCGGTGATGCAATATCGATTACATTGGGCGATGAGGGCAACCGAAACGGCGTGAAGGGCGACGAGGGGGCACCGCAGTGTCCTGACGCCGCGACGGCTCTGCGTCCCTGCCAGCGAGCGGCAACCGACGCCGCGTCAATAATGTTCGAAAACATTTTTGTCGCCACGTCAAGGCTGACGCTCGGCGACCAGTCGCTGCTAGGTGCAACTCTGCAGGCCCCTATACCTCGTGCGACCAGCGACAGCGACAGTGGTTACCAGGCATATCGATTTTCGTTCAATGTTGATGGTAAACATTGCGTCGCGCCGCTCGTCGCTGGAAGTACAGGCTATTAAACGGCAAAATTCACATGGTTACCGCGCGTGCTAGTGGGGAGCGGAGGGTAGAGACAGTGTGAGAGCGTAGGGCAGACGGAGGCCGAGGCGGCGCGAGCGCCGCTCGCGCCTCGAGTGATGTGAATTTCGACGTTTTATAGAGGGTATAATCTCGGCCATATCTGAGAAATTCTGACACGTTGAGCTCTTTTCGGCTTTTGCAGGGTTCTAATTTGTAGATGGGGGCTCATTCACGCGAAATGTCGAACAACACAAAGTCCCTAAGTCAAGTTCGCTTTTCACGACATCTTTGACATTTCCGTATTTACGGTTTGTGGAAGTGATTCCCAGAAGCGCTCAAATGAGGAGAGAGACTGCAGGGCTGGCTCCACGCCTTGCAGAACGTTTCAAGGCATTCGCTAGATGTAACTCGACCAGAGAGTCACGAGGCCTGGACTCTGTACACGAATGGATCCCAATGTGGTGAGGCTGTATGTTTAGGTTGTCGTTCTGAATTTGATCTGCATGAATCTAGCAGCCTGCGCTAGTTCTGCTCTAAAATCAAAGAATCCATTCACAGCCTATCTTCCAAAAAGTAAGCCGGGCGGGTGACCGCGCTGCGCAGTTGAAGCAGGCCACAAGCGTGTCTTTCCAGTCTCGTCGACGATTTTTCTTTTTATTGTCCAGATTACTTTGTCCAGTATTCAGTCCGATGGACTATGCAATATCAAAAAAAAGTTGAAAAGTCGATGAGGGAACCAGGAAAATTTACTTGTGATCTGCTTTAGTCGCGTGGTGCGGTCGCCCACAAAGGCAGTGTTCACCATAAAAGTCGTTTTTCTGTTTTTCCACCTTACTTGAAAACGGTTCTGTGCTGATTTCAATGATGTTCCTGGAATTATGGCCCCTAAAAGTTCAGCTAGGGAAGCATTGTGGACGAGTTGTCCGAGGCTTGTAACTCCCGTTTTTTGCAGCCGATGTGTGCGAGCTGACCTGAGTAAAGAGAGACGTTGGGAATGAAGGGAAGAACGGGGCTTTTGATCGGAAAGCATCGCTGATTCAACGACGAATTCAGGGGAACTGTTGAAGAGCGTGGGCGGAGTCGCCCAATGGTTTGGCTGGCCCACGAGATTTTCACCCACTTGCCGGCCGTTTTTTGTCGCACTTCCGTGTTAATCTTCTTAGAGTGACCCAAAGCTTATGTTTTAGCCGAAAAAAAAACGTGCAATTTTTTTTCGTGAACACTGCCTTTATTTGCTATGGACTGTTCTTTAGTTGGCGCGAAATTGGTGGATGAAGTGCATCTTCTCTGGCAGCTTCCTTCCAAGCATAATATCTCTTATTGATAGATAAATTCATATTGAGTGCTCTGACCACTAGGCAGCAAAATGAACACTTTCGAAACCCTATGAGGCGCTAACAACTCCAACACCATGTCCTCTAGCAGGACATGCAAGGGTCCATGCTAGCCGGTCAATGCGAGAGTGGTTGAGGGTTAGCGAAAATGACATTTTCCTGGCCTGATTTTTTTCACACCTGTCCTCCCCCTCTCCTTGAAAACATTCGGGACACTCGTGTTAGGCGGATCCAACCAAAAAGCGCTAGTTTTCTTCCGTTTTCCTCGCTTAAACTCTGAACTAAGAAAATTTGAACAAGGAAAAAAGGAAGGAATTGAGGCATAAAACTCTAGATGTATTCTTCGCCATTGATTCGGACGAGAAATTTGAAATTTGAAACCGCGGTTTGAACGGCGCTCTCGCTTTTCCTGAAGAGGCATTTTCATAAGAAAGTTCATTTCCTGCAAGTGATTCTATGGTTACAAAGCGGTGTGTTTTAAACGGTTCTCTCTGCAAGGTGCTAATTAAGACTTGGACTTTGCAGACGTCGTCCGCAAGCTCTCTGTTGACTGAGTAGCCCAGACTACACGAAAAAATTAGAATTAGGGGTTGAATTCCGAAATTCTCGTGCAGAATCAGGTCTGCTTTGGACTTGTTCTTGTCTGTTCTTGTCGTAGTATTATTTCTGCGCCCTCTGCGTCAACCAAACGAAAGGCCACCGCTCAAAAAACCCTGTACCTTACCCGGCTCTAAATCCAAAGTGATAACTTGCCAATTCATTCACCTGCCCATCAGCCAACCACTGCTGCCGGAAGCCAGCGAGCGAGTCCACCGACAGCCAGGCGGCACGATTCTATCCGGGCATGGGAAGGGGATGTGGAGCCTCCGGATAATAACACACTGACGGGGGAAGGTCACTCGAGGAAAAAGGCCATTTTTTACGAAACGTAAATTTGTAGGATCAATTTTAGACGACAAAATCAACCTTCATAGCTAGGCTCCGTTTTTCTGAGCGGAGTTATAGGCGTTTTTTGATGGATTACCATAATGAATTGTACTTGTGGCCACGGTAATGTACTTTGCTCCCACAAAACTGAAAATGAGCCCTAAAATCGTATTTAGCGTCCCGAATAATCCCGTATACATGCTTCAGGCAAATAAAAAAATTTCGATTTCCGGCGCCTCAAAAATCCACAAGGATTCGCTCCAGGCGGTGCGTTGTAACGTTAGCGTGTTAACGCATCGGCGGATAAACACGGTTTTTAAAAAAATTAACGATAAACGCTTGGTGAACAAAATATTTTCCATTAACGCACACCCCTGGTCCGCTCCGACCCTTTCCAAAAATCGAAAACAAATTCCCGCTCAGACGTCGTACGGGGAAATTATTTAGGGCTCAGATCACGAATATGAGGTCCCTTTTCAGTTTTTGAGCTATGTTGTTGGGTTACAGTATGGTAAGGTCAGTTACCCACCGAAACCTATCGCTTATAACTCCTTTCAAAGTAGCGGAGCGCAGCTGTAAAAGTCGGATTCAAATTTCTCGTCAAAAATTGATCCTGAAAATGCCGGGTGTTCGGAATGGCTCCTTGTTAGTATTGAAATTCGCCGCGTTGCTTATTGTTGTTGTAAAAACACATAGAAAAATTTGAAAAATGGTCGAGATAACATCATGTAATGGCATTTTTTACACACAGTATTAGAGAAAGATATTATATGGTATTAGGGTCTCTGGGATTATCACAAGGTAGCTAAGTTGAATTCAAAACATAGGGTTCGGGTAGGATTCGAACCTGCGTCGCATCGCTTCCCGGGAAAGTGTTACCATTGCACCACCTACATCTGCTCTGCACTCTGATTATGTACCACGCAAAACTCAAAAGCAAAATAGATGTGGGGCACTTACGTGTTGAAATTCACGAGGCGCTACTGTAAAGTCTCTATTCAGTGGTGAGAATGATGTTTTGACATCGAAGAGTAGTAGATTGACTGAGAATAGATCAACATCATTAACACTTAGAGTGTCTTAACAGATTATGAGATGCTGTTTTATGCGCAGTAAGGCGTGGTGTGGGACTGAAGTGTGAGTTTTCGTTGGTCGGAACAGTGATTAATCGCTGACGAAGACTGTGGCGGCGGCGTGGGTTTAGAAAGAGCCAACGGACGTATACACAACTCGTAGTCGGTAAAAAAACCTACACGGCGTCCAGTGGAACAGCACAGATGTGTGTGAATGTTGTGTGTCGCAACGACTGGAAATGGATATACCACCTGGTGACTTCGTTCACTTCGAACCAGTTCTGAACACACTGAATGGGAGCGTTTCCCTGTGGCTTCAAAAGCACCAAAAACGCTTAACTAGCCATTACATAGATTGCTGTCGGAAAAACTTCGCATGTCATGTTGCCAGCTGTAAAAGCGTCGTGCGCCTGCAGAAAGTTATAATTTACAAAGTTTGGGTCTCTGAACGTGTGGCCCCACCAGGGAGGAGCGGAACAAAAATTAGAATTTTTGAAAAAAGTATGCTGAAATCGAAACAAGAAAATTTGAAGGTAAGGGTTCTTTGCTCAGATCGAAAGAGATCTTTGCTTTCAAACCATTGCGCTTACATAGGAAAAGTTGTGAGTTTTGTCGTGCGAACTGTCGAGAGCGAGCTACTGAATTAGGCCTGGGCAAAAAAAAACTCTAGCGCCTTGCGGAAAACTTCAAATGTTCCATTAAGCATGCATGTTCTCGTCCGTTGCGTTAGGATTTTTTCAGAGTCCTCACGGCAAAAGTCCTGCAGCACGCGCGGGAAGCGCGGTGGACTATAAAATTCACACCGCGCGGCACCGCCATAGCGGCATCGCCTAAACCGCCATGGTGGTTTCACCATTCAAATCATTTCTCGCTGTTCAGTTCAAGTCCACTTCATCATAAGTGATTCTGGGAATATCCTATGCTACCGTATACGCAAATGCAAGCCAGGAATTTCTCATAATGTCACAGTCGAAGTTCAGCTTCAACCCGCACCGCTCAGGCGGTGCCGCCTGAGATTTTGTAGTTGTTTCCCGCACGTGCCGCGCGGTGGAAAGTTTCGTAGCATACCGCTCCTCCCGAGCTTAGCTCGCGTGCTGCTTACGTTGAGGACTATGGAAGAAGCCTTACAAAGGCTTACCTCAAATATCCCGTGGGCTTTTTCAAAACCATGTGTTGATAGTTGTAGGTATGGGACACATCATTGATAGTCTGTTTTACAAATCTGCTAAATGCCTCAGAGAACGACTAGCAATTTTTAGGTCGTTTAAAAATGTCTCGGATTGAGCTTAAAAGTAATTCTAGGGGTTGTTTTGGGCGCCGATTACAAATCTGAGGCTCATTTGTCAACGTTTGAAAAAGCCCGCCTCATTTGGTCCGAAGCTTCGAAATTGATGAAATTGTACTGACCAAACGCGACTTTTGACGATTTCAAGAATTCTACGATCAAATCGTCTTAAAACTTCTACATCGGGTCTGTTTGGGCTGCCTGACACAAATCCGTAGTCGGTATATCGATTTTCCTTGGTATGTAACGGTGGGTATACGGTAGCTCGGGCAAAGTCTCAGATTTGCCTCAAAATTTCTCTGTGGGTGTTGGATGGGACGCTGAACACGATCTTGAAGTCCTTTTTTCGACTTTCGAAATTCTAAGGTAAGTACGCCAGTTAGAAAGCATTAAGCCTATCGTAACTTACAGTAACCCTAAGTCTGGCGATAAATATATAGACCCCAGATTCTGGTTCATCGCCCTAACCCGCCGTTGTAAGATTTGAGCCGAATCCGAAATTTTTTTCTGAACATTTTGAAGATTACCTTATGAGTACCTTTACCTTTTTGTGAAGCAACGAAAATGCAATTTTTTTGGTATCCTCGCAGCCACTTAGGAAGTTTCGAGTACGGGTCACTTATGTACTGTCACGGATCTACAGCAACGACAGCATGGTTTTCCAAGTGGCCGTTGAAAGTTTAAAGCAGTCCCTAGTTAGAGAATTTCGCCCATATCTTAAAGGCAGTGTTCACGATAAAAAATGTGTTTCAGTTTCCACTAGGAATGGGTAGTGGAGGGGCACACTGTAACTTTGACGTCGAAAGAACGCATGAAAGCGAGCCAGGAAAAACTCCAAAAGAGCCCGAAGTTGCCACTTCGAGCGGAAGGCAAACCCCAAAAGCGCAACACACGCCCACCGACGTGAACAAATGAATGCTCGAGATCGTGAGATGAGCAATGATTTCCAGTCATTAGCCTCGTTCTTCCCTTCATTCTCAACTTTTCTCTTTACTCAGGTCAGCTCACACACATCGGCTGCAAAAGACGGAAGTTACAAGCCTCGGACAACTCGTCCACCATGTTTCCTTAGCTCAATTTTTGAGGGACCATAACTCCGTTCCTAGAAGGTCTTGTACGATTCCAAAAACATCATTGGTATCAGCATGGAACCGTCTTCAAGAAAGGCGGTAAAGCAGAAAAACGATTCTTATCGTGAACACTGCCTTTAATCAGCGACCATAGTCAGCTCTTATTGTTTGCGCGAAGTGATGCTTAGGGTTTGCTTCGTTAGCATTTGTTGATGATTCACTTTATATGTAGCTTCCACAGCGGTCGGTCTGCAACTGATGCTGGCGGCATCGTGGCTGCAGCGGCTCACTGGGATAAAAAATATCATTATGCGCCAGCGTTTGAGAGTTGTACGTCAGCGCTCCGCTTGCCACTGGTAGTTAGCTATGGACGGAACTTTAATCAGTATCTCACCCACGACAGAAGGAGGCAAGGATCAACTAGGATCCACTGGAAGAATGCAGGCGTTTTGCCGAAGACAGTGCGAATCCCAGGTGTTAACTAAGCTCTAACCAGGCGCTCAATCGTTACATACTGCCTAACACTTTTACTCTGTGCGAAGTCTCGGGTTTTCCATATGTAATCAATACCAGCAGCTTCGAAACCTCGATTTATGCATAAAATGGATAGCATGGAGAGCTTCTATGCTGCTTTAAAGTTTCTCCTGTCTGTATTCTCACCAAAAGTGTTTATGCCAAAACTGCATGAAAATGGTTTATACCTGTGACCTGCAAAGAGCGGAATCTCGCCCCTTCATTACTTTTTAGTGACACACGATTGTAGCTCAGAAGTAGTTCAGAGCATAGCAGGTAAACCGGTTTGTCATTCTAACAACAAAGAGAAGCTTTCCAAAGAGACGTATACAACATTGAAACTACTGAACAGGTTTCGCGTAGTTAGGGTTTTGTTGCTGTAATGAACTAAAAATGAACATCAGGATTTTAGCGACGTAGTAGAAACCAAATATTTCTTCTGGATCTGCCTAGAATTGCTCTGAGGAAATGCAGGAATTTCATAAACTTCTCGGGCAAACTGGGGTTCGGAACCCCGTCCGACGGCCGTCGGAGCGGTCGAGGACGTGGGCTCCGACAGCCAAAGTGGGCGGAGTCGTTCCCCCTGCTGCTGCCTTCAATGCCCCTGCAGCCGCGTTCGGTGCCCCTGCTCCGGCACTTTTAAGACGCCCCTGCTGCTTCCTTTGGTGCCTCTGCTCCAGCCCTTTTAAGGTGCCCCTGCAACCGCCTTCGGCGCCTCTGCTCCGGCCCTTTCAAAGCCCCCCTGCAGCCGTGTTCATTGCCCCTGCTCCGGCTCTTTTAAAGTGCCCCTGCAGCCGCGTTCGGTGCCTCTGCTCCAGCCCTTTTAAGGTGCCTCTGCAACCGCCTTCGCAGCCCCTGTCCCAGCTATTTTGAAGAGCCCCTGTAACCGCCTTCTGTGCCCTGCTTTTCAGGCGCTTCTGTTACCACCGTCGACGACGGCTCCGAGCCTTTTATTCCTACGGCAACATTCGAAGTCTCTATTCCTGTGGTAGAACTCCGCAATGTGATAACAAACGACGAATGCTCAAAATTTTTTATCTCACTCATCGATGTATAAACAACAACATTGACATAAAAATAACCGCGGACTTCGATGATTTTAGGCAATTTGAGACCTAATCACAGCAAATGCCGCAGGTGTCGGCGTATATCCTTCTCTTTGTGTTATATTCGACGTTGAATTCGCGCTTCTGAAAAAATTCAGAACATGTGGTGGTGATAATCCCTCCTGCGCTATAGATGGAGAAATTGACATAAAGAATTCAAACGGTTCCCGTATTTTCGAAAAGACATAAAATGTTGACAATAGTTGACTCACAGGGTGTTCTCATTATCGCTCAAAAGCCCTTTCAACGATGAATTGTGTTTTGAAATTTCCCTCCCAAAACTGCGTAGGCCTCCAAATGTTACCAAAATTACGAAGCAGCGGCAAAAGCGCATTAAATGCCTGATTTTGGCCTGGCACATTCTGGCCTGTTCGGTAGAATGATAGAGTTCTCTATGGTTGTGACCGGTAAATAGTGGGGACAATCGAGGATGGAAGAATATGTCGTGCAAAACTGTATTAGTTAGGATTCGGAGGAGAGAACGGAGCAACAGGGAGGAGGAGATTTTAAAGGGCGGGCTCACAAGAGATTTCGTTGCCACAACAAACCGTTCCTCTGAGAGTAAAGAGATGGGGTGAGAGTACAGCTTTTTATGTTATTCTGGGGCTCACTTCAGAATTTCTTTGTCATTTCAGCTCTAAATCGTCAATTCAGCTCTTCCAGGAGACCGAGTAATCGGGTTAGCAAATAATCCTAAATTTAAAGATTTTCTGAACACTGCTGGAAAGAGAAAAATCCGGAGCTAGTTCCGATGGTGGAGGGATTGAAAAAACACACCCACTTTCAGTTTTCACCTACCCAGGGGTTCTAACTCATTGGAAAGATCAGGGAATTTTTTGCATTCACCTTAGGCGCTATTCATACTACTCAACGCCAGCGCGGCACGCGCGTGCCGCTCTGGCGTGGCATTTGTGTATGAATACTTTCTACGCGCGTGCCGCGCTTGCGGAGACTATGAATACTCCAGCGGCGACTCCATGGCGGAGCGGTGAAGCTGGAATGAATGAGATGATCGATAAATAATATCAGTGGATGAAAACGCCAAGGCGTTCCAGGTAGCAGTATGAATAATGCAGCGGCGACGCCATGGTGGTGCGGGCGGAGCGTGACGCGCGGGCGGGGCGTCAAGCCATTCATACACAAACGCCACGCCAGCGCGGCACGCGCGTGCCGCGCTGGCGTTGAGTAGTATGAATAGCGCCTTACGAATCATAAAATGCAAGTCTCCATAGTAGGTGAAAGAACTGGAGACAGCTTCACCCCATATTCAGTGTTAGAATTTCTTGTTCTACAGTTACTTGCTGGTTGGTAAGTTGTGCGATGGCCTGCACTTCCTAAAAGTAAGGCGAATTAGTCTAAACTTTACAAAAGGATTTTCGAAAGATGAGCTCGCAAAAAAAGATTAAGGCATTGGCTTGTAGTAAAATGCAGACGATTATAAATTGCCAACGGCACAAAATTCTCACGGTAAGCAACTTCACGGTTCTCACGGTACTCAGAGCGATGGCCGGCGAACCTCTATGCCGAGAACGACGGCCGGCGCCCCACATTTGGAGAGTGTCGGCCAGCGGCGAACCATGCTGGGTGCGACGCACATGCAGCGCGGATATTGGCTCGCCGCAAGCCACAAAATTTTAAAATTGATGATACCCAACTGATAAAAGGTAGGGTATAAAAGAAATGAAGAGCGTTTTGTTACATTCACACACCGTCTTTCTCCAGCAGAGGTAAGCGGCTGAAGCTCTGAACAGAGTAGGGAGCAGGGAAGCAGCCTCACCGGTGATAAAGATATCGGGCCCTTAACATGGAATACTTTGGGAAGAAAAACTTCTAGACTTCTGTGAGAATTTCGTGCCGTTGGCAGATTAGAAATTTGTGTAAAAAGCGGTGCAATTTGTTTCATTGGATCCGGCTTTCGAATAATTTTTTCAGATGGTTCAAAATGGCTGACTTGGCCCTTGTTGGTACTAATATGCAGACAACGTAATCATTAGAATGTGGTGAAATTGTTGTAAATGGATTTGGAAAACGCTCATCAAAGCCGAATCACGCATCAGAAGGAATCTCGCGTAAAGCGTAACTGGGAGGAAATCAAGGATTTCTGGAAATTTAGTTTCCTGGCAAAAGTAACGATTTGGTACTGTCAGAAAAAGTTTCAAAAATATCTTGAAATATCTTAGAAATGATTTGGCGTAAAATAGCCTGAAGTAGTAAAAAAAAGCTAGGAAGTGAAGTGAAATAACTAAAAATACGATTTGGCGGTCAATAATAAACTAAGTAACGATTAGTAAAGAGAGAGGAATCAGATTTTGCAAGCTTCTCCGTTAAACTTATCGAAGCGAAATCATGCGCGATATGGAATGGAGCGTTGAGTTCAACTAGCTTGACCTATGCTGATTCCCTTATTACAGATTTCGAAAATGACTTCATGTTACCGTTGCACGCTTGATTTTGCGTTGATCAGTTTAACGGAGAAGCTTGTAAAATCTGATCCCTCTGTCTTTACTTATCGCTAGTTAGTTTCGTAATCTTAAATCGTACTTTTAGTTATTTCACTTCATTTGCTAGCTTTTTTACTACTTCAGGCTATGTTACGCCAATTCATTTTTAAGATATTTCAAGACATTTTGAAACTTTTTTTTGACATTACCGAATCGCTACTTTTGCCAAGAAGCTAAATTTTCTGGAATTTCACATATTTTTCCTGAAGGTTCCCTTTCTGACTTGAATTTCCCTCAACGATTTTCATTTTGGAGAGATGAAACATCTAACAGACGATATCGCCGTATGAGTACAACTTCTGAAACTTGTGACGCACAACCTTAAAAAACACCACTCACCACCGCATTTTGCGCAACAGGCGAAAAATCGATATTATTGATCATAAAGATTCGATTTTGCATGATGAGGAGAATTTCCCAAGCAAGGTTCTTAGACCATCAACAATCAACACTCATTGCGACAGTTTGTGCAACAGGCAAAAACACGATATTATTGATTGGTATTAATCGATAATGTTTGATGAGTGAAATTCCCAAACCAAGAGATCCATACCCATCAACAATTACCACTCCTCGTCGCAATTTGTGCAATATGAGCGAAAATCGATATTATTGATTATCGACCGATGAAGTGTCATGAGTACGAAATCTGACAGCTTTATTACTTACCCCCAATGACCTATGTTAACTGGCTGCAGATCCACCCACATATTCTGCTCTCCACAGCCGCAACATGCCCCATCAGTTTTCGCGCTCCACGGCTAATTTAGTATGTAAACCCTCGATTTTGAAGTACCCTTCAGAGTTAAGGCATCAACTTCAAATTGGAATAGGAGCGACCTGCATCCATTTCCTGCCTCCTATCCAAAAATGAGCTTCCTTGCTCAATTTTAAGTGTACCCACAAGATCGTGGACGCCAATTGAAAAGAGGAGCTTCACACCGAAATTGAGCGGCTTTTTAAAATTTTCTCGAGAACCAGCGAACCATTTCAAACCATTTTTGAGGAATAACACTAACTTTTTACGCTCTTTTCAATGCCATTTAGAGCTAATTTCTACGTTCACTCTGAACTTAAATTTCGAAAAAGCGGTTGCGCGCATGGCCAGTTCAAAACCAAATCTGGTACGAATAAGTCCGGCAACAGAGCAGAGAACATTTTGGCATATTGTGCACTGTGAAAGTGGCAAAGTCACAAAGGAACTGTCCGATAATCGTAATTTAAAATATCTCGATCAAACGAATAATTTGGATATATTCTTTTGAATGTTCCCGAATA
This sequence comes from Aplectana chamaeleonis, assembly GCA_029168955.1. Taxonomy (NCBI): domain Eukaryota; kingdom Metazoa; phylum Nematoda; class Chromadorea; order Rhabditida; family Cosmocercidae; genus Aplectana; species Aplectana chamaeleonis. The sequence goes on from JAPDOI010000318.1 coordinate 132,603, forward strand.
TGTGTGCTTCTCGAAGATAACCTTTCTAAATTTACTGAAGGTAAGAATACGTTCAAACAAACCGTCTTTGAAATTTTTGAATGAATGATGTTATCGAATATCTCGTTTATCAAAAAAATTTAATGAATGTTCAAGGTCAAATGGGGCACGCCAGATTTTTCTTGAACGAATGGAATAAAATTGAAACGCTGCCCTTTAGGGGATTCGACAGGATATGCGGAAAATTCATGCAAATATTTGAATCACTTCCGTATTATTTACGAATACTTGAACATTTGTTTAGTGGCTGAATATTCAATTGTCCTCTTCCAGAATTGACCGCATATTCGAAAAACCACATAAGTTAAATATACGAATGAATCAAAAACTCGAAAACTGCCAATATCTTCACATAAGTAGTGAAGGTGTATCGCCTGTGTTCCTTTTGTAGGAAGCCAGATCCTATCTGTTTCGAAGTATAAATTATTTCCGTTCATTGCGCGTCCTGCTGCGTCTCCTTAACCCCTCACTATCCTCATGCTGCGTCTCCTTAACCCCTCATTACCTCACTCTCTCTATCCTCGCCCCGCACAAACACATGAGGGAACAGAGAAAATTTGGCTTCGAAATATAGGGTACGTTGCGTACGCGTCGAGATATCATTAATAAGGTACTGATATCGTTGCTTCCGAGCGTGCTACTTACAAGGGAACCACAATTAGTCATAGTGACCATTCCAAATGGAATGTACTTTTCTAGAACCATTTTCGGACGAGAAGTCCGAATATGCCCATCGCAGCCGCCTAGACCCACTCTGAAAAAAGTTATAGGCATTTTTTCTCCGATTTTCGTACTTATTGTACCCTCCAAAAAGTGCATTATTTTTACGAAAATCCGGAAACTGACCTCATAATCGTGTTCAGCGTCCAAATCTACTCCACTAAGCAAAGTTAGGTTGAAGGAACATTTTCCAAACTTTGCGCAGACTAACAGCGTTTTGGACTTGTACGGATTTTCGGTTGGGCGCTTATTTATACCAATCAGAGGGCTCTCGAAGCGTTTTAGAAAAATATTCCAGATTTGACTAAAAAATCGCTCTGGGGGGTTATTTGGGGCGCTGATCACGAATCTGAGACTCATTTATCGATTTTCCGAAATTTTCGACTGTATTCGTTCACATATTCCCATCGGGGGAGAATTTGATGGCAAATTGCGACTTTTGACGATTTCCGGAATGTGACGACAGATGTGGCTCAGATCGTTTTTTCCGGGGGTTATTTGGAGTGCTGAACACGAATCTGATGTCGGTTTATCGATTTTTGGCAGCTTACGGTAGATTACGGTGGGTATACGGTAGTTATGTCAAGGTCTCAGATTTGTCTCAATGTTTCTGTGTGGGGGTTATTTGGGGTGCTGAATACGAATTTGATGTCCATTTGTCGATTATCGGAATATTGAGGTAGGTTTTGCCTCCTAAATGGCATGTTACCTACCTTAACCTACAGTAAACCTTAAAATTTGGGCAAGCAAACCACAGATTCGTGTTCAGCATCCCAGATTACCCCTACATACATGTTTTTAGCGAAATCAGGAGAAAATTTAAAAACACCCTAAAAATTCCATGGGGGGTGCCCTTACCTTGCCGCGAAGCTTTAAAAAACGCTCATAACTTTTTTTCAGAGTGGGTCTAGGCAGCTGCGATGGGCATATTCGGACTTTTCGTCCGAAAATGGTTCTAGAAAAGTACATTTCATTTGGAATGGTCACTATGACTTATTGTGGTTCCCTTGTTAGGCCCATTGCATAGTTGCGTCGTGGCGTCGGGATGCGGTGGAAGGACTGGCTCAATCCGCCGTGCCCAGTACAGCGATAGATCGCGCCCAGCACTGTCAGCCAATGCGCGCGATGAAGATAGGGGGATCTACTTCGCGCGACAGTTTCGCACCTGTGTCTCGACCAATCCACATTTTTTTGCAGTCTGCCCGCTATTTAGCGTCAGCTGGAAGATGTATCGTGTCGTCTTGCATTGCACTGCGAGACCGCGACACAGTCGACAACTAGCCCTCTTAGGATTCAATAATTTTATCGTTCTGAAAATTTTCGACTACTCTATAGCTCCGATCTCATCTATTTTGTGTTCTCATCGAGAGTACGTGTCAGCTAGAGGCAATCAGCCATTCGAAAATTTATATTTCTCTAACGTTTTGCGCATTAGATATTCCTTTGATGAATTTGAATTATTGTGAGTAGTCGTGGGCTTCGAATCGTTGCCGGAAGCAAACCTCAGGTCGAGTGCTAGGTTTTCAAAAGATTTCGGAGTTCAGGTGAAGAGTTTCGTTCAAAAGTTGTTCAAACACCATCAAAAATGCTTACTGAGAGCAAAGTGAAGTTCAATAACGGGATTAGTACCTGAAGACGGACTGGAACATACAAGCGAAAAAAAAACGAACAACTGAAGAGAGAATGCACGAGAGGACAGTGAAAGAGAAAGAGCAAGCGTTGTCGAGTTGACAGGAGTCGAATGGAAAGTTGATCAATGACTGACGTGATTTCATGCGCTCGAACATGTCGATAATGCTGACGGCAGAAGGTCGGCGCTTGCACAGCCTGCCGGCTAAAAGCCAGCGCTGGCATTTTCGGCAGCTGCACCGGCTGTCCGCCCGCCCGATCCATATCTGACGTATTCTACGGCGCTCCGATCCCTAGTTTGTCTGAGTTTGCAGGTAGAGTTCGCACAATCATTCCAGTCTGATGAATGGACGGGGCTGTGATGGTAGATCACCCCGCTAAAATCGAAACCCTATTCTTCAGTGAGGACGCCATCCTCACACTGCCATCCGTCTGGTTTATACGTCAGACTGAATCGAGAACGAAAACCATAAGTGATTTTCAGAGTGCACCAGATAATGTCATAAATTTTGTTGAAAAGTTGAATGTAGGGTTTATTAAGGGTACTGGACACGAATAAGGGATACGCTTGTCGACATTTCGAGGTTTGCTGTGAACTGGGGTAGGTATAATGTCATTTCGTTCACTTACCCTACCCTACTACTTCGAAAATGAACAAATGAACGACAAATTTGTGTACATCATCCCAATTAGCCCTCACTTAAAAATGTTTTGAGTCAAATCAGAAGCTTACCAGATTACCGTATACCCACCGTAACCTACCGTAATCTATCGCAAATCAATAAACAGACCTAAACCTTCCAAATGACAGCATTAGGGAAATTTCGAACTGAATCCAGCCTTTTGGGAATCGTCAGCAGTCGTGTTTGGCCCTAAAGATTCTATCTCGATGGAAAGTTTTGAATCAAATAAATGTCGGAAACTTTCGGAAATCAGCATGATCTTCCCTATCAAATTCGTGAACAGCTACCCTATGTGACCTTTCATAGAGAGAAATTTCGAACGCTTCCAAAGCCAGCTGATTCATATGAAATGAACACTCATCCAAGAAAGGGAAATGGGGGATTAACGCCTATAACTCCGCTCATAGTAATTTAAGGTCACTATCTAAAGCCTATTCACCTTCTACGTCCAGATATAGTTCTAGGAGTGTGCATTTCATCTGGAAAAGCAACATTAACTGGAATGAGATTTTTAATGAGCAGCGACAAATCTTCTTGTTGTTAGTCATAATTTTCGTTGAAAGTTTTGACGAGCTGTAGATTCCAATATCCAAATAATCAAAATTTCTGAACATTCGAACGACTGAATTTGTCTAATATTCCAGATATTCCTATAGTTGGATAAACAATCGATTATGCCGCCGATTGAAGGAGAAAAAATAAAAATTATTTGAGCGATTTTCAGACGAGTATGGCTATGTACAAAAGGAGTTGCCGGCCGGATTGATGAGAGTTGAGCGATAGCTGCGGGGCGATTGCTGTAAGGAGCGCGACAAGTTGTCTTCATTCCGCAGGTGTTCGTTTGACAGATTGCCCAGGCCGGTGCGACGACCCGTTGGACGCACTCGATTTGTAACACGGCTATACCCCACTAATCCAAGTTGTACAGGTGCGAAGTGGTGATTTATAGACCACAAGTTGACAAGTGCTTTGCATGGTATATGTTACGTCTGCGACTAGCACAGAAGTAAGTAAAAGGTTTTATTAGCATGGATACGAAACAGTCAAAATAGTTTTGATGCCGTATCCCCGTACCAATGTTCAAACATCCGGTGCCGTGGAAGCGATATTAACCTTATGGAGAGAGCACTCAGCGCAACTCTTCAGTGCAACATATTCCGGTTCAACAACCAGTTCTATATTTAACATCGTGGATTAGCTATGGGACTCAGTTTAGCACCCTTATTAGCGATTGTCTACCTCGATAATATAGGAAGAGTTCGTTCACGACCGGAATACTCTTCTACAAACGTTATATCGATGACGTTTTTACCATCGGGTCTTCGCGGACAGATTTATACGAAACTCTCCTTAATTTCAATTCTTACGTTGAGCGTATTAGCTTCACAGTAGAGGAACCAAATGGTGACGGATTTGTTCCATTTCCGAACACACAGGTTAGAGTTGGATGGGCAACCTATGAGCTCACGTGGTATGAAAGAGCCAGCGTCTAGGAATATCACACTTCACTCGAGGAGCTGCCATCCCCTTCACATAAAGGCTAACGTTGTTCGTAACTTGACCGTGACAAAGAATAGAGTGTACACATTCAGATCGGATGCTGTGGATTCAATAGTGGGCCAAATTCTAAGCGATAAAGGCTTTAATCACGCACGCACACACTCATGGTGGCCTTACAGAACGCCGAACGGTAGTGCAATGGTAATGCCATAAGTGGCCCGTAGAGTGAACACTGTCGTCAAGAATGCATCGCTGCCTGTTCGGCTTATATTTCAACCACGAACGGATCTGAAAAGCACACTCACCTTTTCAAGGCCTTACAAAGATAGATGTGGAAGACGGGAGTGTGGTTACTGTGATAATGAAAGAATATGCCAACTAACGGGGATTGTTTACCTGATAGAGTGCCAAGGCTGCGGCCAGAAATAAGTTGGAGAAACTATGAGGGCCCTGTACAAACGGCTTGATGAGCATCGCAAAAAAAAAAAAAAAAAAAAACAAAACAAAACCCAGTCTCTTACCCTACCAACAGTTTTTCAAGGCAAAAAACGCTTGAACCCGCAAAAGCAGCTCCCCCTGATGAATTGTTACAGTATTGCACCGATCAGTAAACAACACAGTTGAAAGGAAAATTCTAGAGGCCATTGAAGTAAACCGGATGTCACCAAAAATAAACGACCGCGATGACGACTACTTCGAATCACTGCGTGGAGAACCAATCGCTCTTTGGGTTACTGAAGGTATCCGTTATGATAGGAGTACCACTGCGCCTCTGGTTATTTAAAGGCAGTGTTCACGATGAATATCGCACTTGAGTTCAACCCAAAAATGGTATTGTTTGGTCGTGAGGTAACTAATAGTGAAGAAACAGCGAAGAAAAACGTCCAGAATAAGTCAAAATAACGGTTTCTAATTTCAGGGCGTAGACGAGAACCATGGGCCCTGCTGATTTCGGAAAGCGCGCCCTAATCGCGAAATCTCCGCGAATCGATCATCCTAATCGCGGCAGAGTTGCTTGGCAATTTGCCTTCGTTACGTGTGCGGCGCCACAAGCTCGTCCGATTGGGGGGCGGATCGGGATAGGTAGGCGCGCCGGGATAGCTTTCAAAGCCGTTTTTATTGATTTCTGGCCAGTTCTCGTTGCTTTCTTCGGCCCTATCCTCTCCAGCATCTGCCAACTTGGTGTGTCACACCGAGACTTCGAAAACGAGAATTATCGTGAACACTGCCTTTAAAGGCAGTGTTCACGATGAAAATTGTGTTCCACAGTCTGCTAAGAATGGGTAGCGGAGGGGCACACTATAACGTTATCGTCGGAAGAACGCATAAAAATAAGCCAGAGAGAGCCCCAAAAGAGCCTGATATTGCCACTTCGAGCGCAAGGCAAACCCCAAAAGCGCATCGCCCGCCCACGACCGTGAACTAATGAATGCTCGAAATCGTGAGATGAGCAATGGTTTCCGATTATTAGCCCCGTTCTTCCCTTCATTCTCAACTTCTCTCATTACTCAGGTCAGCTCGCATACATCGGCTGCGGAAGACGGAACTTACAAGCCTCCGAAAACTCGTCTACCGTGCTTCCGCAGCTCAATTTTAGGAGGGCCATAACTCTGGTGCCAGTGGGTCTTGCACGAATCCAGAGACACCATTGGAATCAGCGTGGGATCGTTCTCAAAATAGGCTGAAAAGCAGAAAAAACGATTTTTATCGTGGACCTTTAAGAGCGCCAAAGCGGCATGACGCCGTTTATTAGTGGTTGCGGCTCACAGTCACAACAGCAACGAACCAGGCCAGTCTGCCGTAGCAACGATTCCAGTGCTGCAATAATCTCTGCTTTAGATCTAGAACCAAACTAGTGAAAGTAGCTCCCGCTCAGTAAAAAGGTCACGTAGGCACAGAAAATCAGAAATTCGGATTTGGCTTGGCGAAAATGTTCGAAGAAAATGTTGTGCAAAATGATGAAGAAACCCTGTACAAATAAATGAAAACACTACAAAACGAAGAAGAATCCCGAGTGTAGCGCCAGAAAGTTAGAAAACATATTTCAACACAACGAGCGAACGAAGTGCACCGCGCAGCGACCAGCAACAGCACCAGCGACAAAGTATGACCTACAGTACCGAGCACATTTTCTGCAAAGAAAGCGTTTTGCGGCGTTTTTTTGTGCTCACAAAGCGCCGCAACGCCATCACTCGCTTCAAAGTGGTCCAATTTCAATTCTGAAGTCATTTCTGGATTGCTTTCATCTAGTCGTATACGATAGTGTTATAAAATGATAGATTCAACTTCAGAAGCTGATCGAAGATGGCATATTTGCACCTCTAAACCCCTCATAATGAAGTGATCAGACGGTCATGATAGCAGAAATCTGTCACGTTTTCACCTGGGTCGATGTGAATTTTAGAAGGAAGTACGCATTTTTCAACAAAATACCGGAGCTGAAAAGGCTTTTAGCATATACTGCTACATTCACCTCACCGAGAGTAACACGAAAACTACCTGAAAAACTCATTTCGTCCGCTTTAAAGTGAGTATGGCGATGTGGCGATTTGTGAGCGCAAAAAACGCCGCAAAACGCTTTTTTGCAAAAAATATGCTCGGTACTGTAGTATTCGAAGTGTGACACCCCACCAAAACACGTTAAAAACGCGACGGGCGCAAGCCAGCTTTTGCGGGCCCCGCCGTGATCGTGCTATATAGGATGCCTGTCACTCGGGATAGTGACGTAGTAGACCAAAGAACCAAACCTTTATTCTGCTTTTTCTTTTTGCAAACTTGTTTTTTTCACATTTGGCTTTTGAGAATATATTGGGTTGGGTAATAAAATCGTTCGGTTTTATTCAAAGAGCTTTATTTATATTATTTCATAGCTGTTTAGCAAAGTGTTTGTATTCATTTAAAAGTGCTTTCTCTGCTTCACGGAACTGTGTTATTTGTTTTTTTATAGTTTTAATTTCCCTATTTTCAGGCTCGGAAATGGATTAACTAGGAGGCAAAATTCAGCATTTTCGACACCTACGTTTCTTCGCTTTTCAACGCTGTCAAAAAGACCCGGGTTCGCGATGTTTGTGAACAAAAAAAAACAATTGGTTCGCTAGGTTGAAAGGCGGCGACTTTGACCTCGAAGACATGCGTCGCAGCGGGCCACTTGCAGAATTTGATGAGGAGCATCTCAAGGCGCTTCTGAAGGAAGACGGTCGCCAAAGAAGTCGTGGATCGACCAAAAAAATAAACTGCGATAATAAAACAATCCTCAATCATCTTAGCTCAATGAGATTTGCCGAAACACTCCTGAGTGCCCCACGAGCTTAACGAAATCAGCAAAGAAAATCGTCTTGAAGGCGCCGCTGAACAGCTCGTGCTCCACCGAGCAACACGCGGTCATAAACAGCGCTTTTTATACCGAATCCACACGGGAGATGAGAAATGGTGCCTGAACGTCAATATCAAGCAAAGGAGTGGATAACTTCAGGTCATTTTGGACGCGATGAAAAGCGAAGAAATGTAGGTGTCGAAAAGGCTGATTTTTGCCTCCTGGTTAATACATTTCCAAAAAATAGGCGAAAATAAAATTATTTGAAAAAAAAAACAAATAACACAGTTCTGCAGAGCAGAAAAAGCACTTTGTAATGATTATAACACTTTGCTAAACAACAAACAGATCATTTGAATAAGGCTCTTTGGAAAAAACCGGGCGAACTTATTCCCCAACATAATATTAGACTTATAACATCCTTTCCCCGGCCTTTTTCGCTAACACAAACAATCCAAGTCTGATGGGTGACGTGTCTGTTGGCAGCTCCGTCATTTCGTACCCTTTAATGAATGATGCACTATAAAATGATTTCGTCGTAATTCCTTATTATAAATTTCATAATATCACAGATATTCCTAATCAGTACCATTCATTTGGCAGTTTGAAATATCAAGCCGCACAGAGGTTGGCATTTCAACAAAAGGTTAATCTTGGCTAAATAAGTTTCAGCTTTTCAGTGACATAATATATGGGAGGTCAAGACTTCGTGGTACATATACGGTGAATCCTGTTTTTAAACTTTCTAACTACTCCCACTTCTCCTACTACTGGTATCAAAGGGCTTTTTTCCCTCAAACTCCGTACAGGAAGGTTATTTCGGGTTCTGAACACGAATATTAAGTCCGTTTTCAGTTTTTCAGAAGGTTACGGCACTTATATCGTAGTAGGTCGAAGTCTTAGATTTGGTTGAAACTGTGCCAAGGGTTTTTCTGCGGCGGTGGTCGCAAATCCAACATATTTTTTCGATTCTGAATGGAGGAATACTGCAGGCTTCGAAAGATTTGTTGTGTTTCGGTTACCGTGATCCACTGCAATAATTCGAAAATCGGGCACGAATTCGTGTAAAAGTGGGCAACGAAAAAGTGATCAGCACCCTAATGAACCTCTCAACCCAAGTTTTATTGGAAACTGAGGTTTGAATCAAATTATCCTGTGAAGTGCGTTCGAATGCGAATGTCCGTCTGTGCTGTCGACGTGCGTGTGGAGCTGCCGCCTCACTAGGCAAGTTTTCATTACGTGGAAAGAAGCCGACTGCGATTGTATTTTTCAGTATACTCGTATTTTATTCCTCTTTCAGTATGAGGTTGTCACTACAAATGGACATCTATAGGGCGTCAAATAGGACAGAGGGAGTCATCTTGGTAGATACTTTCCGCTTATCCTGTTAGGAAATGCTACACAACCCTAATCACTATGTATCAGCGGGAAGATAAAATAGCTGTCCACAAAACACACTTGTTCTAAAATCTTAGTTGAAAGTAGGGAATCTCGTAACGAAAGGGTAGCTTGAAAGCTTTGAAAATCGAGTTATTTATGTAGAAACTAGAGAGAGCCTAAGGCCCCCGTCACAGTTGAACCATGGTCCGCAGCCTCGCCCTGATACGTATGGAAGAGGCCCTGTAAGAGTTGGTGCTTTCTGGATCTGGAACCCGCCGACACCCGCCGTGGCCTGCTGTATCCCGCCGTCGCCCGCCAACACCCGCCCGATCGATACGTATGAATAAAATGGTGGGGTAAGGTTGAGAAAATCTCACTTGGCCAACAGGGTTGCACCTGTTCAGAGAAATAGCGAAGGAGAGTGAAGTGAAGAAACGGAAGTAGCAGTTGGATAGCTTCGTGGTGATACGCATTGTTCTATTCTCGGCCAGCCCACCCGGCGTTTTTCTCATCCCCCGTCACCCACGTATTGCATGGATTTCGACTGCGTCTGCCACACCGAGTGAATTTCTCAACCTCACCCCACCACTTCATTCATACACATACACTGCGGGGGGGGGGCAAGCGCCGGACAATACAGCCCGTTTTCGATTTGCGGGAGCGACAGCAGAAGCCTCCCCGAGGGGGGCTTCAGGGGAGGCCCCTGCTCTCCTCCGGCGCTTCCCCCCCCCGAGAGGTATAGAAGGAAAAGATGGGAAGAAGTCGAAGAAGGTAGTTTACGACAGTAAAGGCAAGAGAAGGCATAGTAGGCCAAACACACGCATCTTCATTCGCTTCAGGTTTTGTCCCGATTCGACGTGATTTCTCCTGTGATCTCTATCACGTGCTAAACCGGCATAAAAGGCGCCTCACCTCATAGAGAGTCGCATTCAGCCAAACAGAACCGGCCCTGGAGTGGAACTTCAAGTTCCCGTTAAAAAGGGATATTTTGGAGGAGAGCGGCTATGCTTTCCGGGAAGGGGGGGGGTGACGCCAGTGCCACGGGGCCTGACCTCAGAGCTCCGGGGCCGTGACGTCAGTGCTTCGTGGCAGTGACGGCAGGGCATCAGGGCAGTGACGGCAGGGCTTCAAGGCAGTGACGGTAGAGCTCCGATCAAGCCAAATTGTCACTTTGGCGGTAGACCCCCGGATTGGGGGGCAACCGCCGAAATGACAATTTGGCTGTTGCTAGCCCCCTCCAGTGTATGAGTACGTATCGACCGGGCGGGTGACGGCGGGATACACCAGGCCACACCGGGAGATTTTCTCAACCTCACCCTACCATTTCATTCATACGTATCGATAGGGCGGGTGTTGGCGGGTGACGGCAAGCCACACCGAGTGTTTTTTGCACCCTATTTCCAATGCTTCCCGTGCGTATCGACCGGGCTGGCTACGTCGGTTCAACCAACTCTGACAGGGGCCTAAAACGCGCAAGACGGGGACAAAAGCTGTCGTCTGGCAAGACCCATTCCTACAGATTTTTTCCCTCGTTGTTGTTTTTTTATCTCGTAATGCATCTAATTTCTGTGCAACTGGTGATTGTGGATGGCTGAGGAGGCAATCATCCGTCTCTGCCAGCGCGTAGCTAGATGCCTCACATGGAAACCGGAGATGCCCAGGGTTTCGGAGGCAACTAGTCTTAAATTGACCCGAGATTTTACGTGAATTGCGGAAAGTTTAGCCTCAGTTGTTGGAATTTTAGCTACGGCACCCGCATATTCTACGCAAATTCTGGCCACAGCACCCGCATATTTTACGCTTATTCTCGTCGCAGCACTCGGTTGACCGACCCACCCAGTCTTGATCCGTACTAGAGAAGCAATCCCCGCTGCGATCGAGCGCGTTACTTCCCCACGGCCTGCAGCATCCTAATGGTCAAAATTATCCTCACCATGGCCTCCCAGAGAGCGATACCGAGTCACCCTCCACGGACACCCACGCAGTGTCGAGTAATCACTCAATGAGATGACTGAACCAACACTGTCCGAACGGCATCCCTGCGTTCCGCGTAGCCAGCGCGGGTTTAAGATTGCACTTCAACACAGGCTGTCGCGAAATCCATAGATTCTCGCTACAAAATTATAGCGAGAATATACGGGTTTAGCAACAGAGAGATCAGTGTATCCAATTTAGCCTTCGTTTTTATGTAGAATACGCGTAGAATTTGCACCATTGTACCGTCGACACAAGAATATGCGGGTTTTAGCTATCGCAGCTGAAACCCGTAAATTCTCGTTACATGGAATGGGGCGGCGTTTCAGATCGCGCCCTCGGAGGCATCTAGCTACACGTTGACAAAGGTAATGCAAGCTCATGCAAATCATTCGGATGAGAGACGGTCTTGCCATAAATAATTTCTCAAATGAAGTAGTGATTTCTGTCTCCAGACGTCGTGTCATGCACGTGCGAAACCTATATAAAGCATTTCAAAAGAGCTCTTCTTCCCTCTTATTTCAGAGTTAGTCTTAGAAACACGAATGAATGGCAACAATTAGGAGGTTTTCGGTGATGTTATTGGTCAGTGATCGTGAAAGACTCGAAAAAATAGGAGTCCTCGAGAGGAGGTTTTTTATGCTTTTCCTTTAATACTTTATATTAACCCATGACATATGTACTTTCAAAACTCCTTCCGATGCAAGGGAATGTGGGGAATCGGCGGAATGAGTGCCTGGTGACAAATTCTAATATGTTTAAATGAGACGAATAAGTATTAACCTCGATATTACACCGGTACCTGTACCTTCTGCTTTGTGGAGTTTCAAACGCATTGCAGGGAAGAAGCTGTTTTGCTTCTAGGCCCGAAAAAAAAACAGTATTTGTGCTCTTTAATCCGGTTCATGTTCTCTGTAGATTACCTGTATCGGTGTTTTTTTTCGCGCTTGCCTCATGTAGCGTACTCGATAGATAAATAAAGTTATCGGTAAGTGTTTATGTAGCACTTTTACTGCGTCAAACTCGCTTGCTAGAAAAATTCCCTTTCCACTCGAATTTCAACCCACTCGGAATGGACTTTTCTTGACGAAAAGAGTAGAATTCCCTTCAGATCTCTGCCCTGTGGCTAATGTCGTTGCACCATCGCTCCCTTTTGGAAGAGCATGCACTTGTATTGTTCGGACTTCTTCTTCAGAAGTTTTCATATTGGAGGTGTTTTTCGAAAGGGGGCTGTACTTGTATTTTCCTGCCCTACTTTTCGTGATTTTCGTTCACTCCGTAAGTCAATTTGTAGGCTTGAAATAAGTCGTTGCACTATGAGAATTACGAAAATTAATCATGAAAAATAAGTGTTACGTGTTTTACCAAATATAGTTCTTAAGAAACTTCTGTGATAACATGGAATTGATAGCAAAGGATTATGACGAGATTATTTCATAGTACATCCTGCTTTGTACAGTGAAGGATACGAGTTGTAGGAGCTGCCAATAGACAGGTCATCCATCAGAATTTGATTGCTTGTGTTAACGAAAAAGACCGAGACAAGAAATCACAATTCTCATACATTTGCAAAGGCAAATGTGAGAAATACAAGTATGTGAAAAGAAAAAATCGGAACGAAGTATTGTGTCAGTGTCGCTGTCATGAGTGACAGGCATGTCATCTAGCACTGATCGCGGTCGGGCCAGCATCAGGACTACGGCGGCGGCCATCGCCCGTCGCGGCGACGTGTTTTGATAGGGGTGTACAGGCTATAAAACGGCGAAATTCACTTGGTTCCTACGCGTGCTGGTGCGAAGCGGAGGTTAGAGACAGTGAGAAAGCGTAGGGCAGACGAAAGCGGAGGCGACGCGCGCGCCGCTCGCGAGTCGACTGATGTGAATTACGACGTTTTATAGAGGGTGCTGGGGTCTGCAGAGTTGCACAGACCGGCAACTGGTCGCCGAGCTTCAGACCTGACGCAATGACAAAGATGTTTCCGAACAATATAGTCGCCGCGTCGGTTGGCGCTCGCTGACAGTGACGCAGGGTCTTCGCAGCGTCAAAACACTCTGTGATGCCCGCTCGCCGCCCTTCACGCCGCGTCGGACGCAGGGTTCGGCGCGGGTGTGGGCCCCCACAGGGGTGGGGTCTGAGCTCCGGAGGGGTGGAAGCGGGGGGTCTGATCTTTGGACGAAGACCAATTGAACCAACGTGTTTGTGAGTAAAAACCGTCAGGAGCAGTTTTTCACGTAGATTTCAAATAAAGATTGCGATCTAACTAAAAGCCTGATTTAACTGATTTACGAGTTGCGCAGTTCAATTAGAAAAGTTTAGGGTGAAGTAAAGAACTTCTCAGAATAATGTTCGAGACAAATGAATCCTCGACGTTAAAAGTTCAGAGCAGCTTGACTACTAAATGCTAAATGATTTCTGCAAATGTTTTCTAGGAATCATGAGAGTGGGATGTTCAAATCCAGCGTGGTAGATTTGCTCTCAATACAAATTTTCACCATCTCAGATGAACGTTGAAGACCGCTACAGTAAGCGGGATCACACCTTTCTCAGCTGTGGTCCCACCGAAAGTAGTAAATTTTGAAAACTAGGAGTCATGAGAGTAGGATATTTGAGTCCAACCTGGTCGCTTAACCCTGGTTACAAACTTTCATCATCTCAGCGTAACGCCGAAGACCGCTACATATATGACGGGAGACGATGAAAAAATCGAACATAATCTTGGGTTTTAAAACTGCGGTAACTTAAGTTTTAAATAAGGTACCCGGGAATCTTCTAGCTTGAAGAAACTTCGCTCTAAACGCCCGCTCTAAACGCTCCCCCCCCTTAAGCGCCCCCCACCCTGAAGAAGGCTTCTGAAGAAAATTTTTCTGGTGTGGGTTCTGCAACATTTTTCGCGTGTTCTCAGTACTTGGGTGTCGGCCCCGCTGTGGGCCCTCAGTGCATTTTGAACAAGAACCCACACCTAGCAATATTTCTTCGAAGGCTTTCTTCAGAGGTGAGGAAGGTTTCAAACGATAGCGTATAAAGTCTAGTTCCCTAGAACCAGGATTTTTCCAAACAACTCGTTAAGCACTCAAGCATTGGCATCGAGCTGTCAATTTTGGTTTTTTACCATTTGACAATTTTATACTTACCATTTAAAAACGTCAAGAGAAATTTTACTGCAGTGAAACGTTAGAGGTATGTAAACCTGCTGGATGAACTGCTTGAACACATCAGCTCATAATGGGTGTGGGAGAAAGCGGGCGAAAATTGACCTACTAACGTCCCACACCTCGTGCAGTATCCTGATCGGACGCCCTCGTTGCAGAATGTAATCGATATTGCACCATAAAGCGCTGACCTTCGCTGCGAGCAACTCTGCGACTTCAGTTCTGCAGACCCCTTAATGCGGCGTCTAGAGTTCGTTCGCGGCGCGACGCGACGTTATGATTAGCCTACGCATCGATCAAGCGACGTCGCGTCGCGTCGTCGCTAGGTGTTCCCAGTGAAGAGGAGCGATACATCGAATTTGACGCGCAAATTGTAATCGCTCCGCGACCACCGCGTCGCGTTGCAGTGCAACGCGACGCGATGGTCGCGAAGCGATTGTCATCATCTTTTCTTCCATCATCGGGGACTCAAGGGGCGTTTTCAATTTTCTAAAGCCTTTTCAAAGACTAGGATTGATTGAAATTGTTATGGGTTATTGTATTGTTCTCAGGTGATACTGCAAACATTTTTGTCTGCATATTTAAGGTCAGTGTGATGAGGGTGATGGTTTCAAAGAGTTGATCACAATGGTATCTCTGAAATCGTTGAAGACCCCCTACGAACAGAGATATGGCTCCTTATACTGCCTGCATCTTGAGGGCAAAAGTTTGGTGGACGAGTTGTCTCAGGCCTGTACATATTTCTCTTCATTCGCAATCGCTGCACAAGAGCAAAACAGGATAAGGAGACAGCCCGGCAGTGGACTAAAGAACACGACATATTGAGAATTCATCAATCCATTTGGCCGCTATCGAGTTCGCGAATCTGGTAGGGGGTGTGGCCCATGGTGGTGAGCGAAGGAGGTCAGGCCTGTGGTGGTCGCTTATATCTCCCTTATTTGAAGGAGTTGAGATCTCGCACTTGGCACGTGTTATACAGGGGAGGTCTGCTACCCAATCAAATAAGAATCACTAAATTCATGACTGAGGGTGTACTGTGCCTTGAATCCATTCACGACCACGCCTAATTTTGGGTGACTGCGCGTTCGGACCGCGTGCAATATTGTGTCACGCTATTCAAACCACCGGAGGGACACACTGGTTTGAAAAGCTTTCTTTAAATACTGGTACTTGCTTTTACATTTTTATACCTTTATTGCAGGTAGCAACGATGATTAAACAGTACCAGAGTTTGAGCTTTCGAGACGCTTTTATTATTGAGAAACAATTACTCAAAACAAGAACGGGGTTAATTGAGCTGCACCACTTTCAGAAAAGTAAACGCGTTTCAAACGATAAGTTTCTGCTAAGCAACCTAAAGCAACATAAAAATCATAAGATGCTCTTATAGTTACTTTAAAGGCAGCAGACACGCTCGAAAAAGTTGTTGGGATAACTACATTAGTGGGGTCGTGCAGGCCCTAGAAGAGCCCTCACGAAGTTACGAGCATTAAAAACGAGTGCAGATGACCGTATTTGAGCCGTAAACAGTCACGAAATCATCCTTGCTCCGCCCATCGATACGGACTCCGCCCCTCCATACAGGTATTCAATGATCGATTGCGGCTACTTTAGATTACTTTTTAGGCTTCTAACGGCGTAAGCGTTCCAGAAAGGGCCGTACGAGTACATTAGCGTCGTTATCCCACCAAGTTTGTTGCTAGCTCCGCTATTTCAGCCAGTGCCGTACAACTCGTCCATTTCTGGGCCAATATAGAACGTACCGTTATATCTTAATTCCCGTCGATTTGTTTTCGTCTTTTTCGTTATTTCTGAATACTAACAGCTTCAGACCTTCAGTTTATTCCATAAAATTGATAACATTTTTGAGCGTGTCTGCTGCCTTTAAAGCCGTTTTTCCTCTCCTCCAGCGCAACTGATTTCATAAAAGTCTACATATGTTGTTGCACTTGACCTACTGATGGACCACGAGGTTTTTATTCGAGTCTTGGGTAGGTAAATACGTTAATCATATGTAGGTTCGAAAGTACTTGCTTGTGATGGAGAAATCGATTTTTGAAAAACGTGTCCCATCGATGGAACACGTGGTCCGAAGTGGTAGTCAACGCGTGTCCCACTGGTGGGACACACGGTCCGTGGTCTTGAATGGGTTAATCACTGCGCACACAACTTTCTGCTTAAAGGCAGTGTTCACGATAAAAAATGTGTTTCAGTTTCCACCAGGAATGGGTAGTGGAAGGGCACACTGTAACGTCGACGTCGAAAGAACGCATGAAAACGAGCCAGGAAGAGCTCCAAAAGAGCCCGAAGTTGCAACTTCGAGCGCATTGAAAACCCCAAAAGCGCATCACACGCCCACCGACGTGAACAAATGAATGCTCGAGATCGTGAGATGAGCGATGGTTTCCAATCATTAGCCCCGTTCTTCCCTTCATTCTCAACTCCTCTCTTTACTCAGGTCAGCTCGCATACATCGGCTGCAAAAGACGGAAGTTACAAGCCTCGGACAACTCGTCCACCATGTTTCCTTAGCTCATATTTTGAGGGACCATAACTCCGTTCCCAGAAGGTCTTGTACGATTTCAGAGACATCATTGGAATCAGTATGGGGCCGTTTTCAAGACAGGCGAAAAAACTGAAAAACGATTCTTATCGTGAACACTGCCTTTAAATTTTGGCGAGAAAAAATGCAAGTTTCTGATTCTCCGTGCCCACGTGGCCTTTGTACTGGAAGGGAGTTCCAGTACAAAGGCCACGTGGGCACGGAGAATCAGAAAGGAACTCTTAATACACAAGACAAAACAGCTAGGATAATGAGAAATAGGTAAGTGGTCTGCATTTTCGGGCAAGCACGCGTACGCGATCCTGCTAGAGCTGATTCGCGTACTAGAGCGGAGCTCTCGCGATAATATCGCCTGCATCGCTATTTCACCATTATGTTTATTTTGCAATCGTTCAAGGCTAGGCCCTCGATAAAAACCTTTGTCACATTCTCGAAAGAAGAAAGACAAAAAGAGGTAGTTCGCCTTTGTGACAGCCTGTGGAAATTTAACCAAAAAATAGGTCACAATCCATCTCAGGAGAGGCCACTTCAGATTTCTATCAAAGATACACAGCTTCCTCAGATTCGCCATCCGTTTTCCTCAAAAGTGCACTTCTTGGCATTCGAACTCCTTTCTAAGGGATTGAGGAATGTCGACACCTATATATAGACCGTTTTAGCTTTTCTCTCAGAAGTTCAATGGCGAGCACGTGAGGGAGGCAAGCTCAACGCCTACTTTGTTGCAAACCCTGCCTTTGATATCATCTTAATTTTTTTTCACGCTGTATGTCTTCTTAGATATGGGTCAACATGGTATTGCTTCTTTCCACTACTGCTCGTTGAGGAAGAGCAGGGTTATTGAAAACTGATTGGCGAAATCTGGGGTAAAGTACCAGATGGTCTTCAAAACAATCCAAAGCTCATGGCCCATTTTCCGACGAACTCAACAGTAAGTTTTTCGACCAATCTCGCGCATTATGGCACATCCATAGCGCTCAGCGGCTTGTTGATAGAATTCACACTCACAACAGCGTGGTTGCCCTAACATCACTGCTGCGCTAGTGAGAGAGGGGCAGCCACGAAGTTGTGAGTGTGGATTCGATCAACAAGCCCTTCGCAGTTTTTATACCAGTACCGGAAGCTAAGCTAAAAGGGGGTTACTTGTGATAGAGACGGAAAGGGGGGATCGTGTGATCCTACGCTTTTGTAACTTTTATGGCTTGAAATAGAAGAGGTACATCTAATACTCAGGCCTCTATTTCTGGTGTGCTTCCATTACAAGTGTCCCTATAATAGAGGAAATACGGTTTTTCAATGATAAGGATATTAGTCGGAACATGTTAGAGGAGAAATTGGATTATCGCCAAGTCACCAGATTATTTATGTCGGTGACGTTATAGGGCGCCTACTAATGTGATCTATGTTATTCGGACCAAACGCAGCAGCTGTACGGCCAGTGAATACTCACTACTTTTGAACCTATAAACCTCCGAGCATTATCTGCAGGAAAACCAGATTATTCAACTTTTTTGTGCGTGAATGGGCTTTCCATATGTTTCTATCACGGAAGGTGATTTTTTTTTCGTATAGTGTGTCCAGGAACTAGGGGCAAATTTGAATTTGGTGCCATTTTGTCATGTGACGGTAGGCAGCCGTGGTTATTGGTTTGCTATCTGATAACCAACCCATTAGTAGCCAAATCGTTTCTCTTTTCTGAGCATTGCTGTTAGACGAATATTTTTGTCATGGAGCATATGACAACTGCGCAGCATATCTGAGCGATAAGAAGGAATGGAGGATTGTGCAACCCTACTGTTTTGTGACTTATTTGTGGAGATTTGGTAAGGTATCACGCCGAAAGGTCCAGCAGTAGATTATCCGGCGCCGGATTCGGAGACGGCGGCATGACCTAACTGAAGCCCCGAAAGGTTCAGCTGTTGATCTATTACCACCGGATTTATGGATTTGGCTGTAGACATCCTTTGGCTACATATGTAATCATGGGCTGGCCTACTTGGAGGAATCATGAGTAAGACGATCTAATAACTCCGGCCTACCTGGAGGAATCATGAGAAGGACCATCTAATAACGCCATGCTCACAACTGGTGTACTATTGTGTATAGCGATTATCAGGCTTTGCGCTGTGATACCTTGATACCTTGATACCTTGATGATCCATCTTCACTGCGCGTCGCCGCCGTGTGGACCACATCTCAACCAGCTCGACCGATCCCGAGCAAGGGACATCCAGTGATGGTGATTTTCAGGAAGCCCTCGCTCGGTGCAGAACTTCTTGACTCTGCCTGAAAATACAGAGTTCCATCTTGTGGGAGGACGGCCTAGAGGCCGGCGGCAATCACGTGGTAACCAGACTGTTGCACGGAGGCTCCGTCGGTCATCCATGCGGCGCAACACGTGTCCTGCCCATCGGTGTTTAGACTGGGCCATGAACAGAAGAGGGTTCATTAACTGCGACTGCTTTCGAAGATCAGCATTGCGTAGGCCACCAGCTCGCTGGGCACGACGATTAGTCTTCAGTAGTCTGCGTTCCAAGGCCCTGTGAGCTGTCCTTATGACCTGTGTGGTCGCCTTCGTTTCCGCCCATGTCTCGGTTCCATAGCACAACGCAGGTAGCACCGTGGTGTCGAACAAACGTGCTCGTGTCTTCACATCCCGCAATTTGTCTGTCACTTCCACTATCGATCCAAGTGCAGACCAGCCCGCTCGTCGTCTCCGTCCGATCTCCGTAGACAAGTCGTTTTGCATGTTCACCTCTCTTCCGAGATAGACGTAGCTGTTCGTAGTGGGTAGGGGAGTGCCAGTGAGACGAATGGGGCTGTCGTCACACCACTGGTTGCGCATCACTTGGGTTTTCCTCAGATTCATTGTAAGGCCGATCGCTTTTCCTGCAGCGTCCAGTTCGTTAAGCATTCCTTCGACTTCTGCGGAAGACGAACCCAGCAGCACAATGTCGTCAGCGAAGCGCAAGTTGGATAGTCTGCACCCGTCTATGAGGATACCTTTGCCGTCCCAGTCGATGTGGCGCATCACGTCTTGTAACGCGGTCGTGAACAGCTTCGGCGAGATACTATCTCCCTGGCCGACACCCTTTCCAATCGACACCTTCAGTTTCCTCTCGAATAGTTGAATAATGGTGTTGCTTCCGTTGTTGCACTCTTCCAATATTCTGATGTACTGGGCGTCAACACCAGCGTGGATGAGAGCGTTAAGAACAGCCGGGACTTCAACCGAATCGAATGCCTTGGTTTAGTCCACGAAGACGCTGTGATAGAAAAGGTAAACAAAGTGGTGGAATTCTTTGTTTTTGAAGAACAATTTTTGTCTTGTAGAGGTTCTTTCCGAGTCAATAACTGAAGCTTTTGAAATCTTGGCCTTTGATATTATTTTCGATTGTCATAGAGTGAGAGTGGTGGCGGTCTACAGAGCCCCGTCCTGTCCAGCCTCTTCCAGTGATACTCTCTCAAAAACCATCAGTGACCTTGTTTGTTGCGAGTTTCCATCAATAATTGTTGGTGACTTCAACTACCCGGAAATAGACTGGAATGACCTCGAAAAATCATTGCCGCCAAGTGTCTCGGTTTTTGTTGATATGGTAACCACACATGACTTTATTCAGCTGGTAAGAGAGCCGACTAGGGGGGAAAATACCTCGATGTTCTCTTGTCTAATGATGATACCCTTGTTCGCAATCTGACAGTCGGATCTCCTGTTGAGTCTAGCGATCATAATAGTATTACTTTCGATCTTTATTGTCCATACACGGCTCCCACATTCAGGCAGCGTCCATACGTGGCGAGAGCGAGCGTTCCCGCTGTTGTGCGCCTCTCGACGCTCCTCAACGCCGGAGCAGCCCTTGCCCGCAAATTAACACAGGAAAACACTCTCTGCCTCCTGTTGATTCGATTGAAAGCGTTTGATCGGGTGATCAACCGCTCGAGTCGGCGCAACGGCTGATGATTTCCACGGTTTTCGACTTCCGTGGTGTGATTATGGAAAACAAGGGCAGTAGTTTTGCAACACGCTTAATGCCACCCGCTGTAGTGATAGGGCAGTAGGTTTGAAAATTGCTGCTTGCCTCGTGTTGCTGGCGTAGGCGCGCGAGAGCGAGCGGGCGAGGGCGCGCGAGAAGGCGCGCCAGTGAGCGGCTAGCGAATGGTGTGTCCACGATGACCATCGATTTTGCGTAATCGCACGCTCTCGCCACGTATGGACGGAGCCTCACATTTGTTCGCGATTTTGTTGAATGTAATTACGAAAACGTTTGTATTCACCTTTCTGCAATAAATTGGAGGGATTCCCTTGAACTCATGAGCACTGTCGATGAAAAATACGAGATGTTCCTCCGAATTTTGAATGATATTATAGAACTATTCGTGCCTCTGAAGCGAGTCTGTGCATCACGTTCTGTACTTCCCACTTATCTTCAAAGTATAATGGAGCACAGGAGTTGTCTGTTCAGATTGGCGTTGAATTCTCAAACTCGTCTAAATTGGTAGAAGTTTCGTAGCTTTTCATCGCAGTTTGAACGGTGTCTTTCTAAATATAACCGGAATTTGGAAAAAAGAGCCATTAATAGTGCTAATCAACTGGGTTTTTACAAATTTTCGAATAAGAAACTCGGTAAATATAACAAAATCCCCTGCCTGAAAAAGGATGATTGCTTTGCTCTAACGGATTCAGACAAGGCTAATTTGCTTGCAAACAAGTTTTGTGAGGTTTATCGAATGGTCAGAGACACTTCCCCCACTTTTTGTCCGGTAATCGAGTTTCCAATGAACAGTTTCCCCTTTTTTGAGAGTGTAGTTATATTTGGCATTCTCCGTTGCCTATGTCTATGTCCATAACTCCAGATTTCATACCGACAGTTTTTGTGCGTAATGTTGCTCATGTAATCGCTATCATCTCGATTTTTTGCAGAACATTCGAAAAAGTCCTTAAAAACACATTGTAGAGCACTTGGAGAAAAATTCAATAATTCCCGAGAATCAACACGGGTTCGTGGCAGGGAGATCAGTTGAGACCAATTTGCTGGAGTGTATTAATGGTTGGAGCGACTGCTTAGAATCTAAGAAAGCGTGTGATATAATCTATTTTAATTTTTCAAAGGCCTTTGACAGGGTTGATCACTGTAGGCTCATGTTGAAGCTCGAGAAACTGAAGTTTCATCCATTAGTGTGTAGGTGGATAGAAAATTACCTGAATGACCGTACATTTCAAGTTAAAGTTGGGTCCAGCTTCTCTTCTTGCAGATCGGTTAAGAGCGGAGTGCCTCAGGGTGGGGTTCTTTCGCCCATCTTATTCACAATTTCCACAGCTGAACTTCCGCTGCTGTTGGAAAGTACTGGGGTCACTTGTAAGCAATTCGACGATGATGTAAAGATTCATAGCAAAATCGAGTCGTTTCTGGATGTGCAAAAGCTACAAACCGCTCTTGATAGAATTCACGAATGGTCTCAAGCTTGGAGTTTACCACTGGCTCCTGAGAAAACTGTTCACATGCGAATGGGAAATAACAGTCTTCCGGTCCCTTACATACTTGATGGACACGCACTTTCAACTATTTCGGAAGTGAGAGATTTAGGTTTCCGGTACGAAAAAGAACTTGATTTCTCGTCTCATTATAAGGCTATCTATAACAAAGCTTAAGAACGCACTTTTCACATTTTCAAGGGCTTATCGACCTGTGACGAGAACGTCTTGTCGCGTGCGTATAAAGTTTATGTTAGGCTCATAATGGAATCAGGAACTTCAGTATTTTGTCCATACAAAAAGAAGGATATTCGACTGTTGGAAAAAGTCCAGGATAATTTCACTATTTATTTAATGCGCAATGGTTTTTCTTACTCGAGGGTGCCTGGTCCCATAAGGAGGAATCAAGACCCATCCTTTCACTCTCTCGAATCTCGGCGCAAACGGAATGACGTATGCGTGGTCTTTAAAATGCTAAGTGGGATTACACGATTTTTAGATGTTTTTTGCCGTAAGTGCAGTTCAGCGTCGCAGTGCACGTTATGGTATGTTTACACAAGGTGCTGAGTTGATCGCAAAACGCTTGGCTCCGGGCGAGATTGAACCAGCATATTCCCTTTCCGGGGGAGCGCCTTATCGCCCTGCAGGAGGAGAAGGGAAGCCTCAGCGTCGCTCTCACTCAACTGCTCGGTAAATCTTCACCGAAGCGAGACTGTAGAACTTAACTAGGGCATTATCTTGACAGGTCTACGACTGTTAGATAGTCTCTGGCGGTATTCCTGTTTCATCCCGTTATGCGGGTGAAAGGATGATTGCTTCGGTGAAGATTTACCGAGCAGTTGAGTGAGAGCGGCGCTGGGGCTTCGGTGGTGCAGTGCGATAAGGCGCTCCCCCGGAAAGGGAATATGCTGGTTCAATCTCGCCCGGAGCCAAGCGTTTTGCGATCAACTCAGCACCTTGTGTAAACATCTAAGTGGGATGCTAAAAACTGACCGATCGAAATTCTATAGATTCATTGATTCCAGAACAAGAGGCATCTCGGAAAAAATCTCCTATGGAGTTCCCAAATCCAACTTCAGACTTAACAACTTCACTTGTAGGGCTGGTTTTGCTTTTTCTTCCTTGAAACTAGACGTGCTACCTGTGCCCCATTCTTTCCTATCATTCAAGCGCAAAGCCTCGAATTTTTTCCTCTCATGGTAGCTGTATCACTTCGTGTTTTTATTCTGTGCTTCTATGCTCTGAATGTCGATGACACCTGCCTTATGTGGCGTAACAATAAATAAATAAATAAATTCCACCGCAACCCCTATGTCGCTCCACGGCACCCTCTACGTCGTTCCACGGCGTCCTCTACATCAATCCTCGGCGCCCCCTACGTCGTTCCACGGCAGCCTCTACATCGTTCCAGGGCACCCTCAACATCGTTCCATGGCACCATCGACATCGTTCCATGGAAGCCTCCACATCGTCCCATGGCACTCTCTACATCGTTCCATGGCACCCTCTACATCAGTCCACGGCACTCCCTACGTTGCTCCACGGCAGCTGCAGCCTCTGCTTCGCTCCACAATCTTTTACATAAAAGTCCACGGCACCCTCTTAATCATTCCACGGTACCCTTCATATCGCTCCACGGTACCCTCTACATCGTCCCATGGCACCCTTTACATCGTTCCACGGCGCCCTCTACATTGCTCCACGGCACCCTCCACATCATCCCACGGCACCCTCTACATCATTCCACCCCAACCCCTATGTCGTTCCACGGCACCCTCTACGTGGTTCCGCGGCACCCTTTACGTGGTTCCACGGCGTCCTCTACATCAATCCTCGGCCCTTCCTACGTCGTTACACGGCAGCCTCTGCATCGCTCCACGGCACCCTCTTAATCATTCCACGGCACCTTCTACCTCGTTCCATGGCACCCTCTACATCGTTCCACAGCAGCCTCTACATCAATACACGGCATCATTCTACAGTACCCTCCACATAGTTCCACGGCACCATCTACGACAATCCACGGCATCCTCTATATCAATCCACGGCACTCTCTACATCGTTCCATTGCACCCTCTACATCGTTCCATTGCACCCTCTACATCGCTCCGCGGCACCCTCTACATTGCTCCACGGCAACCTCCACATCAATCCACGGCACCCTCTACATCGTTCCATGGCACCCTCTACATCGTTCGACGACACCCTCTACATTGCTCCACGGCAACCTCCACATCAATCCACGGCACCCTCTACATCATTCCACCGCAACCCCTATTTCGTTCCACTGCCCCCTCTACATCGTTATACGGCACCCCTACGTCGTTCCACGGCACTCTCTACATCGGTACACGGAACTCTCTAACTCGTTATACGGCACCCTCCACATCGTTCCAACGTATCCTCTACACCGTTCCATGGCACCCTCTACAACGTTCCACGGCACCCTCTACATTGCTTAACGACACCCTCCACATCAATCCACGGCACCCTCTACATCGTTTCACGGCACCCCCTACAACGTTCCACGGCACCATCTACATCGGTACACGGAACTCTCTAACTCGTTACACGGCACCCGCTACATCGTTCCAAGGTACCCTCTACATCGTTCCATGGCACCCTCTACAACGTTCCACGGCACCCTCTACATTGCTCCACCGCAACCCCTATGTCGTTCCATGGCACCCTCTACGTGGTTCCACGGCACCCTTTGCGTGGTTTCACGGCACCCTCTACATCATTACACCGTACCCTCCACATCGTTACACGGCATTCGCTAAATCGCTCCACGGCACCTTCTACATCGTTCCATGGCACCCTCTACATCGTTCCAATGGAAGGCGATCCATTTTGGGGCACTATGGGACCATTTCGGTCTCGTTTTCCCGTTTCTTCTACGTTATAGTTGTGGTCGGCCACCCAACTGCCTACTTCTGCCAGAAAATCATGTTGTGGTTTTGAAGTACACACTATACTTGGGCCGAATCGAATGATCGAATCATCATCCGATTGAAAAAAGTCGACTGCGATTAAATCGACTACTCAGAAGTTTTTCAACAACTTAACATCCACTAATTCAACAACTTAACGATTGCCTCGTTAAGTTGTCGATAAGGCGTCGGAACGTTGTAGAGAGGCGCCCATCAACTTGTCCTAAGGTAGGCCTCAACTTGACCTGGAGTAGGTTTCTAGTTGTTCAAAGCCGGTTTCAGCAACTTGTTGCCTCCTTATCATTAAGTGAAAAACTTCCTTTCAACTACTTTGTCGGTCATCTACTATCAAGTTAAACAGCTCTTTCTGACTGCTTGTTTCGCTCTAATCAACAACTTGAAGACGTCATTTCAACAAGTCTTCACCCCCTTTTTAACTAGTTAAATACTTCTTTCCAACTAATTTTCTCCCACTTATCAACAAGAATACACTATACTAGACATCGAATAGGTTCGAACCATCCAATAAATGAATTTTCCTCATTTTGCCCAGGCCTGACTTATGAGAAGTCCCTTACTGACACTCGGGAGGAAAATTCATTTATCGAATGATCCGGAACCATTCGATGCCCAAGTATAGAACACATCACTCGCGAGAGAATTGAAAACCACAAGAAAATATTTTATCAATATCATAAGGGATCACAATTACTCTCTGAGCATCCAAAATCGTCTAAAGCCATCATTCTATGGATAAAATCAAATCGGTTATGGCACATGAAATAAAAGAGGGAACAGAATTAAGAAAAGCATTGGCCAATCACATCGCCTCATTTTTTTCGGAGCATCATGTCGTAGGCGTTATCCAGCTTCATCGTTGCATGGCGTCATCTTCACACTTTCTTCATAATATTCGTTCCCGAACATATCTTGTCTGAATTGAATGTGGTAGGGTAACGTTCAACAGCCAAGGCGACTGACTTTGCTTGAATTTCACCTCCAAATCATTTCAAAATTCATAAACACCATCCATTTATATTTTTATATGTCCTATTTTTATTTTTTATCTTTATAGTTATAGTTAGAAGGTTTTAAGAGCTGCTTAAACGGGTGCGAACTTCTAGGTGTTTTCGAGAGTGCGGAATGACGAGGTAAGTGGACAAGGCTTCGGGTTCTTGGCGCCAGAAGTCATGAAGAGTGGGTGGGGTTTCATGTCAAAAATGGCTATGGGGTTTCTGGGTATGTGCACGGTATACCGTGGAGGGTGGGCAGAGGGTCTAGCGAGGTTACGACCAGGGGTGTGCGTTTTTCGTTTTTCGATTTTTCGGTTTTTTCGTTTTTCGCCCTTTTTGGCGAAAAAAATCAATATCGAAAAAAACGAAAAAGTTTAAATTTTTTTCGGTTTTTTTCGGTCTGAAATTTGCGGTTCTGATGTGACTTGCAGTCGATCTTTCGCTGCTTACAGATGTCTCCAGCAAGTTTGCACACGTCTCTGACTTTATTCCAGAATCAAGCAGAAGCAAACGTATGATCTGCACCTTGCACGACGGTTCCTTCTACTACATCACTTTCGATTAAAAATTACATTGATGGAGCCGAAATTTTTGAATTTCCTGTTTTTCAGCAGACTAAAACGACTCGGCGCATCTTTGAGCATGGCCATAACTTTCAGGAATAATTCTCCGAAAAACCAAAAATACACATTTCGACAGGCGGAAACATCACCAATATAATAACGCTAATCGATTCCGCATAGCAGATAACCTGCATCGGTAATTCAAAGGCAGCGTTCACGATAATCACTCTCGATGACTTTCCGCAGTGAAATGATAGGCGAGAAGAATTCTATGCTCTCAGTGACGAAAAAATGGTTTAAAAAGAGCTAGGAATGGCTAAATAATGGATGCAAACAGGCGTTCTGAGGTCACCGAAACTCCTCACGTCGCCTTTCCGCCCCTAGAACCTCGAGGTTGTGATAACATGAAGTACTCAAGTCAAGGAAATACTGATGAGCGAGCTAAACCGCTTGATTATCACTGTTATAACTTTGACTTTAACTTTATTACGCGCCCTTGCAGAAGTGTAGAAACATAGGAAAGGCAAAAAAAACATCGAAAACATCAAGGAATTTAAAAAATGACAAGTTTCGAAAGGAAAAAACGTAAAACAATTGATAGATCCTTGCTCGACAATGTAGGTAATTTTTGACAAGTGTTTTGAATTTAACAAGTTGATCGGTATCTGAACAGTATGACTCATCAAGTATTCCATGCCGGCTCTGAAGGTGAAGAAGCCGCGCCACAAAGAGGTGCGCGGCTGACGGAATTTAAGCTTGAACCTTTCTCTCCTAGTATTTGTTATATTTTGCTATGACTGAGCGCTCCGCTCTTTACTCCGCCCGGACTCATCCGAGCAAGATAAGCTTTAGCATCCTTCGTAGCGGCTGATTCCTCCACGCTCAAACGCTCCAAAGTCAACTTAATAAAGTGTGGCCCTCTTTTAGCAACAAAACACGGTTTCCGCGTTTTCTTCAAGCATGCCTTGCTGTATAGGGCACCAGAATTTCGGTAAACAAAAGAGATATCAAAAGTGCAATCTATTGTGAACACTGCTTTAAGTTCAGGAAAATTCGTTTTCGTTCAAGGTGTTCATGGAAAAGACGTGGAGAATCGCTCTTTGGAGGCCCATAATTTTCAAGCGGAAGTCAACCTAAATTTTCCTGCTCCTCTATCGATCTATACCAAAAAAGTGCAAATAAAAACTTTCTAGGCGAATGGCATCAAGTACAGATCCATCAAGCGAAACTGTTTGAACGTAACCCCTATGTAGACACCGCGACTCAATGCATGTGGTTGCGTCGCGGCCATTACCGTCCAATAGCGCCGAGAGACTAAGCTACTGGTCAGTGTTGACCACGACGCAATCGCTCACACTGAAATTTAACATGACAGCACAAAAATTCACGCAAGAGTGTGCTATCCATCAAGAACTATTGATGTTCGTCTCTGTACAACGTTTGTTCCGTTTTGATCTATGACTTGCCCACGACTTTCAACTTCTGCGAATTCGGTATTTTTTCATGAAATTGGGGACGACCTTCGAGCCCACAGTTTAGATCAAAAACGTGAAAAAACGTGGATGTGATCGTTCAGAGAACCACCGCAGTTTTAAAACAAGAAGTTCACCACAAGAATTTAAGAAGGTGTTCAGCGCTAAAATTTTGCCAGGATTCGACGCTGCAACAAGGGTAAAATTCCTTACATTGATACGCTGATTGGGTATGCTTTTGTGTCACCAAGAAAACATAATTCTGTCATTATTCAAAGCACTTCGATTACGTTGCCTTGTTTTTCCAGTCCAAAATATGCAATTACGAAAATAAAATGTTTCAAAAGACAAAAAATTTTTCGGTTTTTTTTCGGAATTTTTCGAATTCAAAACCGAAAATTTTTCGTTTTTCGGTTTTTTCGGTTTCGAAGTTTTTCGCACATGCCTGGTTACGACCGGGCACAACGAGGGTTGGGGGGGGTGGTAACAGTAAAAAATTTGGCCTACAATGGGAAAATATGTAAATTTAGGGAGAGGACCGCAAGCATTCCAGGCTAAATTTTAAACCAGGAGAGAAATTTTGGTTTGGAAGAAGTTGCTAGATTTCGTGTACAGTACCATCGCAAATACTAGCCGCGGGCTCATTCTAGTCGTGCGGCCACGCGGTCTGATTGCCGTGACTCTCCATTATCGCGAGTCGTGGACTAGCGTGGCAGATGCCGCTCTCCCCCAACCACAACCCACTGAACCAAAAATTTAGCCGTAGAAAGGAGTTGAAGCGGGCCGCCGAGTAGGACCTCAGCGAAGCTACGAGAAATGCCATTTTTCCATTTTTGGTCCCAAAATCTTGCTCTAGGAGAGGGAAGTAAACATGATATTTTTCAAAAATTTCGGTCACCAGGATGAGGGCGTAGCTCCGTTGATGGCTTCAAAAAGGGTTGGTGTGATCCTGTACCCCGCTCTCGGGGTGAAGCGGGGTTGCAAAATGTCGCAACGAGGGGGGGGGTCGCGAAAATTCTGGCCCGAAAACGAGGGTTAGGGGGTCGCAAAGATTTCGGACAGAAAATGAAACTTTGATGAAGATATCCCAAAAATTCTCGATATTTTCGGCCACCAAGGGGAAGGGCCGTAGGATCGTTCAGGTTTCAGACGCTTGAGTCCGACTACTGAATGAATTATGGGCGTCTGACCATTCTTGTAATCAAATACAAACAAACTGCACAGAAATCGCTCCCCGGGGTGGTCGCAAAAATGTGGATAGTTGGAAAAGAAATTTGACGATGGGGGGTCGCTCTGATTTTGAAATATTACGCAACGCCCCAATTCACCCTGCCCGCCCTTTATTCAAATTTCAATTTCGAGGTGGAAAATTCACTATCCGCTTTCCATCCGAGGTTGGCCCTCTTCCTCACAAACACAGTCACATTACCAATTGCAGCTGTTTTGTTTCTAGCATTTTCAGAATTTTTCTAGCTCTAAATTGAGATGTGTGTTTCTGATATCTCTTCGAAATATCAGAAAATAGTCGTTCAGCGGGCACCGCCCGCCTGACGGCTGGCTGGGGATCTGGGGACCCCCCAGACCCCCGAATTTCCGCCTCCGGCGGAAATTATCGGGTTGTCTTAGCATATATAGAGTTGGCTCAGAAATTATTTTACCCCAATATATTTTGTTGTAGACATAAAGGTTGCCTGCCGCACATGTGGACACTTGGAAAGGCTGACAGCGGCAAATTATAGAGAGAAAAGCAATAGATCTGCTTCAGCTGTGCACGCACACAAAATCAATCCGAAGTGCGGCAAACCCTGTAGATTAGCGTTCTCGAGCTCATTTCAAAGACAATTTTCTTTCTGCGGCGTCCTGCGCATTGCTACGTAGTACCGCACACTTTCTACGGTGACCAGAGCACTCCCCCTGAGGTCGCGAACATTTTCTACAGGCGCAATCTTACATGGGTTCCCGTACACTATTTATGGCGTTCAGCGCACTTTACATGGGTCCCGCATACTTTCTATGGCGTCCGGAGCACTCTAACATGGGACCTGCACATTTTCTGTGGCGTCCGGCACACTCCTAAATGAGTTCCGTACACTTTCTATGACGTCAGGCGCACTCCTAAACGAGTTCCGTACACTTTCTACGGCGTACGGCGCACTCCCATATGGGTCCCACACACTTTCTACGGCGTCCAGCGCACTCCTAAATGAGTTCCGTACACTTTCTATGGCGTCCGGCGCGCTCTAACACAGGCCCCACAAACTTTCTATGGCGTCCGGCGCACTCCTAAATGAGTTCCGTACACTTTCTATGGCGTACGGCGCACTCCCATATGGGTCCCACACACTTTCTACGGCGTCCGGCGCACTCCTAAATGAGTTCCGTACACTTTCTATGGCGTCCGGCGCGCTCTAACATGGGCCCCACACACTTTCTATGGCGTCCGGCGCACTCCTAAATGAGTTCCGTACACTTTCTATGGCATCCGGAGCACTCCCTCATGGATCCGACATACTTACTAGACAAGTTAAAAGTCTGGGGTATACAGGCTATAAAACGGCAAAATTCACATGGTTCCTACGCGTGCTGGTGCGGAGAGGAGGTTAGAGACAGTGAGAGAGCGGAGGGCAGACGGAGACTGAGGCATCGCGCGCCCCGCTCGCGCCTCGAATGATGTGAATTACGACGTTTTATAGAGGGTACACTTAAATCAAAACAATCTTGGAAACGAAGAATACAACTTTTTTTTAAGTTACAAAGTTTCAATCTTTTTTCGAGGGTTAAGCAGGGTTGCGATCCGGCTCAAAGAATGGTCGTGAAAGTTTTGGGGAACTTTCGAAAAAATGGAGATTTGGAGAGGCGGGGGCCCGTAAAATGTTCAGAGAAAAAAGAAGGGAATTTACTCCAAACCAGTTGATAAGTTAAAATGGGGAAAGCAATTCTTCATCTCGAGGGAGGAGGGTCGTAAAATACAATTCAAGATTTTCCAAAGTTTTCGTCAACGGGGGGAGGGTCGTAGCTTCGCCGAAAAGAGGCGCAACAGCCTGCTCAACTCTGCCCACGACCAAACCAGGAACCCCAACTTCGAAGCGGTAACCAGGTTCCAGAAGGACGTTCTATAAGACTTCAACATGCCTACCAGGGACGTGCAGAAAATAATTTTTGAACACAGAAAACGGAAAAAAAATCTTCAAAAATGGGCAGAAATCAAAAATTTTCTTACACCCCTGATATCTACGAGTTTTTAGCCCAAAATTCTGAAGATTTCCAGTCGAAATTTTCATTTCTGTGCCCAAATTTCTACGACCCCCCTCATAACCGGTTGAGAAACTACACAACTGCGCATGAACCTATTTCTATTTCTTACACGGGAAATCCGTGTGAGCAAGAACAGCTCGTCATGAGAGTGAATCGCAACTGTAACGAAGGATAACCAGGGGCAACGGTGCTATCTTAGAGGAGGGGGAAACTATGACACGACGCACTTGGCCACGCCCATTTCAACATGCCGCACGTAATTTGAGCACCTACCAGGTGTTTCCTTACGTTCCAAAACCAGGAAAGTCGTTGCCGAACGAAAAAATGGGCGTGGCCATATGCGAAAAATGGGCGTGGCCAAGTCCATCGCTCCATAGTGCCCCCCCCCTTCCCACATAATACCGGGAGGTTAAAGGCACCGTACGCGCAGAAAACCGTATATTATTTTTTCTCGTTTTTGTGTAGCTTGGCCTATCTAGTGAACGAAAATGTCGAAGGGGCCCATGAAAAATCTCATTTGTAAAGAAAAGTCAATTGGAACACATTGTAATTACGAATTTGAATTTCGCTTCAAAATCCTTTTTGAAGTTTTTCTGCCTTTGTAGGCCTCGTCACTGTCATTTTCGGAGTTTTTCTGCATGTGGAGTTCGTGCCGCAACAATTTTGCGTTGATGTTGTCTTGCGGTCGCACCAACAGTCTAGGAATAAGTGCTAGATGACTGGTGAGAATTGGTGGCGGATCTTCATCTTTGACGCCTTCCAACTTCATTGCCCAACGTTTTTGACGCGCCAAAGTTTATCAGTGTGGTCTACCAGGCTCAATCTTGAAATTGAGCCTGAAAAATGAAAATAGATTTCCAGCGCGAACGATGCCTTTAACGAAGCAGGTTTTCCGATATATCAATCATCGAACGAGACCCGCAGCTGTCTGCGATTAGTCAGAAAACCACATCATCGCAGGAGGCTCCTCCAAACTGAATTCAACTGGGAAAGCAGTGCAGGCAGCGCAGGTAGTAAACTCATTCAATCCATCTCCCTTTAAAAACACCCCTTTCTCTTTTTAACATATACATTCCACCTACAACTTCATGCCCTTCATCTTACAGTCCTATCCCACTTCTCAAGCAGCTGAGCGAATGCTCCCTCTCATCCTCGGTCGTTTTCGGGGGCGATTTTAACGCTCACATCTTTTGCTCGTCTCTCGGTCCTGATGTTAGAGGAAATGACGTCGAAGAATGGGCAGATGAGTGCGACCTGGTCATTTTAAACGATGATCAGCCCACTCGTCTCCCTGCAAACGGCCGATCTTCTAGCCCAGACATATCTCTTGTCTCGTCCAACCTTTCTAGCTGCTGCTCATGGTCTACCTCGACTACTCTGCCAAGTGACCACGTTCCTGCCTTTGTCCACATCGATCTATCCAATTCTCTCGCTCCCTTTTCTGGTGTTCGCCAACGTTCTTATCTTAACGGCAGCAGACACGCTCGAAAAAGTTGTTGAGATAGCTACATTGGTGGGGTCGTGCAGGCCCAAGAAGAGCCCTCACAAAGTTGCAAGCGTTAAAAACGAGCCCAAATGACCGTATTTGAGCCGTAGTCAGTGACGAAATCATCCTTGCTCCGCCCATCGATACGGACTCCGCCCCTCCATACAGGTATTCAATGCTCGATTGCGGCCACTTTAGATTACTTTTCAGGCTTCTAACGACGTAAGCGTTCCAGAAAGGGTCGTACGAGTACATTAGCGGCGTTTTCCCAGCAAATTTGTTGCTAGCTCCGCCATTTCAGCCAGTGCCGTACAACTCGTCCACTTCTGGGCCAATATAGAACGTACCGTTATATCTTGATTTCCGTCGATTTGTTTTCGCCTTTTTCGTTATTTCTGAATACTAACAGCTTCAGACCTTCAGTTTAATCCATAAAATTGATATCATTTTTGAGCGTGTCTGCTGCCTTTAATTTAGGCTGAGCAGACTGGCGCCTGTTCAGTGAAGTTGCGCTTCGCCTATCCGCAGATTACCCGTGGAATGGCGACGTGCACCATAAAGAGTGCCATTTATCTGACGCAATCCGCAAGGCCATGAATGCGGCTATTCCTATCGGTCGCGTCAAGGCGTTCTATGTAAATGTCAACAGAGACATCCTCGACAAAATTAGAACGAGAGATACGGGGAGAGCGGTTAATCATCTGGACCCCGTGGTTGCTGAGCTTGACAGTGAGAACATAAAGGATTTGGACAGACTTAAGAAAGAAGAGTGGGAGATGTTCACCGGGCAGTTGGGCTTAAGACGGACAGTGCAGCTACTTGGAAGGTTTTACGGAAGCTTTCGGGTAAAAGCTCACCCGCCACCGTCTCCACAATCGAATTCAACAACGGCGTATTCAAATCAGGAAAGGAAGCCGCTTATGCTCTCGGGAAGTTTTTTCATCACCAGTGCTGAACGAGGTCCGCAGAATAGAGTGACTGTAAGAGAGCTGTGCCGCCTCCCGATTATGAACACGACCGAAGCGTTTACTGCGACGCAAGTTGAGAACATTATAAAGGAAACGCGGAACTCTAGAGCTATTGGTCCTGATGGGATATGTCCTGCTGTCTTGAAGAAGATACCCACTGACCTACTACCGATTCTCACTGATGTGATAAACACCTCGTTCAGGTCGTGTACTATCCCGCAGAATTAGAAGACGGCAAACGTCGTTCCGCTGCCCAAGCCTGGCAAACCCCAAGCTTCAGTCAAGGGGTATCGTCCCATTAGTTTGCTGTCCTCTTTTGCTAAAGTAGCTGAAAAGCTGATCGTTAAGGACCTGGATGAGCATAACGAGAGACAGGTGTTTCAGCATGGATTCAGAAAAATGCATTCCACCACGACAGCTTTGTTAGAAATTATTAGCTATGCAATTGATGGTTTCAACGCCTTTAAGCTGCAGAGAACTGTAGCAGTTGCCTTGGATCTCACCAAGGCTTTCGACACAGTGAATCTTGGTTGGTGGTATACTGGAGTCATCAATCCCGCCATGGCAAAAGCGCTGGATAGCTGCATTCACTAAGGGAAGACGGGCTAGAGTGATGTTCCAGAATCAGGTCTCAAACAGCATTCTGATTGCAGCTGGAGTCCCACAGGGCGGCGTATTGTCGCCTGCTCTCTTCAGTCTGTACCTCGAAGATATGCCCGTCCCTCCCCATGATATCAAGGTGGTCGCTTACGCTGATGATATGACTGTCTTGTGTCGTGATCGGGATATAAATGTGGCCGCCGCTAAGATTAACGGGACCACACTGAAAAGCTTCTTCGACCGCAAAATGCTAAAGATTTCTGCGTCAAAGTCATCGGTATCCGTACTCACAACGGACCCATCTGGTGGGTGTTAAGTTGAATAGGTGGTTCTTAGCAGGAATTTTAGTTGAAAAAGCCGGGGTTTAAGTTGAAGCGGCCAAAAAAGCTGGTCGTTTACTTGTTTCAGGGGTTTTAACGAACGTTTAAGTTGTTGAAAAACCTCTGAGTAAGTCGAATATTCGAAAAAGGGCGATTTTCGGATAAGTCGAGAAGTCGATCATTCGAAAAATTTTTCAATTAGCCCAAGCATAGTACACACTGCACTCAATAAAACCATATGAAAGCCAGTGGTCGCGTAAGAAAGGTTAACTTCTTTTCTTCTCTATACTTTTTTTCCTGGATTTGAAGTAGTAAGACCTATACAAAAAAAAAGAGAAAAAGAACCAACTTCGGACCGAATTTTCGGCGTCAACTCTCCAGTCTTATGGTGGCGGACGAGCCTACTCCATATCATTGGCATCGATGATCTCTAGCATCAAGAACATCAGCGGGTTTAAATTTGTGATTCAATCAATGAACAATGACCTTCGGACTTGCTTTCTAGAATAATCCTATCCTCATATAGTTAAAACAT
Source organism: Aplectana chamaeleonis (assembly GCA_029168955.1). Classification (NCBI taxonomy): domain Eukaryota; kingdom Metazoa; phylum Nematoda; class Chromadorea; order Rhabditida; family Cosmocercidae; genus Aplectana; species Aplectana chamaeleonis. The sequence continues at coordinate 168,168 of JAPDOI010000318.1, forward strand.
TGACTGGAGTGCTTGTTGATATGATTTAACAGCTTTCATTGCCTTATATTTGCTTTTTTTCTGCCTCTAAACGTCAGTGAATTTCGACTACACCCACACGAGATTTAGATCTTCTTGGACGGAGCTATGCACGTCTGCACGAATACTAAACCTAGGGACTTAATAAATCCAAATACAGCCCGTTTCTTGCCCCGTAACCTTTATGGTCTTTCAACCGGTTGCGAACCAAATCAATTTCTATGATTTTTTCAACAGTTGTTTTCATTGCTACCGCTGCCTTTGAAGGCATAGAATACCCAGGAAATTATTTTTTAGTTTTTAAGCTGAGGTTGGAGAGAGTCACAAGCTGATCATAACGATATCTCCGAAATCGTTCGAGACCCCTACAGTTGACCGCAATGTTAATAGGACATGGTGCGGTTGCGGACTCGCACTAAAACTACGGTAGAATCTGGCACTTTGCCAGATTTCGTCATCGATCAGCGCCACAGCTGATATTCTTGTGAGCAGAGAGACGACGGTTGGTGCCGATCGATGACGAAATCTGGCAAAGTGCCAGATTGTACCGTAATTTAGTGCGAGTCCGCAACCGCACCATGTCCTATTAACATTGCGGTCAACTGTGTGAACAGAGTTATGACTCCATAAAAATGCCTATATTTTGTGGGTGAAAAATTGGGGGACGAGTTGTGTGAGGTCTGTATTTCTCTTCATTCGCAATTGTTGCGCGTAAGCGAGCCAGGATGTGGAGACGGTCGGGCAATGGACTGAAGAACGACTTGTTGAGAATTCATCCATCCATCTAGCCGCTATCGAATTCGCAAATCTGGTAGGGCTGCGGCCCGTTGTGGTGAGCGAAGAGGGTCGAGTCTGTGGTGATCGCTTATATCTAGCACATTTGGAAGAACTGAGATCTCGCACTCGGCACGTGTTATACAGGAGGGGTCTACTACACAATCAATGTCTGAGGGTGGACTGTGAGCATAGTACACGGTATAGTACGCTCAAGAAATTATTTTTTAGGTTTCGTGCTTATCTTGGAGTAAATCATACGCTGATCACAATGATAACCTGAAATCGCTCGAGGCCTTTCACAAACGGTGTTATGGCTCTTCAAAATGCCTATATTTTGAGGGCGAAAATTTAGTGGGCGAGTTCTCTCAGGCCTGTATTTCTCTTCGTTTGCAGTCGTTGCGGGAGAGCGATTTCAAATTTATTTTCGCATTTTCGGGTGTTTTTTTTTGGAAAACAGAAATTGGAAGGCCAAAACGATCGAAGGGTAGGAATCGGATCTCCCGAAATTCCCTGATACACATGCTCCGTCCCGTCAGCCTCATCGGACTTTGTGGTTCTCTAATTTTACTTCCTTCTGAGTGTCTGCAGATTGTTTCCCTGAGAACTAAGCATTAATCATTGCGTGTGACTGACATATTTACATTGGAATTGATGCAGCACAGTGGAGCCCATGATTTTCAAACTTACGTAATCCTTTCATTTTCCTTTGCCATTGAGAATATTGTTTACTGTTTACCTGTTGCGCTCAGTGACAGCTTGAGAAACTGAGTATGATTGAATTATAAGGTAGTTTATAGCTAGCCTGGGCGTTACAGTATGTAGTCAGTTTGCATAATAAAATTGTCATATTCATTCATGCGTTATCTAATTGGGTATTCAATTTCTCTAATATTAGGCTAGATACGATATTTCAATTTCAGTTCAATTTCAATTTATTACGCGGCTAACCCGTGTCCATAAAATGATAGAAAAAACAAAGAGAAAAAACACAAAATTAATCACTCACTAGGTAAGAACCATTCCCAGACCTCAGATAAACCTCGAGGGCTTTCTTGAATGTTGGCAATGACTCACTGACCAGGCCCATTCTAAGCAGCTTGTTAAACTCGGTACCGGCTCTATTTAGGAAGAAATGAAATCGCCCATTCCGCCTAGAACCAAAGGAGGGCCAGCCTCTCAGGACCACATCTGGTCGTAGACGCCTTCAGGTGGATTAGACGATCTGCACGAATACCGGCACCACTCTGGCATTTCACTTATACAGCATTATCAAATCAAACTTCCTCCTCTGCGCTAAAGTCATAAGCCCTAGCTTGGCGTTTCTTCTTCTTGTTTGCAGTCACATTGAGGGTTTTGTCATAGGTTGAGAAACTGGGCGACCAGTAACGGATTCGTCCATAAGTCCATTACGGTCAGCGTGGTGGGTCTCTCCGGACACTTGAAAAGGTGTGCAGTATCATGGCCGAGGCAGCACATCTGATTTACTGCTGCCTATTTTGCTGACGTAGGACATAAGCATGGTAGAACGACCACAGCGTAGCGATGACAGAGTGCACCTGGTCCTTCTTCCGAGTTGAGCCTCGGAGGTGCAGACCTGGGGCGGCACAACCCCCAATATGGTATTAATGGCCGCCTTTTCCAGATGGCACCGTACGAACTGAGTATGCTCCTCGCGCAATAGACGGAGTCTTTCTTGCTGTGAGTCGTGCCATCTTTGCAGATTGACATTGCTGGGAGCATCGGCGAATGGCTTTCTGATGTCTCTCTCTCTCTCTCTCTCTCTCTCTCTGACGGGGCTTAGCACTCTCCGAAAGGGGTGATTTGGTTGTTTGACAATGTTGATGAAAAATTGTTGGGCCTGGAGCTCAGAGTGCTCCCTTACTGGTAATAAGCGGGTCTCAGCATGCAAGTGATCGACCGGGAAACTTCTTGCACAACCGGTAGTGATTCGAAAAGCCGCATTCTGTATGCGTTGCATCTTAGTCCGAGGGGATTCCGAAACTAGATGCTGCCAAACTGGTGCGCCGTATCCTAGTGCAGGCTGGAGAATCGCCTTATACGTTCCAATAATGGTTTCTTTGCTACTCCCCCATGATGTACCGCCCAGGGCTCTAAGCACGTTAAGCTTCCCTTTGACGATAGCCTGCTTCTGTTCCGTGTTCTTATGGAACTTGAGCGATGGATCGATCACGAGTTCGAGAAGTTTTGGGAAGCGGGTCGCAGGCAAACGATCTCCATTCCATACGACATACGGATGTGCGCTGTGTTTAGATGGGTCCGTTGTGAGTACGGATACAGATTTCTTTGACGCAGAAATCTTCAGCATTTCGCGGGCGAAGAAACTTTTCAGTGCGGTCAAGTACCCGTTAATCTTAGCGGCGGCCACATTTATGTCCCGATCACGACACAAGACAGTCATATCATCAGCGTAAGCGACCACCTTGATATCCTGGGGAGGGGGGAGCATATCTTCGAGGTAGAGACAGAAGACAGCAGGCGAAAATACGCCGCCCTGTGGGATTCCAGTCGCAATCGGAATGCTGTTTGAGACATGATTTTGGAACATCACTCTAGCCCGTCCTCCCTTAGTGAATGCAGCTATCCAGCGCTTTCGCCATGGTGCGATTGATGACTCCAGTAAGTTGTTTGATAGGATACCAAGATTCACTGTGTCGAAAGCCTTAGTGATATCCAAGGCAACTGCTACAGTTCTCTGCGGCTTATAGGCGTTGAAACCATCAATTGCATAGCTGGTAATTTCTAACAAAGCTGTCGTGGTGGAGTGCATTTTTCTGAATTCATGCTGATACACCCGTCTCTCGTTGTGTTCGGCCAGGTCTTTGACGACCAGCTTCTCAGCTACTTTAGCAAAAGAAAACGACAAGCTAATGGGCCGATATCCCTTGACTGAAGCTTGGGGCTTGCCAGGCTTGGGCAGTGGCACGACGTTTGCCGTCTTCCAATTCTGCGGGATAGTACAAGACCTGAACGAGGTGTTTATCACATCAGTGAGAAGCGGTAGTAGGTCAGTGGGTATCTTCTTCAAGACAGCAAGGCCCGTAGCAATCCCACCGAAAGGTAGGAGCTCATAGCTGCCTCCTCGGCGCGAGGTGGTGGCTCACATCGCAGGCGAAGGAGGTGGTGGCCGCCCTATCCTAATACACGTGTGTGTGCTGAGGTGGTGACTTCGCTCGCAGCCGAACGTCACCCACCTCGGCACGCAGCCATGGACCTGAGGTCTATAGGGGAGCCACGAGCTGCGAGTGGAAAGTGGAAATAGCGCGCATATTGCCGAGGCGCGTAGGGAGGGAGCCAAGACATGGGTCGTGCATGACCGGGGTGGTGGCGGCGAGGGGAAGAGGACACGATCGTTTGACCTTTTCTGGCGACTTTTGACCATCTCCGTTAAGGTTTAGGTGAAATTTTGAGTTTTGCACTGATCATGCGAAAATTACCCCCAATGGCTGTGATTAGAGCATTGGAATGATGACCTCCCCTAACATGTGATAAATCTTGGAGGAAAAATCATTATGAAGCCTACAACAACGGAAAACACTTCAATGAGTCGAGATCATTGCCACAATGCTGTTAGCCGTCTTCCAAGAACGCAAAATCAATCGCTCTTCATCAGCTGTTGATTTTTTGAGGACGCTGATTTCCCCCTGGTTTCTCATCATTTTTGCTGTTTCTGAACCTTCAAATTGGTTCTTAATTCATAAAAAGCTGTACGTGAACTGTCTATACTGAGTGATACACTCCTTAAGTTTCCTTCGCGGATTCAAGAAAATAATTTGAAGTTGAATTGGACAAAGCAACTTTTTTTCCAGAGGGCTGACCAATTTTTCGGATGGTTTCATGGTTCACTAATTTTGCGCCGCCGTTAAGATATGCTCTGAAAATTTATTCGCGATGAAAAGTTCGAGATCGTTTTTCAGTTACCCATATCTCTAACTGGCTCTGTACATTCCGATCGAAATGGTACTGTTCTTCAACACGTTTTTTCGGCACAAAAGCTGCCGGAAATGCATATTGGATAACCCTCACCCCTAAAAAACCTCACCTAGATACTAGCTTACCGTGAGACCATTGCGTACAGTTTTTATGAAAAAAGTCGAAGGAAAAAAATTTGAACAGCAAGGAAAGGGGGAAACGTCAGCAGCAGCCAGGCATAGCAGCAGATTTAAAGGTGATTATCAAATTTCTTCAAAGAAGAAAAGCACAAGGGGTTAATGATTATGAGCTCCTATCAGACAAAAAATCTGGATGACGATTTCCCGAAAGAAAAATCCAGAAGTCTGAGAGATACCTATGAACATTCTAGATTTGTTTTCACTTTTTCGCCCTAGAAACAATCAAGAACAGGCCTACACCATGGTTTTCAAAAGGTAGCTGAGTTATCATCAAAATTGTTGGGTGTAGGTAAAATTCTCTTGTTAACTTGTGAACGGTTTCCCAGCTTCTAATAAGGATACAGAACAGCTATGGTGGTCCCACGATTCGTCAGCGAGAAATTTATGGAAAATCAGAAAGAACAACAATGTTGTTGTTGTTCCTTCCGAGAACAAACAACAAAAACAACATCCATGAATGAATACGAGATCAACATGAACCAATAAGAAAGAACCGTGATGAAGTACAGATAGATACAAAACAATGGACTCCACCATGAAGAAGCGCGCAAATTCGAATTTCAGCTTTGCGCGTAAACTGAGACGCAAATCAGCCCAGAACACACCACACACACCACCTCACGGTTGAACGCGGTCAGTCCGATTTTTGTGCGACATCAGTCCTATTACTGCGTTTGCGCGCGATCCGACCGGATGGCGAAGCGGTTGTATCGCGAGCACCGGAATGCAATCGCTCTGACCGCGAGTTTATTCGCGGTAAGTCCTAATTGGGCTTTCGATCGCGGTCAAAACGGTTCCTGAGCGCGGTAAGTACTATTCGGCAAGTTCTGTGCGCGATAGGTCCGCCCTTATGTCTGAGGACATTGCATTCTGAAACATAAAATAATCAAAAACATTAAGATTTGCTTCTATTCTTAACTCATTTTGGTTCGATGTTTTTTAAGCGAATAGCAGCGTGATCATGTACAAACATGGTTCCCGGAGAAAAAATCATAAGTTTTGTAAGAACAGGTATAATTCTGGAACTGGAACATCGCCTGCCTACTTTAGAAGAAGGGAGTATAGCACGGCAGGAAAAGGGATAATTCTCAACGTCAAGTATCACTCTGACTAATTAAAGAGTAATCTGCAGACTTTTCGGGGAAAAAAACAGAAAGTATGAACTTCTTTGCAAATTCGAAAATTTGTTCTTGTACAACTGCCGAAAACGTGTAAACAGAGATAGCCGTGCATAGTTTGTAATAAACTTATCAGAATAGGATGAACTGCAGACCTAAAGGGAATGATTTCGATGGAATAGATTGCTGTTGACTGTCTTGGTCATCTCACACCCTTGCTAATACCAAGAATGGCACTTCCAACATGAGCGCGCGGTTCAGTTGCTGTGCGCGCTGTCAATACGATTATCGTGCGTGGTTCGACTCCACCGTGTGAGTCGTTTTTGCAAATAGAATTACCCTGTAGGAAGGGTCTCCCCGGGTTGGCGACAATAGGTGGCATCTGGGCACGATGTACCTCAGGTCGGTTGCCATCTTTGTGTGGTGGCAGCGGGGGGTTTGCTACGGGCCCAGCACATATCCCATCAGGACCAACAGCTCTATAGTTCCGCATTTCCTTTATAATCTTCTCAACTTGCGTCGTAGTAAACGCTTCGGCCGTGCTCATAAACGAGAGGCTGCACAGCTCTCTTACAGTCACTCTATTCTTCGAACCTCGTTCAGCACTAGTGATAAAAAAAGCTTCCCGAGCGCATAAGCAGCTTCCTTTCCTGATTTGAATACGCCGTTGTCGAATTCGATTGTACAGGCGGTAGCTGGTGAGCTTTTACTCGAAAACTTCCGTAAAGCCTTCCAAGTAGCTGAACTGTCCGTCTTAAAATCCAACTGCCCGGTGAACTTCTCCCACTCTTCTTTCTTTTGTCTATCCAAGTCTTTTTTAATCTCACTGTCAAGCTCAGCAACCACGGGGTCCAGATGATTAACCGCTCTCCTCGCATCTCTCGTTCTAATTTTGTCGAGGATGTCTCTGTTGACATTTGGATAGAATGTCTTGACGCGACCGAAAGGAATAGCCGCATTCATGACCTTGCGGATTGCGTCAGATAAATGACCCTCTTTCTGGTGAACGCTTCCATTCCACGGGTAATCTGCCCGTAGGCGAAGCGCAACTTCACTGAACAGGCGCCAGTCTGCTCGGCCTAAATTAAGAGAAGAACGTTGGCGAACACCAGAAAAGGGAGCGAGAGACTTGAATAGGTCGATGTGGACAAAGACAGGAACGTGGTCACTTGGCAGAGTAGTCGAGGTAGACCATGAGCAGCAGCTAGAAAAGTTGGATGAGACAAGAGATATGTCTGGGCTAGAAGATCGGCCGTTGGCAGGGAGACGAGTGGGCTGATCATCGTTTAAAATGACCAGGTCGCACTCATCTGCCCATTCTTCGACGTCATTTCCTCTAACGTCAGGACCGAGAGAAGAGCAAAAGGTGTGAGCGTTGAAATCACCCGCGAAAACGACCGAGGATGAGAGGGAGCAGTCGCTTAGCTGCTTGAGAAGTGGGATAGGATTGTAAGATGAAGGGCATGAAGTTGTAGATGGAATGTATATGTTGAAAAGAGAAAGGGGTGTTTTTAGGGGAAGATGAATTGGGATGCACTCAAGAGTACCGTCCGTGGGGGTGCTGGGAATGAGGCGTGAGGGAAGTGAAGATAGAACGAAAGTAGAAACTCCTCCGCCGAGAGATGACCTTGGAGCATGGTAAGAAGTATAGTCTGGGATATTGAGATGAGGATAGGTAGGGGATGGAGAGAGCTTGGTTTCTCGAACCATCATCACGTCTGGATACGTGATACGTTTACGTGCGAAGAGAGATAGAGTTCAGAAAGCTTGGCACGAAGGCCGTTTAGATTGATATGCACAATAGAAAGGGGTCGATTTGAGATAGAGGAATCTGAGTTGGAAGGTGAGGAGCATAATACACAACGAAAGGATGAGTTATGATGCCTCACAGAACTGACACCCGAACAAGAGAGATGCCCCCACCTTTGGCATCCGAAGCAGTGGACGGTGGTATGTCTCCAGTTAACATCATTGCCGCACGTGACGCATAGGTGCTTCTGAGAGGGTCCAGGGTTCCTCTCCACGCCGGCCCTTTGCAGGAGAATCTGAAGGAGAGCTGCGGCCGGCCAGCACCTCCCCCATGACAAAAACCCTCTTCGTGGAGGGGATGACGTCGGTTTGCACGGAGGCGATCTTCTTTCCTCCACACTAAAACGGCACGAACGTACGACAACTCGGCAGCTTGACGTTTCTGCCTGAATAAATGGGCCAGTGTGGCGGTAGTAATCTGGCCTAAAATGCAGCTTGAATCGTTTATTTGAATTGCATCTGAGCGACATCTGTGTGAAAGCTTGAAAACCTTTTTTGATGTACAAGTATACCCTAGGTTAAGTCTTGAATCCTAATGAGCAAGTGAGATCCAAATCAAATGCATCTTTATCTCAAATTTGAAGATGTTGCTGATTGCGAACATCGGCCACAGACGGCTGCCGCTGATTCTGTGGTGATTAGAGCGCACGAGACAGTGCGGCAAAAGAGAGGGCGCAGCGCTATCAGATCGATCTTCGCGAAATGTCCTCTCGAGTACATTTATCACTCCCGTTAAAAAGAATCGAAGACCATGCCGGAAAGCATCCTGGACGTGGTGAGTCGCTCAGACAGCGCGGTCGCAAACTCGAAGGTCGACGGAGTGATGCCTGCATCGGTAGGGCCGTCAAAAACCCTACACCGAACGAAGTAACTTCAAGTTATCTCACTTTGAGCTATCCCCCCGTAGTTATCGCAGTCACATTTACGATCGTGCATGCTGCCTTGCTGGGGGGTGTGTATACAAGTCTGTTGGTACCTGCTCGTTGGTGCCCCTGCTTCTACTGAACCCAGCAGACGTTTGAGTGTACACAGGGAACGTTCGAGCGATATAGCGTGCACAACTATATCGCGAAAGTATCCCGCACATTGCATAAAGGTGTCGCCGTCCGGCACACTAAGGCCTCTGGTCCATAACACCTTAGGATCCGTACCTAGGGAGTCATGGAGTCTTTGGCCACAAGCCACAATTGCGCCACCCTGAACTGTCGATCGCTGTCGAGTGATATCCAAAAAACTGCGCTATCCAGACTTCTGAGCTATTTCCATGCACCGTTTGCTGCTTTGCAGGAAACCCGCCTCAAGGATAGACCCGTCATCAGCGTCGGAGAGTACACCATCTACTGCGGTAACGCTGACGATAGGAGAGTGGGAGGCTGTGCAATAGCTGTAAGGAAGGATTTCAATGGTATGGTCAAGGAGTTCGGCTCAACGTCGTGTCGGAATGCATTCGTACGACTGCGGGATCACAGAGGATTCAATCTGCGGATAGTGAGTGCTCATGCGCCCACTGAAACCGCCGAAGACAATTCGAAGGATGCGTTTTATGAGGAACTCAATACGTTGCTGGCCAGAATACCTTGTCAACATGCTGTTGTCGTGGGGATTGACGCAAATGCGAAGATGGGACTTGATCAGGAATCCGAAGTACTCGGTAAATGGTTCTACCCAGTGGAGCAAACATCGGACAATGGCTACCGCCTTGTCGACTTTTGTGAACGCAGTGGTCTGATTATTGCATCGACATTCAAGAGGAATCATCGCCGCCATGAGCCTACGTGGCAGGGACCAACCCGGCTATCTCCAGAAGAGCAGCGGAAGCGGAAGATGACAACTTTGAAACTACAGCTTGACTATGTCCTGACGAGGAATATTCCAGTATCGGACATTCGAAGATCTAGAGCTGTGTGGGATGTCGCATTCGATTCGGATCACCGTCCTGTTCTGTTGAACTTCACTGCGAGGATTCATTAGAGGAAGCGAGGGGCTCAGCCTCTCCAGAGGATTGACATGACAAGTCTCAGAGGTGAAGAGTGCAGAAGGAATTTCCGACAACGCGTTTCTATTCACATCGGAGTACGGACTAAGAAGAAACTTTGCGACGCGGATTCTTTTGTCAAGTGCATCCAGGACGCTTCGAAAGAGGCACTCCCGGTTGTACAGCCTAAGACGAAGTTCGCCTACGTCTCAGAAGAAACAACATCTACCTACAACAGAGTATGTGCTCTCCGAACTGCAGGAAACTTCGTGGAGGAGAAGCGTCTGAGGAGGAAGTTGCGTCGGCAGCTTCAAAGTGACCGCGAACGAGAGTGGACGTGTAGAGCTAAGGAGTTCGAGAAGGCTTGGGAGGAGAAGAATCCGAAGAAAGCCTACACGTTGCTGCGACAGTATAGCGGGAAGATGAAGAGATGTTCTCCTGTCTTGAACACTACCAATGGAGTTGCAGTTGGTGATGCGACGCTGCCAATATGGAAGGATTACTTCAGTTCACTACTGAATCGTCCAGCGCCATCAGTACCTGAGCTCCCGCATGTTCAGAGAGCACATTACGATGTCAGTGAGGAACCGCCGACTGAGTCTGAAGTTTTGGATTGTGTCCGGAAAATGAAGAATGGAAAGGCAGGTGGAGATGACAACATCACTGCTGAAATGCTGAAAGCTCTTCCTCCGTCTGGGATTCGTGAAATGACCAACACCATCCGTGCCATATGGATGAGCGAAAGGATACCCGATTCGTGGAGACATGCGGTCATCGTACCTCTTCACAAGAAGCTATCCGTCACGGATCCTAAGAACTACAGAGGAATCTCTCTACTTCGTGTCATGTACAAGGTTTCAGAACGTATCATTCTTGAGCGACTTATCAAACAACGTGAAGGAACGACCAGAGATCAGCAAGCCGGTTTTCGACCTGGAAGATCAACCATCGACCAAGTGTTCGTCGTGAGAAGAGTAATTGAATCGTGGCAGCGGTTTTCGAAGCCATTACAGCTTGCTTTTTTGGACTTTGAAGCCGCGTTCGACTCTCCTCATCGTGATCGATTGCTCAATGCTCTGCGAGCAGATGGAGTCCCGGAAAAGTATGTTCGGTTAATCGAGGACATGAACAAAGGAACAACAGCAGCAGTTCGTACACCTGTCGGATTTACGTCAGCTTTCGAGGTGAAAACAGGAGTAAGGCAAGGAGCCGTTGCAGGACCTTTTTTTTTCAACTTCGCCGTTGATGACATCATGCGTAGAGTTGCAGAACAGTTTTCTGCGGATGTGATCCTAACACCATCAGGACGCTCCCTTGTCGACCTGGAGTACGCCGACGACATTGTGTTATTCGCTGAAAACAACGTAAAACTGCAAAGGATTGTAAACCTCGTTTCGAAGTATGCCGCAGCCTATGGACTTCGTCTTCGTCCCGACAAATGCAAGCAGATGTGGGTCTCTCAGAGGCCTTCAACTGGAGTTTGTGTGGACGGACAACGTATCGAACTGGTGGACGATTTCTGTTATTTGGGCTGTTTGCTGAAGAACGATGGTAGTTATGCAGCGGATATTCGACAACGATGTGCGAAAGCTACGTCTGCATTCAATTCTCTAACCAAGTGTTTGTGGTCTACCACCATCGCGAAGGAAGTCAAGTTGCGCGTCTACCTATCCGCTATTCGCCCTATCATGATGTACGGATCGGAGACGTGGGCAGCACCGAAAACGCAGATGGAAAGGTTGGATTGCACGGAAAGGAAGCTTTTTAGGCGTTTGCTTGGATATTTCTGGCCGCGTGTATGCCATAACGAAGACCTTTACAATGAAATCGACGCAGTACATCAACGCTTGACACAAGGGAGGTGCCAGCATCTCCTAACGCCATCTCAAGCAGCAATGGAAAGTCGACTTCGACTGCTCGGGCATATACTAAGAAGAACGCCGGATCGTCTCGTACAACACGCTTTAAAAATGCTTCCAAATCCTGTCTGGAAACGGCCACCTGGGCGTAGGCGAAAGTTCTGGACGGATGTGGTTAAAGAGGATTTAAAGTCACTCGGCATCGAAAGACAGTTAAGGCGCGATGTTTCGTTTCGCAGGAAATGGAATAGTGACAGCTGGATGGAATGTGTTCAAATTGTGGCTGAAGACCGTGAAAAATGGACACGGCTGACTACTAGGACGGCACACCTCGGTGAAGATGCGGAATGACCGCGTCAGGCGAAAGCCAACCGATTAAGTCAAGTAAGTAAGTCATGCTGCCTTTAAAGTCATCGTACGCGCAAAAAACGGTGTCTTATTGTTTATATTTTTGAGTAGGCAAGCTTATGAGGTAAGGATTGCTTTTGCCCTTCTTCTATCAAAATCATTTGAGATTAAGAAGTTTTCACTGTGCAAGTTTGGATGATAGAATTTTCCGAGATGGGAGTTTGCAATACCGTATCTCTTGCGCCTGACATGACGCTTCTGTTCCTTGTGCTAGATGGTTAGTGAGAACTGGTGGCGCATCCTCATCTTGAACCCCTTCCAACCTCATGACCCTATGTTTTATACGCGCCAAAGTTTATCGGTGTGGTTTATCGGGCTCATTCATTAAATTAAGCCTGAAAATGTAAAAAGGTTTCAGCTCGAGCGATGCCTTTAAGCTTTACCGTTTCTCCCTCACATCTGATAGAACTATATAACACACTATTTTATTTGAAGACTTGTACCGCTTTGGACTCTTATCACATTTACTGCCGGCGAGGAACAACGCCCTTATTTCTTTAGCTAGTTTCGGAGGAAAAGTGCCCCTTTTTATGTCTGTGTACGTGCGCATGTAAAGGCATGGAGTATATGCCGATCAAATTACGTAGGTCTAACAAATCAGATAACATCATAACTGATTACATAAACCTCCCTACTCCGGCATAAATTTGTTATCTATAAATTTAGAAATAGTTGCATAATTGTGAAGGAGACCCACCTTATACATATAACACCTGCCAAGAATGAGCTCTGGATTCCTCCGAATAAGGGAGATATAGGAAGAAGCCACTCTGGGGCGCCCACATCAGGCAGCCACTTTGGCTCGCCCCTTTTACCTTCTTTCGAGCTCAACAGTAGCGAGATGAGCTATGGTTTCCTATCAATAGCCCTCCCTTCATTATCGGCCTCTCTCTTTATTCAAGCCGGTTCGCATACATCGGTTGCAAATGACAGAAGTTACAAGCCTCAAACAGCTCGTCCACTGTGCTTCCGCAGCTCAATTTTTGAGGGCCCATAACTCCGTTTCCAGGTAGTTTTGTGGGATTTTATAGACATCATTGGAATAAGCGTGGGAAGTTTTTCAAGATAGGCAAAAAACGGAGAACGATCCCGAGGTTAGACTGTGTCTTTGAACTGTCTTCGGTGTGATAATCTCTATGAAGTCTGGTGTCGCCCAAAGAGGTCCTCGTAACGTAAGTAGGCCATGAAACCGCTTTTGCTATTCAGTTTTGCTATGGTCACAACACAAAAAAACTGCTGAGTAATAATTTTACCAAAAATGAGCGAGTTTTTCCTCTGAAATCTGGGTGATGAAAACAAAGTTATAGTGGTAAACGCATCAGTGGAAACGATTAGTACTATTAGTATCTCTTGTGGCTCCATTGGAAAACTGCCCAGCATTCCGCCCCAAGCTGCGGGTTCCGAGAAGTTATGAGCGTTTTTTCAAGCTTTGCAAGAAGGCAAGTTTACCCATCAGGCATATTTCGGGTGTTACAGGAAATTTTTTCAGATTTCGCTGAGAAGTTGCTTAGACAAACCATATGTCCGGCCGATGACGTCATCGCCCGGACAGCGGCCGAGGGGGGAGGCGAACTGGCACCGCGGTCATTGCCCGGGGAGAATAGCAGCCTCGGTCGCTGTCCGGTCGCTCTCGGGCCGACAGCGGTGCCAACTCCAGAGATAGAGAGACTCAGGATTGGTTGTTCTCTGAGTGTTAACCTGTGGAACCCCAGTATCATGATAAAAAGTGCTGGACAGCAGTAAGAGTGCGCCGGACGCCGGACTAAATGTATGGCCCCCAGTGGAAGTGCACCGGACGCCGGATAGTGTATTGGACCCCAGTGGCAGTGCGCCGAACTCCGGACAAAGTATACGGGACTCAAGTGGGAGTCCGCAGGACGCCGAGGAAAGCTTGTGGGACCGCAGTGGGAGTGCGCAGGACGCCGGGTAAAGATTGTGGGACCCAGGTGGGAGTGCGCGGGACGCCGTAGACAGTGTGCGGGACCCACCTGGAGTACGCAGCACGCCATAGGCAAAGTACGGGACTCAAATGGGAATGCGTCAGACGCCGTTAGAAGTGTGCGGGACCCAAGAGGGAGTGTGCAGGACGTCATGAAATGTGTGCAAGCCAAGCCGAGCAATCACGTGGTCTCTTGCACAATCGATTTGCTTTTCTCTTCCTTGTCTTTTTGCTTTCTGTGACTACTCGGGCAGAAATATCGGATCACACGGGAAGTTTCTGTCTTCTTCCGCCTCCGAAAACTGCCAGTACGACTTCTCCGACAGTTTTCTAGCCTAAGTCCGTTTTCTATCATCCGGGGGATTACAGAAGGGTGCGTAGTGCAGTGGCAGACATGAAAAAACATGGTAAAGTGAACAATCACTTCCTAATGTGTTTATCACATGCACGGCCGGTATAAAAGGTGTCTCATCTCACTCGAGTCCTTATTCGGCATTCTGATGCCGGCTCTGGAAGGTGAATTCGAGTCGCTCTACGGAGTCCAGCTTATTTTTGGCCGCTGAGGGATAGGGGATCCCACGGCGGGGGTAGACTGGTTTTCGCCGCGGTCCGCAGGGAGGGTGGTTCCTTACTGAAGACCTCGGCGAAGGTTACGCCCATGTAGCGGACCGCGGCGGGACTTTCCTTGCCGTGGACCGCAACACACAAGCACCTCTCGAGAAGAGGTGGAGTTATTGAAAAAATTATCTGTTGGAAATTTTCGAAAATCTCCCAGACACCGACTGGAATGTCAAATGGGGCCGAAGATCGCTCTGAGCGGAACTGCGTTAGCCCGAGGAGCGGCTGCTGTGGCCAGAGTAGATGGCTAATTCTCGCTCGGAGCGGAGAGACAGCGTCGCTCGAGTCGCTCTCTTGTACCGCTCCGAGCGAAGGTTTGTCTGAGTGTATGAAGTCTAGGGTGATGAACACGAATCTGGAGTCGTCGTTTGTCAAAATCGTTTGTCAAAATTCTGAGGTGTAGTGTTGGTTGCGGCAAGTACCATGTCATTTACTGAGAAAACCTATCTTCTTTATTTGAAAATTGACAAACGGACGTTAAATTCGTATTCTCCACCCCAAATAACCCCGGTATACAAATTTTGAGTGAAATCTGAGACTTTGACGAAAGTACCGTATACCCACCGGAATCTATCATCATCTGTCAAAAGTCGGTAAACGAACTCCAGGTTTGTGTTAAGCACTCCAAATAATCCCTAGAGAAACATTTTGAGCCATTTCTATCGTGGCGTTCCGGAAATCGTCAAAAGTCACATTTTGCCCTCGAATTTCTCCCAAACGGAGGCTTCGACCGAATTTAGTCGAAAACTTCGGAAAATCGACAAGTAAACGCTGGATTCGTGATCAGCTCCTCAGACAGCACACCTTGGATGATTTTAAGACAAATCTGGAACGCTTTACTGAAACGCTCTCAGAGTCCTCCAATTGTGAAAAATACACGCCCAGCCGAAAATCAGGGTAAGGTATGCCTGTGTTATTGGCGCGTCGGAATTGCGGCCCCCTCCATGTTCGTAATTCGTCCCCCCCCCCGCCCAATGTGGTAGTGACTGTACCACACGTAGAGAGTAAAATGTACTGGAGTCCAATTATGTGCTAAAATGCATAATTTTGGGAAGCCGTTCTGAAAATAAGGTCCTTTTGGCGATCGCTTCAATATAATACACGTTTTATGCCTTCAGATCCACTAAACCGAATTCTGGCAACTCTGACGCCCCAGGAGACACACTTATCGTTCTTCGCTCGGTCACAAAAGGTCAGCGATTCATGATGACCCCTAAAAATCCTGCGCCCCCCCCCCTCTTCCTTAGGGTCCAGAGCTGCGGACCCCCTTGGTTATGATAACCGAGGGTGCTTGACCGTGCCAGAAATCCATACAAGTCCAAAATGCTGTCAGTCTGCTCAAAATCTGGGAGATGTGCTTTCACCCAAACTTTGCTCAGTGGGTAGTTTTAAGCGCTGAACACAATTATGAGTACTGTTTCCGGATTTTTCAAAGAAAGACGCTTGTCTTGGAAGGTGCAAAAGCACAAAAATCGTTCGTTTAAAGCTTGTATCTTCTTGGAATCTGCAACTCGTGGCGGTATACTGCGCAGTTTTACTATGGAGGCTTGAGAGACTGACAATACAAGTCGTTTTTGATGCGTTTACAGCCATGAACACTTTCCTTGTTAAGAGCCTCCTACGCATACACTTGAGTCTGAACATTTCTAAGAGCTTGGAACAGGGAAATTTTCATTGTGGGAGGGTTGGCGAATCTATGATCCAGGCATAGGAATTGAATCTGTTCTGCTGCACGTTTACAATTCCGTCTTATCTCTATCACATATCATTGTCAACGAGGTAGCACACTCAAGTCATGATAACTAATTCGAGGTTGTAAAATGTACTCTAGAAATAATAATTAACTCGAGATTGAGAAAGTGCATATCCACTTATTGGGGGTTTGGGCTATAAGAACCACCCCTTCAAGAAGGGGAATGCTCAGAAGACAGCCGTGTACCGTCTACCGATCAGCCGGATGATCTGACACAACCATTAAGTGAGTGTAATGGCTGATTTTGAATCCACGTACAGCGTTTTTATTGTTTCGTACGATTCAGCAGAGCTCCACAGCTCCCTCAAAATTTCACTATCTACAAATTTATGACGGGTGAGTTCTCTGCTTTCGAGGCATTCATGTGTTTGACGCAGATGCTAGACCATATCTTGAGGCCACTGCTGCGCTCAAAGGGTGGTGACCAAGCTGAAACAGAGCGGGAAAAACGGGATGGAGCGAAGGGCTGTGAATCGCGAACACGCAGGCTAGTAGCAGCTGAATCTCTACGTCTCTGACAATTTCCTTTTGTTCTCCGCTGAGATAGTAACATTGGTCGGACCAAGGACGCTGAAAGCCTCTACGGGCTGATCGCAGCACCGCGTGAACTCGTCGTTTCGACCGAGGGCAACCGTAGCAGTTTATTGCGTATTGCGAGGGGAGCTTTAAAAGCCCTGTAAACATTCTCTCAGATCACAATAGAAACTTGACCGATAGTGTCGCGAAGGCGCGATGCCTCGCTCCCACAAGGAAGGGCCCGGGCTCGTTCGGTCCCACAGGGAAAGCCGGAAGTACCGTACGCGAGCGCCGCCCATGTTGGCTTGGATTGAGCGGCCTAAATTCGTATTCGACTCTCCTGCCACGGCCCGGTGCGGCCTCTCTGGGTTCTATTGTCTCCACCTTTTCCTTTACTAGTACAGTGCTACGCTGTGGGGCCTTAGGGCCTTTAGAACACTACTATCCTTCTCCTTAATACAGCCGCTCGCGATGAGCTAGGTTGATGATCAGTTTATCGGCCGAATCTCCAGTTTATCATTATTTGCTACTACTCTATTCCTCGGTTATATGCAGTCCTCCTCTATGATCTGCTGGTATTCCTATTTTCATCCTCTCTTCCTATTTATCATAATCCTCCTATAGTATCAAATAATCTAAATTAATTGTGTTCTTCCGTGTAAGCACGAGGCCATTATTTCGCAATCATACTACAGACGTGATACACATCGACTAATACAGCGAATTTCAAGTCGGGGACATCGGGTGTTACTTCAAGAGTGCAGTATTGTTGTGATTTCATCTTTTCTTCAATATGCAGCCTGCCAGGATCAATAGCTCAGATCGTACAAGCTGCGCTGTTAGTTCATTGGCTAGTCTCGCACGGAGCTGACTTCATCATGACGTCGAATCTGTGGGGACAAACCACCGATACCCAACAGACAGCAAGGATAGAACAACATATAATTCGGTCTAAAACCAATCCGCCTCTAACTCCTATTTAGATGGTAAACTTTTCCGTGAGCCTAACTCGTTCCCTCTTTTCATGGGGGCGTGGACAAAATTCTCCTGGCTTTTTCTCGCCTTTTTGAGCGAATTGAGATTTCGCGCTTCGTAGGGTTTCCATACACGGCGGCTGGACCTAAATATCAAAACTCACCCCTGAGGTTGGACAGTGACAAGCACGCTCATGCCGATCATTTTTCCGCAGGGCTACCGTAACCCTCCTTTAAAATTTTTCCAAGTGTCAGCACATCTTAATAGCCAACAAACATGTTTGCACAATTTCGACCTCCTCAGCCACTCCCCAGTGGCTTCTCGAGGAGAGCGGTGAGTGAATGAATGCATACCGCTCCTCCGCTCTTTTATACCCCGCATGTTATGAGCGTGTGTTTACATTCGTTATCATGTTTTGTTCAAGAATGGTTACGATAGCCCTGCGGAAAAAGTGATCGGCATGGGCGTGCTTTTTGGACAGTGCCTTTAAAGCCACAGTCCAAGCTCAAGGGTAATCTTCGATATTATATTCCAGCCGCGGTGTAAAGCCATTCTGCCAAGCGCAAAATCTCAAATCGCTCGAGTATGCGAAGAAAGTTAATCAAGCCTATAGTGGGAACATAATTCTGATTGAAGTGGGTTCTGAGCAATTCTGGAGACACCATTGTGATCAATTCGGAATTCTCTCCAAGGCAAGCAGGTGAAGTGAAAAATCGATTCTGAGTTTTAGCTGGGCCTTTAAGGCAAGCCGACGGTTAAGCTGCCCAAGTCTGATGTACCGATGAGTTCCCGCTTGATGTGCTGGCGCTTGAGTATTCTCCGTTTACCCAGAGAGACGATTGGGCGCTGGTGCCTTATTTTTTATCAAGTTCATAATCCTACTATCTATATTTGCCTTACCTTGTGTGACCGTCTGAGTGAGTGCGCGAGTTACCTAACTGAAATTGATGTCGTTGACAATTGACACCCGGCTGTCACACCCAGTGTCCACGTATGGAGCGATGGTCACTAACCTCGCCTTGGTGTCAATGGGCAGACAAGAGAGCAATCAGTCCGGGAAACTGTTCTACTGCATATATTTTGCTTCATTCGTGCCTATTGCTTCAACTGTTGATTCAAAATCACTTTCTAGAGAGGCAGCTTTCTGGGATGAGCTCAAGAACTGAGCAGGACATCAATCTAACCCGAACAATTCACCAATCCATTTAGAAGTGTGACATAACTTTCTCCGCAAATTATCATCTTTCAAATCTGTATCAGACTGTGCAGGGTTGTGCATTGCATTGCAAGAGTTCCCTACGTGAGCTTGATTGAGCACAGTATAACTGACTTCCATGAAAATGTACAGTACAACGTAAGTTTTTTTCTTGCAAAAAAGTGTTTTGTGGCGTTTCTCGCGCATACAGCTCAGAAATAATGCCGTGATTCCGCCTCAACTCCTCCGGCTCGGCGCCTACCGTCGCCGAGTCAGAGGAGGCAATTGCGGGTGGGATGCGGGGCAGAACCGCCGACGATTCTTCCTCGACTAAATCGCGGTAAGGTCGCCGAAGAGTCCCGGGGGAGTCGCGGTAGAGTTACGGAAGCCTGACTCACGGAGAAGTTGCGGAAGGGTCCAGGGTCGCGGGAGTGTCTCGGGACACTCCGGGATCGCGGTGGAGGGGCAGTAGCGGAAGAGTCGCGGCAATATTTCTCAGAGAAAGCGCCACATCGCCATATCTCGCTTCAAAATTGACTAAAAAAAGTTTCTATGTAGCTTTCGTCTTCCCCTCAGTGAGGCGAATGCAATGGTACGTGTAGAGAGTGTTTTCTACTCCGGTACCCTATTGAAAAATGTGTATTTCCTTCTCAAATACACATTGACCACAGGTCAAAACATGAATGATTTCTGCTATCATGATCGTTTGACCAGTTCATAAATCACTTTAAAATTGAAATCGGACCACTTTGAAGCAAGTCATGGTAATGCGGCGCTTTAGGAGCGCGAAAAACGCTGCAAAACGCTTTTTCTGCAAAAAAATTGCGCGGCACTGTATGAGGTCAAGGCTGTTGAGCATAGCCCAGCATTGCTCTGCAAACTTTACGAAGACAGTAACGCCGGTCGGACCGAGGGCGCAGTATGGACCTAACGAGATCCACCCCGCAATCCGGCCGCAATCGTCCCGGGAACAGCGTGGCAAAATCTCCATGCCGGTTTATCCCGGGAAAATGACGGTCCGATCGGGGGTGGTTATAATTCGATGAGCCACGCGCCCTAGGTTCAACCAGTGTTAGGCCTATGGTATACTTTGTCGCTGTAATGAGCGATAGGCATGCAATCTAACACAAATCGTGGCGGGACTCGCATCGTAGCAACGGCAGCGGTCGTCGTAGGAACAGATGTCGCGTGTGGGTCGCAGCGACGTGTCGCGGAGGGCTGACATACTGCAACTGTGCTATAGCCTGTCCCTACCGCTGTCGCTGTGCAGAGCACTGCGACAGCGACAGATTTAAAGGACGGGAGGCGGTCGCTGTCGCTGTGCAGAGCGACGCGACCGTGTGTCGCAAAAGTATACCATACCCCTTACTGTCTGATCGGATTGTGGTCCCAGTACACAAAAATTGGGGGGGGGGCGAAGCTGACCCATCTCTCGCAGTTCGTAGTATCTGGCTAATCCACTCAAGCGGAGGGGCCTTGTGGAATTCGAGCAGCTAAATACACCCACACCACCACCTGTGCTCACACTTCCCACCTCAAGATAAACCCTTACGCACTTACATAGGCGGTCTCAAGAACACGTCCCTAGTCGCTAATGATGGCATACCTTGACCTTCACGTTGGCGACCTCGTTAAGACGGAGTTCATACTCTCCACCGCGTGCCACCGTGACTACGTATATTATATCGTATATTTCTAGATGGGGGAAAGCCACGACGCTGCTTGGCGGGAAAAATTGCGCGCGGGAAAACGAAGGAAAGATGGCTATTGATCACATGACTACGCGCCCGTTTGCTGTGCGCGGCTGCCTATTCGCTAGAGATGGACGATACATCTTTTCCACCGGTTGCTAAAGATGATAAACGTTTCCGAAGTTGAAGCCTCTTTCATACTTTTCCGGCCGACGATAGACGACTCGTTGTCAAGCTTGTTAAGTCAAGATAGATAAGATGGACAGGATAGGGTAGATAGTTATTACACATTTGATAACGAGTCGTTCGACGTCGGTCGGGCAAGTGTAAAAGAGGCTTTAGAGATTTTTTTCGTAGATCGCCTGTAGAATGCTTGATGAAAGGAGAGAAGAGGACAAATGTCCCAAGTTGTCGCGAAGGCGACACCTCCTCTATGTGATCTAGCCAGGGCGCCGACGCGCCTACGGCAGTGAGCGAATGATCGCCCTGATGAGGCCGACCGCAGGTCGACCTGTGTTTTGGTGTTGTTGGTGTTCAGTGTTCGTCAACTACCGCAGCCCCGGCGGGCCGCCTCGCAGGATCCAGCGTGGGGCTCATCGTCCTTCGAATCAGTTTTGGATGGATACATGTACGACTGGAGATTACACAGCTCCAATACTGCATCGCTACCCTGGTCGCCCAAGGCGATCTCGCCAGTACATTACCATTACACTGTTATTTGGTTTTAACTTCTTTGAAGGTTAATCATCAGTAGCTGTACGTCGTTATCTGTTCTCAGCGTAGTAGGTTGTCGTCTTCAGCAGTTCTTCTTGATCATCCCAACTGCCGCCTCAAGGGCCCTTAAAAACCCTGCAGGAAGCGCGCGTGGCACGTGAAGGAACCGGCCGTACGCAACGCAAATTCTCCTATCAAAATTCGCACATCAGGAGAGCTTTAAAGGAGGAGAAGGAGAGCTGCCATTGTAGAGGGATGGGCTTTTCTAGCCAGTTTGAAAGAAGGACTCATCTACAGGAAGTTGTTGTGATAAGAAAGGAGACGGTCACTTACAAGAACAACGGTATGCAACCGTGACTACTCCGTAACCTTGCCTCTTGTTGGCGACCATTTGTAGTCTAAGTAGAATTAAGGCCTGGAAACTTAGCAAAGCTCGAACGCCATTGTCGACGTCGTCCTCGACAAGGTGTAGGATTGAGCTGCAGCTTTTCTTTGCCTGGGTCTGTGCATCACAGGAGCGCAATTTTCACAATTCTGATAAACTTTCCCAAAAGAATTGTTTCTTGAACTGATTGCAGGCGCCACATCTGAACCATATCAAGGAACCTATTTGTGCACCGAAAAAACGCGAAACTAAGCAAATGTCAGTGCCAATAAGATAATAAGATTCTAATAAACCTTCCAAAAAAAAACCTTTTTGTGCACCGAAAAAATGCGAAACAAAGCAAATGTCAGTGCCAATAATATAAGATAACCTATTTGTTTGCTACAGTTCAGTCGTTCTGTGAAGTTATCTACTTTAGCCAGTCATAGTGTTTTCCTGGAAATGATGCTTGCACCCCTGGGAAAACTGCATAATTCTTGGAAAGAAGTTCACAGAGATAATTATGCATTAATTAACATTTGTGCCTCCACAGTGGCTTGTGGCCAAAGACTCCATGACTCCTTAGGTACGGATCCTAAGGTGTTATGGACCAGAGGCCTTGGTGTGCCGGACGGCGACACCTTTATGCAATGTGCGGGATACTTTCACGATATAGTTGTGCACGCTATATCGCTCGAACGTTCCCTGTGTACACTCAAACGTCTGCTGGGTTCAGTAGAAGCAGGGGCACCAACGAGCAGGTACCAACAGACTTGTATACACACCCCCGCCTCCACAGTGTGTTGTTGAATACCGATCTCAATCTGCTACCCATGTGATCGGTCACACCTATGTGTATATAGTTAACATAATAATAATAATAATAATAATAATAATAATAATAATAATAATAATAATAATAATAATAATAATTATAATAATAATAATAATAATAATATCAGAGTACAGTTCCTATCCACAGATACCGCGATGCAAAGAAAAGTTCTATAGCGGATTCAATGGAACAGTCGAAGTGTCCTAGCACCACTTCTATTTATCGTTTACAAAGCAGACCTTCCATCCCAAATATAGATGATTGGAATCAAATGTAAAATCTATGCAAACGATTTTGAAATCTATAAAGAAGAACCTTTATTGATGTGCGTTGCTCTAGTAAAAGGTGTAGCTGATAGAGTGACACTTTGGCATACAGAATGGCAATTAGGTTTATCCCCGACAAA
The DNA here is from genome assembly GCA_029168955.1 of Aplectana chamaeleonis. NCBI lineage: Eukaryota > Metazoa > Nematoda > Chromadorea > Rhabditida > Cosmocercidae > Aplectana > Aplectana chamaeleonis. Next base: position 191,268 of record JAPDOI010000318.1, read on the forward strand.
ACTTTAAGTATGAGAATTGGATCTTTTGAAAAATAATGTTCACAATAGGGAAGGGTCACCAATTTTTCGCGCTAACAAAGTGAAGGATCTTGGACTACCTTACAATGACAAACTTGATTTTCAGAACAATGGGCTACAATATCGAGTAACGCCCTGGGTAAAATTTTTCAAATCTTCATAAGGTCAGCTAGTAGGAACAAGGAGACTCTCCTAATAGCCTACACCACCTACATTCAACCGCTAGTTGAATCCGGAACCTCCGTTTTTAATCCATCTCAAAAGAAAGATATACAGCTTCTACAGGTAATACAGAATACGTTCTCTCGGGAGATCTTTATTAGAAACTGGAATGTCCACTTACTCTACAACGCCTAGTGCGAAAAAGAGGAAAGTGTTTCTTGGCACTCCTTCATTAGAAAGACGACGGGCAATGTTCGACGTATGTATGGTGCACAGAATTCTCAATGGAATAGTTAAAGTAAAAGTAAACAACTTTTTTCACCTGGCTTCCATCGATCACTCATGGTGGGATCAATAAGATCATCTTACAAAGTAGGAAAACTTCTCTACGATCTAGATCCTTTACAAACCGCGTAGGGTCGATATACAGTGCGTTCAGAAAGTACAGGGACACCCTAAAAAATCAAGGTTTTCAAAAGCATGTTATATTTGGCTATCAATACTGTTCATAAATGAATTCAATAAGGTGAAAAACCTCTATTTGTTCATTTCTATAACAGCTGAGCAATTTTACAAGAATTTATTTCAAATTTCAGATTTTTTTCGCCGTTCAGAAAGTATAGGGACACAACACAAAAACAAAAACTATTGAACAAAGAAAGAATTAAACATACAATTTAAAATGAAACAGCTGCACCACCATTAGCAATGATCTCAAAAATTCTCTTTGGCATAGAATTGATCAAATTGGCGATGACGTTTTCATCCAGGTTGGCCCACGCTTCGAGGATAGCGACCTTCAGCTCATCTACCATTCTGTACTGCTTATTGTTGGCATAAACCTGGCGCACAAGTATGCCCCAGATATTCTCTATCGGGTTACAATCTGGACTACACGCGGGCCATTCCAACAAACGGATTTGATGACGTAGAAGCCAGGTTTTTGTAGACCTGGATCTATGTACCGTGGCGTTGTCTTGCTGGAAAGTGAAACGCTGACGTCGTGTTCAGGAAAAAAATGGCAGTAGATGTGTGCGAAGAGTTTCATGATATTCCTCCGAGTTCATGCGACAAGAAGTGAAGGCCAATTCCAAAACACCTTCGCTACTGAATGCTCCCCAACACATCAGCGAGCCACCGCCGAAATTCCGTCTGCTGAAAATCAATGGATCCTTGCGCAGATCTCGCCATTAGGATCGAGCACCATCCGGTCCGTCAAGATTAAATTTCTTCTCGTCGGAAAAGATGACCTAAAATTTTTTGCGTCATTTCTCGATTTTTTTCCGGATTTTATGAGGCTGCCTTACCTTTGCCCAATCAGTTGCCATGTTCCTCTTTGCAAATTCAAGTCGAGCCTCTTTATGGTTTGCAGATAACGACGGGGCCTTCTTCACCACTTGTCGGACAATGATTTTATCGCCATTTATGGTGTTCCAGACTGTCGTTTTCGAAACACTGAGCGATAATTCAGACTTAATCTGGTTCAGCGACTGTGTGCTGTTGGAGCAGAGCCGAATAATTCTCCGCGAATCTTGATTGCTGATCTTTTTCGGCCGTCCAGTACGTTTTGCAGTACCGTAGGTATCTGGATCTCGCAGGAACTGGTTGATGCAGTTGACAGATCTTCTGAGCTGGGTAGCGATTCGACGTTGGCTCAACCCGGCAACGCTGAGCGCACGAATTTAAGCTTGTTCAGCAGCAGTTAGAGTAGTACCACGAGCCAATAAAGGTATCACATGTACTCATCTTTAGTTTATGTAGCGAACTTGCAACGGGAAATTTTGTTTGGATTAAAAAATCTGAATTTTCGAAGGGTGTTCCTATACTTTCTGAACGGCGAAAAATTCTAAAAGTTGAGATAAAATCTTACAAGTTATATAAATAATCAAACGTAGGTTTTCCATGATGCTGAATTCATTGATGAACAGTATTGATCACCAAACACAATGTTATATTGGAAACCTCGATTTTCGGGGGTGTCCCTATACTTTCTGAACGCACTGTACTTGAAGCTCACGAAGTCTGAGGCATCGTCGCGTACACTCAAGTGTTTCAAACGCAAATTCGCCTCCAAGTTACTGAGGCCGTAGTATACCGTACAAGTTTTTCCGTTCCCATCAATGTCTCAGAAATCATAACTTCTCACTGCATGTATTCATTCGTATGGCTCTTATTGTACTCGTATTATTTTTATTTATGTGTGTGTTTATGTATATTTATATGCACATGACGTTTGTTTTAGAGGCAGCAGACACACTTAAAGGCAGTGTCCACGATAAAAATCTTTCTCGAGTTTCAACCAGAAAACGAAGGTTTGGGGTCCGACTGTTTCATTAGTGAACAAAGAATCATGAAAAACGCTGCGAAACATCCAAAATCAGCTCTTCTTCTTGAAAGCCACATTTCAAAGGTGGATGAGTTGCGCGGGCATGGGCCTGAAGTAGACAGCGTGCGCAAATGCGCCCCAATCCTAAAACTCAGCCGCGCTCGCGCTCCAATGCTAATATAGAAGCGGACCAAACTGTTCCTCGGAAAACTCGACCACGAGCGTAAGGGCTAGCGCGAGCGGACTTCGGAGTCGTATGGAGCTCTTTCGAGCTCGTTTTCGTTCGTTCTTTCGACCCCAGTGCTCCTATAAGATCCTGAGCTTTCGATTTCCGGCCAAAAACCAAGAACAAAATTCATCGTGGACACTGCCTTTGAAGACAGTGTTCACGATGAAAATCGCTTTTCTGTTTTTTCCGCCTATCTTGAGAGCGGCCCCATGCTGATTCCAATGATGTCTCTGAAATCGTACAAGACCTGGGAACGGAGTTATGGTCCCTCAAAAATTTAGCTAAGAAAACACGGTGGACGAGTGGTCCGAGGCTTGTAACTTCCGTCTTTTGCAGCTGATGTATGCGAGCTGACCTGAGTAAAGAGATAAGTTGAGAATGAAGGGAGGAACGGGGCTAAAGAGTGGAAATCATCGCTCATCTCACAATCTCTAGCATCCATTTGTTCACGTTCGTGGGCGTGCGTTGCGCTTTTGGGGTTTGCCTTGCGCTCGAAGTGGCAACTTCGGGCTCTTTTGGAGCTTTTCCTGGCTCGTTTTCATGCGTTCTTTCGACGTCAACGTTACAGTGTGCCCCTCCACTACCGATTCCTAGTGAAAACTGGAACACATTTTTTATCGTGAACACTGCCTTTAAGATTGATATCGATTTTATAACATAAATCGAGCTAGTAGTATGGGAAACTGACGGGAAAACAAACGAAAACTGTATGCAAATAGAGGAATAAGGGTTGTTTCTGTTATCGGGGTAAATTGGACGAGTTTTCAATTCGGTTGGAACATCGAATATTAGCAACAAAACGGTTGAAGGCTGTGGTCGCGATCTGATATGCTTGCCTTCTTTTTCTCTCTAAACCCTTTTCTGGGTTTAGAGTAGTAGGCCCTACAAGAAAAAATTGCAAAAAAAACCGCTATTTCGGGCCAAATTTGAAGCCTGAACTTTTTTGTCTTCTGAAGGTGGACAAGCCCACTCCAAATCATCGACATCGATGATCTCTAATATCAAGAACATCAGCCGGCTTGAAATTGAATATCATTTTCGGACTGACCTGCTCGAATATTTATGCACTCATCTAGTCAAACACATCGACTGAAGTGCTAAACTGTTTTTACCTTAATCGTTCAATTGTTTTTATTAGGTAGAATTGCATTTATTTCTTCCTCTGATTGGCGATGATTTTTGACTGCTCGGCATGAGACTGCGATCTTTTTGGTCACCGCTGTGCATGTGTGCACGAACTGGCATCTTTGGGTCCTAGAAACTCTAATTCTAGCCCGTTTTTCACCGCGCTACCGTTATAGTTTTTCAGCTGTTTTCGATCTAAGCAGATTTTTGTTGTTTTTCGACAACTTTTTCATTGTGACCACTGCCTTTAAGAAAGCGATGCTGATACATTCCTACAGCCTGTACTACAACGTTCACCTCATTGGAGACATCATAATCCAGCCAAAGCGACCGTATTCAAACGATCAACCTGACAAGTTTGCATTTGGAGCAAGGTTGACGAAGCTCATGAGCGAAGTTGACGAAATTTTTCGTCATGCATTGCTCACGTTTAGTATTTAGTACTTTTAAGTCGTTTTTAACGCTTCTAACGGCGCGAGCCTTCTACTAGGGGCCGTACGACCCCAGTAATGTAGCTATCCTAACAACTTATTCGAGCGTGTCTGCTGCATTCGAGCGTGACGTAACAAACAAAACAAAACTATGATTGGTCTTGGTTTCAGCGCGTGAGGTAAGCGGAGACACTCGTTCAATAACGAAGGACACCTCCGTTTTCACCCCCATTGCCGAAATTTTGACTTGTTGATCGAATTCATAATCCACCCCTCAAGCTGTGGTACTGCTCATCAGAAAATCTTATCCGTCCGACGCGCAATATCATTGCATACCGTTGCGCCCCTTAGCGGCGGATCTCTACTCAAGCCATGTTTTTAACTGCATCGCTTCTGTTTTTCATCGTAGCGATTTTGAACCCGCTGCTGCAGCGATGTAGCAGCGGCAGCGATTTTGTTCATACTCAGAGAGTCGGGGGTTCCAGCACGTGCTGCTCCGAGGAGAAAAAAAATCTTCCAGAAAGTGACTCAGAGTCTTCTTCCAGGAGAGGCACCCAAAGGCGGACTGCGCTGTCTTTGTGATCGGGCTCCTTATATACGTGCTGAGCCATATATGCGCCGGGTCAGCTCTGAAGCGATCGACCAACGTGTTCAATCATGGGCACTGTGGTTCGTTCGTCATCCAAACTTATCGTAGTCGAATCAAAAGCGTATCGTGGCCGAGTGAAACGGCTATGATTGACGGCTTGTGCTTCTCACTTGGACGACGATTGGGCCATGTGGCGCAAGGAAATTACGTGGCCTTATTGTCGTCCAACCGCTTAGTAGTCGAATCGAAAGCCTATCATGTCCGAATAGGACCCCCGACTCTCTGAGTAGTGTATAGCTTCACGGGTGATTGAAGAAATTCAACCAATCAGTGAAAATAATGACTGGTAGTTATCAATAGCACGTTTCTACTCGTAAACGCTGACATTGTCATGTGAAAGGATCAACGTTCACTTGACGAAACGTGTCATTCGCTGGAAATCGCTCCATCGCTGCCATTCCGGCTGCGACGGAACGATGCTCAGTCATCATTGAGAATCGCCCTCCAGCAGCGAAGCAATCTAATATAGGGATTTTGACGCCGAGACCCAGCGATGTAGGACGTTTGCCACGAAGCGATCACAATTGGAGCGCCTTGCCATTACGCGCAATGAAAAAGGAACAGTTGTCCCTCGCATGGCCACAGCGACCAGGTGCAGTCAAAACATGGCTTGAGAGAAACCATCGCTTGGAGCGGGACCGCCTTCTCCCAATGGGTGGCTCGGTCAGCGGTCGAAATGCCACCGCAGTCCCCGTCCGGTTGGAGTAGCAGCCTCGGCTGCTGTTCAGTATCTCTCAGGGCGACAGCGGTGCCATCGCGAGAGATTGACAGACGCAGGATTGGTTGTTCTTCAAGTGATAAAGTGCGGGTCCTCCGAACTGTGGGTGTAAAAATCGGTTCGTCCCGCGGAGACGAGCACTTGGCATTTCGAGGCCACTTCTGAGTGGTGAGTTTGGTAAATTCCCAGGACGACAATGTTGGCGGCCGAGGGGATCGCCCCATGGCCCACGGCGAAGAAGGCTTCCGCATTTTAGTCCATGCCGGGATGGAATTCTAGTTGTGGCCTGCAGGCTGTGACAAGTACCCAATCCTCTTAAGAAACCTCATCCTCTTGAGAAAAAACCGAAATAAAGAAAAAATGGCAGTTGAGAAAGTCTCGAAAGTCGCCCAGACGGCAACCGCGATCCGAAATGCAACCGAATATCGCTTATGGGCGGAACCGCGGTCGCCTGGAGAGTGGCTTCTGTCGCACGAGTAGATGCACTCGGAGTGGAGAGGCAGCGTCACACGAGTTGCTTTTCGGTCTCGCTGCGAGCCATGGGTCGTCTGAGTAATCGGGCCCTCAAAACGGGATAATACTTCCAGCGACGAGACGCAATATTCACCATCAATATCGATCGGAAATCTATGCCCAGCATGCACAGTCCCTTTCTCTGGTCGGGAGAATTATGATCTCCGCTTCACAAGTGCGCATGGAACTCGCCAGAACAAAAAAAAAATGCTGTTCTCGCGTTTTGAATATTTGATGCGATTCCTCTCCCATAAAAAGAGGATTTCGAGAGACTCTCCCTTTCTCCGTTTATCAGAGAGGCTATGTAGAAACCTTCAGCAAGACATGAAATTTTACTCCGTATTGAATGGAAGGTGTTAAAGGCAGTGTTCACGATAAGAATAGTTTTTCTGCTTCTCCGCCTATCTTGAAGACGGTCCCACGCTGATTCCAATGATGTTTTTGGAATCGTACAAGATCTTCTGGCAACGGAGTTATGGTCCCTCAAAGATTGAGCTTAGGAAACATGGTGGACGAGTTGTCCGAGGCTTATAACTTCCGTCTTTTGCAGCCGATGTATGCGAGCTTACCTGAGTAGAGAGAGAAGTTGGGAATAAAGGGAAGAACGGGGCAATTGATCGGAAACCATCGCTCATCTCACAATCTCGAGCATTCATTTGTTCACGTCGGTGGGCGTGGAAAGTGCATCTGGGGTGTGACGAGCTGACGGGTGTCCAACTTTGGGGCCGTAGGGGACCTTTCGAGCTCATTTTCTTAGTTTTTTTTAACGTTAGGGTCGCGCTAGGCCTCGCTGCTGCCGATCTCTACCAAAAATTCGACATGGTTTTTATCGTGGACACTGCCTTTAAAGGCATGACTCGGGATAAAAACGTTTGTTATGCTATTCTCATGAGAAAGAAGCTCTGACCATCGCAAAAAAAAAAGACTAAAAAAAGAAAAAAGCCGAATGAAAAAAATGCACAGGAAACGGAAACTACGGCTAATTACGTCAGTCCGCCCGCGCCCTTCCAACTAACGAGGTTTTCATAACTGTTGGCTTTGTCGTCATTCATTCCATTTTCCGGATGGGGAAGCCGCGACTCTCCTATGATAGCTTTGTCGTAATAGGTGAACAGTTGTTTTTGAGAAAGCGCGTTAGTAGAAATGAAGAAACTTCCGCTCCGCTCTCAAGACAGCGAGGTAATAGCTGCGTCCCGGCTTCTTAGAGATAGGACGTAAACCATAACTACTTTAAGTGACCATTTGCTACTTTAACAGCAAAATAAAAGAGGGCAAAACAAGCCGGGCGCGGGAAGACACCCAGAGTTGGCCGTTCTAGCTGGTTCTTAACCGTTCTTTCCCCGACTTAGTATTTATTTCTCCTTTTTGATTACCAGACCTACATTCCTTCTCATGAGAATATCACGTAGACCTTTTTTATTGCGAGTCCTGCCTACAATAACGTAAGTCTGTTGTATGCGTGAAGACATAATACACGTGTGAGAACAATCCAATGTTTCGACGACATTTCAGTTTGTGTATTTGCTGTTGTCTTAGTCATCACTAATTAGGGTACTGCACGAGGTGTGGGCTGGCCAGTTTTGCTCAGACTCCCCCTAGGAAACTTGGTAGGTCAATTGTTGTTCATTCTCTCCCCCACCCACACTTAGAGTTGACATGTTCAAACAGTTTACCCAGCAGGTTTGCCTCTAACGTTTAATTGCAGTAAAATTACTCTTGTCGTATCCAAATGGTAAAAATAAAATTGTCAAATGGTTAGAAAAAAATCATAATTGAAAGCTTGAAGCCAATGCTCTTCAAAAAAGTCGAATCTTTGAAAGGACGAGAGCACAGCAGAACTGAGCTTATCGCATTTATGTAGAGAAGAGTTGAATAAGCAAACATATATGTAACTGGTAACAGCCTGTGCTGTGAAATAAGATGCGGATGTTTGAGGGAGAATCCGATCCGGCCGGAAGTCCATATTTTTGCGAATTACGAGTCAGCGACAGTAGGACTTTTTAGTCGAGCGTGGTCGGCTCACCCTGCATTCAAAATCTCACCGTCTGAGATCGTCTCTAAACGGTGCTACACTTTCTGCGTAAACGTCAAAGAAAAAAAAAGTACAAATCCCTAAAAAATAGGTTTTTGAATGGTTATAATTTGAGTAGTAAACAAGTTATCCGGACAAATCCCAGCTTTAAGAAACTAGACTTTATACCCTACCGTTTGAAACCTTCCCCACCTTGAAGAGTGCCTTTGGAGAAAACTTACCTGGTGTGGGTTCTTCTCTAAAATGCACTGTGGGCCCGCAGATCGGGCCCCACCTAAGTACTGAGAAAACACGAATATTGGCGCAGAACTCATACTGAGAAAAATATCTTCAAAAACACTCTCCAGGGGGCGGTAGGTTTTGAACGGTAGCATACAAAGTGTTGGCTAAGATATTTCCGGGTATCTCATTTAGAACTTGAGTTAGTGCAGTTTTAAAACCCTAGTTTAGGTTCGTGGACAGGGATGTGCGGCAATTGCCGTTTGCCGGCCATTTTTGGACGATTTTTGTCTATTGTCGTTTGCCGTTTTTCTTCTCACTTTTCGACAAAATTCGGCAAAAAGTGCGCAATAGATAACAAACGCCGCGATTAGGACACGCATTGTAAACCCGATAAGCCTTGCAGCGACCAGCTCGAATGTAGAGGGACAGACTATACGTAATCTAAAACTTCAAGCCAGTTGATGTAATCTGCCTTGCGGTCACGTCAAAGCAATTGCTAGTACTGTAGTGTCACGCTCGTCCGGGCCCTCTTGTCTGGAAGAGCACCGAATTCCCCACCCCCTGCTTGTTGGGGCTTGAGCGATTACCGTGTGGCTCTTCGGGACAAGAATTACCATCCTGAACATTTCCAGGAGAGGGCACAAGGGTTCAGAAGAACGCCGAATGGCTCAATTTCTTTAAAATATTTTTCAAAGCGTCGTGTAGAGGATGTTGAACTTCACTGGCAGTTTGTGGGCTTATGCTTTTTGCCATCTGCTATGCTCACACTTGCGCCGAGAAACATGCAACCAAGTTGAGAGTTGGAGTTCTGAGTTGAAAAAGTGGGAGAGGGTGTAAACGGCGTGGAGAACTTCCGTTTTGATTAAATTCACTGCTTGACTATAAACTGGATGCACGAAGGCGGGGGTGATCAGTTGGGAACAAGGGGTGGCGTACAGTTTGGGAAGGAGGTGGTTTGAGGTAATCGTGGTTTTTCAGGAGTCGTATTTTTTGAAAGCTTGAAAAACTGCTCAATTGTATTTGAATTGTCTGCGCGCAGTTGGGAAGAAATTTGAAAGGTTGGAGGGGGAGAGATGCCAAAGATGGAGCAGTTTTTCAGGAACGCTTCCAAGACTGTCCCAAAAAGTGCGTTTAATTTGAATTCGTCCACGTAGTTATCTTCTATCTATATAAGGTCAAATACTAAACACACCGTGAGGCACGCCGAAGAGTACACCGCGAACTCTGAGAAAGTTTGCCTCGGCTGTGCCAGGATAGTAATCGACCCTCAACTGTGCTGCGAGAGTTACGCGGTAGTGTAGCAGCGGCTCCGCAATCATCACTGTGCCGATACGATTCTGTTGCAGTGCTTTGAGCCTCGACAACACCACGACATTGCCACGATAGTACCGCAGCGGTACCGCGTTAAAACCACACCGGCTCCGCGAGGATACATCAGTGAGCCCGCGTCGACTACGATGCACTGTCCTGTTATTTTCGCCTGTTCAATCACCCAAGTTTCATTACCCACGTCCCGTATCTCCTTGCCCGCAGTAACGGGGATACCCTCTGTTCCTATTAGACAGAGGAACTAACAACCGTAGGTGCGCATTTTGTTCGTAGGCCTCTCCCAGTTGTACTACGACTCATAATTAATTTCATACGAGTTACCCTCAGTTTGTAAAGTCCAGAGCCGCAGCGGCACTTTCGCGGAGCAGCTGTGGTGTCTGTAGGAACCTGTGTGGCTTTATCGCGGATCCGCCGCTGCAATTTCTACCAGAGAAGCGGCGCGGCTACCACGCTCGTTAGAAAATAATCACCTAAAGTAGGAGCACAGTGAGCCCTTCATCTCTTTGAATGAATTCCAAGTGCTCACCCTCTTGAAGGCAGTGTTCATGATGATCTTCGTCACCGAGATTTTCACATGAAACCATGCGTTTGCCTCCAAGTGTTACCAAAATTACGAAGAAACGGCGAGAAACGCATTAAAACGTCGTATTTCAGTGACATTTTTCTATAACATGGACTAGTTGTCCGGTTGGATGAATATGTTCACGGTGGTTGTCACCGGTAAGGAATGGGACTAGTCAAAAATGGAAGAATGTTTTAGGCAAAACAGTATTAGTTAGGGTCCAAAGGAAAGAACGAAGCAATAGAGAGTGGAGGATTGCAAAGGACGGATCCACAAGCGATTTCATTGTTACAACAAACACTTCCTGTGATACTTAAGAGGCGGGGTGATACTTAAAGATTTCATGTACTTCTGGTGCGTTTTTCTTAATTTCTACGTTATTTTAATACTGCCCGGGGGTATGTTAATCAATATAGCCAATAATCTCAAGATTGAAGATTATCGTGAACATTGCCTTTAACTTGGATTGCGCGATAACTTGAATTTTGTGAATGGAATTGAAACACGAAGCAAATGAATGACTACTGCATATTTCGAGAAAGGTTGACATTCGAGAACCTCGAAAAATTACTGTTCTTTTACCACAACATTTTTATTACCAGTGTTCAACAGAATGCTCTTTAATTTCTATTACCAGTGTTCAATAGAATGCTCATTCTGGTGCCCTTTTTTGTATCAGGTATTTTACCAACGTTAGTGGTTCAGCTTCTTGTGGTATTATTGAAACACCATTTCTTGTCTGGTTATTGAAATACCGAATAAGCATGAGAACAAAGTATTTTTAACCGGTACTTTTAGAACATTTGTATTGTTTTTGTACAAGTTTTTTTATTTTGCCGTTTGTCGATTGCCGATTGCCGTTTGCCGGCCATTTTTTGGAAAAATTTTGTCGATTTCCGTTTGCCGATGTTTCAAAATCGTTTGCCGCACATCCCTGTTCGTGGACGTTTTTTTTTTCATCTTCTTCCGCTATCAGTGTAGCGGTCTTCGGCGTTACTCTGAAACGGTGAAAGTTATTATCGAAGGTAAATCAACCACGCTGGACTCAAATATCCTACTCCCGACTCCTAGTTCTCGAAATTTTCGACTTCCGTTGGGACCACACCTGAGAAATGCGTGATCCCTTTTACGGTAGCGGTGTTCAGCCTCCATTTTAGACGGTAAAGTGATTACTTAGGGTAAATCGGCCACGCTCAACTCAAATATCAACTCTCGTGACTCATTGAAGTCGCTCGCAGAAATCATTTAGCATTTAGTAGTCAAACTTTGGGCACTTTAGATTGAGGATTCATGTCTTTATTATCATTTTGGGAACACTTTTACTATGACTTCACCCTTAACTTCCTAATTGAACTCCGTCATTCGTAACTCAGTTAGAAGAGCCTTCAAGTCGAACCGCAATGTATATTTGAATTCCATGTTGAAAGCTGCTCCTGACAGTTTTTACTCACACACAAGATGATCCAATTTGTCTACGTCCAAAGATCGGACCTTCCTTCCTTCACACTCCTCCGGAGCTCAGACCCCCGCTGTGGGTGCCCACACTCGCGCCGAACCCTAGTTAGGGCTCAAAGAAAGGAACGTAGGATTTCGAAGAGCGGGTCCACAACGAATTTCATTGTCACAACAAACAGCTCCATTGAGAGTACAGGAGCGGAGTGAGAGTACAGGATTTCATCTACTTCTGGTCCGTTTTCCCCACTTTTTCGTCATTTCGGCTTTAATCGGGGGCCAAGCAATCGATCTAGCCGAGAATATCGAAATTGAAGATTATCGTGAACACTGTCTTTAACAAATTGCCAACTGCTTTAAGAGACTACTGACCACACAACAGCAAAATGAAAGGCGGCAAAACAATCATTCAAAAAATCGTTGTTAACTGTGCGCATGCAGGCTCCCGTAATTAGCCGTTCTAGCTGGTTCCTGAGTTTTTTCTCCGACTTTTCATTTATCCTCAATTTTGTGATGGCCAGATTTACTTCTCATGAGAACATCACATGAACCGTTTCTATCGCGAATTGCCTTCAAGAACGTGAATGCAGGGTCCAGCAGACGTGGATAGCTTGTCAACGGGTGGTCGGTCAGCGGGGAGGGGTCGTACCGGGGAAGGGTCGTACAAGTTTTAGGGTAGAAACCAAAAGTTGGAGATGAAATCGGTTTTCTGGCGGAAAAACATGATTCATTAAAAAAAACTTCGTAGAGTTCGTAGGAAAGTGGTTTTTCCGGAATAAAAAAATCGCCACTGATTACAACCTCAGAAGGACTAGTTCCAAGTCCATTCAACTGTTTTTAATCCCATTGCCGGTAGAAATTCGTTGTACTTTGTCTTAAAAAAACACTAGAAGAAGTACTGTCGTAATCGGAACGAAATTCCGCTCCGCACTTGCGGACGGCCGAGGTTGGTGAACGCAGCACGATGATAACCACCGGGTACTGGCACGAGTATTACTTGTCCCAGCACGATTATTGTTATGCACTAGAGTGAGGGCTTTCTAAAAAGAGACAGAACGAACGAGTTTCGAATAAATTCGTTCATTTTTTATTCCGAACGAACGAATTTCGAATAAATTCGTTCATTTTTTATTTCGAACGAACGAATTTCGAATAAATTCGTTCATTTTTTATTCCGAACGAACGAGTTTCGAATAAATTCGTTCATTTTTTATTCCGAACGAACGAATTTCGAATAAATTCGTTCATTTTTTATTCCGAACGAACGAATTTCGAATAAATTCGTTCATTTTTTATTTCGAACGAACGAATTTCGAATAAATTCGTTCATTTTTTATTTCGAACGAACGAATTTCGAATAAATTCGTTCATTTTTTATTCCGAATGAACGAATTTCGAATAAATTCGTTCATTTTTTATTTCGAACGAACGAATTTCGAATAAATTCGTTCATTTTTTATTCCGAATGAACGAATTTCGAATAAATTCGTTCATTTTTTATTTCGAACGAACGAATTTCGAATAAATTCGTTCATTTTTTATTTCGAACGAACGAATTTCGAATAAATTCGTTCATTTTTTATTTCGAACGAACGAATTTCGAATAAATTCGTTCATTTTTTATTCCGAACGAACGAATTTTCAATAAATTCGTTCATTTTTTATTTCGAACGAACGAATATTCGAAATTCGAATGACGAATAATTTAAGCATTCATAGCATTATCGCGCAACTGCGAAGTGAGCGGCACTAACAAGTTGAATTCTTCTTCTAGAGCTTTATTTCCACTTACAATTGGAATTAATAAGGCACGACTCATCTCTAGACCTGTACGGGCTACAACGCAAAGAATGCTACAAAATCAACTTTTCCTCTGTAGCTTAGCCTAAGGAGCTTATTCGAGGACCTAACTAACTTTGCCTGCTCCATAAGCCAGCGAGATTGGTGGAGCCGAGCTCCATAGTTATCTCCAGATGGTACTTTCGCCTCCATCGTTTAAAGGCAGTGTTCACGATAATCTTTAATTTTGAGATTATTCGCTATATCGATTAACTGGTCCCCGGGTAGATCTAAAATGACGTAGAAATTGAGGAAAACGCAACAGAAGTACGCGAAATCCTTAAGTATCACCCCGCCTCTTTATCACAGGAATTGTTTGTTGTGACAATGAAATCTTTTGTGGACGCGTCCTTTGCAATTCTTTACTCTCTATTGCTCCGTTCCTTCCTTAGAGCCCTAACTGATTCTGCTTTGCATGAAATATTCTTCTATTTTCGATTGACACAGTTTTCCTCCGCTGACAACTACCGTGAACATGTTCATACAACTGGACAACTGGTCCAGGCCAGAGATTAATGTCACTGAAACACGACGTTTTAATTCGTTTCTCGCCATTTCTTCGTAATTTTGGTAACACTTGGAGGCCAGCGCATTGTTTTATGTGAAAAACTCGCGGATGAAAATCATCGTGAACACTGCCTTTGAATGAGAGGTGCAGAGTTCTGCTGGAGCCAACAACGGGGTTCGGCTCTACCGACCTGGCTGGCTTACTCTGAGAGAATCTTTTGCGCTAGTACCGTGATGCTCCCGTGATTCGCGTACGTTCCGCGATATTTATCCAATCGACTCATCCGTTGACATTCTCGTTCTCATGCCGTGATAATACCGCGATCGTTGAGAGGTTTACCGCGCTAATACCGTGGTGCATTCGCGATCCGCGATGGTACCGTGATCGTCTCCCCCCGCTCCCGCGTTCTCATGTTGTGCAGATTTGTTAAGCAGCGCGAAATGCGGTGAGGGCAATTCCTTATAGCTTCGTGTTGATCTGATAGGCAGCACTCGCTCGGGTGAAACATCGAGAGGGCCTGGATGCGGTACCATCAGAAGGCTGGAAGAATCTCGCGATCGTCTCGCGATAGTTCCAAGCTCGGTTCGTCGCGGATCCGCGATGTAACGCCCCGAATACGTCAATGTATAGACGCGATTCGCCGAAGGATCGAGAATAGTTTTTCAAACTGGAAGCACAAGTTGTCGCAGAATTCTATCTCCAAGCACAAAAAAGTTATGGACGAAAAACCGTCAGTGACACCCACACAATCTTGAAAATGACTTGCATGAATGTTGGGTGATTTTCATTCTTTTTCGAGGCGCGTACTGGGGGGGGGGGGGAAGATCGGAGTACGGGGCGGAGTTTATTGCTCCGTCGGCCAATCGACAGACGTCTTTCCACCACTTAAAGGCATCGTACGCGCAGGAAACCGTATATAATTTTGTATGTTTTTGTGTAGCTTGGCCTCTGTATTAAACGAAAATGTCGAAGGCGCCCACGAAAAACTCCCATTTGTGAAGAAAATTCATTCGGAACACATTGTAAATACGAATTTGAATTTCGCGCCAAAATCGTTTTTGAGGTTTTTCTGCATTTAGGGGCATCGTCACTGTTATTCTCGAAGTTTTTCTACATGTGGAGTTTGTGCCGTAACTGTTTTTCATGTTGTCTGCCGGTCGGATCAACATTCTATGAAAAAGTGCTAGATGACTGGTGAGAACTGGTGGCGGATCTTCATCTTCAACCTCTTCCAACCTCATAACCCAAAGTTTCTGAAGCGCCAAAACTCACCGATGTGATCTACCGGGCTCGTTCATTAAATTGAGCCCAAAAAATGAAAATTGATTTTTAGCGCGAACGATGCCTTTAAGGCGTGGGTGATTGGTCAACGGAGGGATAAACCCCACCCCCACGTAATCCCATCTCCTCCTGTGCCTCGAGGCGTTTCACCGGTTGTCACCGGTTTTACCAATTTTCCCAATGATGGAGGTTCCCCCTTCACCTGCAGAGGTGAGGGTTGGTGGAGTACATGGCTCCACCCAACGAAGCTATGGTTGGTGTTATCATTGCCCAGCGGCATGGACAAATGGGAGTGGCCAAGTGCGATTGCCATATGGCTTCCCCTGTTAGAACCGCCCTAGTAGCCTCATCAGACGGTGTGGGGAAAAAATTTAGTTCTTGCGATCGGGAAAATGGAACAATGGAGTAATGAAGAGACTGATATCAGTCTTCAAAGGTATGTCGATTCCTTCATACATTGGAGCTGATTTTCATATTTTTTGTTAAACCAGCTCGGGTATTCAAATTGGAATAACATTCGAATATTCATCTCTGCGAATAATCGCATTCGAATAATATTCGAATATTCACCTTTCCCGAATAGTCGAATTCGAATAATATTCGAATATTCACCTTTCCCGAATAGTCGAATTCGAATAATGTTCGAATTTTCACCTTTTGCGAATAGTCGAATTCGAATAATGTTCGAATTTTCACCTTTTGCGAATAGTCGAATTCGAATAATGTTCGAGTTTTCACCTTTTGCGAATAGTCGAATTCGAATAATGTTCGAATTTTCACCTTTTGCGAATAGTCGAATTCGAATAATGTTGGAATTTTCACCTTTTGCGAATAGTCGAATTCGAATAATGTTCGAATATTCACTTTTTTCGAATATTCGAATGTTCGAATGAAAATTCGTTCGAAAAATTCGAATATTTATTCGAACTCGAATATTCGGTCCTCACTCTATTATGCACCGTACTGCAACAACAGCTAGGTTCTTTTGCTCAAATAACCACACCCAGAGAATGTAAAAAGGGGGAAACCCTGAGCGAAACAAGCTGAGACAACCGTAAAATCAATTTGTTGTGAAATGAGAACACAATAATACGCGCACGGAAACCACAATACACGAGTGCAAGGGAACAAAAACAAACAATCAGAAACCTACTATGAACACAGCCTAACAACACTGAAACAAAATCCTAAGGACTACTGCAGAGCTGCGGCTTGAGAGATTTCACGATCGCTGCGGCTGGAGAAGAGGAGAGGGTGAGGAAAAAGTATTAAAACGGCTCCGCCGCGACCCTAGTGACGAGCAGAAAGATGCAGAATGGTCGTATTCCCCATCAACGAGACCTAAAAACTTTTTCCCGCACCTTTCGTGCACATTGGCGTACAGTAGCCCGTATTTCCTCCATTGCGTAGGACTGGGCCTACCGTACGCCATAAATGGCGCAATGTAGTTCCTTTTGCCCTCCTATGGGTTTTCTTACCTGGTTTTTGTTGTTTCTTTTCATTTTTCACATCATTTTACTCCCACCCCTCACACAACTGTGAAGCTGAATTTTCCTCGGATGAGGACAGCACGACCCACCACTAAAAATAAAACTTTGAACTTCAAAAAAAGTGTCATGTGACCACAAATTGTCAATAGTTTCATATCCCAACAGGATATTAGACGGTTGGGTGAAGTTGGTAAGCTACGTTGGCAAATCGCAGGGTTTTTACCAGCACGATCCGATGGGTGGCATCCCTTCAGCAACAGAATTTTTGACCACCAAAGGCCCAGACCTTGAGGTAATTGTTTTGTGTAAAGATTTGCACACAGATTTTTCATGCAACGGAGCAGATTCGATCTCGCGAGGCAGCACGATCGATACTCCATTGCATGCTGCCGTGCCTTTGAACGGTGGGACTCTGTTCATACCCTAAGGCCTAGTGCATACTTATCGCGACAGGCGACGCGACATAATGCTTGCCATTTATATCGACTGAAAATCGATATTGCTGATATGCACTGTCGCGGTCGCGCGTCGCTGGAAGTATGCACTACACAGCGCGGCAAGGCTAAACGACATACCCCGACTTTCGCGTTCTGGATTGGGCGTGTGCCGAACTGAAAATTTGCGAATTTGTTTGTTTTCTACATTTCATCTGTTTGAATCTGGTGTATTTCAATTTACTAGTTGTGTATCTTTTTGTAGAAACGGTGTTTTCCAACGTGGTCGTCGATGATCGTCGATCGTGTAATAAATAAATAAATAAATAAATAAATGAATAAATAAATAAATAAATAAATAAATAAATAAATAAATGAATAAATAAATAAGATAAATAAATAAATAAATATAAATATATATATATATATATATATATATATATATATATATATATATATATATATATATATATATATATATATATATATATATATATATATATATATATATATATATATATATATATATATATATATATATATATATATATATATATATATATATATATATATATATATATATATATATATATATATATATATATATATATATATATATATATATATATATATATATATATATATATATATATATATATGGGGGTGTGTATACAAGTCTGTTGGTACTCGCTCGTTGGTGCCCCTGCTTCTACTAGAACCCAGCAGACGTTTGAGTGTACACAGGGAACGTTCGAGCGATATAGCGTGCACAACTATATCGCGAAAGTATCCCACACATTGCATAAAGGTGTCGCCGTCCGGCACACTATAGGCCTCTGGTCCATAACACCTTAGGATCCGTACCTAGGGAGTCATGGAGTCTTTGGCCACAAGCCACAATTTCATACCTGAACTGTCGATCGCTGTCGAGTGATATCCAAAAACTGCGCTATCCAGACTTCTGAGCTATTTCCATGCACCGTTTGCTGCTTTGCAGGAAACCCGCCTCAAGGATAGACCCGTCATCAGCGTCGGAGAGTACACCATCTACTGCGGCAACGCTGACGATAGGAGAGTGTGAGGCTGTGCAATAGCTGTAAGGAAGGATTTCAATGGTATGGTCAAGGAGTTCGGCTCAACGTCGTGTCGGAATGCATTCGTACGACTGCGGGATCACAGAGGATTCAATCTGTGGATAGTGAGTGCTCATGCGCCCACTGGAAACCGCCGAAGACAATTCGAAGGATGCGTTTTTATGAGGAACTCAATACGTTGCTGGCCAGGATACCTTGTCAACATGCTGTTGTCGTGGGGATTGACGCAAATGCGAAGATGGGACTTGATCAGGAATCGAAATTACTCGGTAAATGGTTCTACCCAGTGGAGCAAACATCGGAAAATGGCTACCGCCTTGTCGACTTTGTGAACGCAGTGGTCTGATTATTGCATCGACATTCAAGAGGAATCATCGCCGCCATCAGCTTACGTGGCAGGGACCAACCCGGCTATCTCCAGAAGAGCAGCGGAAGCAGAAGATGACAACTTTGAAGCTACAGCTTGACTATGTCCTGACGAGGAATATTCCAGTATCGGACATTCGAAGGTCTAGAGCTGTGGGATGTCGCATTCGATTCGGATCACCGTCCTGTTCTGTTGAACTTCACTGCGAGGATTCATAAGAGGAAGCGAGGGGCTCAGCCTCTCCAGAGGATTGACATGACAAGTCTCAGAGATGAAGAGTGCAGAAGGAATTTCCGACAACGCGTTTCTATTCACATCGGAGTACGGACTAAGAAGAAACTTTGCGACGCGGATTCTTTTGTCAAATGCATCCAGGACGCTTCGAAAGAGGCACTCCCGGTTGTACAGCCTAAGAAGAAGTTCGCCTACGTCTCCAGAAGAAACAACATCTACCTACAACAGAGTATGTGCTCTCCGAACTGCAGGAAACTTTCGTGGGAGGAGAAGCGTCTGAGGAGTGAAGTTGCGTCGGCAGCTTAAAAGTGACCGCGAACGAGAGTGGACGTGTAGAGCTAAGGAGTTCGAGAAGGCTTGGGGAGGAGAAGAATCCGAGGAAAGCCTACACGTTGCTGCGACAGTATAGCGGGAAGATGAAGAGATGTTCTCCTGTCTTGAACACTACCAATGGAGTTGCAGTTGGTGACGCAGACGCTGCCAATATGGAAGGATTACTTCCAGTTCACTACTGAATCGTCCAGCGCCATCAGTACCTGGTATCCCGCATGTTCAGATAGCACATTACGATGTCAGTGAGGAACCGCCGACTGAGTCTGAAGTTTTGGATTGTGTCCGGAAAATGAAGAATGGAAAGGCAGGTGGAGATGACAACATCACTGCTGAAATGCTGAAAGCTCTTCCTCCGTCTGGGATTCGTGAAATGACCAACACCATCCGTGCCATATGGATGAGCGAAAGGATACCCGATTCGTGGAGACATGCGATCATCGTACCTCTTCACAAGAAGCTATCCGTCACGGATCCTAAGAACTACAGAGGAATCTCTCTACTTCTTGTCATGTACAAGGTTTTAGAACGTATCATTCTCGAGCGACTTATCAAACATCGTGAAGGAACGACCAGAGATGAGCAAGCCGGTTTTCGACCTGGAAGATCGACCATCGACCAAGTGTTCGTCGTGAGAAGAGTAATTGAATCGTGGCAGCGGTTTTCGAAGCCATTACAGCTTGCTTTTTTGGACTTTGAAGCCGCGTTCGACTCTCCTCATCGTGATCGATTGCTCAATGCTCTGCGAGCAGATGGAGTCCCGGAAAAGTATGTTCGGTTAATCGAGGACATGAACAAAGGAACAACAGCAGCAGTTCGTACACCTGTCGGATTTACGTCAGCTTTCGAGGTGAAAACAGGAGTAAGGCAAGGAGTCGTTGCAGGACCTTTTCTTTTCAACTTCGCCGTTGATGACATCATGCGTAGAGTTGCAGAACAGTTTCCTGCGGATGTGATCCTAACACCATCAGGACGCTCCCTTGTCGACCTGGAGTACGCCGACGACATTGTGTTATTCGCTGAAAACAACGCAAAACTGCAAAGGATTGTGAACCTCGTTTCGAAGTATGCCGCAGCCTATGGACTTCGTCTTCGTCCCGACAAATGCAAGCAGATGTGGGTCTCTCAGAGGCCTTCAACTGGAGTTTGTGTGGACGGACAACGTATCGAACTGGTGGACGATTTCTGTTATTTGGGCTGTTTGCTGAAGAACGATGGTAGTTATGCAGCGGATATTCGACAACGATGTGCGAAAGCTACGTCTGCATTCAATTCTCTAACCAAGTGTTTGTGGTCTACCACCATCGCGAAGGAAGTCAAGTTGCGCGTCTACCTATCCGCTATTCGCCCTATCATGATGTACGGATCGGAGACGTGGGCAGCACCGAAAACGCAGATGGAAAGGTTGGATTGCACGGAGAGGAAGCTTTTTAGGCGTTTGCTTGGATATTTCTGGCCGCGTGTATGCCATAACGAAGATCTTCACAAGGAAATCGACGCAGTACATCAACGCTTTACACGAGGAAGGTGCCAGCATCTCCTAACGCCATCTCAAGCAGCAATGGAAAGTCGACTTCGACTGCTCCGGGCATAAACTAAGAAGAACGCCAGATCGTCTCGTACAACACGCTTTAAAAATGCTTCCAAATCCTGTCTGGAAACGGCCACCTGGGCGTAGGCGAAAGTTCTGGACGGATGTGGTTAAAGAGGATTTAAAGTCACTCGGCATTGAAAGACAGTTCAGGCGCGATGTTTCGTTTCGCAGGAAATGGAATAGTGACAGCTGGATGGAATGTGTTCAAATTGTGGCTGAAGACCGTGAAAAATGGACACGGCTGACTACTAGGACGGCACACCTCGGTGAAGATGCGGAATGACCGCGTCAGGCGAAAGCCAACCGATTAAGTCAAAGTCATATATATATATATATATGCCAATCGACGCTACATCTTAGATAACCCCCGGGTGTGCAAATTTTTATAACAATGCGTTACATTTAACAACGCTGGCACCGAAAAGTGTCGAAATTGATCGATGCAAAGCTATATGACATAGCAGAAGAATCTTGGGAGATCCTAGAGTGTTGTAGATTTGAAATGGAAAAATCACCGTTTCATGAAATCTATTCAACAGTAGATTAATAGAAACCTTTTCGAAATGCCACGTAGAACTAGATTGTCGTACTGCGAAAGAGCTCAGATTAATGTTATGAGCCATATGGGCCTCAGTATTCGATCTATGAGCCGAAGATTTGGATGAACTCGAGGTGGATTGGATAAACGTAAGAAACCCACTTTTTTGATTGTTTTCTCGGACGAAAAAAGTTGAACTTAGACGGGCCTGATGGATTCAATTCGCACTGAAGAGATCCGCACAAGGACCCACTCCCGTTCTCGAAGAGGAACTTCCGAGGAGGAAGTTCGATGTGTTGGGCAGCATTGAGCTGGTACGGCAAGCTAGACATTGCCTTCGTTTCTTGCAGTATGAACTCTGCAGATTACCAGACTGTGCTAAAAGATCACTTCCTGTTTTTTTAAAGATGCAACCGCCTTGTATCCCAACAGGACATGCGTCCATTCACGTACTAAGAAGGTCGACGCTGGATTGATTTCAGACCAATCATGTCGATTTGCTTGAATGGCTCACCTGTTCGCTGAGCCTCAACCCGATGGAAAATTTATGCGGTATACTTGCATATACGCTTGTGGCAAGCAGTACGAGTCCGTAGCTAAACTGAAGAGAGCTGTTATCGGCGAGTGGGTCGCGACTGAAGGTGGCGTTCTCAAAAACTTAGTAAACAGTATTCGGATTATTCGGCGATTATTAATTCGGATTATTTGGCGATTCAAAACCAAACAGATTATTCGGCGTTATCCTGCGCCAGCGGAACTCCATTGACTAGTGGATTAATGTTATTGATTGTTAATGATATAAACCGATTAGTACAGAGCCTGTAAAACTGAAGTTTTTGCTATATCCTCTGCTATGCCATATAGTTTTGCATCGGTCAATTTCGACACTTCTCGATGCCAGTTTTGCGAAATTCGACGTATTCTTATGACCCAGGGGTGCTGGAAGGTGCTGCGTCGAATGGCATTTGCAACTTTTCTGCTTAGTTTACGCTAAATCCAGAACCGCGAAAATCGGGGTATATCATCTAGTTTTGCAGCGCAGTGTAGGCCTAAAGAGCTGGCTGATTGCGAAACCTCTACAGTTCTCAACGGAACCGCTACAATGGCTGTACCATTGTTGAAGAGCCCTCAAAGCCAGGATCATGAGTATCACACATGTTTCGCACAAAGTTGGGTTTGAAGCGAGTTATTGAAAAGGGTGAAAAGATGCAAAATCGCGCCCTCGCGCGCTTTCTGACCAAAATCCTACGAGCGGTAGTGCCTAATACTCTAAGAATTACAGTTCACCTCCGCACTGCCGTTCAGTCCGCAAAGTGCGCGCTGATTGCAAAAGCGTGCTGCGGCGCGGTTGCGAGTATCCTCAGACAAGGATGTGGGATCACCCGGGTGAGATCAAACCAGCGCCAAAGGCGAAAGCCGCCCGGGTGACCCCATGTCTCTGTCTGAGGATACTCGCAACCGCACCGCAGCGCGCTTTCGCAATCAGCGCGCACTTTGCGGACTGAACGGCAGTGCGGAGGTGAACTGTACAGGTTATAAAACGGCGGAATTCACATGGTTCCTACACTTGCTGGTGCGGAGCTGAGGTTAGAGACAGTGAGAGAGCGGAGAGCAGACGGAGGCCCAGGCCTCGCCCGCGCCGCTCGCGCCTTGATTCATGTGAATTACGACGTTTTATCGAGGGTAAAACTCGAAATTTCGTGGCAGGTGTGCCATGCTCGTCGTCTCAGGTAATCCACCGCGGAAACATCTCCTTAAATATACGTTACTGCATTTTTTGAGTACTAGAGTTATAAAAACTTATAAAGGTTAAACTCAATTATTCTTATTGTTATGATATTGTTTGCTGTGGCTCTAATGTGAGACAAACTCGTTATCCTATCACGTCACTCCATTTATTATGCATCAGTACCAAAAATAAATTACATTAGCAAGGTTGGCTCACAAGTTGCATCATATGTATTATGGACTGTGACTGCAATGGCGTGTAGGTGAGTATTGTTTCTTGCTATCAAAAATTGAACAGTACACATTCTAATATCAAGCCACTGGAAATTATTCTGCTGAACTTCTGTACAATTTAGAACATATTGGAAAATTTCGATAATGGATAGAAAAGGCCAAATCCGAAAAAGCAATTTATTGGGGATTCTCTTGCCGTGAGAGTGCTAGTGCGGCTTCTTCCTATACCTCGCTTATTCGAGAGCTCGCTTTTGAAAGGTGTCCCATAGGGTGGGTCTACTTCACATCTATGTGCAAGTCTCAGATTTTGTCCCTGAGGCTGGACTGTGCTTTGAAAGGCGAATTACTACCGCCCCTGATGTTTGAACGATATCTCAGTCTGAGTACTTGCTGTTTTCTTCGTTATTATACCTAATGATCCCGTGCGAGAATCCGATTCTGTGAAAGCACCGAATCTCTTCAGAGGTAACGATCACTGAAGCGTAGAGTTGTTTACACTATGACACCTTCGATATGTGTTGGCGCTTCGGTTACGGTGATTGTAGTTTTATAAGAAAGGTATTAAGTCTTTTTCCGCAATCATTCTGGCCCTTTGGGGGGGGGTGTGGCTTCTTTGTGGCTCTTGTAGTACAAATATTGACAGTACGCACTTCAGTATCCCTTAGGCTTGTCTCGGGTGGGGTGAATAAAGGGTGTTAAGAACCAATCGTCAAATATTCAATTTATGTAGCTAGCTATTTTGAGATCCCTTCGACGGTGATTTTTCACTGGGTATACCGCGTGGATTTTACCATCCCATCAGTTCTCTTGGAAGCAGCGTTCATGATGAGCTTCGCTTCCGGGTTCTCCATAGGAAATGGAATGTCTAGCACGTAATGTAGCAGCGACCATAAGAAAAAACACATACATGATCGAACACGTTTTTCTAATTCAGAGTAAAGCCACATTCAAAGGCATCGTACACGATGAAAACCATATTTGAGTTTTTGTCTTTTTCGTGTTGTTATATCCCTTCAGTGACTAAAGGTTGCAAAAAGCCCCTGAAAAAGCGTCAACTTTTCAAAAAATCCCTTTTAATAGAGTTCAAAGTAAATTTGAATTTCGCGCCGACATCAAGTTGGGATAGTTGCGCGGAGAACGCAAGGAACAACTCTACGATTCGTTTCTTGGCGCAGCGCTGGAGGCTTTTGATTTCCTACCAAAAAACAAAAAACATACGAAATTAAAATGGGTTACTAATCTGCTGCGTCCGTTGCCGTCAGTTGCTTCCGATCGATGCCGAATGAGAAATCGACTGGCGTGTGCATTGTGCCCCACGACGCGTCAAGGCGGTTCCGCCGGCACTAACCGCGGAGTTTTGTTCCTTGTAGCAACGGATCGACCCCAAGGCCGGCCCCCCAGACCCAGGAGTTCGTTTTGAGGTAAGCGAATCCTAATTGAGAGGCGATTTTGAAACTTCTGACTTTCGGAGTGGCATTGTCATGGCCCGCCCAATAGTCCGACTGAGCGCAACAGCTGGAGCATGGTTTTCATCGTGAGCGATGCCTTTAATTAGTATTCATCAATGAGTAATATTCATCACTAGTTGTTAAACGTGAAACATGTGAAACGGAACTGGACTAAACATTTCTCTGTCGGCATCAGAAAAAAAATTGTGGGTATTTGCGATTTGTGGCTCAAAGGCAGTGTTCGCAATGAAAAAAGTGTGTTTCAGTTTCCACTAGGAATGGGTAGTGGAGGGGCACACTGTAACGATGACGTCGAAAGAACGCATGAAAACGAGCCACTAAGACCCAAAGAGAGCCCGAAATCGCCATTTTGAGCGCAAGGCAAGCCCCAGAAGCGCTATGCCCGCTCTCCGACGTGGACAAATGGAAACTCGAGATGGTGAGATGAACGATGGTTACCGATCAATGGCCCGTTCTTCCCTTCATTCTCAATTTCTCTCGCTACTCAGGTCATCTCGCATACATCGGCTGCAAAAGACGGAAGTTAGAAGCCTCGGACAACTCGTCCACAGTTCTTCCCTTGCTCAATTTTTGAGAGACCATAACTCCGTTCCCAGAAGGGGTTGTAAGATTCCAGAGACATAGCTGAAATCAGCGTGCGACCCTGTTCAATATAGGCGGAAAAATAGAAACACGATTTGTATCGTGAGCTTTCCCTTAAGCCCATCCAGCCCACAAAGGTCCATTAACAAGACCTGAAGTGGTTTCGAGTTCAATGATGAAGATCATTTCTTGAGGGAACTGATAGCTGATGCCAATCATTTTCACACGGATGAGATCACTTACATGTTGTGGTGGAAGCTCGCTGTTGTTTTCCGTCTAATGAATCTCGTAGCCACATGATTGCATTTGCAACAACCAAAACGGTCTTCATAAGGTCCAAGACTCTTAAATTCCAAGACTTTAAAAGCAGTGTTCACAATTAATATCATAATCAAGTTCGACTCAAAAAGGGGTTTGTTCGGTCGTGAGTTAATGAACAGTGAAGAAATGCGAAGAAAAGCGCTCAGAATAAGCTAAAATAGCGGGTTCTAACCTAGGTACAGGTTTTGGCTACGGAAGAGCTTACGCGCCGTACCAGTTTCAGCAAGCGCGCGCTAATGGCGAAATGTGCGCGAATCGATCAGGATGGACGTGGCGGTGTTGCTTGGAAATTTGCCATCGAAAACGTCCGCGACGCCACAAGTTCGTTAGAACGGCAGGCGGGGCGGGTCAAACATGCGTACTGGAATAACGAATATTTCACTTCGCGGCCGTTTTTATCGATATCTGACCTATTTTCTCTGCTTTCTTCGGCCCTAACCCCTCCAGCATCCGCCAGCGTAGTGTTTTCCGAAATATAGAGGGGGCGATTGCTGTAGGTTACATTACGCACCTTCAAAATTCTTATTATGACGTTTAATTGAAGAACCACAACAGTAACCGTCATTCTGTTCTCGAGCACAACTATATGTTATGAGGAAAATTCATGAATGCATCGCGCGTTCATTGTGAACTGTCCAGGGCTCGAAAAAATTTATGAGTTAATTACCTTATTCCACGTGACTAGCTTATTAGTTCGTACAGGAGCGCGTAGGTGCTAGGGGTGCGATTCGCAACAATTACAGGACAAAGGATCAGAGCATTTTTGTAATTGACTTTGACGCACAATGCCGACGATAAGGCCGCTCGAAAATGTAATTAGTTAAGTTTCAAATACCTAAATTAGATGGGACGTCTATATTACACTAGCGATTACCTGTGTACATATGCATTATACTGTACACAAGCGAAATTTTCGAAAAAATTTCGAAAGATTTTTCGAAATTTTTTTCGTTCGTTTTCGTTCGTTCGAAAATTCGTCGAACGGATTTTTTTCAGATTCCGTTCGTTCGAAATTTCGTCAAACGAAATTCTTTCAATTTTCGTTTGTTCGAAATGTTTTCGAACGAATTTTTTTTCATTTTTCGTTCATTCGAAATTTTTTCGAACGAAAATTGTTGAATTTTCGTTCGTTCGAAATGTTTTCGAACGAAATTTTTTTCATTTTTCGTTCATTCGAAATTTTTTCGAACGAATTTTTTCGTTTTTCGTTCGTTCGACATTTTTTTCGAAATTGTATAACTATAATATGCAAGCATTCCTCGACACTGCGCTCTTCAACCCCTTCCTACAATCCTACAATTTTCTTCCCCTCGACATGTTGTAAAAATGAACATACATCGTTTACCTTTGCTGGTGATCTACTAATACCTTTGCAGATTCTGCTAAACAAAGGGCTACTTGCCGAGATTTCACTGACGGATGAGGTATCCCACATAAGCACCTGGCCCCTGCAGCGCTGTCATTCTTAGTCAAGCGAGAGATGTGTTTAGTCAGGCATTGCAACCGATGAGGTGCACCCAGAACAAGCCTAAAATACTTCTGACTACCTGGCTGGAACTATGCATTTTAACCTGTGTGAGAGAGTTTCTTGCCTCAACAATTTCTCAAACAGAATATCTGTCCGCCTCATATGTTGTCGAAAACTTCCCGATGCTTCTGTCGGAATGTGAATTGAAGGTAGCTGTTGCTTTCTCAAGCGAATAGGATTCTGATCCGCATATCAATATCTCAGGCAATCGCCGCATTAAATGCGTGTGGAATACGCATTCAACTCGAAAACAAGGCGGTTCCGAGCACATTCAGGGAACGTGCTGCTTCAGGAGCACGTGCTCCTATTGTGCTTTGAAATACAGGACGTCCTCCAAAAAATAAAACGTTCAATGTTTGCATGATACTTGCAGGATACCCATCCAACTGGATGACGAATCGATTTTCCAAAAAAAGGAAGGCATACGACGCACTCTTGAGACGGGATTAAGGGGTCAGCAGCGTCACCGGTCCAATTACCCAAGTTCGCGGTACTTGACCTACGCTGCCGCTGGAGGCTTCGTCCAACCGCTGGCTGCCCCAGATGGAGCTCGGCGGGCTGATAGAGTCGTATGACGGTGTGCCGGCCGCGTCGCGTGTCGGTGTGCTGCTACGATAGCGCTGGACTACCTTGCAGCACGTGATTCTGCAGGTAAATTTTGCAGCACGTGCTGCTGTTTGGAGCACGTGCTCCTGCGACAGAGCCTTTCGATGGGTGTGGTCACTAGAGTTGAAAGCATATTGAACACGCATTGAATGCGGCGATTTTCTGAGATACTAAACAAATCCAGAAAATTCTCTTAACCCACAAAAACTCGACTTGGTTCAAACGTGGGATTGAGAAGAAAAAACCAGGCACGGTATCAGCGCGGATGCTGTCATTAGAGGCATAGGACTCCCAAATAATTAGTTCTCTATTTCATGCTAATCTTGTACAGAATCACACGTTAATCACAACGGTATCTATGGAATCACTCAACGCCCCTATCGCTTTTTAAAAATGCTGCAATTAGAGGGCGAAAATTTAGTGGGCGAGTTGTCTCAGTCTTGTTTCCTGTTTATTCTCAGCGGCTGAACGAGTGCGAAGCAATATGAGGAGACAGACCGGCGAGGGAGTGAGGAGCGACGACGCTGTTAAAACTCGTACATCCATTTAGGCCGTAGTTATATGTACACCGGCGGGACGATGCGGAAATAGCAAGACAACTATCACTTATGTGCGTTCCAACTAAGCTGAGGCATGCCAGAAGGAAGAGTTGTCCCAGAAAAACGCGCCGGAAGGCCGCACCGAGCAGTTATACACGCCGCAGCACTGCATACTGTATCCTGGCGGGACCTACCCTGTTGGACATTTGCCAATTTCTATCAGCTGATTATTTTTCGATCTAAATTTGTTAATATATCACCAAAACGACATAATGAGCACTGCTATGACAACAGCAATACATTTCTAGTGACTTTCTGCAATAAACAAGTGATAGAGGCGTGAAATGTCGATAAAATACAAGTGAAACGCCCGGAAATTTTTAGTCTGCAATGTTGCGTCAAAGGCGTTCAAGACGCAATATTGCAGACGAGTCCCTGATTCACGCAGCAAGCGGCAGCAATATCATTGCGGGACGTTTTCATTCAGCTGGTGTTTAACTTGGGCCTTAGCCGCTATTGAGTTCGAAAATCTGGAAATTTGGTGTGGCCCGTGTTGGCGACAGGGGTCGGGCCCGCGGTGGTCGCTTGAATCTAGCTTATTTGGAAGAATTGAGATCTCGCACTTAGCAAATGTCACACATGAGAGGTTTACTTCACATTTAAATAAAAATCACAGAATTCATGTCTGAGGGTTTAGTGTGCCTGTAAGTTTTGAAGGTCTACCATCCTTTTCTTGGGTTTGGAGGAATGCCAATCTGAAGACATATTGCATCGCAATCAATCAGGCTATCTCACCCCAATTTGATTAAAGGCAGTGTTCAAGATGATTTTCGTCCCCGAGATTTTCCCATAAAACAATGCGTTGGCCTCCAAGTGTTACCAAAATTACGAAGAAACAGCGAGAAACGCATTAAAACGTCGTATTTAAGTGGCATTTTTCTATAACATGGACTAGTTGTCCGGTTGGATGAACATGTTTATGGTGATTTTCACCGGTGGAAAGTTGGGTCAAACGAAAATAGAAGAATATATCATGCAAATCAGGATTAGTTAGGGCCCTAAGGAAACAGCGAAGCAATAGAGAGTAGAGAATAGCAAAGGACGGGTCCTTAAAAGATTTCATTGTCACAACAAACACTTCCTGTGATACTTAAGAGGCGGGGTGATACTTAAGGATTTCGGGTACACTTCTGGTGCGTTTTTTCCAATTTCTACTTCATTTTAGTTCTACCCCGGGGCCACTTAAAGGCAGTGTTCTTGATAAGAATCGTTCTTCTGTTTTTTGCCTATCTTGAACACGGTCCCATGCTGATTCCAATGATGTTTTTGGAATCGTACAAAACCTTCTGGGAACGGAGTTATGGTCTCTCGAAAATTGAGCAAGGGAAGAACGGTGGACGAGTTGTTCGAGGCTTGAAACTTCCGTCTTTTGCAGCCGATGTATGCGAGCTGACCTGAGTAAAGAGAAAAGTTGGGAATAAATAGAAGAGCGGGGCTATTGATCGGAAACCATCGCTCATATCACAATCTCGAGCATTCATTTGTTCACGTCGGTGGGCGTGGAAAGTGCATCTAGGTGTGACGAGCTGATGGGCGTCCAACTTTGGGGCCGTAAGGGACCGTTCCGAGCTCATTTTTATTAGTTTTTTTCCAACGTTAGGGTTGAGCTATACCCCGCAGCTGCCGATCTTCACCAAAAAATCAGACATGGTTTTTATCGTAGACACTGCCTTTAATCAATATAGCGAATAATCTCTAAATTGAAGATTATCGTGAACACTGCCTTTAATGGAAAAATTCTGAGATTCATAGGTATTTGTGAAGTAGACCCACCGTGTTTAACACCGGTGAAGAGCGAGTTCTCTATTCCTTCGAATGAACGGAAGAAGTCATTTTGTCACGCCCCTTTACATGACCTTACGAGCTCAACAGTGGTGGGACGAGCGATGCTTTCCGATCAAAATCTTTCCGAAGAGCAGATCGTTCTTTCCTTTATTCTCAGCCTCTCTCTCCGTTCATGTCCGCTCACAAACAGTCAGCATGGATCCTAGTGATACTTTGCGTTCCCTATTGAAGGTTGGCGCAAACACTCGGTGTTAGATGCTATCACATAAGTTCACCGAGTTCGCGCCAACCTTCAATGGGACACACAAAGTATCACTGGGATCCATGCCGACTGTACATCGGTTGCAAATGACGAAAAATGCAAGCTTTGGACAATTCGTCCACCATAATTTCGCCGCTCAACTCTGTCAATTTGTGAGGGGCCATAATTCCGTTTTCAGGGGGGTTTTCGCGCGATTCCAGTGACGTCGTTGGAATCAGAGTGGGAACGTCTCTGGGAGGTTAAGAAAATCTCGAAAGACATTTTCAGGGTGTACTGTGGATTGTGAAACTTGATCCAATTGATTATCGGTTGTCTTGTCAACAACTCCTTCTGAACCTATTATTTGTGTGGCTGGGAACTGATAGACCGGCGATACCGGATCGCTCAAGAAGGTCACCCTGGTTTAACTCCTACGCTTTCCAAGGCGTTGGCTTCTATAGGGGGTCGTAGTGGCCAACAATACCGCCCGCGACTTTGGGAAAAGCGGCGTTTTCTGCACATTTTCGCGCCGCAAAGTGCCACTTTGTCATAACTTCGTTCGAAGTGGTCCGTTTGGGTTACTATGTGCATACTTAGATTCACCATCGAGAGCTCTTCATTTTGAGTTCACACATGTCTTACCCTGCAAACAAGGCATATAGGGTTAACAGAATCAATCGAGTGTACGAAAACTGAAGCTGGATATCAAATTGGTACAAATATTTGATTCCATATAAACATTACAGATTAAGGACGAATTATATACGAGTATGTTAGATCAATTTATGGATGTGGCGAACGTGTAAATCAATGTTTTTTTAGCCGTTTCTTCGCCTTGACAGACACAGTAATCGTCCTTCGCTCGGGCTCAAAATGCCCGCGATCGCAACTACTCTCAATTTAAACTCTTTTTAAACAGAAAGGACCTATCTGGAGGTTTGTACCTTCTAGCGCCACCTCGGTGATTTTGGTTTTGAAAAACGACCCCAGATCACCGACGTACCGTTCTCGGCTCAAACGGGACCAATCGACCTGAGACTGAGCCTACATCTTTACTTTCTGATCCTCTCCTCCTACGTTGCTAGTTCCTCAAGCAGCGTACTTTCAACAATAGGGGGTCTCTACGGCCTTAGAAAGATAAAGGATTGTTATTGCGTATCGTATCATGCGTTTCGGTTTTTGAAAAGAAATTAATCCTATAGCATTGTGTATAGTATGTTTCAGCCTTTTCCTTCACCTTTACACACGGACAGACATTTAATACCAAATGCACGTGGCTCTCTTTTTTATTCCCACTTTCTTAGTGAGCTCTATATTTCCTGGGTCACAAAAACATTGTCATAGATCTCACATGAATGTGTTCAGTGGGGTTTGATAATATTTCTTGAAAACAGCTTCTAGAAAAGAGGATTTTCCAAAACACTGCCGGCTATTTTTGGTTGCTAATTAACAAAAACGTTGCACAATCGTTGAAGATGTCAACACATTTTTCTCCAATGAGCAGAATTCATAGGACGCATCAGTGCACACTCGACATCTGAGGCGCATGATCAAAACTACTGCGTCCATTTTTTTCGCAGATTGCAAAGTGATACTGCAAAGCGTGATTCTAATCTGACATTAAGATCACATTTTTCTACTTTTCCACTGAACTTCAACTTTGAGTTACCTATCGGAAGGTTCGGGTGAGCCTTATTCTTTCTTCATAGATGCTTCAATGAATAAATAGAGTCTCCGCATTCGAATAAGTCTAATGAACGGACGGGCTGCGATGGTGGATTGTCGCGCACGAACGAAATCTAAAAAGGTTTATTTATGCCCTCTGCCTCCAACCTCACCTTTTTGACCCCTGTTCTCGGCCACCATAACCTGAACAGATCAGAAATACTATTCTAGATGAACTTCGGTGTCTTCATAAGTCTTCTACAGAGGGACATAGTGTTGGGAACCCGTGAGATTGAATATTTATCGGCGAGAAGGGTCTGCTCGAGTTGCGTTTCGTTCTCTTGTATAAAAATAAGGGGGAGGGGCTAGAACATGCTAGAATTATCCCAGAACCGGAATGGGGAAAATTCTTCTAATTAAAAATACCAAAAAAAGATATCAAAAGTTTACTTAGGTAAATACATAGTATATCACAGAAATGTTACACAATATTGGGAGATCGTATAATTTTCGGAGAAAAATTCCTCAACTTAGGGAGGGTCGTAGTTCTTTCGAGACCCTTGCCAACGGGCTGCTAGACCCTGTCAAAAGTCGTTTTATCAGATTGTATCGACGGGTTCATGCACTGTGAATGCATCGTGGCAGGGGACATATACTGTGTATACAACAGAGTGAACAAACTCATGGTCCGCCACTGGTCCCCCGCAGGCTCTCTACTACGGTAATCAGAGCGGGTCACGGTCGGCTCAGAATGCGTCGATTACCGTAGCAGAGGGCCAGTAGAGGACCACCTCCGAACCATGAGTGTGCGTACTGTGTTATAAACTGAGTATAGTAGAAGTGTACTCCAAGTTATGATCTAGAGTTTTTTCTTAACATTATTTAGAGGTGCTTAAAGGCACAGTCCAACCTCAGGGATAATTCTTGATATCATGGTCCGCCCGCCGTGTATAGCAAGCCTGCCAAGCGCGAAATCTCAATTTGCTTCGATAAGCGAGAAAGGGCGAGGAAAAAGACCTCGCCCCTCAGTGAAGAAAAAATGGGTAACGCCCACTGACAATTTCTAGACCTCAATAAGAACCAAAGCTGCGGCGGATTTCCATCAAAACCTATGTTCTTCCGTTTGTTCTTAGTCCTGCTTAATGTTTCAACCAACTCCTGTGCGATGGCTGCGAATAACGGGAAAATAAAGGACCGAGGCAACTCGTCCACAAAATCCTTGGTTTGCGGAACTACAATCTTTTAGCTCCATTCGTGGTGGGTTCTGAGCCATTCCGAGGACACCATTGTGATCAGCGTAAAATTTTCTCCAAGACGAGCAGAAAACTGAAAAATGATTCTGCGGTTGGACTGTGCCTTGAAGACATAGAATAAGAGCCATCTAGTTGTTAACAACGAAAAGGCTAGGCTATGTTTCGTTTTTTTACCTGCATATCATATGATATCACTTTCCGATTTGGTTGAACGTTCAAAACTCTTAGCTGAAGTCTGTCAAAAAAAAATTAGAATAGAGTGTTCTCCTATGCGGTCGGCGTGCGCGTTGCGCTGCCATTGCGGAGGTATTTTTTCAGAACAGCCATCTCACGACTGCGACCAGCCACCTGGGATATTTATCAAAATTCGTCTGACGCTCCTACAAATCAATTTACAGGTTAAAAATGTCCACGTCACTACCGCTCAATGCGCGCGCCGACCGCGTGGTCGGAAAGTCTCATTTGGACGGGCTTTACGTACGACCTACACTTGTAATATGTATTGTCCGAAGGCATTTGCGAAACTATTCGTGTCGGATATTAAATCATTTCTCTTGTCATTTAATTACTAGATTCACGTAGCTTGATATCATTATTAAATTCTCTGTTCAAATTTATGCATTCAAATGTTGAACCAAACTGAGTATTAAATGATTATTACTCTTTTTGAAACCTTCCAAAGTTTCCTTTCTTTCACTCAGTACAATCGGCATCATGCTAGGCGTCGAATTGGAACTATAACTGTAGCAACTTTTGAAGCAGGTGGAACTAGTGAGCAGACAATCACGTCATTTGCTCGAGGCTCTTATCCACGTTTTTCTATACAAATCCATCAGCGCTCCGCCCATTGTCTACACCCTTATGCCACTACAGTATTTGTTGCCCTTAAGGATTTCCAGACACATAAAGTGCCACCCTATGGACACGAACAGCCGGCCTCAAAACTGGTAAGTTCTAGATAGTTGTTCCTTCATCTCTCGACTTTTTTTTTGGATGAGGTCAGAAGAACGTTTCTCCTTGTTCAAAAGATTTCCATCGATCGACTTCTAGTGACCCTGAGAGTGTCCTTCGTTTTCTGGCACCAAACATATGATCTTTCTGAAAACTTGCCTAACATAAATTTTATCTTCTGTTAGGGAAAGTCTAGAGCGCTAATCGCATCTGCTAAGACGGATTTTATTGTTAGTTTCGCTTGGCCCTGTGTGGCAACACCGCTTGCCAAATATTGGATTATAGAAAAAGTTGCGAACATAGTCGTCCCAAAAAAGACGCATCAGCATGCGTAGAAACCATGGGAACTTCGCAGTTCATAGCTTTAAACTCTAGGACTATTTTAACGCAAACGCAAGTCAGGAATTTGTAAGCATGCCACAGTTGAGGCCCAACTTTACCGCATCGCGCTGGCGGTGAGGACTATGAAAGATGCCTAATCGTACTCCTCAACGCCGGCGCGTGACGCGCGGGCATGGTGCTGGAGTGCGAGTGGCCTAGCGTCGTGTCATCGCGGCACGCGCGTGACGTTACCTCAGCCAGAGCGGCGACTGCCGGAATGATTTTCTCCATCATTCTCATTATTGATCCATTATCAACTTCATTCCGCTCCATCATAATTAGTTCCAGTACTATCTGGTGCTACCATGATAGTGAACTCATGTACAGACTTTGCTTGCTCATTAAATTTGGGGCCCAGTTTCAACCGCTCCGCCATGGCATCGCTGCCCGAGTAACTATAGTCTCCACAAGTCTAGTCTTCATAGCGCGCGTGAAGCGCGTATAAAATATTTATGCCACGCCCGTGTGTGACGCGCGTGACGTAGTGGCGTATAGGAGCACGCCTTAGATAGGTGCAGATGTGTGCATTTGCCACGAAAGGCCTCTGGCCAATCGCCATATTTCAACCTCTGCTCTGATTTAGTCTCAGCGAAGGTTGGAAACACAGCCTTCTCCAAATGAGCACTTTCCTATTTTTAGTAACCTTCCGGAGTACAATGATATTAAGTCGCTTCTTCAAACAAAGCACCCTTCCCTCCCCAGTTCCCCAGAGTTTGCAATGATTGGACATTTAATTTAGCCGTCATTTAAGCCAAAGCTTATTGGAAATGAATGAATGGAGACCTGTAATGTTTGCATAAACTTTCTAAAACAAGCGTTCTATGTCTTTTACGGAAATGCACACGACTACCACTATCGGGATCGATTAGGCGTGCAGTGATTTAGGCCTGACGTATCCGTCCATATCTGTTTGTCAGGTGATGCTAGAGATGGCTACTTTCAGATAGGCATTTTGTGTAAACTAAACCTGGAAATAAGTAAAACTGGTTTACATTCGCTGTTATTTTTATTCATCATCTTTCTCGTTATCCTTTTTTACACTTTACCTCTCCTTTTTTTCTTGTTTGAGATTCAGATCCCTGTCTCTATTCTAGAACCATACCCTATCAGTGAGCTACAGAAGACAAAAAATAATACACTTGTGGGCTGAACCATAGGAAATACGACAGAAGATATTTCACCTTACCGGAGTTACGCCCAAAACCCCTCAGTTCAGCGACCGCTCGAACCTTCATCGCATTCCTATTGGGCTGTAATGTCGCCTATACACCATCAGGCGCCTCATGCTTGACCTTCATGTATACGTAGCCCTCTTAGACATGAAAGTTCCCGCTTCTATGAAGAACTCACACCGCACGCTTCTTTTTCTAAGTTTTTATGCAGTAGTAAATGCAATGAATAGGATATATCATCGATACATGTGAAATGCAACATATCTGTGCACAACACCTTGAGCTGGAATCTTCGCCATCCGACCTGGGGCGTCATGCTTGAGCGCTTATGAGGAGGGCAGGGAGCCTCTCCGCATCCTATGCGGAAAGCATCGGGCCAGGTGTGAGGTTTGACGCCGGATCAGGGGCGGTATGCACGAACGCGAGTGTTATGAAGGTGTTGGGGCAGGGAATGGAGCGTCAGCGCGTTTGATAATAGCAGTGCGATGGATTAAGTGGGGTTGGGGTAGCACTGAAAAACCGTTCCCTCGTCAAGCCTACCTAGGAGGGTAGAACAGCCGATACTCCGCTGAGACTCCCTTGAATAATCACAGCCCTCGCACTGCGATATACGCCCCAAACCCTGCCCCAACCCCGTCGTTACACTCTCGTATGTGCATGCCGCCCCTGGGCCGGAATTCTCGAGGGGCTGACCGCGTGTTAACCATAGTTAGTGTAGCTGCTGTTGAGCGTACTGTGACGATCGAGGGTACAGTCGATTGATCGCTAACTATGGCTGAAGCGTGGTAATCGTTCCCATCCTATGAAGGAAGGGCGAATAATGTTATACAGCCCACCCCCCCCCATTCGGCTCTCGTAAACAAAATTGGTGATACCCAATTGATAAAGGGTAGGGTATAGAAGAAGTGAAGAGCGGTGTGTCTTCATTCTCGCATCGTCCTCCTCCAGGGGTCAGCAGTTGAGGCCCCGCACGGGAAAGAAGTTAGGAAAACAGCTCCACTGATGCACAAGATATTCCAAAATTGTGGTGAAAACTCAGAAAAATTTAGAGCTAATTCGAGGGAGCCGATTGGGGGGGGGTGGGCTGGATAAGAGCACCCAGGGAGGGCTGTATACCTACCATTAGGTTTCATGATGCTATCCAAAAATGAAAAAGGAAATAATTGTCAATATATCGTTCTATTAAAGAGTCAGTAAACAGTTGTAGTTTGTTTTGGCACTCAGTCGACCATCTCTCCGCCGATGCACTGACCGAAGGAAAATGCAATGTGAGGTTGCCCTCAATGAGGACTCATAATATGTAAGTGGTCTAGACAACGATACATAATTTTTTTCATGAAAAAAACACCGATGCACCCAATTTTCTTCTTAATCTGTTCCAAACATAACCAACGCTATCTCACTGGCTGAATAAGCTTTAATGCAAAAATGTGAGTGAGGCGTTTTGGCCTTTGTTGTTTTATATATTTACCTTTTTTGGGACTCTCTGATGCATTTAGCCGATTCTGAACACGGAATATTCAAACACGGTCCTGCTCTTGGAAGATATTGAAATTTCATTCTGAAACACCATGGTAGGTGAACAACCCTTCCGTGTAAGTGTTGACAGGAGCAGGAGAGGGTGCAGGCAGGTTTGCACTAAAGAACTAGGCTCTCATTAAGATCTGTTGCTGGGAGTAGGTTAACCGCACATTCTCTCGCCAATGACCTTTCATAGGCGCAGCGAAGGATTACGTGATAGGCCAACTGCGAGAAAAGGTGCGGGGAATCTACTCCTAGCAAGAAATCTTAATCAGTACCAAGAACCACTGCTGGAGGAGACTTACCGCACTACCGCACACATAGGATCAGCTGGACCGGTAAAGATCGATAGACTGGACCGATTTGCTAAGAGAATTTTTGGCATACCGTTGAAGTAGGAGCCAGACTAGCTATGGAGGGATGCGTGGCCCTGACAATTTGTGCGGAAGTCACTACAATCGCTCTTCACTACAATCGAAGCCGGCAACAGAAAGAGGATCAAAATCTAACCAGGGAGCGACCAGACCCGGTGGCCAAAACTACACATGTAGCCATGTTTTTCTGATTGACCACCTTACGGGTACTTGTAAAAGCCCTATTTTAACTACCCGATTAATATTTTTAAAAAATGTTTTTTCATAAAAGAAAGTTTTTTCGTCTCAACTTCTCCAAGGGGGTTATTCGAGGCTCTGAACACGAACATGGGACATATTTTTTGATATTTTTAACGATGAAGGCAGTTTAAGCCAGATAAATTTTTTTTTCGCCTACCGAACCCTCAACTTTTACGCTCATACTCTAGGATAGATTTTTATGTATACCCGGGAGGTATGTAGTTGATCAGAAAAACCTGATTTCATGGGTAGTTCTGGCAACCAGTTCTGGTAACTCCATTGTAAGGTAACTTTCAGAATGTAGCAGAATGCGCACCAATCATATCATTTTGAGAGAGGTCCACAACCCAGGACGGGCGATGCCTCTGCGATTTGAAGACAAAATGTAGAAGCATGAATGGTTGTAAATCATGCTCCTCATAGCCACCATAATCCATGAATTGACTTTAAAGCACGTGATTCAAGTGTCTTCTTTTTGCTAAGTATTTTTACAATTCTCAATATTACTTCAGTGTATCGAGCCTCCCAGACAGTGATGTTTTGCCGTCAGCAGTTTTCTCAGACTAATATGTTCGTAGGCGTACACAAAAGCAATCCGTCAGACACCTACTGAAATCTACCTGAAAAACGCAGGCTCTCCCATGGCATTGTTGAGTTTTTCCATGATTCAGTCGAAGCAGAGGTGTGGCCATCTAATGCTCAGCTGGTACACATTTGATTGTGCTCACTAAGACAGTATGCCCGATGTGCCCTCCGCAATGAGGTAAACTGCTTTGCCGGTCTTCCATTTTCTTATCGGCCAAACGAGCTCGTTTTCGATTGCACGATTCGGAAACAGTTGCAGACTTCTTTTATTATTCAAAGGGTTGCTTCATTTGTTTTGCAAAACAGAGCTTGACAATTGTGTATATGTGGATTCTCATGTTGATTTAGAGGCATCATTCTAGAATAAGTTTACAAATGGTCTCCTTGCTAAGTTTCTTTTTCTCGTGATTCGACGAGGCGTGCTCATTTCGGCCGGCCGTGCGTGTTCTCGCCATCATCCACCAGCGGAGGTTCGATCGCGCTCGACTATCTATTTCCGCAGCCCTGTTGAATGACCAAATTCTGCAAAAGACTACAATTCTGCAGGCTTTCCTGTTGTCGCGCAGGTTTCAGGCTAATGGAAATACATAATATGCAAACGTTTACGCTAATTACCTGCAGAATCGCAATAGTTACTATCTCTTTGTTGTGCGATCTCTCAAAAGCAGGATTTACGATTAATTTTGGCCCTGAGTTGTTCGTAGATCACAAATAGCATCCTGTGTATACGTATGAAAGAGATAGTTAGAAAGCAAAAAATCGTCTCTCTGGACTAGATCAAGGCCACCTTTCCCTCAATGACATTTGTGCATAAAACACTTGTTCGGCATGTAGAGATGACACCTTTCACCGTAGTTTAACGGATGTTGTGAATACTGGTCCTCACATTCGTGGGCTACATTGAGATCTTTTCCCTGCTGTATGGTCTTTACAATGAGTTCTGGGCCGCTTAATTTAAGGAAAAGAAGCTTTATGGTTTTTTCAAGTTTTAGGTTGGAGCTGTTACAGGCAAAAGACGCTTGTGTTGTCAACTTTGCCCATTTCGCCCCTTTTTCTCTTTGTTAGCAGTGGTATTGTGATTTGCAGTAGCTTATAAATTTTGCTCCTTAATCTACTTCATTCACCTCGAATCTTTCACGTTTTTCACTTTTAGATTTCATAGATTACATAGGTTTGCTTATACCTTCTCCGAGAAAGCAAAGTACTTTTTTCAGCACCAATTACACCATGGGCGATCTGACCGTGAATGTTGGCCCAACGACGTTCATGTGTGTACTCTACCTAGTTTTAGGTAAATGTGAAACAAGTTTTCCCGGAAGAGTGAATGGAAACCGTTATGGAACCATGTTTCAGGATTCCTTTCAATATTCTGTAACTGCCTTAACTTGTCGATTTGGCTCAGCAGTAGAGAGCTGAGACACAAATACATCTACCTCGTGGCACTCGATATGAGTGAACTTATCAATGGTTTGTCCAGTTTCGTTCTCAAAAAATTACTGAATCAGACTCTAGTTATATACCGGCTCCCGCGATTATATTGTTTCAGTTTGCCGTATAAGCTTTGCAGTGTTGCGTCCACGCAATACTGCAGACCAAAAAAAATGAAGCGCTTTCAAGATGTTTTTATCCATTGATGTTTCCTTCCTCCAATGTAGAATTACTGCAGGAAGCCTCTTTTTTTGAATGTTACCCTTCTCTTTGTAAAGCTTTTTGTGCGAATTTTATCGTGTTTCAACGACCTTGAAAATGAACAGCTGGTGAAGCTGGCGAATTTTCGAGCGGTATATCCCGCTACGACACAATGTGCAGTGCCTGCAGTAGCGTTCAGAACTGTTAGGTTCGGTTCCCCACCGCGTTTTTTCTATACAGTTCTTCCTTTTAGGATGCCTTAACGCAATGGAGGTGCCCGATTCTGGCAGTTGTCTTTTCAACTCCACAGCTTTTCGCCGGTATATAACTAGGGCCTTAGAGAACGTCTACGGAGCTAGGATCTTGACTGCATGCATTTTCAGCTATTAGCTACGTACTTGTGGGGTCAGGTAGAGGCTTAGCGCTCGTTGGTGGCTACCTTTCGAATCCAATAACCGTTCGACGTTGCTTCACTGAAGTTCGTAGAGTTTTCTAGTCTCTTCTCAATTTCATTTGGCATAGTCCATACATGATTGAGTTCAGAAGTACTGGCCTCACTCACTGATTCTCGGCACTGAACTGCCATCATTCGGAATCATACTTATTTCTTGTGAACGCCTTTGTGCTGTACTTCGGCCGGCTTATTACAACAGGATATTTATGGGACGCTCAAAAGCTGCTCTGCTCGCGATGGTACCTGTTGCAGGAGCTGTAAGTTTTAATGAATCACGTTTAGTTTGTCCACCGCTTTTGTATAGAGAGGGAGTTTAACAGCCTTATTTGTATGAGCATTGTGTGAGAATATTTGCTTACGAATGTCTTTAAGGTGTCAGTAATGGTTGGTGGACTTAGTATTATTGGCAAAGCCGGAGATCTGAAAGTGTCCAGCCAACACTGTCCAATCATAAACAGCACGGCTATATGGTGAGTGATTATTGACGGCTTGAAAACTATTGAATTATGTCTGTGGTCTCATTTATAAGCGTCACTAACTGAAACTTCCCGTTTAAGGTACTCGACATTTCACTTTGTTTTTATTGTGCTCGCCTATGTCGTCTCGTTCATATCCATTTTCATTGTCTGGCGCATATCGAGGGTATGCGTTAAGTATCATAGTTTTTTTTTTAATAGTTACACTCGACTCACTTTTATTGAGTACACATATCAGGAATGAGGGGACAGAGAATTGCATATGAAGGGTCACCGACTGATGATGTTTTCTAAGGGCGCACTCAACAACGAACAGCGAAGAATCACTGAACACTCCATTTAGGCTTAGATCAGTTTCCTGCATTTGAATGTGATCCTATGTTTCATTGGAATGATGAATAGTGCAAGGCTTTCGTATGATTTCCCAAGAAAAGAGAGATTTATAAAAAACCACGATGAAATTTATCAAATGAATGAAAAAATAGGGATCGCACAACAAGTCCTTCCCAACAATGCACGTCTGGATGTGAGAATGTTTTCACACATCACCCTAGAGATTGATCACAATAGCGAC
This sequence comes from Aplectana chamaeleonis, assembly GCA_029168955.1. Taxonomy (NCBI): domain Eukaryota; kingdom Metazoa; phylum Nematoda; class Chromadorea; order Rhabditida; family Cosmocercidae; genus Aplectana; species Aplectana chamaeleonis. The sequence continues at coordinate 233,113 of JAPDOI010000318.1, forward strand.
ATACTACCACAGTACGACGAAACTTTTTATTTTCAGAAATATTCTCGAGGAAAGGTCGGAGGGGATAATCGAATGGGTGTGATGCTTATTATTACCGGTTCATCAATAATTCTTGTTGGCTCCGAGTCTATAGTAATGATCTTCATTAGATGGAATGTCTACTCATTCAGTGACTTGGTGGTGGCACTCACATACGCTATGCCTGCGTAAGTTTACCTTGTTGTTGCTGACGGATTGTGCGTTTCAAGAAGGTGCATATTTTCTAGATGCCTCTCCATTTTGAACACAATAATCAACTTGGTGTTCCGTCCTGAATTCCGAAGACAGTTCTTCGTTCTTGTCCGCTTGAGGTATGGGCCCTCCCTTTGCGCCTAATTGTTCCTTCCCATTTTTGTTTTGATGTGTTTCATAAATCAACTGGTCTATAATAATGAACAAGATTATAATCAATTGGAGTATAGTGGATAGAATTGAGGAGCATATTCCGTACTCAAATCTTTTTCAGGGATCCATCGTCAATGGCCGGCAAGACGCAGTGGGTCGCTCCTGCGCCCAGCAGAACTACAACAGTAATGCGGAAAATTCATCTTTCTGACGGCTGAAGCTGCGAGCCCCTCAAGCAATCTACACGTGGAGCAGAAGTATGGACTCATGGAAGCAGAGCGGTTTTCGATGCTTCTTAATTCAAAGCTCCTCGATACTCCAAACGTTGCACCTGCAGAAACTACCAGCAAACAATGTGACGAATATTGCAGCTGCCCGACATGAAATCGTGTTTCTTCTAGATAATATTGGAATATTCTGCCCTCATAATCATTTCATATGGTGGTTAAAAACTAAGTGGCTCTGCTTCCCTCGGAATGTGCAAAATAAAGAGAAGGGAATGGGAGAAGCACATTGTCGAGAGAGTATATGGTGATTTACAGGACTGTAAAGTCGCCTCTTAGCCGGAGATGTAGGCTCAGTACACAAAATTAGAGAATTTAACGTCTTTTCCTGTTCAAATTCCATTCAAGACCGCTTGATTATGTGGAATATACACCTTTTTCATTTCGGAATGGCAGGCAAATCCATTCAAGTTAAGCGGTCCTGATTAGAATTCGAGCTGCCAAAGACAGTTTGACGACTCGATTTTGTATTCCAGACGTACAACCCCTACAGACGTCTCTTCAGATGTGAATTCCTAAAGGCATGATGTTTACGAAGAAAACCATGTCTGATTTCTTGGCAAAAATAGGCAGATGGGGGGGGGGGGGCTATGAGAACCATGATGTTTGAAAAATCGAGAAAAAAAGGCTCCTTATGACCTCATATGTTCCCAGAATTGGAACAGTTGGAATCCAGTAGCCACACGCTCAATTCTTAACATTCCATGTAATTTGGGGTGGGGGAGTGGACGGAGCTTTAAGCTTAAAGTCTTGTGGGGCCATCTGGGATCCGTTTTTTCTTTCAGCGGTATGTTTGTGATGTGCCCTAACTACCTATTTCAGCCAATTAATCACACTCCATTTCTACCGTGAGCTTCGCCTTTAAATTGGCTAACGCGTTGAATTATGAGCACCTGTACCCTGTACACAACCGATTTTGTGTTAATGAAAACAACTTGATCTTATATGTGTTTACAGCCTTCTGTCACGGGAACAACCGCATTATAAATATTTTTTGATGAGTTGATTTGTTAAAAATTCAGAATGAGATGGTTTACTGCTCACTCCTACATTTTTAGGACTAGGTGTGCCAATCTGAATCGTTCTCAGACTGTGATGCATAAGAATTGTACGAAAATGAACCTATAAAGCTTTCAATTAAACTGTTCTAGTTCAAAATCCTTCTTTGATTACTGTGAATTAAATCGTGCTAAGTAAATGCTTTTACTAGGGAGTGCTTTAAACTTCCCGTGGAGATTTGGAAAATTGTGTTGTCGTTGCTGTACGTCTGTGGTAGTGCATGAATGATCCGCGCTTGAAATTCCCTAATTGGCTGCGGGGATGGCTAATTGGCATTTTCAAAATTGGCATTTTCATTGCTTCTCAAAAAGTTAGGGATACCAATCAGAGAATTTTTGAGACGTTCAGAGATAAATTTTCGGATTCGGCCCAAAACATTGAAGGGGGGGTATTGTTCAGGGCGCTGAACCCGAATCTGGGGTCTATTCCTCGCCAGACTTCTCGAACAAACTCAAACAAACCATCGCTCCGAGCGGGACCGGGTCCTCCCAATTATGACGTCATCGACCGGATAGCGGCCGAGGGGCGAACTGGCACCGCGGTCCATGTCCGGTGCCAGTTCGCTCCTTGGCCGCTGTCCGTTCGCTCTCGGGACGATAGCGGCGCCAACTTCAGAGTTAGAGAGACGCAGAATTGGTTGTTTTGTGAGTGATAAACTGTGGGACCTCAGTGGCAGTGCGCCGGACGTCGGGTAAAGTGTATAGCACCCCAGTGGGAGTGCGCTGGGCAAAAAAAATGTGCGGGACTCAAAGGGGATTAAGTCAGACTCCGTGAAAAAGTGTGCGGGGCTCCCGAAGCAGTGTGCGGGATGTCATGGAGAGTTTGCGTGCCAAACAGAGCAGTCACGGCGCCCCTTGCACAATCGTTTTCCGTTTCTTTTCCTTGCCTTTCCGCTTTCTGTGACTACTCAGGCAGGAATATCGGATCACCCGGCAAATTTCTGTCCTTATCCGCCACTCCGAATACAGCTAGTGCGATTTACCGAACTTGAAGGCAGCGTTCACGATGATCATCCTCGTTGACTTTCCACAGTGAAATGATAGGCCAGAATTATCCTAGGCTCCCAGTGTCGGAAGAACGGTAGAAAACGAGTCATGAGCGTCAAAATAACGGTGGCAAACAAGTGTTTTGGTGCCCCAGACACGCCTGGTGTCCCAGATCCGCCCCCTCGGAATGAACAAATGAAGACTCAGATTACAGGAATGATCAAATGAAGGAAGTGCTGATAAGTGAGCTGATCTCTTCGTTGCACTGATAGGTATCATCCTTCTAGCGGTCAATTCCTCCACGCTCAAAAATCAACGTAAATAAGAGAGGCCCTATTTTTGCTCAAACACGTGTTTTTCGTTTCCTTTTTAATCATGCCTTGCTATATAGGGCACCAGACCTTCCGTTAACCGTGGAGATATCGAAAGTGAAATTTATCGTGAACACTGCCATTAAAGGCAGTGGTCGCGATCAAATATGCTTGCGTCTTTTTCTCTCTAAACCCTTTTCTGGGTCTCCAATAGCAGGACCAATAAGAAAAAATCGCGAAAAAAACGCTGCTCCAGGCCAAATTTCCAGCCTGAACTTTCGTCTCTTTTGATGGTGGACGAGCCCACTCCACATCATCGGCATTGATGACCTCCTACATCAAGAACATCAGCTGGCTTGAAATTGAATTTCAATCAATGAACCTTCCAATTTATGTACACATCTAGTCAAAAACATTGACTGAAGTGCTTGCTTTCACTGGTCAACTCTTTTCCTTACGTAAATTTGAATTTATTTCTTCCTCTGAATGTCGATGATTTTTGACTGCTCTGCATGAGACTGCGATCTTTTTGGTCGACGCTGTGCACGTGTGCACGAACTGGCTTTTTTGGGGCCTAGGAACACTAATTGTAGTCTATGTTTACACAAGGTGCTGAGTTGATCGCAAAACAGCTTGGCCCCGGGCGAGCTCGGTGAAGATTTTCGGTGAAGATTAACCGAGCAGTTGAGTGAGAGCGGCGCTGGGGCTTCGGTGGTGCAGTGCGATAAGGCGCTTCCCCGGAAAGGGAATATGCTGGTTCAATCTCGCCCGGAGCCAAGCGTTTTGCGATCAACTCAGCACCTTGTGTAAACATACCATAACGTGCACTGCGACGTTGAACTGCAGTTACGGCAAAAAAACATCCAAAAAATCGTGTAAGACTTAACTAGGGCATCATCTTGACAGGTCTACGACTGTTAGATAGTCTCTGGCGGTATTCCTGTTTCATCCCGTTATGCGGGTGAAAGGATGATTGCTTCGGTGAAGATTTACCGAGCAGTTGAGTGAGAGCGGCGCTGGGGCTTTGGTGGTGCAGTGCGATAAGGCGCTCCCCCGGAAAGGGAATATGCTGGTTCAATCTCGCCCGGAGCCAAGCGTTTTGCGATCAACTCAGCACCTTGTGTAAACATACCATAACGTGCACTGCGACGTTGAACTGCAGTTACGGCAAAAAACATCCAAAAATCGTGTAAGACTTAACTAGGGCATCATCTTGACAGGTCTACGACTGTTAGATAGTCTCTGGCGGTATTCCTGTTTCATCCCGTTATGCGGGTGAAAGGATGATTGCTTCGGTGAAGATTTACCGAGCAGTTGAGTGAGAGCGGCGCTGGGGCTTCGGTGGTGCAGTGCGATAAGGCGCTCCCCCGGAAAGGGAATATGCTGGTTCAATCTCGCCCGGAGCCAAGCGTTTTGCGATCAACTCAGCACCTTGTGTAAACATACCATAACGTGCACTGCGACGTTGAACTGCAGTTACGGCAAAAAACATCCAAAAATCGTGTAAGACTTAACTAGGGCATCATCTTGACAGGTCTACGACTGTTAGATAGTCTCTGGCGGTATTCCTGTTTCATCCCGTTATGCGGGTGAAAGGATGATTGCTTCGATGAAGATTTACCGAGCAGTTGAGTGAGAGCGGCGCTGGGGCTTCGGTGGTGCAGTGCGATAAGGCGCTCCCCCGGAAAGGGAATATGCTGGTTCAATCTCGCCCGTAGCCAAGCGTTTTGCGATCAACTCAGCACCTTGTGTAAGCATACCATAACGTGCACTGCGACGTTGAACTGCAGTTACGGCAAAAAACATCCAAAAATCGTCTAATTGTAGTCTGTTTGTCACTGCGCTACCTTCACAGTTTTTCGGCTGATTTCGATCTAAGCCGATTTTTGTAGTTTTTTTTTTCATAAAGTTTTTCATCGTGACCACTGCCTTTAAGTCCGTTTCCCATCTACCGATGGACCACTGATGAGTGCGTGGTGCCATGGCAGGCATGAAAAAACATGGTAAAGCGAATGATCACGTATTATTGTGTTTATCACAAGCACAGCCGGTATAAAAGGTGCCTCATCTCACTCGAGTACTCATTCGGCATTCTAATGCCGGGCCTGGAAGGTGACTCCGAGTAGCGTATTTTTGACCGCTGGGGGATAGGGGATTCCACGGCTGGGGTGTGGGGCGGTGTTCGCCGCGGTCCGCAGGAAGAGGGGTTCCTCACCGCAGACCTCGGCGAAGGTTACGCCCTTGTTGCGGGCCGAGTAGGGGATTTCTCTGACGTGGACCGCGGACTTACGCACCTCTCGAGAAGAGGCGGATATGAAGAAACATTAAGGGAAAATTTCAAAAATCGCCTGGACAGCGACCGGAGTGCCAAGTGCGACTGAATATCGCTTCGAGCGGGACTGCGGTTGCCCGGAGAGCGGCTGCTGTGGCCCGAGTAGATGGCTAATTTTTATCTCGGAGCGTAGAGACAGCGTCGCTCGAGTCGCTCTCCGATCCCGCTCCGAGCAATGGTTTGCCTGAGTTAGGGTTACTGTAGGTACATAAGACCTTTTAACTGGCGTTACTTACCTTCAAGTTCCGAAAATCGAAAAATGGACCTCAAATTCGTGTTCGGCGTTCCAAATAACACCCACAGTGAAATTTAGAGTCAAATCTGAGACTTTGGCTGAGCTACCATATACCCACCATAACCTACCGTTATCTATCGAAAATCGATAAACGGGTTGCAGATTCGTGTTAAGCAGCCCGAATTACTCCTACGCACAAGTTTTCAGGCGATTTCAGCATTCTCAAAATCGTCAAAAGTCGCGTGTTGCCAACAAAATTTCCCCCACTCCAAAGCTTCGGACCAAAAACCAAATCAGATGTAATTATCTGAAGTATTGACAAATGGGCTTCAGGTTCGTAATCAGCACTTAAAGCAACCCCTAGAATCAAGTTTTCAGCCCAATCCGATAAATTTTTGCGAACATTCTGCGAATTGCTACTAATTCACCCCTTTTATTAGGCGGAGCTATGACAATGCCCACTTGTGGAAATCTCCTGTAGATCTCTGAGGCATTTAGGGGATTTGGAAAACGGATTATCAGTGCTGTGTCTCACACCTACAACTGTCAACAAATGGTTTTATAAGAGCCCACGGAGAATGTAAGGTAAGCCCTAGTTAGAGGTCACGTAATTAAATTAGTTTGATTAATGGTCGAGCTGCGACAATAGATGCCGCACGCGATCGAAACCACGCTGGCCTTTCATGCCGCCAACACCGCACGGCCAGCCGCGTGGTCTATGCGTCAGACTAAATCGAATACGGAAACCACATTTATCTATCTAGATCCATTTTCTGAGCGGAGGATAACATGGCATGTTACGAACATACAAGATAATAGCATAATCGGTTTTAAATCCTTGCGAGAGCGAAGCACCTTATATCTATTACTCACTTATGTTAACCCGGAAGTCTAACTCCACATGCACCGTTAGTTGCCAAGTGTGAAAGCTCGATGGTTATAGCAACAAGTGCCGATGTACCTTCGCGAACAAATAGCGTAAAACTGAAAACCTACTTCATAAGGTTCACGAGGCTAGAAGACATACCCAGACATTCTCGCTCTTAAACCTTGTGTGAATAGAGTAGACAATCAGTGATTGTCAAATGCTCATAATTTACCATCACCGCAAAATTTCCACTGAAGTCTTGTAGGTTTCTAAAGGAAATTTTTCATGTTTAGGGCACGATATGGCCACATCTTTATCACAGGTAAGCTTGCTTGCGGATCTCCCGGTCTGTTCAGAGTTTTACCCCCCTGTCCCCCGGAGGGACAGGGGCTCTCTACACACCGAGGGAGTTGTCTCGCCTTTTGCGGCTTTTATTCCACTCGGGACCACTTCGCTCGCGTTGAGTGGCGTGACGTTTTAAACTGCAAAAACGGGAGAACTCCTCCCTCTGTGTATAGAGAGCCTCTGACCCGCCCCTGGAGGGGAACAGTTGTGAATGAAGATACATTGCTCTTCATTTTTCTATACGCTGCCCCCTATCAATTGGGTTTCATCAATTTTGTTTACAGTGAGGACTTGGTGGTGATGGTAGCTCATAAATGTCTGTGATTGTCAATCGATTCTCCATCTTATACATAGTACCCTGGTAAACAGCAGGAAGTATGTAGTAGGCAACTGGTCCCGGGAAAATGTCCAATTTGAGCGTTGTGAAATTATGTTGATTTAGCCGAGCATGCTTCTTTGCGACTCGTTTATCACTTCTTGTTCAATCCGCTCATGGTATAAACAATCGCTGAATCAAATTTAGTAGTGTACTGCATTCCCTTTGATCAGCTTCACCTCGGGAAGTCAGTTTGGCGTGTTGCTCGCCTACTCTTTTGGGACTTCTCCTTCGATTTACGCATTATACTCAAGCGACTAATCTGGTTTGAGCCACAGACTCTTTTTGTCTGCATGGGGCATTGACTCTATCGGCAGAATGTCCTCACAAGTTTTCCAGCGTGTCGCCGTTAGGGGAGAGCGTAGGCGAATCGACATGATTAGCTAAACCAACCCTCTGTAGACTTGCAGACGTTGAAGAACTCATTTTCGTGCTAGAGGATAAGCCTCTGACGTAGATAGGAGCTCGAGACTGACACAAGGTAGCCCTTATGTACTCCATGACAATGAATGTGTGAGGTTCATGACGGGACAAAACGGATAACGAGTTCAGCTTTTGGTATCAACTGAATGCGTCTTAACACATCAGACTTCCTCTTTCGAAGTTTCTTCTGGAGAAGGCAAGCGGATTCTATTGTACGAGTCATATTTATACTGCCCGTCTTGCTGAGCTTCTCAAACGAATACTGATACCCTTAAAGGCAGCATACACGCTCGCAAAAGTTGTTGATATAACTACATTAGTGGGGTCGTACGGGCCCTAGAAGAGCCCTCACGATGTTGGAAGAGTTGAAAACGAGTTAAAATGACCGTATTTGAGCCGTATTGAGTCACAAAATCATCCTTTCTCCGCCCATCGATACGGGCTCCGCCCCTCAATACAAATGTTCAATGCTCGATTACGGTCACTTTGGCTCATTTTTTACGCTTCTAATGTTGTAAGCGTTTCAGAAAGGGCCGTACGAGTACACTAGCGTCATTATCCCAACAAATTTGTCGCTAGCTCCGCTATTTCAGCCAATGCGGTAAAACTCGTCCACTTCTGGGCCAATATAGAACGAACCGTTACATCTTCATTTTAGTTGATTTTTTTCCGGTTTTTTCGTTATCTCTGAATATTAACAGCTTCAGACCTACGATTCATTCCATAAAATTGATATCATTTTTGAGCGTGTATGCTGCCTTTAATCGCCTTCTCTCGTACTTTCTGCTTGCTGACATGAGCGAAGTCGAGTCGCTTCGCTTATGATCGCTTTGGAACCATGAAGCCTTCTTCAATTGTTCACGAGTTATGTGCTCATATCCATGATTGGTCTACAGAATATATGTACTCGGGCCGAATGGTATGATCAAATCATCCGACTGAAAAGTTGAAATTTGAGATGATTCAAAAAGGCCGTAAATCGAAAAAGAGTGATTTTTGACGATCCAAGAAATCGATCTTTCGGAAATATTGATTTCCTCTTTATTCAAAAAAAAACTCGATAATTTTTTCGACTTTTCTGAAAAGTCGGTCATTAGAAAATGTGATTCCCAACTTAAAGGCATCGTTCGCGCTGAAATCAATTTTCATTTTTCAAGCTCAATTTCATGACTGAGCCCGTTTGACCACACTGGTAAACTTTGACACGTCAAAAACGTTGGGCAATAAGGTTGGAAGGCGTTAAAGATGGAGATCCGCCACCAATTCTCACCAGTCATCTAGCACTTTTTCCTAGAATGTTGGTGCGATCGTAAGACAACATGAAAAATAGTTACGGCACGAACTCCACATGCAGAAAAACTCCGAAATGACAGTGACGAAGCCTTTAAAAGCAGAAAAACTTGAGAAAAGAGTTTGGCGCGAAATTCAACTTCGTATTTACAATGTGTTCCGATTGACTTTTCTTTACAAATGAAGGTTTTTCATTAGCCCCTTCGACATTTTCGTTCACTGGCGAGGCCAAGCTACACGAAAACATTAAAAATAATAAACGGTTTTCTGCGCGTACGATGCCTTTTACCAGTCAATCGATTATTCGAAAATGTGATTTTCAGATCAGTCGAATCGTAAAAGTGTGATACTGGAATTATTTGAGACTTGGATAATTGGGAAAAATTTGCAATTGGACCATGTATACTACACAACATCAGTCCCCTGTAGTTCACAGTTACAGAGCACTTAATATGTATTACCTAAAGATTTCACAGAGTTGAATGCCGTGTCTGAAAATTTCAGCTTTTCGCGGTTTCATCCTTCTGGGTCTTGCATTCTTCTCATACTTTCGACTGTCGCTTTGTGAGGACTACCACACAGGACTACCGCGAAACCAGTGATCTGGATTACTTGAGATTTTGCGTTTGTTAGAGTTGCTGCGCATAGCTGCCGGATCAAAATATCAGACCTTGCCCTTGGCCTGTGCATTCGAAGGCAGCAGACACGCTCAAAAAGTTGTTGAGATAACTACGCTACTTGAGTCGTATGGCCCCTAGTAGAACGCTCACAGCGATGGAAGCGTCAAAAACGAGTGAAAGCTACTAAATTTGAGTCGAAAATTTTCGTCAGCCACGCCCATGAACTTCCAACCCCGCTCCTAAATATACGAATACAGTCACTTCGGCTGGTTTTTGAAGCCTCCAACAAGGTGAGCGTTTTAGTACAGGCTATAAGAGTTTATCGGCTTCGCTATCCCAACCGTTTCATCGTTAATATTAGCTATTTCAACCCGTCCAATTTTACCCCACAACGAAAACAGCCGATATTACTGTATTTCCATGCTGTTTTCGTCGGTTTTTTTGTTAGTTACTCATACTACTAGCTTTAAACGTGCGACTTACGACATAAAATCGATACCATTTTTGAGCGTGTCTGCTGCCTTTAGGGCATTATTTGAAATTTCTTCCAAGATGAGATTCCGTTCAAGTCCCGTGCAAATTTCGGTTTTGCTATGGCAGCCGGGGGGGAGGCACTCCGCCATAGCACGTGGCCACCTCCACTTTTTTACCAACCCGCGGTTCTCCTCCCCTTTCCACAATCGGGAGAGGCGTTGTGGCGCGGAAAAATGGGCGTGGCCAAGTGCCACCAATGCTGCGATAGCAAAATCTCGGTCTCCTTTACAAGAAACACAGGACTACTGAACTGCTGAGATTAGGGCTCTCAAAAATTTCTAGTACGAGACCGCTGCGAATGTCCGAGGATTTTTAGATGGTGGCGTCGGATATCGTGTGTGGTACGTAGCGCACGCGCAAACACCGTGTTCGACGTCTGAACGTCAAAATTCACATTCTTTTTTTCTTTCCCAAGCTTTCTCTGCTTCTAAATTCATCACCTAACTGGTTCATGAGCGCAGCCGTTTCTGGCAATGCGATTTCTCTCAAATCGCTATCTTTTGAGCCGTTATTATTGCTTATCGGCTGAAGCCGCAAGAAGTTTTAGCAAGGTCAGTTTTTTTCTCTTGGTGCCTCATTTTCTTTTTCCTTCGTAAGCAAAAGTAGTATCTGCCCACCTGATTCAGGCCGCACAGAACCACTCTAATCCGATTAGAGGATCTTTTAAGAAAGGAGAGCAGTTCAAGGTTCAACCAACGTTTAGTTCAACAATGCAGTCTCACAGTAGGCATAAAGGTGAGCATTTAAAGTGTGCCAATGTACTATTTCGGTATAGGCCTTTTTATGCTCGACCAAGAGGACCCATTCACTCGAGTGCAAACTTCCACCGCGAAAGCAGTTCTCTGAAGCTTTCAAGAGTTCTGTCTCAGAGCGGTATGAATTCATGTTCTCGCATAGGGTATCGGTTGATACAATTGTGCGCTTTGACTCACAGTCAAAGTAATATATCGTAACGCGCAGCGCCAAGACTGTGAATCGTCTAAAGGGGCTGTCAGAGTGGCGTCGCGGCGAAACTCGCTGTCGGAGAGGGTGTACAAAGTCAATGGCATATTTTGTCGCTGGCATGAGCGACAGTCATGACATTTGGCACAAATCATGGCGGGACTAGCATAGGAGCAACGGCACTGGCCGTATTAGGACCAGTTGTCGCGTGTCCGTCGCAGCGACGTGTCGTGGAGGGCTGACATACTGCAGATGGGACGATGACTGTCGCTACCGCTGTCGCTGGGCAGCGCACTGCAACAGCGACAGATTCAAAGGGTGGAAGCAGCTGTACGGGCTGTCGCTGTTGCTGTGCAGAGCGACGCGACCGCGTGTCGCAAAAGTAAACCATTGGCCCAAACGGTGGGGGAGTGCTACGCAGCGGAGACCATGCCGTGCGACGACAGCGAGGAAGGGGCCTTTGGAGTGGACGAGCTGTCTTGAGCGATCTATGCGTAATGGGAGGGAGATGACTTATGCATATTTCGTAGTCGTCACCGCAAGGCCGGCACGCGTGGGTTGAGCCGTGAACTATGGAACGTTTACAGCGCGGGAAATATGTATGAAATCTCCGGCGGTACCGCCTGGGCAGTTCAAGTTATACCTCAACGGTGGCATGCACAGAACTTTCTGGCACGCATTTACGTATACGGTAGCGTAGTCCTAGAATTACTGATGTTGGGGTGGACTGAGAAGCGAGTATCGATTCCAATGGTGAAAGCGCTATAGCGGTTTGGGCAGTGCAGTATGGACGGCATGCGCATTTCGGTGAGAGCTTCCATTGTTCAAGGCGCGTCACGCGCTTGCAGTGAGGACTGTGAAAGATGCCTCAGACAATTTTTGTCGCCCGTCGACGATTTTGCGACATCTTAAGACCACGCCCACCCCTCGCTTGCGACACCACTATGGAAGCCCCTTGGTGCTATTGCAGCGGGGGCACTATGGCGCGATGCACTTGGCCACGCTACGTGTCGCACTGAATGGCGGGCTATGATCGTAGTGTGTCCCAACCGGCAAGAGTGGCGGAGGAAAGTTCGTGTTCCTTCCAATCAGGGGCTTGGCTCCTCCCCCGTCCGTCCAATCCCTCGCGCCGCTCCTCCGTCGTCTCCCTGTCTCTATCGCGTTTAAACTACATTACGATCATCACCCAGTGAATTTGAGCACCTGCCCGGGGTTTCGCTCCCCTGCTAAAATCAGAGGTGCGTTCCGAGAACATTTCCATGGGCAAACGCGTCGATGGAAACGTAGCCACGGCTGTGTGGAAGCATTTTACAGTTATGATTCTCGTAGCTATGGGAAGCAAACCTGACCCCCCCCCACTAAAGTCAACCGATTTGCTCAGCCCCCCCCCCTCTACTGGGAAAAAGTGATGGCGACGAAAGGGGGAGGAGGTGATCACTTCGTAATTTTTTTATAGTGAACGAATTTTTGGATCAAGACTACATTGATGCATCGATTGTATGATTTAATCCTAAGGCGCTATTCATACTACTCAACGCCAGCGCGGCACGCGCTTGCCGCGCTGGCGTGGCGCTTGAGTATGAATACTTTCTACGCGCGTGACGCGCGTACCGCGCTTTCGGAGACTATGAATACTCCTGCGGCGACGCCATGGCGGAGCGGTGAAGCTGGAATGAATGAGACGATCGATAAATAATATCAGTGGATGAAAACGCCAAGGCGTTTCGGGTGGCAGTATGAATACTGCAGCGGCGACGCCATGGCGGAGCGGGCGGAGCTGACGCGCGTGCCGCGCGGGCGGGGCGTCGAGCCATTCATACACAAACGCCACGCCAGCGCGGCACGCGCGTGCCGCGCTGGCGTTGAGTAGTATGAATAGCGCCTAATAAAAATATAAATATATGTTTTTCACGAAAGCAGACAAAAACAACTCTCCTTCGACAATAACACCAAATGTTTGTTCAATGGCTGAACATTCATTAGTGCTCTGAGGGCACATAGGTGCGGTTTCAGGCATGAAAACCACATTTCGTAATTGGCTGTCCGGATGTGAAAACGCATCCAAAATTTCATGGACGGAGCTTTAAGCCGAACAGCGCTACATAGGGAGGGGTCTATGAAAAATTCGATAGCTGTGAAATATTTACAAGTATTTAACAAAATTTGAAATAGGAGTTTTGCGTTGCTAAAACGTGCGGAAAATCTAGTCGCGGACCCAAGTAATTGATTTCCTCCTCTTAACCGGTTAAAAGCGGTCTTTGAAGACCCATTTTTATGTGTGATACAATCGATTGTATCACACCTAAAAATGGATCCTCAAGGACCGTTTTCAACCGGTTAAAAGAATGAAATTAATTATTTGGGTCTGTGACAAGGTTTATCGCACGTTGTAGCAACGCGAAACTCCCTAATTACAATTTTTGTTAAATACTTGTAAATAATTCACAGGTATCGATTTTTTTCATGCACCCCACCCTATGTAGCGCTGTTCGGCTTAAAGCTGCGTCTATGAAAATTTGAATGCGTTTTCACATCCGGATGGTCAATTATTATATGCGATTTTCATACCCGAAACCGCACCTATGCGCCCTCAGGGCATGAGAACAGGCTCCGCCCATCCTGTGTCGCGCTGTTCGGATTGAAGCTGCGTTCATGAAGATTTGAGTGCGTTTCCACATGCGGACATTTGTATTCAAAATGTGGGTTCCGGGCCCGCAACCGCACCTATGTGCCCTCAGGGCATAACAATTCTATGCTTCAGGCGATATCGCATCTTGGACACGAGTCAATTTCGTGGAGTAAATTGTAAGAGACCTAACAGTGAACAATGCTTGTGTCAAAGAGTCAACTGTCCATTATTTCTCAGAATCGTGAAATTTTTTAACCTTCAGCTGGAATCCTAAATCGCCTAAGAATGCATCTTAGATTACGAAATAGAGTAAGGCATGCCGCTGTGATCGGTCGGTGAGAGGTGCGGCCCCCATTCTGCAGCCTGCATTTTTTTGCGGCCCCCTCCCTTCGGTATCAAAATTCTTACGGCTTTTCAGATGGGTCGTGATTATGATCCATAAAAAATTGGTAAAATTTGATGATTTTGTGAATAAACCAAAATATTTTTAATTTTCAAACTAATTTTCGAATCACTTTTTCATCACGATTTTTTTCTATTCTTTTCTCACGAACTTTTGTAACGCCTATAGGGACTATATTTTCCTGGTGACCAGCAAAAGCTGCGGCCCCCTCCCCCTTACCGGCGCTCAAAGCTGCGGCCCCCCTCTGTGACCATCACAGCGTGAGCCTAACCCTGTTACGAAATTTCAGAACATCTGTATCATTTCGTTGACAGGATAGTCCGCTTTTAATGACCTCTATGACGGCGATTACTTAACACCACCGCTGCTGACATATCCAGGAGCGCTTTGGTAACACACTTTACCTGGCCACGACTCCTTCTCCATGTTAGAGTCATTAACGATTGCCATGCTACTGTCGTCTATTGTCTTGCATGCTTTATCACCAGTGAATTGTAAGCTCTTCTTGTGTGTTTCTGCCTTATTTTTACATTTCCATTTCATATCTTGCCTCATTTGTTTTTTTCGCAGTTGTTTCTCACTATTCAGTTTCTTTTTTGATCTCCTGTCTCATTTCGCTCTTTCAGTATGACCTTCAGTTCTATTTTGACCTCTTATTCCGATCTCTGTTTGCCGTTATTTTTTATACTAGTGGTATGGCTCTCAACCCCCCCCCCCCCGCCCTGATAGAAGTCCATCTTGGTTCTTGGTTGACCGAAGGTCCGACCTCCCATCCCACTGTATGTTGACGGGTCCGACCCCCCCCTCCTCTTTGATACATCACACCTCACGCCGAACCCTGTCACCAGCCCCTCAATAGAAGTTGACTCCCTAGCGCTTCCGGGCGAGACTCCTTAGCGCTTCCGGGCGATGCCCACTAATGCCATGCTATAGCGTCACTCGGCGATGAGAGCATAAACACACAATATCGGCACGTATCGCACTGATACTTCGCGTGCCTTATGGTACGTTGGCGCAAACCCGGTGCATGTACGCTATACCACACGTGCACCTAGTTTGCGTCAATGCACAATAAGGAACGCAAAGTATCAGTTCGATCCGTGCTGACTGTACTTTTGGGCTGTGGATTGAGTGGAATGGTTCGTATGGGAACATAAAGTTGGCTAGTGATTGGGTGGAGTTCAAAGCAGATTGAATTTTGAACACATCTTCAGGTTGTGTCTCTTTCAGGTTCCACTGTCGAACCACAACTATTCGATTTTCTGTTAGTACTCGATTTTGAGGCGACTTGCTGCGAAGGTGGCAAGATACTGCCTTTTCAGGTACTTTATATCATCGTACAGGATATTTGTTCGTATCTCAGTGCTCTTTTCTTGCACAATTACTGAGAGCATTGATGCCCTAAGCCTACCATGACGCCGCGCGATTGCTACGGGATCGCGATGCGCTTGTGAGTAGCAGCTCCGTAACCTTACTTGTTGCTAGTCGACGATTTTTGATTAGTTACCCTATCGTTGGCTATCTAGCACGAGTGAGCACGCGGCGTGACTGGACGCAACCGGTGAGGCTCGATCGCTTAGCTCACTATGGCGGTGATAGAGTTCTAGTGCAGTGAATTGCTGCACACATGATGTCTTTAGGGTGCAAATACTCCCGAGTGTTGTGAAAGACCGGCCGCGCCGTCATGGTAGGCGGTCTATACCAGTGACCTTTCCTGTATCTTCCAATCACTTCAGGAGATTATAGAGTTCCCTGTGGCCAAGATCGATGTTCGTTCATGGACTGTGAGCTCGTATTTCCATCAATATGTTCGACCAACCGCCAATCCAACCCTCACGCCGTTCTGCACTTATCTCACTGGCATAATACAGGTAAGGTCATTTCTGAATAGTTTGATAATGCTTTGTTTTTTTTTTTGGCTGGTGATCCCACCCACTATTGTGAAAGGGCAAAAGGCTAGAGTACAGAGTCAAGCGGGTTTGCAAAATCTCGAAGCGGGGGGTCGCAAATTCTTGGCCTGAAAGTGAAGGTTGGTTGGGTCGAAAATTTTGGTCTGAAAGTGAAGGCTGGGGGGTCGCAAAAGTTTCGGACCAAAAATGAAAATTTGGAGATGAAATCCGAAAAATTTTCGCTATTTTTGGTCTCCAAAGGGAAGGATCGGAGCATTGCTCAGGTTTTTGTCGCTAGAGCCCGACTACTAAACGAATTGACAGTTGTAGTAATCAAATATAAACTGCCTAGAAATTAGGCCTCGGGTGAGGGGGTCGCGGAATTCTTTGAAGATATGTGACGGTCAAGAGTGCTTGTGTAGTTTCTCATTGAGTGGTCAGGGGAGGGGTCGTAAAAAAAATTCCCAACTTAAATTTCAGGTGAGGATTGTGAGAATTTTGGCCCAATAAATGAAAACTTGAGGAGGGGTTTGTAACTTTCCCGAATAGTGGGTCATTGTGTAAGAGGATTATAGTCTCGCTGAGGTCTTTTAGAGAGGCGGGCTTGGTCCTGAAGTGTGTAGGGTGTGCCTCCAAATATGTTAACTGTGTGCGATTTTTGGAAGCATTTCACATGTGAGCTTCCTTTGTATGGTTGCTGGTCGAAATTGGGCCAGGCACTCATGATCAGGGCCTGGAGGGCAAAACAACAGTTGGGTAGAGGGCTCGTTTTATTAATTGCTTAGAAGTAGAGGAAGTTTCGACTTGGAGAGGGAGCGTAGAGATCGTAAATTTTTAAAAAGGTAGGTCTTCAATGGGGAGTTTACCGCACAGTCGGAACGAATTGCGCGAACGGTTTGGTTCCCTCCCGACGGTGGGGTTTGCGTCGGGGGTAGCTACACGGTCTGAAGGGAATGAAAACGATCCGTGCGGTCCGTGCCGGCTGTAGCTCCTTCGAGCACGGTCAAGTGGGGTTGTGTGGCGACACAACGTGTGATGCAGGGGTTGTGCGAATTTCGCCACAAAAGCCAAAATGTTGCGGGGTATCGTAAGATTTTTGAGCAAAAAATGGAAAGTTTCAAGGGAAGATCGTGAAAATCTCGATTTTTCCTGCTCACGGGGGTCGCAGATTCTTCGAGATCGGACACAACATTCCACTAGACTCAGCCGTAGAGGCCGGAAATCTCATGACCCTCTATTTTTTTGTGGCCGTGAAGTGATCATGGTATCGTTCCTTTTTACCCGATGTCCAAGGTCAAGCGGGCCGTTGTGTAGGAACTCAGCTCAGCTGCAACCCCTCCCTTTGTTGACCGAAATTCTCGGAAAATTTCGCGATATCCTCCCCAAATCGTGGTTTTTGGGCTGAAATTCTTACGATCCTGACCAATTTTTTTCCATATTCGGGCTAGAATTCTTACGACCTACCCCTACCCGCTGAGAAGTTACACAATCGCGCTTGAGCCAGCCACTGTCGTTTTGACTCTTTTTGAAACTTATAATTTTGCATGAAAAAAGCAATTTTGGTATGGTCGAATACTTTCATTCCTATCTAATCCTGCACTACATTGAAGGAAATGGTGGAAAATCAGCCTACGATCGATGAGGTTCTAAGAAATTTCGACGATTGGGTGAAAAAGGTTTGTCTCTGCCATGCGTAATGTGCATTCTACCTGCATGTGAAGGATAAAATGACATTAAGGAAGGTATTCTCGAATCTCGGTTCGCGTTTGTAACCTGTGGTGATTGGGATTTGAACGTCATGTTGCCTTCGGAGGCGGAAAACAAGCACCTCATTTTACCCAGGTTGGTACAGTTAGTTCCCATGAAGAAAAACTGTGGCTTGCATAGATGATCGTAGAGTTCAACGGCGTGTGATCTGTAGTAGATTAATTCGTGCGGCTGAAACTCGCTTTTCCGAGTGGGCTCCAAGCGCGGGGTGTGGAGCTCCACAGAGGAGGGGGGGGGGGTCCGAGCTGTGGAAGGGTGGAGGGGGTCTAAGCTCCAACACGAAACCAAGTAGACCATACTGAATGGGGTATACACTGATTAGATTAATTTTTTTACACGGAGATGTCGATTACTGTTTCCAATTTACATGGGATGTTTCTCTCCTTTGAACTTTGAAAAAAAGTCAGACCAAATCAGGCTCCTGTGGGGTTTGAGAAACCCACCAGAAACTTGGTCAAATCACATTTCTGGGAGGGGTCTGAATAAAATTTGCCTTCTTCACGCCTCGTGCGCTACTACCCCGGCCCCAAGCGGCATTTGATCGACTTTTTCACTGAATGCTGCGAATTGTTCTCTTTTTGCAATATTATTTATGGTTTATTAGTATGGCCAGCTTCATAGAAAATGACCAAATCTGCGAGATGTCGCGCAGCGGCAACCGCTGCCCATTAGCTGCTCTCTCGTGACTGTTCACCTATGGGTGCAACACAATGATTCGCTACGAATCGGGCGTACATCCTTGGTTTAGCGGGTGTGCCGCGGTTCAGGAAGTGAGGATGGACGTGAAAATTTCGACATCAAAGTGAAAAATAGTGGTATTGTCAGAGTCCTGGTTCAAAAAAAAAAGAGAATTTGCCGGGTTTTCGGTTACTGAGGTCGTAGTCACGGCGAGGTTCGATGCAACAGCCTGAGGAAACTGCTGATCGCTGGCCGCCTTAATTACAGGAGCCTCTCAAGTGTTTCAAGGGTTCGACATATTGGCGCCGTTACAGGCTGTGCCGTCATGTAGTTGGCGAAAACCCAGCAAAGCTGACAGATGGCTCACACACTTGCTATCTTATTGTTTCGGTTTCTCCTCAACTCGCCTCTCATTGTTCTGTTTCAGCTACTTCAATAACTGGATCAATATAAAGAAGTCCTATTGTGAGCATAGCGGTACATTCGCCAGAGGTCTGAAAGATCTACTCCGGATATATAATTTGGAACATGCGGTAAGGAATTCGATGCAAGATTCGCCCATCTCATTGATAACAACCTTCTGAACATTTCGTCGACATTGTTCCTCATGTCAGACTCCAGAGTTTGAGTGGATACTATCCTAGACGGGGGCCATCCATGATTAAAGACTGAAACGAGATGAACCACCGATTTGTAACTCTATCAACCGAAGTATTCCTATTGAGTCTCCAAAGCAACTATGAATGATAGCAGTATCAAACATTTTTTATCAGAATTTTTCATCATTTCTATGAATAAATCTTGGATGCCCCTCCCCCATCTAGGGTAGAGCCGTTAAATGTTTTTGTGCCTATTCTTTTTAAAGGGGTTATTCCAGGTGCTGAGCCCAATTATGAGATCCATTCGTTGGTATTCGAAAGATTGCGGTAGGGTACGGTCTGCATACCTTAGTGGGAGGATGTTTAAGATTTGGATAGAACTGTCCTGGACAGTATGCGTGCCACTCCTGAATGTTCTCAGGCCACCTTGCGAGTTAGCCTTTATAGGCAGTGTCCACGATAATTTCGTCTTCAGTTTTCCATCGAAAATCGAAAGGCCGGGGTCTCATTGGAGCAGTAGGGGTGAAAGAAGGAACAAAAAAGAGCCCAAAAGAGCTTCAACAGGCTCCGAAATCAGCTCGCGGTCGAGTTTTCCGAGGAACAGTTTGGTCCGCTTCTTCATTAGCATTGGAGCGCGAGCGCGGCTGTTTTAACGTTGGAGCGCATCTGCAGACGCTGTCTACTCCAGGCCCATGCCCGCGCAACTCATCCACCGTTGGAATACAGCTTTCAAGAAGATACCTTCGTTTTCTGAAAAAACTCGAAAAAGTTTTTTATCGTGGACACTGCTCTTAAAGGCAGTGTTCACGATGATTTTCGTTCCGAGTTTTCCACACGAAACAATGCGTTGGCCTCCAACTGTTACCAAATTTACGAAGAAATGGTGAGAAACGCACTAAGACGTTGTATTTCAGTGACATTATTCCATAACATGGACTAGTTGTCCGCTTGTATGAACATGTTCATGGTGGTTGTCAGCGGTGGAAAATTGGTTCACTCGAAAATAGAAGAATATTTCATGCAAAGCAGGATTAGTTAGGGCCCTAAGGAAAGATCGGAGCAATGGAGAGTAGAGAATTGCATTTTTGTTAGACTTAACGTCCTACGTGCTCTCGGCGGAACGTCCTGGGGGTGCAGTAAAGAAACGATCCTGACCACGTACAAGGCCTTCGTACAGCCCGCCCTGGAGTATGCAGCACCAGTCTGGCAGCATATCGTGTCGGACACATCCTGGTCCAAGCTGCAGCGCATTCAAAAGGGAGCGTTGCGAATCGCAACAGGTTGTTCTAAAAACTCTCCAGTAGAGCACCTACACGCCGAAGCTCGCATCCTGCCAGTTAAGGACCATTGCCAACTCCACGCACAACAGCTGTACATAAACATCCTGAAGCAGCCAAATCATCCGTCGCGAAGAGTATTAGACCCCGTCAGAGAGAGAAGTATAAGAAGGCCGTTTGCTGATGCTTCCACGAAAATCAATATACAGAGATGGACCAACGCACAACAAGAACGCCTCCGTCTCTTACGTGCTGAGCATACCCAATTTGTCAAGGATCACTTATGCAAGACCGCCGTAAACTCCTTTCGGAGTCGTGCCGCCTGAGGTCAGCGAAACCGAGATGGAACTCGGTAGGCGTACCAGGTGCACCCTTGCCTCGTTGCGCTGCGGGCACTCCCCCATGCTTATGTCTTATTTACATAAGATCGATAGCAGCAGACCTGACGAGTGCCCGGATTGTGGTAATAAAGGGCATACCACTGCGCACCTTTTCAACTGCCCTATGAGACCAACATCGTTAACACCAGTAGATCTGTGGAAGAATCCGACGCTTGTGGCTCAGTTCCTCAATCTATGACAGGACCCTCTCTGTGGCTGCAGAAGAAGAAGAAGAGAATTGCATAGGACGGGTCCACAATAGATTTCATTGTCACAACAAACACTTCCTGTGATACTTAAGAGGCGGGGTAATACTTAAGGACTTCGTGTACTTCCGATGCGTTTTTCTCAATTTCTACGTCATGTTAGTTCTACTCGGGGGCCACTTACTCAATATAGCGAACAATCTCAAAATTGAAGATTATCGTCAACACTGCCTTTAAGAGGGCACCTTCGCGGCTACGGCGAGGAGGAGATGCAGTCGGCGTGGATCCCAGTAATACTTCGCGTTCCCTATTGAAGGTTGGCTTAAACTCGCTGATGTATGCTATAACATAAGTGCACCGAGTTTGCGCAAACCTCCAGTGGGGAACGCAAAGTTCCACTAAGATCCATGCCAACTGTATTTGCGTACCCTGGGTGCCATGCGGCGTTGTTTACGAATCTGACGCCTTATTTCGGAAGGATGGTGGCAGTTAATTGTGGACATGGCTTCATCTTATCCTATCGGCCTTCACCGGTATTTGTCGAAGATCAGGAATGAATCATTCCCCCCCCCCTTCTTCTCAGTCAACGAACAGCTCTGAGCAACTCCAGTCCGCAGACATTGACCAACTTTCCGCACATCTATCATTATTTCCCGAAAAAAAAACTTGAAAAGGATCTCATTTTCGTGTTACGGGTCTCAATAGTTAGCCTCTCGGGCAATGTTTAGGCGGCAAAAAATGACCACTGAGATCCGTAGAAGAGCACCGTTGCGTTTTTGCCAAGTTTGTAGGGACGGGTGTTCTTTGGAATGCTTTTTGCACGCTGTGGAGTTACCAGCTTTGCGCAAGGGTATTGAACAGATGTACAATCAGTCGACATAAAGCTGCGAATCAGTTGTATGACTAGAAATTACTCTTTAGAAATTCCTCTTTTTCCTTCTCCATTTGATAGCTGAGCGATCATATTTCTTAAAGGCGAGGTCTGATCAAATTGTGACCTTTACTAAAATTTGGGTTGGTTAGATTCGACTGGCTTAGCTGAACACGGTCTAGACGTTTCACAAAGTACTAGTCCTTACTTTTGGAGAAAACAACCTTGGAGTCAGGGATTACGGTGTTCACAGCGTGCTAATAATGACCAGAATGCGTTGACGGTGGCTGAAAATGTACGATGAACACACTTTTGTGACACGGGCATTCACTGAACAATTCTTTAGTCGCTTGAAGGCAGCGTTCACGCGGGAAAAGCTTGTCGACTTTTCTATGGAAATTCAAAGGCAGTGTTCACGATAAAAATCGTTTTTCTGTTCTTCCGCCTATCTTGAAAACGGCCCCATGCTGATTCCAATGATATCTCTGAAATCGCACAAGACCTTCAGGGAACGGAGTTATGGTCCCTCAAATATTGAGCTAAGGAAATATTGTGGACGAGTTGTCCGAGGCTTGTAACTTCCGTCTTTTGCAGCCGATGTATGCGAGCTGACCTGAGTAGAGAGAAGGTGAGAATGAAAGGAAGAACGGGGCTATTGATCGGAAACCATCGCTCCTTTCACAATCTCGAGCATTCATTTGTTCACGTCGGTGGGCGTGGAAAGTGCATCTGGGGGTGACAAGCTGATTGGTGTCCAACTTTGGGGCCGTAGGGACCGTTCCTAGCTCATTTTTCTCAGTTTTTTCAACGTTAGGGTTCCGCTAGGCCCCGCAGCTGCCGATCTCCACCAAAAAAATCAGACATGGTTTTTATCGTGGACACTGCCTTGGAGGGTGTTCACTCTTTAATGCCTAGGTTGAAACAGCACATTTAAAAATTTAACTCCGCTCTTTTTATCAAGCTTCGCCCCTGAATGAGAAACTGGAATCTGCAAATCAACTGATTATCACAAGAGGTACTCATGTTAAAGTCAGCGTACGTGCGGAAAACCATTTTTGGGTTTGAATCGTTGGCTGGGCCCGCCTGAGAACGTAAAGCCTAGCATGCTCGGATGAGTCCGGGCGGAACAAGCAGCAGAGTGGTCGGTCATGGCCAAATACAACAGTGGTAAGGAGATTCTGGCATGATAATCCCTTTATAGCTTATTTCGACCGGCTCAAAATGAGGGAGCCAGGCTATACATTGAAGAGTATCACTTGCCTAGAACCGTCGATTCCTCCTATCTCAGAAGGGAAAGTGTGCTAATTATGGAATGAAAATGTGATTTCCTATCAATTTTCATTGGATTGATCAGCTTGTATGGTATGCAACGTAGCAGTCCTTCTATAATCTCGAGAGAGCTTGAAATCGAAATTTATTATGAACAGTGCCTTCATGGAGTTTTTACGCCTTTCAAGATTCTGTAGTCTGGATGGCCATCATGAGCCGATTTCAGTTAGCAGTTTTCTTAGAAGGAAGGACCATTGCTCTTGAAAACAAATTCTTCCAAATGCTAGCACTGGTTCACCAGCAGGCTCCATACTAAGAGAGCTCTACGAGCTTCATGCTACCTGATAGTGCTCTAAATTCGTGACGTTTCCGCGTTCCAGGGTCGCCTTCACAGCGGAATAGATGACGTGAAAACGATATGTGCTTTAACGACAGCCATTGCGAAGGAAGGATACATCTTCAGGTACGGACCTGCTATGTTCATTACAGTTCTGTCTCTAGTCATGGTGGTTTCTTAAAGCTGTCCTAGCTCTGCTCGTGTGTGAGCATTCATCGTGCGATTTTGGCTTGTGCAGTAGTCGTAGTGCATACATACATATGACGTCATGGCCATTCACTGATCGGGTGGAAATCTACCTGGAGGCAAAGTTGAAGTCGTGAAAATTTCGGTCTTAAAACGAGGATTTTTTTAAGGGAGGGGGGGTTGAACCCAGGGGTTGAAAATAAAGATATCCGGGGTGTTTGCTCAAATTTCCCAAAGTTGCATAGTCGTCTTTCAGTAGAGGTTTTCAGTTCGGTCGAGGTCCGGTACAGCGTCCCGCTTGACGCCTTGAAGGAAGGGCAGAGGGTATGCAAGCTTAGGAGAGTTCTGTACCAGGTATAGTTCTGGGATTGTAGGACCACACCTGGGCGGCATCCACGTACGCGAGGTTTACGAAGGGGTTCGCACAGGGTTTAGAGCGTCGGTGCGGCTAACTATCGTAGTGCGAGGGCCGAGGATCGTCAATCAATGGTGTCTCAGGGGGGTCTCGGCTGCCCTTCCCTCCTAGGTAAGGTTGACGAGGGAGCAATTTTTTAGTGCTACCCCAACCCCTTTTCAACCCTGGCACTGCTATCATCAAACGCGCTAATGCCCCAAACCCTGACCCAACCCCATCGTAACGTTTGCGTACGTGCAGACCGCCTCTGGTCACCCTGTGTCACACCTTGTGCCCAGCCTCGAGAGTGATTAGCTCCTGATTGGTCTCGTAATTTGGGCGAAGGCAGCTTTCATTGTCTGTGTAATTCAATTAGGGAGCCGCGACGCTGCTTGGCGGGAAAGTGTGCGCGAGGGAAGACGAAGGGAAGGTGGCTATCGGTCGAATGAATTTGCGCTCTATTGCCGAGTACAGCTTCCTATTTAAAGGCAGTGTTCACGATAATCTTCGATTTTGAGATTAATCGCTAAATCGATTGTTTAACCTCCGGGTAGAACTTAAATGACGAAGAAATCTAGAAAAACGCCTCAGAAGGGCACCAAATCCTTTACTCTCACCCCACCTTTTTACTCACACTGGAACTGTTCATTGTGACAACGAAATCTTTTGTGGACCCGCCTCTGGCAATTCTCTACTCTAGCTTGCTCTGTTCTTTCCTTCTGACCCTAGCCAATACTGTTTGGACTGAAATATTCTTCCATTTTTGATTAGCCCCTTTTCACCGGTGACAACTACCGAGAACATGTTCATCCAGTCGGACAACTAGTCCAGGTCAGAGAATATTGTCCTTGAAATAAGACGTTTTAATGCGTTTCAAGCCGTTTCTTCGTAACTTTGGCAACACTTGGTGGCCAACGTATTGTTTTGAGTGGAAAACTCGGCAACGAAAATCATCGTGAACACTGCCTTAAAAATGACATTGACGATACACTTTGCTGCTATCGATTTCGCAGACGGAGAATCTAAAAAGAAGATACGTTCTCTCTACGTGCTAAGGGTTGGGTGGCTAGAGAGGGCAGGCTGCAGAGAGGAAGTTTCTGCTTCTTATGTGATTTCGTCTGTGGACTCAGTTGGAGCAGAGTATATCAACTCAGATTCTGTTTTGTCAAGGAAATCCTAGCGTCTCGTATTACATCTAATTTGTTTATGTTCATCTGCAGTATGAGTTCCTAAATCGAGTGACGAAATCGCATATACTCTGTCCCAAACGAGATGACAAGCGAAGGGTTCAAAGAAGCAGCGCTCCCTCTGCGTCTCTGGCAATTTTTTGGATTGCGGTAAGACATCGCGTGCGCAAATCACGCTGCATGTTTTACCGTAATCCAAAAACAGAAATCAATCAGTTTTCACGTTCTCGCGTTTTGAAACCCTTCAACCGCCACGTAAAGAAGAGTACCTGTGTCGAGAGTCAGTATCACGAGCCTTTTGAGGGAAAAGAACGCAAAAGAAGCATGAAGTATGTGAAAAAAGGAATGAGAATGTGAAAGATTTGCTGAATTCTTTTTTAAGATTGCGGCAAGACGTGCTGCGTGATTTGCGTTCGCGAAGTCTTACCGTAATCCGAAAATGTCAGAGACGCAGAGGGAGCGCTGTTTCTTTGGACTCTTCGCCCATCCTATCGATTGTTCGTATCCCGGCAGGGTTATTGCGGGTAAAAACTAGCCGAGATTTTGTTACGATACTTAGAGGTTTTCAATATAATAAAGTAGTACGAGTATTGCATCTCTGGATTCCACGGCACTCTCATACTGGGTTCCAATCGAGTCCATCGCTGAAGAGTAGAAAGAGGCAGAAACCTTCCCTCGGCGTCTTTGCCAGTCATCCAAAGCTGCACGCGCATAGACGCAGAGGGAAAATCCTCCTCTTGGGGCTCTCCATTGGTGGACTGGATTGGAATAGGGTATACTGAATCAGTGCCTTTTCTTCTATGCAGTGATTTTTGCAAAATTGCCTTTTGAAGCTGTTTCTTTAAGGACGAATGGCTCGAGGAGTGACGATATTGAACGGAAGCGACTATTCAAGAATGTATCTGTGTAATATCAATGTTCAAAATGAAATTTCTATATGTAGTTCAACTTTATTCATCTCACTGATTGTTTTGCGGAAGGTCTTGGTGGCGACGCCTTTATTAAACGGAAAGAAAGGATTCGCAGAGTCTACACCGAAGTTGTTTTCAGCCTCAGAGCGGGGACCAGGAGAGGAGAATATGCTTTCGCAGACAGTAACAAAGACTTCATAGTTGTCTGCTCGGTATGTGACGAGGACCTTGTGAACATGAGGATGCACTTCTCTCGGTGATAGGAAGGCGTGAAGCCACACCTCCTATGCACTAGCTCATACCCAAATAAGAAGTGTGACGTGGGAGATTTAAAGGAGATCACAGTCTATGGCATGCCGTTTGCGCATTGAATATGGGTACAAAGTTTCAAATTTTATTCCGCCGAGATATGCGCGTGTCTAATTACCAGGTATGGACTGTTTTTTTTTGCGTTGAACCTCTCTATGAAAATTCATCAAATGGCGGAGAGTGAAATGTTTCATGAAAGAAATGTTCAGCAGAAACTCGAAGCATTCGCGATGAGTTGCTGCGTACTCGACTTTGCATAAGAGGGTGTCCTCTTAGAATCCATTATGGCAGAAGACCGTTACTTGTAGCCGTCATCAAAAAAAGCGCGCTTATTTTCGTTGGTTTTGGAATTTTTCGAGGAAATCAGGCGGCAAGTAGGTTGTAGTAATGTAATCCTCCATCGGTTTTTGTAGCTCACGTTGGTTTTTCGGAAAATGCATATTCGATCGATTTCGAGAAAAGCTGTCGAAATTTGATCGATAGAAAATCATTGGGTGCCCCTATGTCCCAAGTTTGACGCCGGCATGGGAAGCGGGAAAAGTCAGACTGGCAAACCCCTAATGACCTGTGGATTTAGATTATCATCAGCAGCGGAGCGATGAGCCTCGATGAAATAGCTAGTGATAAAGAGGTTCTGGCGAATGAGCCACCGCTCCGCGCTGTGATAATCGAAGACAGGAGTTCACTTGAAATGAACCAGAGTCTACGTAAGCAGATCTACCGAACACACCGGACCGATTTCGGTTTACGATTCCGCTTTTATATTCCTTGCAATTCTTTAGCGCCTAAGAGACCGCGTGTCCAGATTGCTCACCACAACTTCGTTGGGTGGAGCCATGTACTCCACCAACCTTCACCCCTCGGCAGGTGAAGTGGGGAACCTTCACCATTGGGAAAACCTGTGACAACCGTGAAGGTTGTTCATGGAATCCCCATAGAATTCTGCATCGACTGGTGTTTCCAGTTTGGGAAAATATTTTCTCGATCCTTCAGCCTAATTCATTTTACGAAACACAGATTTTTCGCGTTTAACTCTTCAACAGTTGAAGATAGGGTTCTGGTGAAGGTTGTTTTTGAAATCCGCGTGGAATTCTGCGTCGAATTATATATCGGGTTCCAACTTCGCTTGCTCCATAAGCCAGCCAGGTCTGTGGAGCGTTGTTGGCTCCAGCAGAACTCTGCTTCTCTTATTTAAACCATAGAGGCGAGAGCACCCTATGGAGATCACTATGGAGCTCGGCTCCACCGACGTGGCTGGCTTATGGAGCAATAAAATTTAGGAACCCGATATATCATTCGATGCAGAATTTTACGTGAATTTCAAAAACAACCTTCACTAAAACTCTGTCTTCAACGGTTAAAGAGTTATGGGCGAAAAACCGGTGTTTCGTAAATCGAATTAGGCTGAAGGATCGAGAAAATGTTTTTCCAAACTTGAAACACTAGTCGACTCAGAATTCCATCGAGATTCAAAAAACAACCTTCACCAAAGGTCTATCCCCAAGCACAACAAAGCTATGGATGAAAAACTGACAATTTCAGGCTAAAAAAAATGCACTTTATATACTGAAATCGGCTGATAGAAGGGGAACGTATTTTTTAAAACTGTTAACGCTATTCGATGCAGACTTTTATGGGGATTCCGAAAACAGCCTTCACCAAAGGGCTATCTTCCAGGGTAAAAAGTTATGGACGAAAAACTGATTGCTTTTGGTGAAAGAAACTTCATAAACTGAAATCGGCTGAGAGGCTGGAAACGTATCTTTCTGAACATGAAAACATTATTCGATGCAAAATTTCATGGAGACTTTGGAAACAGCTCCGTTCAAAGATTCGTCTTTAGGGGCGAAAATTCCATGAGCGAAGAACGAGTATTTTTTTGAAAATCGCCTGGAATATTACGAAAAATTTCGACTCCAAGACAGCTAAAAGGAAATTTTTATGACCTAGGCAAATCATTTCGTTAAGAATAGTGAATTTCCAAAGAAGATCATCTAACGAAAAAAAAACGTTTCAAAATCAATGATTAAAAAGAAAAACATGCTGAATGCAAGAAAAAGAAGATTGAGAAAACGTCAAATTTTGAAGTTGCGATTCTATAGGGAACCTTCATCATTCCCCACTTAGGTATCCTTAACAACCTTCACCTCTCGGACCGCGGTCTCCACCCCAACGAACCTATCCTTCACTTCCGCACTGCCGTTCAGTCCGCAAAAAATCGTGCTGCGGCGCGGTTGCGAGTATCCTCAGACAGGGATGTGGGATCACCCGGGCACCAAAGGCCAGAAGCGACCGGGTGATCCCACATCCTTGTCTGAGGATGTTCGCAACCGCGCCGCAGCAAGATTTCGCAATCAGGGTGCACTTTGCGGACTGAACGGCAGTGCGGAGGTGAACTGTATGCTGCTCACCCACTTCTGTTTTGCCCCTGAGACCGCGTGCCCACACTGCTCACCTACACTATGAACTCTATTTTTTTGTTTTAACGGCAAAAAAAAACCAATTTCTTATGATTATTGCTGGAATACCCATTCTTGAACAATTTGCATAACTGGTGGGCAGATATTAAGCACCTTTTTCTCTTTGTGACATAATCAACCACAATGAAAATTCAGTTCAAAACCCAGAAAGAAATCAGGCGGCAAACATCACATTTGCAGTATGTCAGCCCTCCGCGACACCTCACTGCTACGAACACGCCTCAACTGTTCCTACGAAGGCTAGTGCCTTTGTTCCGATGCTGGTCCCGCCACGATTCGTGCGAAATCTCCAAAGTGTACCATTGACCGAAAAGAGTCTTTGCAGAGACCGGCGAGTGGTCGCCGGGTGTCAGTCTTGACGCGGCGACAGAAATGTTTTTGAACATTATTGTCGCGCCGTTGGTTGCCGCTCGCTGGCAGTGGCTCAGGGCCGTCGCGGCATCAAAACACTGCGGTGCCACATCGTCGCCATTCACGCTGCGACGGTCGCCCCCGTCGCCGAATGTGATCGATATTGCATCACCAAACGCTCTTCGCCGCTGCGAGCAGCGCCGCGATTTGAACTCTGCAGGCCACTTATCAGCTTCCGCACCTGGACACGAAGCACGCGAAGGATTTTAGTCAAAAGATTTGATTTCCTTCCTGGTTGCTATCGGTCTTGATGCACTGGTTTGCCCCAAGGAAGCGTCCGCGGAGGACAACAGGAGACATGCCGGATGCAACTGGTTCAAAAAATCCGCTATTCAAGGTGAAGATTCCTGAAAATGTATAGTCTCCTTGTAGGGAGTTTGAATGATTTTAGAGATTATGGAGAACGCAGCGAAATCATCTGCAAGTCGGGCAGAACAACTTGTACGAAGGGGCCCTGTTGGTGTAAAAAATCAGGGTTCGCACGAGTGAAGTCATATTAGTGACAGTTGAAAAAATCGGATTTCTAAAGCCACTTATGAACGGAGATTCAGGGGCGCGCTCGAAGAACATTTCCATGGCAATTCGCACTTATAATCCTAAGCAATGAGAAGCACAATTTTCTACAGGTTCCCTTCCTCTGTGTCGAGGGAACATTCTTGGAACATACCTTAGGAAAGTATGCCTTCTATATGGGTCTAAGAGCTGCCTCTTACCGAAGTTTCAGGCGTCCAGCCCCTTGAAAAAACGATAGAGGAAAACGCTTCAGAGTTCTCCTTTAGGGTCATTTGTGGCCCTGGTCACGAGTCTGGTGGACTACTTGTTCATTTTCGAATGCACTTAAGGCGTTTTGCTCGAAGTTAACCATCGACGAAAGTTTTGAGAGCCGTACGCGACTTTCGACGATTTCCGAGATGCTGAAACAGATTTGGCTCAAATTTCCTGGTGAGAATACTCGCAAAGCTGAACAAGAATCTGATATCCGTTTATGAATTTCTGATAGATTACGATAGGTTACTGTGGGTGGGTGTGCGGCAGTTTTGTAAAAGTCTCAAAAATTGCTAAAAATTTCATTTTCGGAATCATTTGGGGTGGTGGAAACGTCCATTTACCGATTTTCGAAATATCAGGTATAGCTACAGCTAAATTATACACAGCGTGACCTACACCCGACCTCAGAATATCGAGAACCGGACCCCAAATTCGTGTTCGGCATCTTAACTGGCTCCCAAATTGAACTTTTGAGCCAGATTTGAAATAATATTTTTGAACTCCTTAACCCATTCACAACCACGCCTAATTTTGGGTGACTGCACGTTCGGACCTTGTGCAATATTGCGTCACCGTATAACGTGTACCACCGGTGGGGCACGCAATCTTGAATAGGGCCCCACGCGTATTTGCTTTCAATTCTTTGTGTCTATGTTGTTGCTGGCAACGATGATCGAACAGCTTCAGAGTTCGAGCTTTCGAGACGCTTTCGTTATCGAGAAACAATTACTCAAAACCAAAACGGGGTTTACTTAGCTGCAACGCTTTCAGAAAAGTAAACGAGTTTTAAATGATAGGTTTCTACTAAGCAACCTGAAAGCTAGGAATAGAAGGAAAAATAAGTTTAAAATGCTTCTAAATTTCTTTCTTTACAGCCGTTTTTCCCCTATTTCAGCCCACCTAATTTTAGAAAAGTCGAAATATGCTGTTACATTTGACCTACTGATGGACCACGAGTGTTCCATTTCAAGTCTTGGGTAGGTCAATACATTGATCATATGTACGTTCGAAAGTAGTTTCCTGTGGCGGAGAACTCGATTTTTGAAAAGGGTGTCCCGCCGGTGGGACACGTAGTCGTGAATGGGTTAAAATTGCTGACGGTCAGTAACTCGTGCCTTTCCCGAATGTTCGAAAGAGCCTATAACTTCTTTCAGAGTAACAGTACGCAGTTTTGGAGTTCACATTCAAATTTCGTGTCTAGAAATGGTTTTCGCGACATTTATCTTTTTTTTCGGGGCTGCCACTTCCACTACAGTAAATTTCCTTGTTAATATCTGGATGATTGGAAAAAGCTTACATATTATCACTCTAGAATACGGAGAGCATTGCCGGATTCATGGTTCATCTGTGTATGCAATCGGCCAAATTTCTCGTACACATGTTGTGAAAGTCAACAATTTTCTATTCTTGGAGCGGGCTGAGCTCTATGATGGATTGATTTACGCATGAATTTGTTATGCTTTACTTTGCAGAAAACACACGGAGCACATTTCGATATGATGTGAAAATATCATTCACAGGACGGAGTGGCAGTACGTACAGAACCCAGATCACAGAGCAGTAAACATGCAAATCTACTTAGCAAAATCTACCTGACTGATGCTTGATTGTGATCTTAAGCAGAGAAAGTGTATCAAATCGGACCGTAGTTCGTTGAAGAAAGCTTTGTTGTTATCATTTCATTATTTTCTGATTCTAAATAGCTTATTCTTAGAGTGAGGGGCGCCACAAGCAACCCGATAATAGCTTGTTCCACTGCTGATGGTGACATTAATGACATCACATTAAAGTCAATGGTACAGACAAGACATACAAAGGCTAATGAGATTTTAATAACCGGGAGCAGTTCGAGGAGGTGGACAGTGATCGCAGCCACCGCTTGGTCCACGATCGCCGCTGGGTCCGTCTGCTCCTGGTCCTCCTGGTTGTCCTGGTGCTCCTGGTGAGCCATTATCACCGGGTGGTCCTGGTGGGCCATCTTGTCCTGGGTTTCCATTCGCTCCGGGCTGTCCATCGGGTCCTGGTGGTCCGGGTGGTCCTGGCGGTCCTGGTGGTCCATTGGGTCCGGGCACTTCATTGAGTTTACCAGGGGCACCTGGAGCTCCGGGGTTTCCTGGTGGTCCATCAGATCCAGGTGGACCAGGAGGTCCAGGAGGTCCAGGTGGTCCTCGGTTGCCTCCATCGGCGTCAGATCCGGGAGCGCCTGGGTTTCCTGGTGGTCCTTTCGGTCCTGGGTTTCCTGGTGGACCAGGTGGGCCATCGGGACAGTCGAAGCAGAACTCGTGCTGCGGTGCTGGTGTTGCTGGTGGTCCGTCTGGTCCATCTCGTCCAGGTGAACCTGGCTCGCCATCTGTTCCAGGCTCACCATCGGCTCCTGGTGCTCCTGGCGGTCCTTGCGGTGAAACTCCGCAACCACAGCAGCCTCCATGAGATTGTGCTTCGACGCCACCTTCCACTGCGGCTGAAGTATAGCCTGCTTGACGACGATCCCTTCGAACTCCTGATACCTTCGTCAGTACCTGGAAAGAGATGATGTTAGAGAGTGTTCTGCCGTACGGTTTATTTTGTCAGTTGGAGCTTCTCTTTGCTTGGTACCCTCTGATGGTAAGGTTCTTATTTCATTCAAGTCATCCTTGATGCTGCTCTGAAGAAAATTATCTGCGTTTTTTAACTGAAAAAATCACGGAAACCAATTCAGCACTCAGTGATGAAAGTTTGGTAGAAAGTTATGTAAACATTTAAGGATAATTTAACTGTAAAGAGTCGAGGATTGCCCAATTCCAGCCAGTTCCAAAACAACTGTACCATATTATAAGGAGGTTTTCAAAGTTGAGACCATGCACACAATTAAGCCCCAGCAGCAGTATCTCCAATTTTTTTTGTCGACACTGTATATGGCTGAGGATGGGTATGGCAGAAAGCCGGTCGTCGTTTGTAAATGACGACAAGGATTATCCTTGGCATGTGTACTTAGATGAAATCGGGCGCGTTCGGGCACGGATTGCCTAGCGGATTAGACAAGTGTCCTCGGAAGAAAGCCATATTCGCACATCTTCTCGCCTTTCTAGTTTACTGAACTTGGGATGGGTAATTCATAAGGGGCTTGTATTTCTTGGACTACCACAACATATTGAAAGCAAAATATAGTCATGCTCAGTTCAAAAGGAGCGTATAACGGATAGGTTCAAAAACAACATTTTTTAAGAGCAGCAAAATCGAATGATCACCTTTTGTGAGGTGCGAAATTCGACTAGACTGAACAAAGGGATAAGCATATGAATAATTTTCTGAGGGCGAGTCATTGCTTTTGAAATGTTTAGTTTATAGTGAAGTTTCTGGGGAGCCCCGATCCACCATGATCCTTCTTGGACCCAACAACTAGCTTTTTTTTCCAGATTCCCGTTCACCATCTCACATACAGTCGGTTCGGATCACACTGCCAGTTCTGGTTCCCTATTTACGGTGGTCAAGAAGGAAACAAAAACGGTCGGATCGATTCATACCGACTGATCCTATCACGTGGTAGAGCTTGGGTGCCGAAACCCAAAATAACTAGTCTGTCCGAACCAGACTGTCCGCCCAGGCGCTCGGCGTGCGCGTCGCGTTGCTCTCGCGATTGCATTTTTTTTCGGACGAGCTTCCGCACAATTCCAGTCAGATGACCGGAGTACCTATTATTCAATAGTTTTCTAAAATTCCTGCAAACCGGTCTACAGGTCTGAAAAATGCTTATGCCACGGCCGCTCAACACGCACGCCGACCGCGTGGGAGGACAGTCTCGTTTGGATGGGCTTTACATAAAGTGAGAAAATGAGGCATACTGCCCTTATTGGAACGAAATTCTGATCTGCAGTTACAACACGCAGCACAAACATAATTGCGCTGATACCACCTGGTCCTGGCACGATTATCTTCTAACTGCGATTCGCAACAGCGGTCGTCCGCAACTGAGTTTCGTTTCGATAAGGCCAGCTACACGGGCAAAACGGGCCCGGAATGTTTTCAAGATCCGATGATGAAATTGGGCGATGTGAATCAAGCACAGAAGTTTAGCTAAACTTTGGGACATTTTAAGCAAACTTTCTGCTTGGATAATCAACGGCAGCTGGCAGTCGCTTTTTTGTCTTAACATCGCTTTCAGCAGTTATATTTTTCCAAGGCCCACCGCTCAGGGTTAGACTGTCGCTATGATAGTCAGAGAGGGGGCCACAACTTTTGGCGCCAGGAAGGGAGGGGGTCGCATGCTTTCGGTCGACTACCAAGCGAAAATCGTTGTTATTTAGCTGTGAAATAAGTCGAGGAAAGAAAACAGAATGGAACTATATTATTCACAAAATTCAAAAGTTAGTTTACAAAATGTTTGTTTTCTAGATCAATGCGTTTTTCAAATTTTTATCTATAGGTTGACCTAATGATCTACCTGGGGCCTCACAAATTTCAGAGCTGGAGGCAGGGCTGGGCACACGTCCCGGCTTGGCGAATCTGAATATGCACCCCCCTTAGCTCGGTAATTTTTAGGCACCCCCTTATGGGAAATCGAAATTGGCTGTTTTCCGAATATTTAAAAAGCCATGATCTTGACCTCCTGATTTTGATGAACAAGAATATAAAAAAAATACTGAATAGAGAATATTCCGAAAATGGCAACAAAAAAGGTAGTGTAATTTCTGAACTTCAAAACAACCCCATGAGGCAAATTTGTTAGTATGACGGTAAGTTATGACAAAAGATAAAACATTTTTCAATACAAAACAATTGAACAATTACCAACAACAGAACTACTACTATCGCAATAATTGATGTTTGCTGTCGAATGTTCTCATAAACCTATGAAAGATTAGTTAATATGTGTTTGATTGTTCTGATGTGGAAATCAGAACTATTCTGTGTTGTGGAACAATGTTAGGATTCATGTGATTCGTAGGTAGTAGAAAACCCGAGTTTTACCCTCCTAGAATGCCGCAATCCCTTTAAAATCGGCTTTCCGTTCGATACGGTGTTTGTACGCAGCTACACAGCGCACACGGGAATGGACGCGCACACATTATTAATAAAAAATGTATTTTATTACAGAACGGGAGGAGAAAAAGGATTGAAACTGAAGGAAGTGGAGGATGGTAAAGGTAGTCTATTCTGGATGTAGCCATTTTAAAAATTTAATGTAAATAAACAAAGTTAGAGCTGGTGTAAATATTTAGCCGTGACAAGGTTCATTCAAACGAACCTTGTTGATCAAGACTAGCATTAAACTGAGAGCAAAGGATATTGTTAGAAAGAGGAGAATCTGGCAAACATTTTAGTTTCAATAGCACTGATTTTTAATGTGATTTAAGGACCTTAAATCTCGTCCCGGTTTTACCCCGAGAACCGGGACAAAGCCGGGACAAAACCGGGACGAGGTTTAAGGTCCTTATATCACATCAAATATCAAACTTGTTGAAACCAAGGTGCTTGCCAGATTCTCCTCTTTCTTTTAATGCTCTTACTTTTTATGTTCAATGCTGTTTTCATTCAACTAGGTTCATTTGAGTCAACCTTGTCGAATCCAAAAAACTCACCCCGCTCCAACTTAGTTTATTTACATTAGATTTCTATAATGGTTACATTGAAAGTATCGTACCTCTGCCTTCTTCCATTTACTCCAGTTTCAGCCCTTTTCTCTTTCCCGTTCTGTAATAAATTACATTTTTAAATTAATATTGTGTGCGCGTCCACTCCAGTGTGGGCTGTGTTGCTGCGGACAAGCACCAGATCGCACGGCGAGCCGAATTTCAAGGGATTTCGGCACTCCAGATGGCTACAACTCGGGTTTTTATAGTTCCAAAGCCCTATTCAGTGCACTTGTGCTCTGCAGGGTACTGATAGCAGTTTTTACCATGATGAGAGACATGGTACTTCTCAAGGAGGAGGACACGATCATTAACTTCTCTCACAAGACCTTGCAAAGTCCTCAATTTTCACAATCGGATCTCTTCATGTCACAAGTCACATTCTCATGAGCTAAAATTAGTTGGCTAGTCGTGATACTAAATGTGCTACCTGTAATTTCAATCTGTACTAATACAACAGTTCGCTGATTCTTTTTTGAACGTGAACGATGGCGCTTCTGAGCGCTCTCTTTGTATCTTCGCCTCGAATCGGTTACCACCCGTGTAATAAATGAACGGTACACCAGAGAAACATGACATCACACCAATCCTTACTTGCTACTAGATAACGGAGTAGTGTTTATTTCTTTATCAAAGTAATCAAACAAATTATAGATAATACTTAATTCATAGAGTTATTAAAAAGAAACCTCGACAGCAACTATTAATTTTTCCGAACGCAACCTGCATATCTATCAATAATTTGAATTCTGTGAGTGTTTTTTTTCGAAAAGCGGAGAAGAAGAGTGACAAATCAAAAGAAAAGCGTGTACTATTTTCTCCCTGAAATTCTGCAGAACAGGCACTTTGTTTTTATCTGGGGGTTCGGTTTAGGCACCCCCCTTTGCCCTCTCCGCAGCGTTCAATATGCACCCCTCTAAGGTCAACCGGGACGCGTGCCCAGCCCTGGCTGGAGGTGCGGGGACCGCACCCTCCCCGAACCTTTAACAGGGCCACGCCTTACCCTGCCACCGCTCCGCTGCTGTTGATGATCGAAGTTGCCAACTCAAGATATTAGCGAACAATGCACACCTTCTCGATACTATCCTTTAATTGTTTGCGAATGCTCTTAGGATAGTGCGAATATCGAATAGACTCGAATGATCACAATGCTCAATGTGCTATTCTCAAACAATCGAAAAGTTAGATTTGAATCTTTCGAATTTGTATGGGTTTTCGAATTAAAGAATGGTCCGCATCACTTAATCAGGAAGCCGCGACGCTGCTAGGCGGGAAAAGAGGCACGCGCGAAAACGGAAAAGGTCAAATGATTCCGTGGATAGGCTGTAAAAAAGCAACATTCCTGCGGTTCCTTCGCGTGTTGGTGCGAAGCGAAAGTTAGGGACAGCGAGAGAGCAGCATCGCGCGCGCCGCTCGCGCCATGAGTGATGAGAATTTTTTTTTACAGCGGGTACAAACGCTAAGCAACGCTTCCCAATTGAATGACACTGACGATATTCGCAAATTCTCATTTTCGATTGTTTTCTGAAGTTGCATAACTATAGTGTGCGCTAGCATAGAAGCAGGTGGAAGCTGGGTTTTTGCACTCGATGCGCTTACTGGAATGTAGCAGGGTATATCTAGCCAATTACATGCTTTTGCGGACGAATGCCGAACTGGTTACCGTTGTCGGAATAGTTCAGTCAGGCAATCCTGTCGATCTTTTTGCAACACTCCCGACTTTCCCCTTCGGTTATGCCATTGTTACTCTACGACAGGTCAGTGACATGGTTTTAAGAAGAGCTCGCAACCTGATCTTCATGGTGAGCTCTATGTACAGATGATTGAAATAGGAGAGCTAGAAGGCAGAAAGGATAGTGAAGAGCAATCAAGGGTGATAACCTTATAAGGTACACCAAGCAAGAACGTTTTATCACGAATTTAAAAATCTACTGTTTGTACGAAAGAAATTTCGCAAATTTTCCAAAATTCAGGTCTATCTACCCTGGCCTTTCAACAAATTTTCTTCCAGCGAATGCCCTCCATGACTGATCTACTACGTTTGAAAGCGATACAGCCGTGGTCGTTGAGAGATTTCCTTAGCATCCTAATGGGATTGGAATGCCCTGCTTTAGAACCTGTCCACACACACACATTCTGGGATGCGCTTAGCATCGCAACAATACGTCGTTGTACTATTTGAATGCGTTCGGTTCCGGTTTATCGCCTCGGCTAGCACAGTGTCAATTGCAGTTGCCGACGCCGAAGTCGTCCTAATGAGGCTGATCCATCCCCTCCGAAGCGGCTATTAGGAACATACAAATCGGAAAAGCTCTAGATATTAAGAACCGATTGAAGGAACACCACATGAAGATATCAAAACTAAAAAGTTTTCCTTTATGAGAGATGAGTGCTAGCGCATAATACTGATACTCAAAGGTTCGATCAATTGCTGAGGGCTAAGACCTTTAAGGAAGAGTTGTCATTGTTAGCTACGGAACCTCAAAACCCACTCGGATGGAGTGTGCAGTCGCTGTAAGAGAACTACATGCAGATAAACTTCAATCTCGACTTGTTATCATGATGGGGCTTCAGTGGGTCCCTCTTATCTCTTTGAAGTAGTGAGAGTGCTGAATCAAAGAGTAGTTCATTATTCCACTTATTTTTGCTTTGATATCATTGAAAGGAAATTCAGAAAGTGCTCGAAGGTCCCAGTCGGTAACCTTTATTACAGCACGATACCGCATTCCAGGGAAGAAGAGTCCAAAAACGATTTTTTGCCATTATTTGGTTGGGGCCCCACTGAATTCTGATAAGAAAATTTACAAACGGTTCACCTATTGTTCAACCATAATTTGCGAATCTGCACGACGCACTTTAATCGATACATTTTGTGGTAACAAGATTTGCAAAAGAGTTGTTTTCAGGTTTTATGGGGAAAGTGCAAGACCTGATACTGGCTCCAGGACGCAAAAATAGGAGAAAACAGAAAAAGTTGAGAATCATTGGAGTTGATTAGTTGATTATGTTATGTGTAGTGGGGCACTTATGTATGGAGATGTTACCTATCGCCTCAAGATCACAGTTTACAGATTGCCAAATGGCCCTTCCCCTGTCAACTTGTGTAGTGGTTCCGCAATACGCAACATCCGTAACAATATAGAAGACCCTTACCCAAACTTTCGTCTTCGCGAGCTTAGCTTCGCGGCATATTCATCTCTGAGCGGATTTTTTGACCAAACCCCCGTCATAATTGGCCGAAGGCCGGACTAAGCCGTCTTCTTCCGTCCATTGTGATCCTGCGCCGTCCTGCGCTGCCCTTAGTGTGTCGCCTGCATGCCAATCAATCATGCAGGCGCACTCAAGAGCACTGCCACCGGCTTGGTCCGGCCACAACGGGGGGATTTCCCATCTCAGTGAACAAAGCATTGCTTACTTATCGACCGGGATGGCCACAAATTGATCAGGACGGACCAGACGGGTTCACTCCGGCCACATCGGGGGGGGAGGTTTTCTACCTGACAATGAGCGAGCAATGCACTACATGCATATTGACCGGGACGGCCACGGACGGCCTAGGCTCAGTGCGGCCACAACGGATTTTTTTTTACATCCGACTCTAATCATTTAGATGCTTATTGACCGGGCGGCTGCAGCCGATCTGCCGGCAATGAAGGAGACTTAAGAGGAATTCGGCCGTCCGTTATTTGACCTTCATGACTATGCAACGAAATCATGCCACAAAATTCCAGCAACCTTTTTTAAAAATATAATTGAACGAGTCAGAAGTCATCAAAAAGTCGAGTTTCCTCGAAATGTTTTCAGGTAAGGCGTGTACCATAAAGACTATCCAATTTGCTCGTCGGCGAGGTATGCAATAAAACCTCAATCTCTCATCGTCGTTTTGACTATTGGGCGCGCGAAACCGGTTTCGGAGACATAGGTATGTACATATTTTGGCATGTAACCTTTTTTGGCGCTGAACCCAGCCCTGGACTATCATGCAAGGAATTTTCATATTGGTTTTGTTAACTGTTTGAACTCACATAAAGATGCCAACTGTTCGGAAAGGTAGTAATATGTAAAAGAAGCAAACGGGTTTCACGAATGGTCTGAAGCTTGGAGTTTACCACTGGCTCTTGAGAAAACTTTTCAAATGCGAATGGGAAATTCTTCCGGTCCCTTACATACTTGACGGACACGCACTTTCAACTGTTTCGGAAGCGAGAGATTTAGGTTTCCGGTACGACAAAGAACTTGATTTCTCGGCTCATTATAAGGCTATTTATAACAAAGCTTTAGTACGCACTTCTCACATTTCAAGGGCTTATCGACCTGTGACGAGAACGTCTTGTCGCGTTCGTATAAAGTTTATGTTAGGCCCATAATGGAGTCAGGAACTTCAGTGTTTCGTCCATACAAAAAGAAG
Organism: Aplectana chamaeleonis; assembly: GCA_029168955.1. Taxonomy (NCBI): domain Eukaryota; kingdom Metazoa; phylum Nematoda; class Chromadorea; order Rhabditida; family Cosmocercidae; genus Aplectana; species Aplectana chamaeleonis. The sequence goes on from JAPDOI010000318.1 coordinate 273,070, forward strand.
GATATTCGACTGTTGGAAAAAGTCCAGGATAATTTCACTCGCAAGATTTATTTAAAGGCGATGTTCACGATGAGAATCGTTTTTCTGTTTCTCCGCCTATCTTGAAAACGGCCCCATGCTGATTCCAATGGTGTCTCTAAAATCATACAAGACCTTCTGTGAACGCAGGTATGGTCCCTCAAATATTGAGCTATGGAAACCTGGTGGACGAGTTGTCCGAGGCTTGTAACTTCCGTCTTTTGCAGCCGATCTATGCGAGCTGACCTGAATAAAGAGAGAAGATGAGAATGAAGGGAAGAACGGGGCTAATTATTGAAAATCATCGCTCATCTCACGATCTCGAGCATTCATTTGTTCACGTCGGTGGGCGTGTGATGCGCTTTTGGGGTTTTCAATGCGTTCGAAGTTGCAACTTCGAGCTTTTTTGGGGCTCTTCCTGGCTCGTTTTCATGCGTTCTTTCGACATTAACGTTACAGAGTGCCCCTCCACTACCCAATCCTAGTGGGATTTCGAAAACTTTTTCCATCGTGAACACTGCCTTTAAGGCGCGATGGTTTTTCTTACTCGAGGGTGCCTGGTCCCATGAGGAGAAATCAGGAGCTATCCTTACACTCTCTCGAATCTCGGCGCAAACCGAATGACGCATGCGTGGTCTTTAAAATTCTGAATGGGATGCTAAAAACTGACCGGTCGAAATTCTATAGATTCATTGATTCCAGAACAAGGGGCATTTCGGAAAAAATCTCTTATGGAGTTCCCAAATCCAACTTCAGACTTAACAACTTCACTTGTAGGGCTAGTTGTGCTTTTTCTTGCTTGAAACTACACGTGCTACCTGTGCCCCATTCTTTCCTATCATTCAAGCGCAAAGCCTCGAATTTTTTCCTCTCATGGTAGCTGTATCACTTTGGGTGTGTACTCTGTGCTTCTATGCTCTGAATGTCTATGACGCCTGCCTTATGTGGCGTAACAATAAATAAATAAATTATGATCTTTTTTTACGAAGTCTGAATGTATCGTTCATGGGATGGTATGGAAATTTTATCGGAAATTCCTGAAGACGTTGCTGAAATTCTACTTGAATGGTGCTTTTCTCATTGGAAACTCTCTATCGCGTTGTCCTCCACGGCCAGTTAAGTCAGTTGGTTAAAAAAACGGAGATCTTCGTTGTGAACGAGGCCGTATAAATGTCTTATAAGGTGTCCAATGCCTGCTAACCAATATTACGAGTTGATTTTAATACGGTATTTAGGCTATGGTTAGTTGGATTTTTTAAAACTTAATGACAGACAAAATCGAGCTCATGGCGTGGGTGAGCAATGGGGACACGCGGTCCTTCAAGTGCGATAACGGGGCGAAATGCACCATAAAAAGTCTCTACAAGTCTAGGTAGAAGTGGTTTGTGTGTGGCGCATTGGTAGAAGATTCGATTAACCCCAAGAATTTGTCTCATTTTTGATTTTTACCCACGTAAGATGAGAAAATGAGGTGAATGACCGCTGCTCCCCAACACCGCGATGACCTTAAAGTGCTTGCCGGTGCCGTCCCTGAATCTGAGAGCAAATGTTACTGTTCTGAAGGTTTGATGAATGGCTTCTAGAGAGATCGCGGTCAAAGATATCCTCCGCTCTTTGTGAAGGGTAAGACACCGAAAACCGACGAGCCAAGAATATTTAAAGTTCATGCGCTTGTTCATGGCTGAATGTGGGTTTCGCTAATCAGTTTTTATTTTTGTGTCCTGGATTTGAAAAGATAGGAACAAACGGCGCTCATTCACATAATTAGTTTTAAAAAATTCCAGGACAAATGCCACGGTTTCTGCATGCCACTTGGGTCTGAAGCTGTGAAGAAATATAGTCGTTCCCCAGTTACCCAAAAAGTAACCCTCTCAGTTTGTTAGAGATTCACCAGTAGAAATTGGGACCAAATGCGTTTGCTGCGAGCGCGAGCGCGCTTAACACGCATACAGTTATGTAGGTCCGTGGCTTCCCTCCTCAAAAAACATTTGCATCTCACCCGCGGCTGGCGCGGGCGGTTTAGATCTCACCGGGGGCTGGCGGTATAATAAGCTGATCAGCTTTGCTCTTCTCTCGCCCTGAATCGATCAGCAGACCGGCGCGTGCGACTGCCGAGCCTGCCGCGGGTGAGATTTAATTTTTTTCTTGAGGGGGCAAGCCACAGACCTAACTATAGATATTCTGCATCAGTTGTTCTGCATTTCCAAACGGTAGCTAACCCCGAAAACGAGGTTAGAGCATAATCATTTTCGAATTCTCTATAGATGTGTGAGAGCACTATACGGCTAGAACAGCAATGGGAAGATGGCTCGCCTGAAACACACCATTCTGAAACTGAGGTTAGGAGGCCGAAATACGGCATTTCTATGAAAGGGGGGAACTACAACAGCCAGGATGTTTTCTCATGCGTGTGCTGTATTCAGTACAGTCAAAGTCTTCCAATAGTCGAACTCTATTACTCGAAAATGTATCCGCACATGAATTTCCCCCATAAGCTATTTCTGAGTTTTGTACCCCTTACCCTTCAGTGGTCGTTGATCAAACCGGTCGCCGAAGAATTTTACCGCTTGTGTTCAATGTTCAATAGGTGACCTTGTAGAATTGCTCTTCATAATTTTGATGTGAGTAACAAAGGCTCTTTTCGAAGCGTGGGTAATGTCGTTTCGTGTCTTCAAACCGAATCAAAAACCATCGCCCGGGAAACTGTGAGTAATGCTCCACGAGATAATGTGCACTGGTAATGGGGTAAGACAACAATTCTGAAAACGGCAGGATGGAAACAGTTGACGGGTTTCAAGAACACAAAGAGACTATTCTGACCGAACAAATTCCTCTGCAGAAATAGTCTCAAGGCCAGCCACTTCCTCTGCTGGATTGGACGTCATTCTACGACAAGTGGTACGAGCACCATTGAATCGCATAGGTTGAGAGCTGACGGAGGGAAATTGAGGTTTGCACTGATGATGGAATGCAGTTCGCACCATACCACAGAGATCATTCACAAAAAAAGATTGACTGAAAATCACCGGTAAAGAGGTTGAATGGTGCAATGCAGGCTTGGAGGCAGACAACACGGAATAATGCAATGGGGCCTCAGCGAGTGTTTCGATACACCAAAATAAAGGTGTTTGGAACGAGTTCAGAATGAGACTTTTTTACTCAGAATCCTGAAATTCGGCGCATGAGTAAAATATTACTAGCCGATGTCGTTATTGTGTAGTTACCCAGAAAAATTCCGAGCAGGGATAAGCGGAATTCGGCCTACCGCATTCCGAGACCAGCAAATGCGCTCGCCTTTTGCCTTCTGCCTTCAGCTTTTCGAAAACCGCACTAAGCACTGCGGTACGCGGAAATTTTGGGTGTATCGATATGGGCTAAGCGATAGATTTAAAAAGTTTCCACGTTTCGCGTTCCAAAAACCGCATTTCCACGCGTTAGGGCGTTTCGAGCCAAACTTTCAGACCCCGTCAAAACCCGAAAACCGTTTTCCGAAATGTAGTAATTTTACTCCGTTTATCCCTGACCCCAATTGGATAAGCTTGATATTCAACTCGTTCCACATTTCTGGTGCATTCGAGGACGAAGTCTGCCTGCTGGAAGGACTTGCGTTGTCAGGCCCTCGTTATGCTGTGGCGCTCATAAAATGGTAGGGCTGCTATTATTATCAGGTACCCCCCCCCTATGCAGACACAACTCAAAAGAAACAGTTGGTCAGAGAAAAAAAACATGCGAAGGCTGCTTTGATCTGTTGTAGTACCTGCCGCGTACCCTGCAAAGTGTCGTTTCGGGACCTAACCCAGCTGGATGTTTATCCAAACCAGTCAGCTTGCTAGTTTTCTACTCTTCCTTCTGTTAAGCTTCATGTCTGCAATCGTTCCCCGGCTTTCTTTCCTTTGCTTTTCCTCTCCCCTCTTTTAATAACCATCCGCTCGTCGCTGTCTGCTAGTTGCTTCCTTCCAATTTATAGTCAGCTGGATTGGAGCGGCGTTGTATGGTATCTTTATCAGATTCTGTTCAGTAGATGGTGCAGGCGCGATCATTGCGGTAGCCCGTGCGGCGTTTGAGACACCATCAGCATATGGGGTTTCAATTGCTCTTGACTATCTACCTCTGCAACTTTCTCCACATACTAGACTAAAATCTACAAGGAGACTTCATAAGGGACAGCGTAGGTGTCCAAATGGCAAGCCGCTGTTATTCTCTCTCTCTCTGCGTTTTCGTCCCATAGTAGTATAACGAAGCAGCTAGGACTATTGATCTACTACCTGCTCGCACCATTCCACCAGCATCACCCGAATTTGTGAACAGGCCGTGCAGCGTAGCATACGAAAAATATCCCGCTATATCATCAACAGGTAGCCGAGTTGTAGACAAAGTTGATGGACGCGGGCGAAAATCGCGAACGCCTACTCAGAAAAATCTAAACAAGTTACTTGTGATATAAATGTAACTTACTTGAATGTCTCAGGTAACTTACATTTATATTGCACGTAACATAAATTTATATTAGATGTAACTTAAATTCATATTACATGTAAGTTACACTTATGTTACATGTAACTTACGTTTGAAATTTCACTATGGGTGGCCACCACGTGACGCAAACGACACGCGACGCAGAGGGTGTGCCCCGGACCACACACTACGCAAAAAATGCTATGCTGGGCCTTCCCTGCTTGTGTGGCGCCAAATACCTCAAACTTGGGTAATTGAACCAGCGACAACGCCAGTCGTAAGCCTGGCCCCGCGAGTGCGTCGTACATCAACTTTGGAATTAACTTTTCGGCCAATTTAAGTTACTTGCGGCTTATATTGTGCCATCCAAATCACATGTGACATACCTCAGGATCCTCTCAGAAACCGAAAACAAGTTACTTGTAACATATCTAAGCTGATTTAAGTTACTTGCAAGTTATCTCAAGTCATTTAAAATATACATATGTAACATGTCGGAGGCGCACCGCACACAGTATCCCGCCGATATGTTACATGTAACTTAAATAACCTGAGATAAGTCGCAAGTAACTCACGTCGGCTCAGATATGTTACAAGTAACTTGTTTTCGGCCTTTTATGCTACAAGTAACTTGTTTACATTTTTCTGAGTAGTCCTTTGCCAGTCAAGCTCCGCTTCTTCCCCTTACAGTAGAAGTAGAGCAGGTTAATGTCCTTGGAAAAGTAGGACAAGATAGTGCTAATTGATAGCGTGGTTTATGAAGGTGCTAAACAATGTCAGCATGACTCATAAACATGCGCGTGTATCAGGGTCGAATCATTGGCTTGTTTTATAGCCGGCACATAGAGCGAACAGGTTCAGCAGCAGCAGCTGCCTATCGCATACCAACGTGGCTCCGTTGTTACGGTGCATTGAGCGCTGCCTCATGCTTCGGCAGGCACAGGAATTTCCACCTTCACCGACGACTACACGGCTGGGCTACAGGAGGATGAGTCAAATAAAGACTCTGCTATCTCTGAACTGTTGTTCAAGTCAGGAACTCCTTCTAAGAGCAGAGCTTGACTCCTGAAGATCACTGCTCAATTGAGCTGTCAAGATTATTGATGAACCGACAGACGCTTCATATCCGCCTCACCAGCTCTGAGGTTTGAGGTTCTAGACCGCCAAGATGTTCCCTATTCTATGGGATTGAGTAGTCCCTACTGATTTGGTTGTCCTCAAAATACTAGAAGCTCTATCTGAGAAGTACTATGAAGTAAGGCAACAGTGCATTCTCAGAACCTTCGACTACAAACAGCGTCCACCTTCCAGTACCAGGGCGTTAACCTCATTTGTCATCTCTTTCATGTCTGATGAATGACGAATTGTTCCTGTCATGCTCACACACCTATAGATGAGTCTCATTAGTTCATTTTTCTATGTTCGGCGAAGGTTTCTTCATACTCGGCGCGGCGATGTTATCTCCAAACAGAAACAAGGCAGTTTCGGACTCTTAAACTGGGGAGAGAGGATGAGACCAATGGAGTATATCCGAAGAGCAACGAGGAGCTAAGGCGCTACCCCAGAAATTCTGACTACTATCTTCTAACAAGGAAGGTGTTTTTAGTGGTGAACGTATCAGCGAAAACGACTGGTATTGCTAGTTTCTGTCGGGCTTCAAAAGTAAAACAGCGCAGTATCCGGCCCAGAGCTGCAGGTTCTACATGTTATAAGCGTATTTTAAGGTTAGCAAAAGGACAACGCCCCCCTCAAGCATTTTCTGGGTATTTCGAAAAATTTTCTCGAACTCTGCTCAAAGCTTGTATGTAGGGAATAATTATGGTGCTGAAAATGGATTTGGGGTACAGTTTCTAAAATTTTCAGGTTTACTGTAAGTTGCGGTAGGTACAATGTCACTTAGGGACAAAACCTACATAACTCAGCATCTGGAGAATTGACAAATAGATTTTAATTTCGTATTCCGCACCCCGAACAAGAAATTTGGAGTCAATTCTGAGACTTTGACCGAATTACCGTATACCAACCGTTCTACCGTGAGCTGTCGAAAATCGATTTACGGACTTCAGATTCGTCTTTAGGGGTTATTTGAAGTGAATTTTAGATTCATTCCAAATAACCCATAGAGAAGCATTTTGAGCCATTCCGGAAATGTACAGAATTTGCTTTTTGCCTTCAAATTGGCGGCTTCGAACGAATCCAGTCGAAAATTTGGGAAAAGCGACAGATAAATTTCGAAATCCTGATAGATACACCAAATTACCCCATAAGGAAGTTTTGAGTTAAATCTGAGAAAAAAATAAACTCCATCAGAACCCCCGATTTGCTAGAAGAGACGGTCAACAAACAATTCGTACAAGTCCAATACGCCATCACTCTGTACGTAGTTCGAAGAATGTGCTTTCAGCCCAACTTTGTACGGAGGGGGATTTTTAGGGCGCTAAACACGATAACGAGGTCTGTCCCTAGATTTTCGAAAGGCTACTGCTTATTTTGCCAGGCACAAAAAACACAAAAAACGACCGTTCTAAGTTTGTAACTGTTTGAACCTCCAGCTCGGGGCGGCATACTGGGAAAGTTTACTATGGAGGCCTAAGAGATACTAATAATACGTCATTTTTGCAGATGGGTTTACCGCCATAAACACTTTTCTTGTTAGCGAAGGCCGCTCGGCACGCACGCCAACCGCGGGGCGGACAGTCTAATTCGGAGAGACTTTATGAATTTGATATTACAGAATTTGCAACGCCAGATATGATTCTGCTCTCTAAATTTCTCTGTTAAAATCTTTCATCTTGAGTTTCCCGAGAATTCTCCAAAGAAAGATGCTTCTAATGGTCCAGCTTGGTTGTAAGGATCTCTCCAGCTGAATAGCATACAGCAACGGTCCCTTTGGTTCTGTCATGGAAACGGGAGACCGAAACTCCAGTTTAGACCAGTAAACTTATACACGGCTACAGAATTCCGTTTCTCTCATGTACCGTTCTTTGTGAAGCATTTCGCATACGAGCAATCGCGCTGATCCAAGTGAGTGTTTAGAGGATTCGCCGGTTTCACTAGTGTTACAGATGAAAGCCCTTTAGCCCAATTGTGGCGCTCCTTCGCTATCCTCCGTGACACTTATCGGCGTTGATCATGGAGAGATTCTTCACACAAACAACAATATTCCTCTCCTAATCTAAACGTGTTCGAAGTAGGATCAGCAGCGGCAGTGTGTTGGTAAGTCATAGAGAAGTAGGCAAGATCGCAATCGCCGAACTCGTTCCGGAGGTATGAACTGGTCCTCCTCACTGAGCGTGAAGCGAGCGGGCGACAACCCTGCTGCTGGTCGCCTGCGGTGAACATCGACTCGTGGAGGAGCAGCAGCAGATGGAGGTCTTCCTAGGATGATGCGACCCCTTACAAGAGCTGTAGACAGAGGGCAATCGTGTCCGCCCAGCGGGTCCGCCGGTTATTATGTCACTCACAAAACTACGCCGGCAATTAGGCTCTTCACTTGGTTCCACTTGCATCGGCCCAATTCAACCCCGACACCCATTTTCATCGCGCAGTGGTTCGTTGTCGCCTCGGACGGGGTGGAACTACCGGAATAATTTAATGCAGTTCCAGAAAAACAAACAACTCTCAGTCCATAATGTTTCCGAAAACAAAAAAGCAGAACAAAATGTGGGGGCTTTTTCGCATTTGACGGCTTCCGGATAATTCATCCCTCATACATCGAACGGAGGAAGTATAATGAAATAATTGGTGAAATTGAGATGATTAAAAGTTCTAATGGTTAGTGTTTTGTCACCGCAGGGAAATGGCAGTGTTCTAACACGTTAGCACGAGATTTCCTTGCGAAAAACAGCGAACGTGTTGGAATTCGAGTAATTCACCGCGGTGGCAAAACACTAACCTTTGAAACTTATAAACGTCTATTCTAATTCAGGGCGTTTTGCAATTTTTTCAGAATTTTCACGATTTTCAGAATCGCGGAGTGCACAATATTTCTGAACACTAGGCGAGTTCATTGAAAAAAGAAAAAAATTGAAGCTCTAGTGTGAGTAATTTCGCTACCTCACGCAAGCTAAGAGTCCGATTAAGCGTTTAGTCATGGAGCTTCCCCAATTTCATCAAAAAAAGTCATAGAAAACAACCGTCTCTGAGGTTCAAAATGTATCCTCTGGTTCCGAGCCAGATTTACACTGTTCCCTCGCGCGCTTGTGCGGAGCGAGAGTAGAGACAACGAGAAATTGTGGGTAGAACGAGACTCAGCGCACGCACGCAGACGCACGCCACGAACGGAAATAAATCACACTCGGAAACGCAGTATATTTCATTCTGTTGCTTGCTGGAGCTAGAGTAATGTCGATAGCGCATATAGACCGTTCTCTGAGAGCCCAGAGTGTGCCAAAAGTGCGTTCCTATCTCAAAGTTTGATCATGGACAACTCCGGTCAAATAGCAACTCCTTATCGGCTGATTTGAAGGCAGGAATAAAAGGATTATACACCTGCGATGAGAACTAATAATATAAGGGCAAGTTTTAATTTCTGCAGTGTGCAGATGGCTGAAAAAGCGTAAGGTGGGCTTGCGCAGATTCCATAAACTTGGGGTTTGTACAGGTTGTACTGGTCACAGTTCCGACGTAAAGGGTAAGAATCTAGTTCTTAGGTCGAGGCGGGAGCGTACATTGGTTAAGCCACAAGCATAGTAATGACAACCATTCAATGCACTCGGCTGAACCCCATGCGCTCAAGCGCCTTCTTCCACTGTCGTGAGGGCGATTGGTCAAGATTACTGCATTGAAATGCTTCAGCGTAGAAAAATACTGTACGACAAGGTAATCTGAACGGGGAGACCATAGTTTCACAAAGAAGCAAACTGGCTGCGCACAAAAATGAGAAACTTCTCGCCATAATCAGACTAAAATTAGATCACCGCAAAAAAAATCAGAAAGGATTGAATTGCTGAAACGCTAAGGAGAAGTGTCGAAAAATCCATACCCAACATTGCGAACATGAAGTTGACAAAAATCATTCACATCCTTCTTTCTAAACTGCACAAACAGGAAACGTAGAGCTAGATTCTAACAATCCCATGAACCATAAAGTGATGATAAAAGCGTTCCTAGTTTCCCAGTCTTTATTCGAGAATGTTCTCGGCCCATGTTCTCTCGAACCCGCGCTTTTTGTCTGGTCACTTTTAGCGGTTGTTCACTCGTGTGCACACATAAGTGGAATTAATTAGCGCGTAACTGAGGTCGAATGTGCTATAAACAGGGAATGCAAGATAAAAACAAGTTGGGAGCGAGTTCAGTTCTCGTAGCGTTTACCTCAATGTTGAGACTGGTCGCGCGCATGAACTGTAAATGCGTGTCATTGGTTTGGTTTTTGTCGAGGAACAGTGAAGCGCAATAAACTAGTTGTTGATTTCGTCGAGATACTTTTAGCACCAGATGAGATCAAGCTACCAAAAAGGTTGAGGAACAGGTTAAAGGCAGCGTTCTTGATGAATATCAAAATCGAGTCCGACTGAAGAATGGGGTTGTTTGGTCGCGACTTAACGAATAAGGAGGAAACAGATAAGGATAGCGCTCAGAATAAGCTAAAATATCGGTTTCTAACGTGCGTGCAGGTCCAGGACGCGGACGATTTAACACACTCTGCTAGTTTCCGCAAGCGCGCACTAATGGCGAAATGTGCGCGAATCTATCAGGGTGGACGTGGCGAAGTTGCATGTCAGTTTGCCGTGAAAGATATCCCCGGCGCCGCAAGCTCGTCAGAGGGGGGAGGGTGGGAAGGGCTAAACAGGCGTACTGGGCTAAGCCCTCTTTCAGAGTTTGATCGCTGCTCAACGCGATGGGATGATAAGCATGAGCATCGATCGAGATCGCGCCTCACGTCGATCTATATTCAAAACATGTCATCGCGGCGATCAGCGATTGCACTCTGAAAGAGGCCTAACGGAATCTTTACCTCGCGGCCGTTTTTATCGATTTCAGGTCCGTTTTCGCTGCTTTCTTCGACCCTATCCCCTCCAGCATCTGTCAGCGTAGTGTTTCACACTGAAAGCTGAAAAACGAGGTTTATCGTGAACACTCCCTTTAAGATGGAGGAAATGGGTGAACTATTCGGTGGTTTACTCAGGGTGGACAGTTTTGTTGGAGTCTCCTATCTGGCTGAACGCATGTCAGCTAACTAATGTGGTATCGTGGAAGCATTCGAAACAGAGAAGGGTGAGGTGATAGGATCAGTGGGCCACTTGTCCCACTAGAAGCATGTAACCTACTCCTATTACCCCACCAGGCGCACTCGGTGAGGCATCTGATCCCAAGAAATCTAAGGAATTTGAGAGTATTACGAGGATGGTGGTTGATAAGAAGTCATTCAGAGAGCAAGCAACAAGGCGAAAGCGTCATGTCGGTATAAAGCATTTGTGAGACAGATGCGCTTTATCTGTCAAAATGAGAGCCATGATTTTCCTGAGACTGTCCGCTCACGCGGTCGGCGTGCGTGTCGAGTGGCACTTTTCGGACGAATTTCACTACGACTGCAAAAAGCTTACTGGGATATTATTCAATGCTGGTCTTGTTTTCCTGCTAATCGCTTCAGAGTTCCGAAAAGTACCTCCGCGTTGGCCTCTCTACACGCACGCCGTCCCCGCTGGCGGACAGTCTCATTCGAACGGACTTCAGGTATTTGTCCAATAATGGAGAAAATATTGAAAACAAAGAATGATGAGTATTCTTTGGGATCGGACTAGCCCTCATTACTCACACATTTGGGCGGATTAGCGACATCGTAGGGTTGCTCGTGCGGATTCCACATCCATAATCTCATTTAAGGAGAATATATAACAAGGTAAGTATAGGGCTATAGGCTTCATTCCTCTCACCAATACTACGAGATCCCCCTAATTCCCCGACTGTACGGGAGCAGAACCAGCTGGGGACACCATACGCTGAAGAAGAGAATAGCTTGACCTCCCTCTCCACCTACTTGGCGGTTGTAGCGAGATGGTCAGCATGCGGAGGGAATCTGTTAATGTCCATGCGATCGATTCAATCGGAGAGCGGCCGAAATCCGTGAAATTATTAGCAAAACAAAGCGGAGGTTAACGCCATTAGCAGACTAATGTTGTTGATTCGGAGATTGAGGACGATTTGAAGTTTTTTAATGGCCTTTAGTGGCAAGATTCTGCGAGCTCGGCTTATCGACCTTGATCGGGGGCTCTTGACTTATTAGGCCAGGAATGTCATGGTTTCGAGAAAATGCCTTAGAAGAGGAAAAACAAGAGGGTCTCGAGACTATGCTTTGTCAACTGACACAACAATTAAAATGTCATGTTTTTCCGTCCACACTCGACAACTGTCACTTCATGTCGGTACTTGGAGGTTGGTAGCCCTTTTCTCGACGTTGCGGTAATTACCGGAAAAAAGCGTCGCACACGACCCAACTCACTCTCAATCCTGCCCAGAGTTAAGACGTTGAACTAAGTCCTCTAATCCAATCTCAATTGCTGAAGTAGCCGAATCCGGGGACCCTGAATTGATTCCGGGAAAAAGCTGAGCGGTTGCGGCGATTTCACCGCCACTGACCTGCGTGTGGTTTTTTGGGGATTTGAAAGTGGGAATGGCGGTGACGGCGGCGGTGAAAATGCATTACACCCGGAAATCTCACCCCCATCTGGTTGTTTCGAACTCTGAAGATGACGAACAGTAACAACAATCTATGAGTCTAATAACTGGTTCTGCAATTGCACTAGAGGCCGAGTTGTGTCCAGACGCTGACGTCAAGTGTCTGTCTTATGCAGCTGGGCACAGATTGCGGACACACAATCGTCTGAGTCGTCACATAAGTGTGAAAAGTAGCACGATGGTGATATTTTTAGTCGCCCACTTATTCACTCCACGCCAATGTTGCATGAAGAAGCCATCGAAATGGTTCTCGGGCAGCGATAGCGAAGCGGGCAGTGGGGTCCTCCATGGCATCTAACAGTGATTCACTTCCAGAAAAGATTCTAAATTCTAGTTGTTAGAAAATACACAGTAAAATCAGGTGTTTAAGACGTTTGCGACGTTTTCTACGCGTTGACAAGTCCATGTTTCTAAGCACCTCAGAATCTGTCGAAACACTCGAAACATATATAGTCTCTCCGCATGGGACTGTCTGCCCACGCTGTCGGCGTGCGTGTGGACCAGCCGTCGCAAAGGTATATTTTCTGATGAGACTTTCCATGATTGCCTATTGGGATATTAATCAACCTTGGTCAAGTATTCCCGCTAATCGATTTTTAAGTACGAAAACTGTCTTCGTGACAGAAATTCGACACGCACGTCGACCGCTTGGGCTGGCGACCTCTCTCGAACGGAATTTACAGTCTGTGTTTAAAACACTTGCATTTCACTGTGGCGGCTATTTTCCAACAGCTAGAATTTATGATCTTGTTTGTCTTAATGCTTCTCAACCATGCTTTAACCAGTATAAATTGAGAAGAGAACCCTTATGGAATAAATGAATCTATCCCGCGTCTGGTTAGGGAAGGTCACTTGGAGAAGGTGGCACTTCCGAACGAAATACAATTTTCTGGGATTTTGACGATAAATCCGAATTTGGTGTTGGTGGCTGCGCTGCGAATCTCTAAACGGAGGTATAGACTTTGATTGGTGGGTTGCTACAGTGAATTGTTATTATGCCCAACGTAAGCGACCATAATCTTCCTTAGTAGGGAAAGTAGACCCCGTAGTCCTTGAAAACCCAATTTATGGCGGCGCTAAAGACCACAATGGCGCTTTTCCTTGGGGATTTTAGAGGCCGCCAAATTCCCCGCTCAAACATGGTTACATAAGGGGGGGGGCTGAACACGCATAGGAGACGTTTGAGCAGTTTCAATAAAAATTGAGCTAGGTTACGGTGGGCATAATGACATACTAAATAGCTATAGTAACCCACCGTAACTAATCGCTTATGACTCAGTTCAGAGAAAAGGAAGTTAGCTAAAAAGGTCAAGTCCGAACTTCTCGTCAAAAATTGATCCTAAAAAGTTGCGCTTCGTTCGGAATGGCCACAAGTGACCTTACCTTTTGAGAGGCAGTAACAGAGTAAATAGTTGTAAACATGGGTAATCCCATGATGGACGGTAGGGTAAATAAACGACCTTAGAGTATAACATGAAAACTCTAGTGAGGTTTTGAATTGCAGTTCTTTCCACTCGACAAAAAACAACAATCGTCGCTTACCCTAAGGCCTAGTCTTCGATTTTCTAAAATTCACGATTTCAATAAAAATGCTATGTAGAAGCAGCTAACTGACAAAATATTTGAGCCATTGAAGCGTGAAATGAATCATAGTGAAGCCTGACCTGAGTGCGGGTAACTTCTCTCCAGATGTTACTTGACCGGGATTTGCAAAAGTCTACTTCACTCTGCATTACTGACTGCATATGTTGCATGTAGTTGTAGAGTAATGGCACAGAAACCACGCACACTAATGTGGCTACCGTCGAGATGGCGACGCCGAAAAAGGCGACCCTGAAAAAAATATTCATAAATTTTCCCACGCAATGCATCGGATTTTTTTTTGAATTGGTTCAGTTTTCCTGACTCTTTTAATGGTGAGATTGGTGCTCATCTGATATCAATTGGGCTGTTGCTCTAGATAAGATGACTTAGTGCTCGAGAATGGATTGCACTTGCTCTACTGAGATACAACCTTGTTGCCTAGTAATACGACTTTTAGCCAAGAACATCCACACTGCGAGAGCGACATGCCGAGATAATACTAGTAGTGAAGGAAGATAATCTTTCACGCGGAGTTTCGTTTCTCAACTTCTCATAGATGATGGAAGCTTTAGTAAATTGTAAAACAGCAGAGTCTTAAAAACCGCATGAAAAACACTGGGAACAGACTTTTTAGAGCAGAATTGAAAAACTTTTCCTGAATCAGCTTCCGAGAAGTAAGAGATGAGCCTATCGTTGAGTTGGGATGTGATTTATCAATAAAAACAAAGCTAATCTAGTTTCTATTCAAAGGCAGTGTCCACGATGAAAATCGTTTCATCGTGGACACTGCCTTGCGCTCAAAGTGGCAACTTCGGGCTCTTTTGGAGCTTTTCCTGGCTAGTTTTCATGCGTTCTTTCGACGTCAACGTTGCAGTGTGCCCCACCACTACCCATTCCTATTGGAAATTAAAATACATTTTTTATCGTGAACACTGCCTTTAAACGATCTGTGATGATGGAAAATTTATGAAAAGATATTGAATTCCACTTATCAGTGCTGTATGGGCTCCTTATCAGTTTTAGTCAAGTGGATGGAGCAGGCGCGATCATTGCGATCGACAGTGCGGCGTTGGCGACACCACCGACCAACTAGGTTTCGATCACGCGCGGAGACCTACCTCCGCTCACTCGACTGAAATCAACAAGGAGGCTCCACACTTCGTTGTTCAATTACTTCCATCTTTCAGTTGGTGAGCGGAGTAGTAGGTTACAGGTAGAGGGACCGCCTTGCTTCTCGCTTTCAATCACTCTAGCTCTAGAACGATACATTTAGGATGGTCATGCCTTGTCAGGGTGGCCTAACGGATTCATTTATGGATAAGCGAGCCTGAAAACAAAGAATGCTCCGTATCGCGAACGACGCCTTCAAGGTATTACTCTTTGAATCAATGGTCAGACTGACCTGCCCTGCTAGTAACCTATCGTCAATCACTGGAGGAGAGATCGCCGCGACACTGCTTGGCGGGAAAAATTGCGCGCGGGAAAACGAAGAAAGAGTGGCTATTGATCGAACGATTTCGCTTCCAACTGCTGAGCGCGGCTATCTCCCTGTTAGACACCAACGATATGTCTCATATACTAATGCAGTTTTCCAAAACGATGTTTTTGTTCTGAGCACATCACAGTCTCATGGTCAATGCCCAAAAATGGAAAGCCACAACACTGCTGGGCGGGAAATGTCTCACGCGGGAAAACGAAGGAATGCTATCTATCGATCGAATGAACTCGCTCCCAGTAGCTTAGTGCGGCTTTTTGAATGAATGACACGGACGATAGTTACCGTCCGTGTCATTCAATCACGAAACCACACCCAGCGATTTGGCGCGAAACCATTCGATCGATAGCTATCTTCTCTTCGTTTTCCCGCGTGGAATTTGTTTCCGTCATCGCGGCTTCCTTCTTAAATTACACAGACCATATAAACTCTGGTACCGCCGTAGTGACCTGTTGATTTCGATCAATATCAGCAGCGGAGCGGTGGGCCTCGGTGAAGTATAACTAGTGATAAGGAGGTTCCGACGAAAAAGCCACCGCTCCGCGCTGTGATAATCGAAATCAACAGGTCATTACGGCGGTACCGGAGTTTAATAGGGTACAGTCCTTATCGGAACAAAATTTCGCTCTCCAGTGGCCGACAGATGTGGTTGCAGCACGCAGCACGATGATAATCTTTCTGAGACGAGTGGGTGCCGGCGCGAGTGTCCTTTGTTCCAGGACTACTATTATAGTGCCGAGTGCTGCAACAGCGGTTCTCCGCATCTGCAGAATGGAATTTCAACCCGTTAAGCACAGTTTATAAGAGAAAGACTAAAAAATATTAAAATACGTTCTATTTCTGTATTGACTAGCAGAAAAAACAATGTCAATGGAGTCATCGAAAAAATCGTGGGCTGCTGAAATGATTGTTATTGTTTCCTTAGAGTGATCCTTTTTACTACGACCAGAAACCCCGGAAAAATGGGCAATTTCTTGTTGGGCGCTTATTTGAAACAAAAGACTTCAGATTCATCATATTGAGCCTTGTTGGCATGAAAAGTATCTACACTTCTCTGAAAAGAACTGATGCTGCCATATTTGTGCTGCTCATTGAACATGGATTGGAATCCATCATTTCGTTCATTTCCTGTTTGTATATTACCACACAAATGGTAACTCAAAAGAAAAT
Organism: Aplectana chamaeleonis; assembly: GCA_029168955.1. NCBI lineage: Eukaryota > Metazoa > Nematoda > Chromadorea > Rhabditida > Cosmocercidae > Aplectana > Aplectana chamaeleonis. The sequence continues at coordinate 289,469 of JAPDOI010000318.1, forward strand.
GGACTCTATTAGCATAAGGTAAAAAGTGATCAGAGAAGATCGAAATGGGAAATGCGGCCTAATTCTTCACGGGCTGTGGCCATCGCTATAAGTCATTAAAACTTTCACCTAAAATGAAAAACTCCGATCTGCTGAGGCGGAAAGCGCAAAAGTCTCATAGTAGGAACAGACCCTAAGCTTTTCATGTCCTAGAACTGAATTTACTGCAGGTGGTTTCATAACATTAGTGCTAAGGGAATTGAATATCTAACCGCTCACAACAGCTGGATATACATGACATTGATAGTCAGGGATCTACAAGCATTTGCTTTCATAGAATAAGCAACATAGATCAGTCATATTGTGGATGATTTTCCAAATGAGGAATTCGGTCATCAAGCAGAGGTTATGCGATTAAAACCAAATAATGTAATAAAAATAAAGGAACTTCGCAATAGGGATAAAAATTAGGAAATAAGGAGGAAGCAAAATTGTACTTATAACATAGTATTGTACCTCCGCAAGGAGACGGCCTCAGCTTCGAGTCGTTTAGCGTCGTCGTCCATCATTGCTGGGTGGTCGTCAGACCGAGAGCCGGCTTTTATACGCTGCCTTCACGTTCACGTTCGCGCACACACCTCTGGCTTGCCCCACCCACTTTGAAAACATAGCATGCTCTCAATCAGAGGGTTCAAGTGATTCGTAACGGCACGTGAGAGCGTCACAAATATGAGGGAATGGAACAGGAAGTTGCATCACTTCCTGCCACTTCCTTTACTTTTTCCACAGCTTGGGAAGTCTTTTGATGCGGGAGGTGCAGATCCGGAAATCCTGTCATATAGCAGGAATCCTTATCAGCCCTGAAATTTCGTAATATTTTTCTAATACGAGTGCGGTAATACTTTCTGGACCTCCTTGCTGTCTTCGTAAGCTTAATAATGAGAAGATATCTGCCACACTCAACATGGAACAAGCACTATGTATCTACTACTAGTGCCATCTAGTACTATAGCATCGTGCGCGCTGGAAAACACATTAATTTTTTTTGTGCACAATAAAACGATTCGGGATAGCTGACATCATCCACGAAGCTCTAGGCTCAGAAAATGCGCCCCTTAAAAGTTATGGCCACCTTGAAACTGCTGTTGGGTTGAGCACCTAGCTTTTCTGAGTCGGTCATCTAGCTCTTTTCCATAAAAAGCTTATGTATTCGTCAAACAACATGGGAACCAATTATGACACAAGCTCCACATGCAGTAAAACTTCAAAAAGGAGAATGGCCAGGTTTTCGAGAGCAGAAGATCTTTGAAAACGGTTTTGGCGCATTTTTAAAAATCATTTTTACAGTGTGCTCAAACTGGTTTTTCTTTACAAATGAAGGTTTTTCATGGCTCTTTCGAGATTTTCGTTTACTAAAGACGCCAAGCTATACAAAATCTTAAAAAAATAATATGTGGTTTTCAGTGTGCACGATGTCATAACCAGCAAGGCACAGAGGGTTCGAGCTCCACTAACACTGATAAGGGTTCAAGTACGACTGTCACTGAATCTTGGCATAGTTGGATGGTCGTACTCTCTTTTCTCAAACCAGCGATATGTTCCTGTAAAAAAACATGTCGAGGAAACCCAACCCGGCCACACCTCTGGGGGCCCATCGGAGACTATGTCATGAGAACATGGAGTTTTGAGTGACCTTCAGGATTCTTGCACGGGAGTCACAAACCGCAGCGCGCAAAACTTCAGAGGCGTTTTGGATACCCGCTCAAAATTCTAAAACGAAGAGCGAAGGTGAGTGTTAAGTCATAACAGCTGAGCTCGCCCCGTTTCCTGACCTTTGTAGAGTGTGATCTCAACGTCTTCATGTCGAGAACGCCCGCCATCTGACCACCCACTGCATCTGCAGCGTAGGGCGCTCAATACTACTCTGGCTCTGCGCAGATAAGGTGAGCATCGAATGATGGTTTATTGCTTTGTTTGGTAGATATCTCGTAGTAGACCGTCCTTCTTCTCTGTAATTTGAAAGCGTGTTCGGGAGGGTGAATCACTTATGTTCTGACTTTCCAGGTTCCACCGAAGGCGATTGGCCGAAACGTCAACCAAATAAAGAGATTAACATCTTGGTCCTGGATCTACTAACAACTAAGCTGTGCCCGAATGAGAATGGCGGCTCACGCGGCCGGTGTGCTTGGCAGGTGGCCGTCGCATGTACCGCTCTCGAACGAGTGTTGGATTCCAACGAAGGCCATCCCCTCTCCCCCCGTCTGCAGAGCTGATTGATCGGCGCAGTGCTTGCTTCCAGCCGGTGCCGGCCCCGTTTGTAGTCGATGGCGGTGGGGACGTTTCGCATGCTCGTCCGAGAGCGGCGAACGCGACGGTCGCCTGCCAAGCCCGCCGGCCGCATGGCCCACCATTCTCATTCGGACACACCTACACTAGTGATAATAGTGTAAGACAACTGCAGTTGCCTTGACTGAAAAAATAAATGTACCTTACCTCTAATAATTTGTCTCGAGTAAAATGCGGTTTCGGTTGGTACGGTCACTGAAGCGTCTCTTGGTCATCTATAGCCTATCGGCAGACACATGACTTCTAGTCTACAGTCTACTCCCCCTTTCAGCATTGGCCGTTGTCACATATGTATTTTACGAATGTCCCTGTCTCTGACAAAGCACCCTGTGATTGGTTATCCGTGATTTAGGCGGTCTCCGCGCAGGGGAATATACTCGAGAGAGATCTTGCTTTTGGTGCTAGGTACACATTCGACGACCAACTAGTGCGGAGGCAACAACGCATATGTGTTGAGAACAAAGCGATTGTATTCCCTAGCAAGGCTCCGCGATTCAAAACGAGTGAGTTTCCCTGCGAGCCTAGGGAAGGTTGGAATAAGCACTGGAGAACAGGTTTTGTAGGGAGTTTTAACACTGATTTGCATAACTTTTTGTGTGAGGAACCGAGACAGTTTATGCTGAATTTGTGTCCTTTCCGGAATTTCATACCTCATGGAGAAACAGTTAGTCATCTCGTATAGGCAGTTGTGACCCATCGTCTATATACCCCTTATTTGGAAGCGAGATTTACTCGAGTATGTCGCGTGCATGCGCACGCTTATGCTGCGTCTCCTTTTCTTCCACTCTTTCGCTGTCTCTACCCTCGCTCCGCACTCCTAAGCCTAGTTTTGACTGCAGGTGGTCGCTGCGGCCATGCGAGGGACAACTGTTTCTTTTTCATTGCGCGTAATGAAAATTGTGATCGCTTCGTGGCAAACGTTCCACATCGCCTGGTCGCGGCGACGAAATTTTATGTTTTACTGCATCGCTGCTTGAAGAGCGATTCTCAATGGTCGCTGACCATCGCTCCATCGCGCCCAAAATGGCAGCGATGGAGCGATTGCCAGCGAATGACACGTTTCGTCTAGTGAACGTTGACCCTTTCACATGACAAGATCAGTGTTTTCGAGTCGAAAATACCAGCCATTAGTTTCACTAATTGATTGAATTTCTTCTTTCATCCGTGGGCCTATGCACTATAAACAGAATCGCTGCCGCTGCTACATCGCTGCAGCAGCGGGTGCGAAATCGCTGCGATGAAAAACATCAGCGATGCAGTCAAAACTAGGCTTTACACGAGGAAACAAACTAAACGTCACTCCAAATTGTGGATACGTTCGACTTTTAGACATACGTTACATAAACTTTTTAGGTGCTTGACCCACGTCGTCTGATGAATAAATACTTTTGCTAAGAAGTCAGGATAGGAGGTTAAGATTAGTAACGAACTCGATACTTTAGTTCTCTAATTAAAATCAGAAAGGTTTTAGTTACCGGCGAGTTGAAAAGTTTCTGGGTGAAACTTCGTAGTATTGTGCACAACACCACAATACTGCAGACCAGAAATTTCGGTATACTTGAATTACATTTTGCCGGTATTCTGTTCTCTCATCACATATTTCTTGTACTACTCTTATCAAATCCTTTTCTCCCACCACTGCAGCATTGCATATTTTTGTAGTATTTTGACACTTCTAGCCCTGAAAACTAATGGAGTTTTCAATCATTGCAAACATTCGGCCGGGTAGGACCTGAGCCCACGTGGTTTACGCTGCGACGACTCGGTGCGTTTTTCCGTGTAAAACTGTTTCCTCAATTGGTAGACTCTATCTCAGTTCAATTGAACTCTTGTTTCTGATTATCACAGCGCAGAGCGGTGGCTTTTTCGTCGGAACCTCCTTATCACTAATTATATCTCACCGAGGCTCACCGCTCCGCTGCTGGTGATATTCAAAAGCGACAGGTCACTACGGATTTACCAGAGCTTACTGATCCCTGCGCAAAGGAGTTTCGAAAAAATATGTTGAGTGTCGTGGTAGAGATGAAAAGGGACAAGTTGAAGCTCGATATTTTCTTTGACGAACCTGGGTAGATCAAAAACCGCAGAAAAGAACTATTTTTTTTTGAATTTCAGAAGTTCGAACACTTTCAGCCCAATTTTCGTTAAAGTGGGTAATTTGGGGCGTGAACACGAACATAAGGCTTATTTTCAATTTCCGGTTGGATAGTTCTTCAAACGATAGTTATTCTTCACTTCCGCACTGCCGTTCAGTCCGCAAAGTGCGCTTGATTGCGAAATCGTGCTGCGGCGCGGTTGCGAGTATCCTCAGACAGGGATGTGGGATCACCCGGGCGGTGGGATCACCCGGGCACCAAAGGCCAAAAGCGCCCGGGTGATCCCACATCCTTGTCTGAGGATGTTCGCAACCGCGCCGCAGCAAGATTGCGCAATCAGGGTGCACTTTGCGGACTGAACGGCAGTGCGGAGGTGAACTGTAGACAAACGATAGTTTCCCTACTGCAACTTACAGGGGTATGGTATACTTTTGCGACACACGGTCGCGTCGCTCTGCACAGCGACAGCGACCGCCTCGCGTCCTTTAAATCTGTTGCTGTCGCAGTGCACTGCACAGCGACAGCGACAGTGGTAGCGACAGGCTATGGCACATTTGCAGGATGTCAGCCCTCCGCGACACGTCGCTGTGACCCACACGCGACATCTGTTCCTACGACGACCGTTGCCGCTGCTCCGATGCGGGTCCCGCCACGATTTGTGTTAGATTGCATGCCTGTCGCTCATTACAGCGACAAAGTATACCATAGGCCACAGTAATCCTCGGAAAAACTGAAAATGGATCTCAAATTCGTGTCCAGTTGCCCAAATAACCGTCCTGAACAGAGTTTGGGCCGAAAATGTTCAACTTTCGCAAATTCAAAAACTCTTTCTTTTGAGTTTTTGATCTACCCATGTGCCCCAGGACATTTGTCGAATTTTTGAATTGCTCCTTTTTACCTTCCCCACAATACTCGACAGACAATTTTTCAAAATTGCAGTATGTGCTGGGAGGACTCAGAAAAATCAAAACAAGTTACATGTAATATAGGTGTAACTTACTTGAATGTCTACATTTATATTTCATGTAACATACATTTATATTACATGTAACTCAAATTTATATTGCATGTAAGTTACACTTATGTTACGTGTAACTTACATTTATATTTTCACTATGGGCGGCCATCACGTGACGCAGACGGCACGCGACGCTGAGAGCGCGTCCCAGACAACACCACACGCAAAAAATGCTGTGTGGGGCCTTCCCTGCTGGTGTGAGCTGAAGTACTTCAAATTTGGGTAATTGAGCCAACAGCAACGCAAGTCGTAAGTATGACCCCGCGAGTGCGTCGTACATCCCCCTTGGAAATATCTTCTCGGCTGATTTATGTTTCTTGCGACTCATATTGTGGCATTCAAGTTACATGTAACATATCGAAGGTGCACTGCACACAGTGTCCCCTCAGAAATCGGAAATAAGTTACTTGTAACATATCTGAGCCGATGTAAGTTACTTGCGACTTATCTCAGGTCATTTAGGATACATGTGACATAGCGGAGGCCCACCGCACGCAGTATCCCGCCGATATGTTACATGTAACACTTAAATTTTACTGAGATAAGTCGCAAGTAACTTACATCGGCTCAGATATGTTACAAGTAACTTGTTTTTGACCTTTTATGTCACAAGTAACTTGTTTTCATTTTTCTGAGCAGTCCTTAGTCAGTGTTTCAGCACGGTGGAGGTGTACAATTGCGACAGCCGTCTTTTCCGTTCCGCGGCGTAAATTACATAGCGAAAATTACATATTGCCGGTATCATTCAGGTGGGGAGCCGCTACACTGCTTTGCGGGGCTGGCACGCAGGAAAACGAAGGGATTTTAAACATCGATCGAATGATTTCGCTCTAATTAACTTTCCTATTTGAATGAAGCGGACGATACATGCTCCTTCTATGACATGCTCCTTTTTGCGGTGCCATGGATTCACTGGAATCAAACTGAGTTTTGGGTTCTTGTCCGGTTTTTTACACAGAAAGGGAGTAGCCTCGACTCCAGTTAGGCTGGGTAGATGTGCGGTGCACTTGAGTTTTTGATGTCTTCGTGTTGTTATATCCCTATAGTGACTAAAAGTTGCAAGAAGCCCCACAAAAACATCAACTTTTCAAGAAAAACCCATTAAAATAAAGCTCAAGACAAATTTGAAGTTTCCGCCGACACCAACTTGGGATAGTTGCGCGGAGAACGCAAGGAACAGTTTTACGGTTTGTTCCTTGGCGCTGCGTTGGAAGTAATTCACCAAGGTAACCATCCAGACGAGCGATCATATTTTTCTGGAACGAAGTTAAAAAGGTTATTAACATGCTGCGTTCAACGCTGCCAACTGCTTTCGATCGATGTCGAACGTGAAATCCAGTGGCGTGTGCGTTGCGCCCTACGACGCGTCAACGCACAATCGCCGGCAGCGACCACGGAGTTTTTTTCCTTGTAACAATGGATCGACCCCATGGCCAGCCCCCAAAACCCAGGAAGCCCTTTTTAGGTAAGCAAATCTTCATTCAGAGGTGATTTTGAAACTCCAAACGTTCTGAGTGACATTGTTATGGTCCACTGGTCCGACTGAACGGAAAAGCTGAAATTCGGTTTTCATCGTCTACGATGCCTTTAAGCTTTTGAATAAAGACAAGTTGACCGAGCATCAAAGGCACATTGGGTTTTTAATCATAGGTGGGAACAGCTTTCATGCTCTGCGGCCAGCATGATCTAGCCGAACTTTCAAAGGAGGAAAAAACTCGCAGAAGTAACCTCGAATGGAGTATCTCGTTATGAACTCATTGGGCTGCACCAGCAACTCATCCAGAAGTCACAAGTTTCAATGTGCTGACTCTGACGCACAGAACACGGAAACTGCAAAACACCCACAAGTGATCAAAAAGAGACTAGTCACATACTTGTCGAATATGAGTGGGTGGCCAAGTTGAGCGAAGCTATGTGACTCATTTTCTTATTGAAATTCTTTTTTGGCTATGAGTAGCGTATTGATGATCCTTCGTTGTGGAGCACTCGTTAATGAAAACATTAAAGATAACATATGCGCGAACCGTGTTTGTGAAATACCTATGGAGTTTTTGCCTTCTTTGTCACTTGTCCTATAACGAACGAGTATTGTGAGATGCATGCCGTATTCCGTCGGCTCAAAAAAGTCAGTCTTGTAATTTCACGCCTTTTCAATCGAGGAAAGACGTTTCAACAAGTTTTCGAGACGTTTTTGAACGGACCATCAAGAATTCCTACTCAATCGTCCAATTCTGCACATTCCATCTAACATGGAAAATAAGTCAGAAATCTTGCATAGCAAAATGAGGGCATCATAATTTGAAAGCTCAAGTGTAGCTACTGTGACAGTAAACTGACCTCAATGACACACTTCTTGGAGCAGACATCTACCTCCCAGGAAATAGCCATACTCTGTCAGCAAGATTTGGATACTTGATGTGTGACAATCACGGTTGAAAAATGCGAGGCCCAAGTTTAAAATCTGCTTACGTTTTTCCGACTAGGCTAGTTAGGCTATCCTGAGTATTGAACTGTTTACCGCCCAAGTGCGCTTTTGCGCTAATACCACTGCGTCGTCTTACTCTACCTCAACTCAGAGAAACATGAGGACTGACCGCGTACATGTTCCCTTTTTAGTTTCTTTTGTTTTACCTCTGAATAGGAATCGTTCGAAACTCGCGCAAAGAAGATTCGAAACCTAAAGCGCTTTGAATTTTGTCAATTTTTGTCAATAATTTTTTTTGTCAATAGAGCAGGTTCTTATTTCAACACAAACTCCTGCTGTTAGGCTTAGTAATTGGGACACTAACAACTTTCAAAAAGGACGCTTGAGGGTTATCTGTGGTCCCAAGAGCGATCTTTATAGGGTCTCATACTTCGCTGGGTCGTACGTTCTGCAGTTATTATTTATATTCTTATCCCTTGTCATTCCTCGTTAGGGGTGGTGGTTCGTTTTTTTCATTTGTTTTGCGTTGTTATCGTTCACACGGGTTCCCCATGTGTTAAATGAAATGAAATAAAATTAATTTGTGCGTGAAGAAAAATGCATTTTGGATAACAGCCACAACTGCATCTAACTCCACGCATCAGATCGATTGATTCTTTGTGCTCTTGCCTTCCTTCTGTTTTCCTTCCGTTTTTGCTGTCAGCATCTAATGCATTCCTCCTTTCGCCATTCCTCCAATGTATACATGTGTGTCGAAGGATATCTGATTGGTTTTTGTCAAGAGTGACTGTAAACGTTATGAACTTTGATGATGAATTAGGCTAGGGGTGTTTTTTTACGATACTGGTGGGTGGTTTGCAGTGGCGCAAAAATTCCAATTATTAGAGTTTAGGCACTTGAGGAAGTTAAACTTTCAAGCAGAAAATATACACTCTTATGGAGATTTTGGATAGGACTGTCCCACATACACAAAAGAAAAACGTGAAAAATAGGCCAGGAAAACATTTCACCACCTAGCATTATCAGCTGGTTCCACTGAATCGTTGGTGGATAGCAGGGCATTGATCCACACTATAATTAGTGATGGCCCGCCACCACAGTACAGCCTTCATTCAGGACGGTAGACTGTACATCGGCTACTGTTAGACGCATTCGGATGACGCTAGAGTTTCAGTGCAGATAGCGCGTTTTTTGTGAGTAGACGCGTCTTAACTGTTCAGGTCCGTTTGCAGAGACAACCGCGGCGAGTGCAACTCTTTCATGACAAAGCGGAAGAGTCAAGGCAGGATGTAATACCCAGATGATTTGTTTCACATTTTGATATGTGCCGATTGTGATGACCTCATTAGCTTTCGTTTATCTCTTATCGTTTTTATGATGTTATAAAGACATCTTTCTTAGAGTCATTCCAATATCATTGGTCACTTTTGAGGTGCAGCCACATCGAGCGTTCTGCACCTGCTCGCGCTGGAAGGATTGCAAATGGATCGCATCGATCAGTGGACCTATTGAAACTTTAATGTAAACCTGTCATATGGTCTTCCCAGATTCAGCAGAACCAGCAGCTTGATGTATCGGAAATCTCTTGCAATCATGAAGACGTTTTTTACCTATGTCTTCCATCTGTTAGAGTGAAAATTTTTTAACAAAAAGGGGCTATTACATCGATCATTTTTGTTGAGGTGCATTTATCAAGCCGCAGAATCAATCATATTAGGTCAAAAACTAGCCTTGAGTGTAGAATCAAGATTGAAAGGTCGTTCAGCAAGGAGGGCAACCGAATGGGATCACAGAACATTTGTAGCGTTACTGAAGTCAGCAATGGCACTCGGCGAGTGATGATGCTATGAGTGGCTCCGGTAGCTCCATTTGAGCTATTACAAATTTCTTCTTACTTGTAATTCGATATGAAGATGTGGTAAAAAAGTTGTGCCCCAACTTTGTAGGTTGTAATATGAAGAGCCCATGCTCCGTCAAAACGGTGGGACGGGTTGGCCGAAAATCAACGCCAACTATTATAAACATACATAGACAAGCATGATATCATTGTGGTTGCATTTGATCCTTTTGCAGACATTTTTCTGTCTTGGCTACTGCATGAGCGTAAAGGCGCCTTGCAGTCTGTCGCGAAGAAACCGATGGTTATTCTAAAGTGGAAGGTGCAGGTTCTTTTCGTTGCGAATCTCAACGTACTACTTAGCTTCGTCACGGAGAGGGATATTTTGCGAGACAGAGCCGGTCACTCTCGCAGACAACTTACTGAGTAATTGTTGGTCGACCGCTATTGGCATGGGCTGACCTTGTTGGATTGGAATCTCATTTTTCACTGGGAAGGTCACAAAGAACTCTCACATAAATGCCTCTTCTGAGGGTGTCGCCTCCCATTAAAACATGACTCCAAAAGTGGAGGGCGTCTGCGCGGGGCGACGGTCGCCCTCACCTTTAGCTGCAAGGTAATGGTTGCCGCTTTCGGGAGAAACACGTTTGTGATTGTACGTTTCAACACCACCTTTCACAGCCATAGATAAACATTCCGGGTACTGAGGCGATGAAAAAGCCGTAACTCCACAGAAGAAAGAAGTTCTCAGCACGTTATCTCAAGCCTATTCCATTTTCATACAGATTCCTACAAATTAGTCGGTCTGGTTCTGAATCTTGAACAGATTCGCAACATTGTGCGAGTCACGTACGCACCTAATACCATTTCACGCCGAATGAGTCTCTTGCTTCCCCGCTTATTAATAATTTTTTTACTAACAGACATTGGGGAGTACTCAATAATCTGTTGTACTGTGCTTCTCTGAGCTGAATTCCGTTCCGCGATTGCGTCTCGACACGCTTAGCGGGCGCACGCTCACGAGTCGGGGGAGTTTCCAGCGCCGCAGCCGCCGATCTGGGGTGGCAGTAATTGGGGGTGTTAAACGCGAATTAACAGGCGTTAAGTTCGCGTTAGACGCGAGTTTAACCACAACAGAATCTGAGCAGGACTCCTAATAGTTGGGAGAAAATTCGCTCTAGTTTCACCCTAACATCCCTCAGTGGTAAGCATTTGTTACACTTTCCATGAAAACGCTTTAAAAAAGCGACAATTGTAACCTTTGTTACGAAAAATAGCGATTTCAAAACTTTTCAGGGCTGTTTTTTTCTCTAAAATTCCGACATGTGGCATCCTCGCGGTAAGTTCGCGTTTAACATACTCTCGCAGACAGCACGGAAATAGTGCTGAAATGCGAGTGGAACTGGCGGTTAACGAAAGACTTCTCCCGAGGAGATTTGGATGCGGTTAGCAAGATACAGTAGGAACAGTTTTGACCATCTATACGGAGGGCAGGTACGAGTTTAATTAATGCAGAGGGTTAAGGAAGTTTGTTAGCACTGTTAGCCATTTTGATTCAGGACGTCAGTCTATCTTTAAAACTGAAAGGTGTTTCAAGGGATAGTCTTGTAACGGCTTCCGCCAGGGAAACGGGCGATGAGGGATTAAAAACAAAGCAGGGATCATTGCTGAAACACGTTGGCCGTCTTTTTTGGTGGCACTAATCAATCCCTCCCAATCAGCTGTTAATTCGTTTATTTTCTTCCGAAAAACCCTTGAATTCTTTTTCAAGAACACAAATAGGTTATCTAGTTCATCATCATTCTTATAAGTTTTTAACTATCAATTTCAGTTGAATACAGGACATTCTTTGAATTTATGCATTACTCGACGAGTTTCGGAATGTCTTTTTCGCACCTAATGTTACCTTCTCAGGAACACCTTGTAAATAATTCATCCAGAAATTTTCAAATTTTCGTTCGCTCGAAATTTCTTTTGGAGAAATTTTTTGTTTTTCAGAAAAACTTTTGTTTGAAAAAATTTTGAAAAACGTTAACAAAGTATTTACTAATGCAAACCTTTGTCAGATCACACGCACTTGATTGATTGAGGCTGATGATTAACCTAACATGTCTTTTCAAGAGTGGTCCTGAAAACTCACGGAGCTCATAAAAAATTACGAGAATCAGGATTTCCAAGGAAAATTTTAAAAATGCGTTCTGATCGTGTTTCGAACAAGCGAAACATTACGAAGTTTCCTTTGAATGCTCTTCCTAATGAATAAAATAAATAGCATTTCTTGTATAATCTTTCCGATCCCTCGTCTTTCTACCGTAAACGTCGTTCGTGTCCAAGTGTAGAAATAACTTATGCGGACGAAGGTCACGCATAATGTATGTTTAAGCAGAGGGCAGCTTTCGTTAAACCGGCAACAAGCCGTGGCACCTATGTCGCGGTTCGTAGCCGGCCAGGAGGTGGCGGTTTGTTCGCGTTAATTTGGCGGCTCTATTGCATTTATGTCGCGGTATGTTGGCGGCTTGGAGGTGGCGGTTTGTGCGCGTTTAACACCCCATTTACTACCACCCCTGTTGTCTCTAGGTGGGTTTTGGAAACTGGAAACTAAAAAAAAATGGGGAAAACTGTATACAAAAGCCACATCGAGTCGACTTTGACGCTGGAAACTCGGCTGACTCGAGCGCGTGCGACCGCAAAGCGTGTCGAGACGCAATTGCGGACCGGAATTTACCCCAGAGAAACACAGTATATGATAAACCCCACCCATCTTGTTTCGACTTTCCGTAATTGTGACGCAGTATACATGGAACATCAAGGCTTTAGAACCATTAGCCTTGAAAGCCTTTTCTTCACAACTCAGCTCGGGAACATCATGCGCTCCGCTCTCTGTTCATGCTGCTCTTTCGGTTTCCACTACGTTAAGAATAGAATATTCCGTCTCCCATGTGCAGGTGGAGGAAATCGAATGAAGGACCCTATTGGCTACATAAAAATCTTAGACCACTTTTTTAAAAATGATTATTAGCCTATAAAGCTTTCGATTGTTAGCCTGTGAAGATTTCAGACTTTGCGCAGAGATGTTGAAGAAGCGACAAACTCGTCGAAAGCTAACGTCTCCGTAGTTGGAATACTGAGCTGATTGTGAGTTGATGAATAGTTGCTGGAGGGGCAAGGTCGACTGACCAGGAACTTAGCAGTCCATTGTTCCCGCCCTTGAGACAAAATGGTGCTAGCATGTCATCATGTTGAATACCCTAGAACATGACCTCAGTCGTCACAAGCCTCACTCCTTCACGCCGGCTAATATCTTTCGCCAGAATTTGGATGGAGCAGAAGTGATCCTCCTTTTGAAAAGCAGAGGTTGCCTTTCGGTCATTTTCCGAAGTTTTCTGCCAAGTAGGTGGCGCAGTTCGCGCTTCACTCTCCATAATCTGCAGAAAGTCTACGTTCATGCTTTACCCAGGACAAAACCTTTCACATTACAAGGCATGTATTATCAGCAAGATATTTATTGAGAGAAGGTTTGAGTATTTACTACGTGAAGGGTGTAGCACTTTTGTTCTGGTTAAAACAAGCTCTGCAATCACTAGAAAAGAGATAATTCGCAGGGTCAAGGACGAGAAAAAAATGCCGCAGGTTGAAGTAGATCACAGAGAAATAAGAGAAAATTGCGAGACAACGCTGTAGCCGTACCATTTTCTCCAATATTAAAGGCAGCATACTCGCTCACAAACATGGTCGAGATAACAGCATAAATAGACCCGCACGCACGCTTCCCCCCTACACCTTGCGTCAACAACGTTTGAAGCGCTGAAAACCATCTACGAGGAAGACAGTTGACAAAATTCGAGCACTCCTGTCTTGCACGCCTGGATTTTCCCACCCCTTCGAGTAACAAAATGAAAAGTTGAACTTGAGAAAACATGTGATAACATAGAGTGATAGCACTTCCAGAAGGGGTGCACGGAAGAAACAGCTCGATCTTGAATAATTCCCATCTATTATCAAGAATACCGCTCCGGCTGGTTTTCGTCGGTGAACAGACATGTTACGATCAGGTAAATCGAGCTCTCTCTCTCATGGATTCCCGTTTGATACTGCTATCACTCTAAGTTATCACATGTTTCCTCAAGTTTAACTTTTCGTCCTGTTACTACTAGTGGGTGGGAGAATACGGACGTGCGAGACAGAATTGCTCAAATATTGCCATCCTGGACTCTGTTGGCTCTGGTATGGGCCGTGCGAGCCTATTGATGCTGATATCTCGACCCCGTTTGTGAGCGTGTATGCTGCCTTTAAGTTCCTCTCCTTTTTCTCCTAAAAAACCACCCGTATCCTATGCCGTTCCCGATCGGGTTACCTGCATGCACTCCGCGCCTTTCACAGTGGGTTACTGTGAGGTTTTCACATCAATTCCCATCCGAAATGAGAGAGAAACGAAAGCGGTGGGCTTCATAAAGTTAATGGAGATGAAAGAAACTGGCCCGGCAGGCCGTAGAGGTGCAGGGTAAGAGCGAAAAAGCCCCAAAAAACCCTTAACTTTTGAAAACTCGTTCGAAAACCTCGAAATGGTCTTTTGAAAAGCAAAGCATTTACCGATCACAGAGTTTTCGGTGCAGTACGCGTCGATGTTTTTTCACTCATCGGAAGCTGTTTTGCGCTTCAAAGGTAAGTGTATTCCAGTTCTTTTACCAAAAGTCATTCAAATATAAGAAGCGCCCACTGCGAAAGTTCGGATGCTAGGATTTCACGAGAGAAAAGATTCGCAGCACTGGATTGTTTGCGCCTGTCTTCGCGCTTCTGCTCCTCGTGCTTAATCGTGCTAGATGACCGACGGAGGGCCGAAATCTTTCGAGGGAATTTCGTACTTTCTGTCCCCTATATCCTCACTATAGTGCTTTTTGACCCACCACGCTATGCGTGCGGTCTCAGAGTGACCCAACCAATGGTTCAAACAAAAAAGTGGTGAGTGGTTCCCAGCGCGTACGATGTCATTAAAGGTAGTGGTCGCGATTCAATGTGCTTGTCTACTTTACTTCTCTAAACCCTTTTCCAGATTCAGAGTAGTACGACCTGTATAGAGAAATCACGAAAAACTTTTATATTGGGTCAAACTATCAGGCTCAACTTTCCGGCCGTTTTAATTGTGGAAGAGCCCACTTCACATCATCGGCATCGGTGGTCTCTAGTATCAAGAACATCAGCTGGCCTGAGATTGGAATCTAATCATTTACCAATGGTCTTCGGACTGGCCTGTCCGAATATTTCTCCCCTCTTGGAGTTAAACATTGAATGAAGGGCTTGCTTTCATTGTTCAACTGTTTTCATTAATTAACCTAGCATTTACTTCTGGTTGTGAACGTCAATGAATTTTGACCATTGTCAGAATTACACACCAATCTTTTTGGGCAGAGTTGTGCACCTGAGCACGAATTGGCTACATAGAATCCTGATAACTCCAAGTATAGCCCATTTCTTGCCGCGTAACCACTGTGGTCTTCAAGGCGTTTGCGGACCAAGCTGATTCTTGTGGCTTTCCTAATAACTCAGGCGATTCTCGGCCCCAAGCCGCACCGAATAGGAATCGGAGCCGGCTGACAGTTCGGCTCGTTCTCCCCATATCCCGGCTTGTGCTGTTGCCGTTCGGGCCACCCGAATAGCCCTGACAGCAACAGCAGTGACCCGGAAGGCAACAGCAGTGGCCCGGACACCAACAGGAGCCGACTCTCAGATTGGAAAAACAGAGCCGAACTGTCAGGCGGCTCGGGGCGGATAATCGCCTGAGATCTTTTTCTCATGGCGAAACTTCAATCAGCAGGTGGTTCAGTTGTTTCAACAGTTGGTCGATCGGCCACGTTATGACGAGAGCTGACGATATATGGACAAGAAGAACGGCCGAATGGACTCCGGCGCTGTGGGCGCTTGCGCCGTGGTGGGAGGTCACGTGTTGGATGGGCAGATATCATTGTGGCAAAGCGAAACAGAGTACTACTATGGCCAACAATTGCGAGAAAGGCTCGCACGATCCGTGAGGACAAGCCCCCAAAGTCACAAAGTAAGTAAGTTGGCCTACAGATGAAAATCGTAACACCCTGGATAGAGCATGTCCTACTTCAGCAGCTTGAGGCCTAACATTCAATATTTCGAGCAGTTTAGCGGAACACATACTGTTCTTGAGCTGTTTCTAGAGGCTGTTTTAACGAAACGAAGAACGTGCCATAGCATTCTATAAAAACTTTTCCAACAATTTTATTCTATTTTCTATAATGGTGTTCAGCGGCTACGACATGGAGTGCCAATTGATAAATCAACGAGTTCAGGACAGTATTGACTGAATTTATTTGAACTCGTGGATATCTCATGAGTGAAGCTTCTCTTGAGTTCTCTTTTCTCTCGTCGATATCCTCTGGAAGTACCTCACCGGCCTTAACCCAGACGTGCAGTTTCACTAAAAGAGGCAACTCTCTCGGCGTTCGAAACGAGTTGTAGATCGGATGTTCAG
Source organism: Aplectana chamaeleonis (assembly GCA_029168955.1). Classification (NCBI taxonomy): domain Eukaryota; kingdom Metazoa; phylum Nematoda; class Chromadorea; order Rhabditida; family Cosmocercidae; genus Aplectana; species Aplectana chamaeleonis. Next base: position 305,666 of record JAPDOI010000318.1, read on the forward strand.
ATCAGTAGTGGTTTTACTGCAGTATCTGCTATCTAAGCATTCTATCTGCTCGTAACCATGGCCGGTTCTAGCTGCCAATAGCTGTACAGGCGTTTTACGGTTAGTCATCGAAATCAGCCGGTTTCAGTGAAACTGTTTTCTCGTTGCGTAATCCTGAACGCCTCAGACTAATTTCGCACCGCATCGAAGACCAATGCACCCGTCGCTGGTGCGCTCAAGCCAGACGAGTTCTCACGATAATTACACGAAGGCTTACGCTTTACCGTACCGCCTCATTAACAGCGCGGATCGTGTTTCCGTGAATAAAATAACGACATAGTAAAAAGGTGCTGATCGAAAAAGACGGGTTGTGCTAGCGACCGCCATTCCACATGGCACATTGACAATCACAAGCCATGCAGCCTAGCTTTTGCTTCTGAACATTTGTTGGTGATGGAAATGGAATGTGCAGGAAGGGACAATCTAGGAACGAAATTTGGGAAGAATATCTCCAAGCTGTGTGCGTTTCTACAATATCTTGTGAATTCGTCGACGCAATATCAGAATTTACTCAATTTGAGGTTTTCTAGAGAAGATTATAGACCATCATTTCTTATGGTACATCTTAAAAACAGTCATCCTTGAAGGCAGTGTTCACGAAGAAAAAGTTGCACGTTTTTTTTGGCTAAAACGTAAGCGTCGGGTCCCTCTAAGCAGATTAGGAACGAAATTGCGACAAAAAAAACGGCCGGTAAGTGGGTGAAAATCTCGTGGGCCAGCCAACCCATGGGCCATCCTAAACAGGCAGAAGCGACCGTTTATTCATATGTGTTTCATCCCTTCTATGCCCGTGGGTAGGTCACGACGGGTTCGGCAGTGAGTACAGCCTTTTTTCTTTGCCCAAACCATGAAGCGCTCTGCAGAGCAGCAGCGCCGCGTGTCTCGTTATCGATGGAGAATGGGGGACACCAAGCAGCGGAGTCGGCATCGTGTCGTGCGACACGGGTACCGCACAGTGTTTTTGCCGCTACGACAGCAGCGTCTCCCTAAGCGACGCCGTGAGCGAGCGGCGGCGGAAAATGGTTTTAGCCATTTCCATCGCCGGCGTGGAATGCTGCAGTCAATCAAGATTTCTTGATGAATTCGATCTTCTGAAGACGTTTTCCCGTTTTATTCCAACATTGGTTCCTCGTTTTTTTTTTACTTTTTCTAGTTTTCTGTACAAACGTGCGACAGTTGTGATTTATGCGACTACAGCAAACCGTCTGCTAATTTCGGTACCTCGAAATCTATTTTTTTAAGCCATAATCACTTTACAAAGTTCCAAGTTCAGTTACCAGCTCTATGAGCGCATTATTTTTTAGAAGGTGTTTCCAGGCATTTTCTGAACTCTTGAAGCATATCAAAGCAGTAAAAGCCATTCCTCTGAGAATTTCGCCAAGAAATAGCCGTGAAATAGCCGCGAAGTGCCTGCTTGCCGCGTAATTGCCGCGAAGCATGATCCAGATGTCAACACTTACGCCGGTTCAATTACCCATGCTTGAGGTACTTCAACCTCGCTTAGCCTCTGGAGGCCCGCCCAACCGCTCGCGGCCCCGGATGGTGGCACGGCGAGCCGGGGACGGTTGCGTCTTGTTTTTTTTTGGGTTACTCCTCGCAATTTCTCGATTATTTCTCAGTATTTCTTTTCCCTTTTGTGAAAAACCGCGAAATAGCCGGGAAATAGCCCACCAGGAGCCGCTGCGGAGCCTGCTATTCCTCGGCCAAAACTCAGAGTTGCCACAGTGCTACGTCAGGTAAAATGCGGCGTCGACGGCCAGGAGCTGCTGTAGAGCCTGATGGGCTAATTCGCTGCTATTTTTCGGCCGAAACTCTCAGAGTCAGAGCTAAATCTGATATCGAATAAAACAGGGCGAACGTAGGTAAAGAAACGACGCTAGCGACATCGGCCCTGCAATTCCGAGAAGTCTTCGCGCTCTTCGACGCGTTTTGATTAGAGCGCGCCCCAGGCCTCTAGCTCGGCGGCGTGCTGCCTGTCGTCGCAACTCTACACGGCCGTTAAGTGAACGCTGCCGGGCAAGTGAACTGCAGGTAGCCCAACGCGTGCTGAATACGCACCAAGTTGGGACGTGGATACATGAAGAAACTGGTAGAACACATCCAAACACATATGGATAAATGGTCGCTGCTGCCTGTTTAGATTTTCTGCGAAGCCATTGGGCCGCACCGCCCACGTCCTGTAACAGTTTCCCTGAATTCGTGGTTAAATTAACGATAGTTTCCGATTAAAAGCCCCGTTCTTCCCTTCATTCTCTACATCTCTCTTAACTCAGGTCAGCTCGCACACATCGGCCGCAAAAAACGGGAGTTGTGAGCCTCCGACAACTCGTCCACAATGCTTCCCTAGCTGAATTTTTAGAGGCCATAACTCCGATTCCAGGGCCAGTAGCAATACCCCCGAAAGGTGGCAGCTACCGGCTGTCACTGCGTGGTGACTGGGTCAATAACGTCTCGGCTATCAATATGGACGGGCCGGCATAGAAATGCACAGGCGGCGCTCATGTTAATGACCATTGCAGTCAGCCACCTGGGAGCAGTGAGCGTTCTTTTGTGAGGTGGCTGACTGCAAGAAACGGGTGGTGACTTCGTTCACCGCCGCAGAGGAAAGTGAAATAGAGCGCGGAGGGAAGAGGAGCTGGGTCGATACCGCGGTCGTAGTGTCGAGCACGTCCAATGGTGCTGACTTTTTGAAGCAAGTGCGCTCCAAGAAAGGACAGTGGAGCGCTCGCGATCCGACCAGTACGCTGTCCACTTATTACCCAGCAAAGCACGGCGGCCTATCTCGTTGTCTAGGTGGGCAAGGAAAAATTGCACCCGCCGGCTGGCGGCCACCCAGCTCCGCTGCCAGCTGATAGGAATGACAGGCGAAACGTTCGAAGGTTATATTGATGTTTCAATGATTCTTGGCGAAGTTTAGTGGGAGATTAACATCAAATTGTACGTAGCTGTCATGAATCCGTCTCCTTTATAGATTTCACGTGCTTTAGTCCTATGCTAAGCTCAACTTCCAATTCCTAGAAGTTGCTGTGGCCATATTCAACCATTTTCAGTTTTTTTCAATAATCGCTCACCACAATCAAATTCAGATTTGCTTGGAAAGCCATCTAAGAAAGATGTCTGAAAAACGGTTTCGTTTTTTCAGAAAATGCATAAAACTTACGTTATCCGCTAATAAATGCAGTATAATAGTTCATCTAAGTGCGGCTTTTATCTAAACTTAGTTTTCCTCTTTCCCCTCAAGTTCACTTCTTTTTATGTTGACTGGGAAGCGTGAAACAGAGTAAGGAAAAAAATAGTTCATAATTTGAAAAAAATCCTTTGAACTTTTCGGAACGTTGCGAAAAAAAAAACACGAGGTTGGCTCCTCGACAATCATACTACAAAGTATTGTGTATCGTGGTTCAGTGGTAAGTGGTCATACAACAAAAATTTTTCAAAATCGTTTTTTGAATCTAACATTCTCTCGCTTTGATGATTTTAGAATGTTATTAAATTCCGAAATCCCATCACCCAAGGTTGAAAACTTATTGAATCTGAAAGATAGACACATTTGCACGCTCCCGAAACCCATATTTACTTCTGCTAGTTCTATCAAAGTTACAATGAATACGAAGAACTGTGGAGGAAGTGTATGTTGGAAAACAGAAAGAGGAAAGAAGAAGGCATGAACATATGGCGTAGTGGTCCAAGGCGCTGTGTTGGGCATCCGTTTCGTAGGAAGGTGCGGTGCTGGTTCAAATACGTCGACTCGTGAGAGAATGATTCTCGTTCTTAGGTGGCAACCATAGGAGGTACCTAGGCGTCACCGACCTCAGGTTGGCTGCCTCTTTGAAGTCACCACATTGGGGGATTGCTACTGGCCCAGGGGTTTTCTACGTTTCCAGGGACATCGAAAGTATTGAAGGTTCCCTGAGCTTCATGATTTGACGACTTCAAAAGTCAAAGTCCCTTCTCCGTTGCAGCTTGATATGGCTTTCGGAGATGTTGGCACTTCCCTCGTGTCAAGCGTTGATGTTAGGAATCGATTTCGTTGTAGAAATCGTCGTTGTGACAAAGCCGTTGCCAGAAATATCCAAGCAGATGTCAACAGTAAGCAGCTTTCTTTCGGTTCATTTTAACCTTTTCATCTTCGACTCCAGTGCTGCCCAAGTCTCCGATTCGTAGATCACGATAGGGCGACTAGCGGAACGCGAAGTCACTTCTGGATCCATGCCGACGTTATATGTACACATAACAACTCCGTAAACCATTTTTTTCGCTAAAAAATCGAACACGCGTAAAATGTTGGGCAAATTGCAACAAGTATACGCAATTCAAGAGGAATGCATAGTTAAGGGAAGGTTCGCAACCTTATCTAACAATAAAAGAAGAACCCGAAGGTAACCTCATTTGGCAGAAAGACGGAAGAAGGCTGGCCGTCGACTTTAGCAGACGGATCGAGTGCTCCATCTCAGGGCGCGAAGATTTGAATATTCATGCGAGTTGCGCGTCAATCCCGTGTGCGCTGTAGCTGCAACCATTTCCCACCTACAGAACGGTATAATTCGGTGCTCTTCTGTTTTGGTGGAGCCGACGGACTGTGACAAGTGTTAAAGGCGATTGTTTCTAAGCAATTTTCTTTCAACAGGTCATGGAGATCGCAGTACGCAAAAATATTTTGACATTACCGATAATTCCGCTGCCTATCCATGGCCCAATGTTTTGAAGAAAAAGATCCACTTCGAGAAGACCACTTCCAGAATAACTGATCTCGAGCTCCACAACTGGTTGTGTGTTGAAACATCTGAAACCTTTTCACGTGTTGCCGCTCGGTTACGGAATTCGTGTTCATCGACGGCATTCCGCTGCCGATTTCGATCGCGTGTCGATCGAGCGCAACGACCGGGTTGCAAACTGGTATGCTGCTTGTACAGTTGTATCAACAAAACAAACTGAACCAGATAGCCGTAGATAGCGCGAGCCGCCGTGTCTCGCGCCTCCTGCATGGCGTCCAGCAGAACATTTCACCACGCTAAGGAGAGGTTAGAATCCTGATTGATCGCCGCGCACTTTGAAGGCGATAAAACGCATCAGCGAAGACACACAGGCGATACGCATCGCTAATCGCTTGGTGAATGCTCGGCCGTGCAACTGCTACAGCCGAAAAAAAAACGATACGTTTGGATGAAGCTTAGCGCATTCCTGGTACTATAGGGTGACAGTTCTTTCGCGTGAAACTTAACAAAAGGTTTGGAAGTGGTAGTTTTTGGATGATTCCCCTCGCAACAATTGTTGGAAAATGTGTCAGCAAAAGCACACTACCGCCTCATTGCTTCGCCCTCGGAAAGAAGATTAGCTGCATTCCTGTAACATTAGTAAGCGAAGAAGACGACAAGGTGTGAACAATAGAAGCACACTTTGAAAACCAAAGCTGCCTCATCAATGCATGAAATTACAATAGAGAAGAGTGTGAAAAAAGCTGTAAATTGCAAGCTCCCGTTCATATTACCAGGGACTAGACGGATATATGGCGGCTACCTCTCGATAACTAGCGGATCGTTTATCAAAGGGCAGCAGGAAACAGCATTGTTAATAACCGAAAATTGCAACTGGCCCTCCACGCAAACAACATGGACTTAAAAGTTGTGGTTGCGAATTCCGACTTTGCACTTAACGTCCTTGCCTTTTCGGTCCTACTTGTGAAGCTATACATAGATGAAAAATGGCGGATAAATTATTTGGTCTGCAATACTTAATATTAGGTTGTTTCAAGCGCCCTATGCCAATCAATTTTATCTAGTCCTTCTGTGATCTTTTAATCATGTTTGATATACCGTTCGAGAGCAAGAAAAGAAGACTTCTTTCCTATCTAACAGAGTTTAAATTTACTATGAAAACTTGATCTGCTACTTATTCTTACATCAAAATGTAGATTTTTCGGTTCAGAAAATTTTTAAATGTCCCTAGTTCTCTTCTTTCTACCAATTAGGACTGCTCAAGACTATGCAACGCTCATACCCGTTAATATGAAAAAAGGGACCAAAACAGGTGCACAAAAATTCTCCAATGGGCGAAACCCGCATTTTTCAGTAATTTTTGAATAGTGACATTCTGTATCATATTTTCAATAAACAACGACTTAAAGGCAGGGTTCGCGATAGGAACCCGATAGGAAAAAATTCTTGAGCTCTCTTGATGAGAATGTACATTTGGTCATCACGAGAGTGAAAATGAGTGAAAAAACCCCTGAAATTCGCGAAAAAACTCTCAAAAACAAGGTATACCGGCTAATCACAGATGTATTCCCGCCCCTAATTAACGAGATTTTCATGTATGCTTGTTTATCCGCTTTTAATTTAGCTCCTAAGGTAGTCAGTAGTCTCTAAAGTGCTCAGAAATCACTTTATAAGCAAAATAGAGGTTGACGAAACAGGCATTCATGGAAATCTTGATGATTGGGGCGGGCGGACAACAAGCAATATTTTGTTCCTGATCGTTCTCCCTACAAACTTTCACTTATTTTCACATTTGTGATGGCCAAATCTACATTCTCATGAGGTTAGCACAACAACCATTTTTTATCGCGAACCTTGCCTTTAAAGGCAGTCTTCACGATAAACTTCAATTCCGAGATTATGTAGAACAATTGCTTGGCCCCCGCGTAGAGCTGAAATCACGAGAATTTTTCGAAAATTCATCAGAAGTGCACATTGCTGTGACAATTAAACCTCTTGTGGACGAATAAGGCGTTTTCGTGCGTTTTTCGCCGTTTCTTCCTACTAACTGTGGTAACACTTGGTGGCTAACACATTGTTCTAAGCCGGAAATTAGGGTAAAATATTCATCGTGAACACTGCCTTTACATTCGCTTTGTTATTATCGATCATTTTTAAGGATCCCAAAAAATTTAAAAATCTAATTTCTGGATCGACTTTTCGAGCGGGTTTACTTGGTAAACGTAATCAGTAGTGGGAAGGGCGATGGGGAAATATATTCCGGCCGCGATTTGTGCTAAATGTCATGACTGTCGCATATGACAGCGGCAAAGTATGCCATTGACCTAAGCTTTGGGTCCCTTTGAGAAGGGTACAAATGGGCGAAGCAGGGCCAGGAAGTTGGTGAACACATCGTGGATCAGCGGACTTATAGGGTCACCCCGCCGACTTCACATAAAAATTGTCCATCCAAAGGAACAGTTCCCGAAATTCCGAATACTTTTTATCCTGAAAAAATCTAACATCCAAGCATCTGAAACAATCTTATTTTTAGAGTTTTCGGTAGAAGAATAAGAAAAACAGTCTTTGATCTTAGAAGTTTGAAGCGCAAAACCATTTCCGACGACAGGATTCTCGAAATTCAGCAGTGGGCCAAACACATGGAACAGGTGTAGTAAAATATTCTAGAGGTTTTAAAAAATAGCTTTCTTTTCGGATTTCGATGGTTTTATGAGACTTTTTCCCTCACCCTCTGCTGAGTGGACTTGCTTTCGCGAAACATCGAAAGCTAGGATACGGTTTTTTTATTGCGACCATTTTAAAGGCAGCGCTCACGATGATCATTCTCGTTGACTTTCCTCAGTGAAACGATAGGCGAGAAGGATCCTAGGCTCTAAGTGTCGAAAGAACGGTAGAAAACGAGCCAGGTGCGGCGAAATAACGGCTGCAAACAAGTGTTTTGGTGCCCCATACACGTCTGGTGCCCCAGATCCGCCCCCTCGGAATGAACAAATGAAGACTCAGATTACAGGAATGAACAAGTCAAGGAAGTGCTGATAAGTGAGCTGATCGCTTGATTGCATTGATAGGTATCATCCTTCTAGCGGTCAATTCCTACGCGCTCAAAAATCAACGTGAACAAGGGAGGCCTTATCTTGGCTCAAAAACGCGACTTTCATGTCCTTTTCAAGCGTGCTTCGCTATATAGGGCACCAGACCTTTCGTAAACCGTGGAGATATCGGAAGTCAAAATTATCGTGAACACTGCCTTTAAAGGCAGTGGTCGCGCTCAAATATGCTCGTCTTCTTTCCACTCTAAACCCTTTTCTGGGTATAGAGTAGTAGAACCTATAAGAAAAAAATCGCGAAAAAAAACTCTTCTGGGCCAAATTCGAGACCTGAGCTTTCTTGCTTTTTGATGTTGGACGAGTCCACCCCACATCATCGGCATCAATGATCTCTAATATCAAGAACATCAGCTGGCTTGAAAATGAATTTAAATCAATGAACTTTTGGATTTATGTACACATCGAGTCAAAAACATTGGTTAAAGTGCTTGCTTTCTTTGTTCAACTGTTTTATTAGGTGAATTTGCATTTATTTCCTCCTCTGATGGTCGATGATTTTTGGCTTCTTGGCATGATACTGTGATCTTTCTGTGCACGTGTGCACGAACTGGAAATTTAGGGTCTTAATAACTCTATTTGTAGCCCGTCTTTCACCGCGCTACCTTCATAGTTTTTGAGCCGTTTCATATCTAAGCTGAATTTTGTAGTTTTTTCGATAAGGTTTTTCATCGTGACCACTGCCTTTAAGGAAAACTGAATGATTCTGAAGGAACCAGCAGCGAGTTCGAAGTAACCTAGCCCAGTCTGTGGAAAAGTTTCTTCCTGGCGGCGGTAAACAATAATTTCTAGCTCTGTGTTTTGAGGACACCATTTTTCAAAGTATCTGGGATTTCAATATTTAAATTGTTGGAGATAGTGCTTTGTTTCCAATTCGCTGGTTTAGCTTCCTTGTGTTAAGTAATGGTAGCTTGAGACCTTTAATCCCACGCTTCTATCACTTTCACTTCCGGTTCCTGTTCCACGAAGCTAAATAGTAGAAGTAATCAGTCGGCCAGATGGGGTGAGAAAACCCCATTCATTGGGTCTACATGTAGCATCAATATTACACCGGCCATTGCATCACACACAATGAAAACCTGATGAATTCCAAGCATGTTTAGAGTGAATGGGCAGATCTGCCCACGAATCAGGTTCGTTTTCATGGGAGATTTGATTCGATTGGGCACGTCAAGATCTGTAGGTGGGGATTTCACACTCGAAATGGTTTTGTGCCATTTGTGTGCCGGGCAAAAGCTTGTTCAACTAAACGCGCTTGATTGGATGGAAAAATTTCACATCATATCTGTTGATTTATTCCAAATTTCTTCATCCAATCCTTTTTTTGCCCACTTCAACCTGACCGAAGCGCAATAAATGAGAGCCTTCTCAGGCCATAAACTGGGCTATGCGCTGCATCATTTGAAATAGCAAGAAAAACACTTAAGATCTAAGAACACCGACCAGCAGTGGCTTTTGGGGAAGGTGCTGCGTGCGCTTTCAATTCAAAGATTAGAAGCCGGTTGCCGTTTGCTGAGGGGTGTTTTTGTCGTTTACCTCTTCACAAATCTTTCCAGCCCCTGATAGAAGACTAGTCAGCCGTAAGCCTCACTCCAATGAGCTGAATAACTTGACACCCGGTTCCAGGAAGGATACATTCCTGCCACCAAAGTAGCTATCTATGCTATACTCATGCTAAAAAGGGAAACTTCTACATCGTAGTGTGAAGCGAGCAAAATGATTTTTTTCGCGAATATGTCCTGGGTACTGGGAGCGAAAATTGTAAGTGCCCGCTTCCTAAACCGGTAAGGAACCCCAAAAGTTTAGTAAATTCTTTTCCATTTAATTTTTTCAGAGGTTATTGGAAATGGTGACTGAGGCTCCTTTTTGGTTTTGCTGACGATTACGATAGGGCACGAAGGAAAAGAGGGTAAAGTACTGGCGGGGATAAGGTCCAAACAAAAGAAACGAAAACGAGCCCGAAATCGATAAAAACGGCCGCGAAGTGAAGATTTAGTTAGCCAAGTACGCCTGCTTAGTCCGCCAGCCTCATGTTCTGACCCGCTTGTAGCGCCGCTGACGTTTTCGATTTCAAATTGCCGAGAAACTCCACCACGTCCAGCCTGATCGATTCGTGCACATTTCGAAATTAGCGCGCGCTTGCGGAAACTAGCAGGGCGCGTAAACTCGTCAACACCCTGAACCTGTGCGCACGCTGAAAACGCTGTCCCAGCTTATTCTGAGCGCTTTTCTTCGCTGTTTCTTTCATACTCGTTAACCCACGACCAACGACCCCATTTTTGAGTCGGAATCAGGAATGGGCGGAAATTTTTTTTATGATTTGCGGAAATCGGGAATCGGAACGAACTTTAAAATTTCGGAAATCGAAATTCGGAAATCGGAAAGCCAAAAACTATCGGAAATCGCAATTCGGAAATCGTTAAATGGGTTCAGAGGATTTCTTAACCCTCCCTTTTTAAAGGCAGTGTCCGCGCAGAGAACCGCACTTGGTTTTTTCTTTTCAATTCAATGTTTGAACCAATTGGAGATAGTTGGCAAAGCTTGAGACTTCAATGCTGCGTATTCATAATGCTATAACCTCTCGAAAACCGCTCCGTGGTCTGAAAAGGCGTTTTCCCGGTCGATCATCTAGCACGAGGAGCAGAAGCGCTACAACAGGCCCCGGCAAATCCAAAATTCCATATTCTTTATTTCGAGAAATTCTCGCGTTCAAACGTGTGCATCGGAAACTTCCTATTTTTATAGGATTCCTAAGACTAAATCGACCAAAAGAAATAAATAACTTAAGAAGTTACAAAGCTAAACCCCTTCAGACGATGAAAAAAAGGAGGTGAATGCTCCAGGGTTTTCAAACGAACTTCTCACCGGAATTTGAGTGTTTTGAGTGGCTTTTTTGCGATATATCGCAACCTGGCGAGGCTACCTGCTCGAAATAGTAAAAAGTTAAAACACGGTTTTTTGCGCGTACACTGCCTTTAAAGGCAGTGGTCGCGCTCAAATATGCTCGTCTTCTTTTCCTCCCTAAACTCTTCTCTGGCTCTCGAGTAGTAGGACCTATGAGGAAAAATCGCGAAAAAACGCTGTTCTGGGCCAAATTCGAAGCCTGAACTTTCTTGTCTTTTGATGGTGGACTGGTCCACCCCACATCATCGGCATCGATGATCTCTAATATCAAGAACATCAGCTGGCTTGAACTTGAATTTCAACACCAGCTGGCATGAACTTGAATTTCAATCATTGAACTTCCGGATTTATGTACACATCTAGTCAAAAACATTGGTTGAAGTGCTTGCTTTCGTTGTTGAACTGTTTTATTAGGTAAATTTGCATTTATTTCTTCCTCTGAGTGTTGATGATTTTCGACTGCTTGGCATGAGACTGTGATCTTTCTGTGCACGTGTGCACGAACTGGGAACTTAGGGTCTCAATAACTCTAATTTCAGCCCGTTTTTCACCCCGCTACCTTCATAGTTTTTGAGCTGTTTTATATCTAAGCTGATTTTTGTGGATTTTTTCAATAACGTTTTTCATCGTGACCAATGCCTTGACTGTGCCCACGAAAAAAAAAACTTGGGCTTGTCCTTCTTTATTGAACAATATTTATGTAAATACTCTTTTGACGCAGCTGGAGCCATACGATCTCCCACATTTTCACAATAATGCGTTGGTGACCCAAAAACCTCTACCTAAGTTCTCAGGCGGGCCCAACCTATGATTCAAACCCAAAAAACGGTGAGTGTATTTCAGAGCGTACGATGCCTTTAACGCGAGATGGGATACGATGACGCGTGTTCCTTGCGCTTGATTTTGCTGAAGAGTACTCAAGCCGCCGTGAAAAGCGTTCAGGACGTTGACGAAGTGGCGCAGGACACCACTGGGAGTGTGCAGTATGTATTCAGGACCTCCGTAAGAGTGCGCAAGTGAGCGGAATCCCGAGGTAGCGTGTGCGGGAACACTGGGATTGTGCAGGGGTCATGGAATGTGCGCAGGAAATTTCTGGGAGTGTGCAAGGAGTCGTGGAATGTTTGCAAGACTTCACTGGGAGTGTGCAGGAGATCGAGCATTCCGTTCAGGACTTGAGTGGGAGTATGTGGGACGTCGGGGAACGTGTGCAGGACTCCACAGAAGGTGCGCAGGACGTTGAGGAAAGCGTGTAGGACTTTACTGAGAGGTCTTACTCACACCCTGCACACTTCCAGTGGGATCCGGCACACATCCTGCACACTTCTACTGGGGTCCGCGCACATCTTGCACGATCTAGTTGGGGTGCTGCACGCTTTCTACGCCGTCTTGGATGTCCTCCTTTCAAATCGAAAGATTGGTAAGCTCGCACAAACCTGGCGGCTTACTCGCGTAAGGTTGGTGGTACATTCGCGTTTGAAGGTGGTGGTTAACCCACGTCGAAAACCCATTTACTATCAACCCTGGCTTTGCTAAAAGTAAAGACAAACCTCGAACTCGATTTCAGCTCCCGAAATAACCCCCTAGGAATTCTGTAAGGCAAAGTGCACAAAAAACTCTGATTTCGTGGATATTTCCGATTTTTTCCGCATTTTTAGGCTTTTTTCAGAAATCGGAAGGTCAAAAACCATCGGAAATCGGACTTCCGCACATTCCTGGTCTGAATGAATTGTGATATTCATCGTAAACACTGCCTTTAAGCCTCGATGTCCCGTAAAGCCTCTTTCATAGTTGGCCGACCGACGTCGGACGACTCGTTATCGGATGTGGAGCATCTATCTACCCTACCCTACCCATCTTATCTATCTTAGCTTATCACATTTGATAACAAGTCATCCGACGTCGGACGGCACACTATGAAAGAGGCTTAAGTGTTTCCTTAGAGTTGATATGAGGGCTGTCGGCTGAGCAAAGCGATTGGTAGACATGACTGTACCGAACTACCGACATGCCAAAGTCGCTGACGCCTTTTATCACAAAGAAAATGCGGTAGTTGAGTTTACAAAACTTTTGGTATCCTGCTAAGTCCATTCTGGTCAAGAAAGCGCGGTGCTGCCTTCACCACTACAGCTGAAGACGGTGCACACCATCACACTGCCTGCCCCAGAGTTCCGTCGGCTGACAGAAATCGAAAATATCAGCCTGTGATAAGAGTCTTTAGAAGCTGAAAGCCCTGTTAAAACCACTTTCACATTTTTTGCTTCTGTGATACCGTGCGAAATGAACATGGGTAAACTTGTGGCAATCTTCTAAGCGACGGTATACCTTTCTCACGGATCTCTTAGAGCTGCCCTATCGGTGCATGGAACGTATGATGGTGTGTCTCCAGACATTCAGCGCCATTTCAAACGAGTGGTCGACGCCGGTATGGTGGCGTTGGATGCCCCTCGAGAAATATGCCGTTCATCTCACATCCAGAGCTTCCTGGTCCTGAACGACTACCAGTAAGATCCGAGCTGGATACCACAAAGATTTCAAATGCACGCAGCTGACCGTACAATCTGCCGGGAAATCTATCGAACGCCGAGTTCAGCGACACTCGGCGCTCAGCTAGTGCTCAGTCGTTAGACGAGGGATGAGATCCACGTGTTCTGATGATAAGTTCTTTCGAATAGTATCCCGCTTCCTCATTCGTGAGGTATCTTCGTACTCTCGAAGTGTTCGCATACATACTTATGCAACAAGCAAAAAATGATGTCTGTTGCATAATCAGAAGGAAAATCGAGAACTAATGGTTATGCTATGTGATCTATCATTTTGGCGTAGATGATTACGAAAAGACTAACACCCTAAAGGCAGTGTTCACGATGGATATCGCACTCGAGTTCGACCCAAAAATGGGATTGTTTGGTCGTGAGGTAACTAATAGGGAAGAAACAGGGAAGAAAAACGTCCAGATTAAGTCAGAATAACGGTTTCTAAATTCAGGGCGTGGACGAGAATCATGGGCCCTGCTGATTTCAGCAAGCTCGCGCTAATCGCGAAATCTGCTCGAATCGATAATGCTAACTGCGGCAGAGTTGCTTGGCAATTTGCCATCGAAACGTGTGCGGCGCCACAAGCTCGTCCGATTGGGGGCGGAGCGGGATAGGTAGGCGCACCGGGGGAGCTTTCAAAGCCGTTTGTATTTATTTCTGGCCAGTTTTCGTTGCTTTCTTAGACCCTCACCTCTACAGCACCTGCCAACTTAGTGTTTCACATTGAGACCTCGAGAACGAGATTTATCGTGAACACTGTCTCCAACCAGAAGCTGCATTCCATATTTGATTGATCGATTTTTGGGGATTTTCGTACTTCTCTAACGCATTGGAGGAAGCATCGATGCAGCTATTATATCGTCATTTTGGAAGCGGAGCGGGTGTTTCTCCATTTCTACCATTGTGTTTTCTCAAAATCAACCTATCGACTTTGGTGACAAAGCTATCATAGCAGCGCCGCAGCTTCTCCCTATCCAGAGTTTGCTGATAGACGTTTCTATCATCCAAAGATTTGACTTTGAAGTGCTAATAGGTATCCTTGTTCAGCTAGGAAGCCAAACCTATGTAAGGTACGTCTAAAAAATTGTCCGCCCACGTGGTCGGCACGCGTGTCGAGCGGTCACCGCGAAGGTATTTTTCGAATCTGTACATCGATAAGCAGAAATATTAGACGAATGCAGGAGTAATATCCCAGCCAGATGTTTGCAACTATGGTAAGAACGGTTCGAAAAAAAAACGCCTTCACAAAAGCCGTTCGAGACGCACGCCGGCCGCGTGGGCGGACAATATCAGTCGGGCACATATTACAGTCGGCGCGGATCGCACTGATACTTGCGTTCCTTATTGTTTGTTGACGCAAGCTCGGTGCACGTGTTTTATAACACATGTGCGCCGAGTTCGCGCCAATACCCAACAAGGAACGCAAAGCATCAGGGCATGCCTACTGTAGCTGTTGGGTGCGAAATCGTTCGATCAATAGACATTTTCTTTTTGTTTTCCGCGCACCATTTTGCCAAAGGATTAAGCAGAGGATTTCTAATTGATTGACACGGGCCATAGTGTCCTTGTCGGAACGAAATTCCGCTTCGCAGTTGCGGGCAGCCGCTGCTGCTGCACGCAGCTCGCTGATAATCGTGCTGGGACCACTGGTTCCGGGGACGATTACACCTTGTCTCAACACAATTATTATCATGCTGCAGCGATTGTTCGTGACCGCAGAGCGGAATTTCTGTCCGATAAGGACAGGACGCATGAATACCAATGCAGAACAAATAAAACACAACGTCTTTGGTTCGTGAAATATTGGCGGCAAGATTTTGACCGATTTTGTCCAGAGCTCTTCTAATTGAAAATTTGTGGACTATCTGAAGGATGGCTCTACGCTGGTAACGTTTTTCGGAAATTCTAGCTGGCATTCTAGAAACAGGTTATGGAAAGATAGCGTCGGGATCTGAAGACTTTTCTGCTTTGCAAGGGTCTTCAGTGCTAATAAGACGTTTCTCCTTCAGGTAATCGCATCGAACAAGAATCGGAGCAGCTTGACAGTTGGTCTCGTTATCTCAATCTACGGGCCATTGCTGTTGGTGCTCGGGCCATCTGGAGGAGCCCCGACAGCAACAGAAAACGACCCGCAGATTGGGAGAACCAGCTGAACTGTTAGGCGACTCGGGGCCGAGTCGCCTGAGTATATGAAAGCGCAGCCATTCTAGGAAAGCAACATGAGATCGAAGGGTTTGATGAGTAGTCAGTGAAGTCTTGGCAATTGAGAATCCCTCAACTTCTGGATAATCATGAGAGGGAACGCAAGCCTTTAGAAAGTTAGTAGTATTGTGCCGAGGTTTTCGTGTTGTAGGCCACGATAGGAAGGACCCGTGATTGTTCATTAGAGCCCAAGGAAGCTCAAGGAAAACCTCAAGCAATAAACTAATTATCATGATATAGCTTTCAGTGCTTCGTGTACTAGCCTTGGGGACTCACCTAATCTGACTAACTTGTCGACAACCGGACATTCTCGCCAATTAGCCGTCATCACCGCCACCTGACCTTGTCTGCTCGTCATGATTCATTAAAGGAGGCGAAAAAAAAACCGGTAGAATGAGGATGGAGGGAACGCCGACACTCAACGCCGAGGAATGTGACCGATGACCGATGAAAATGGGCAGAACCTCCGACATGTGTACGAAACGAGGAATGGTCAAAAATGCATTCTTTTAAGTTAAGAGGGTTAAGTGGGTGGATCTAGTGGAAGCATTGCAAAACAATTCACAGAGGGGTCGGAAGACAGAACCTGGACCTCGTGAATCCTATAGCTCATTGATTCGAGGGACGCGCCTTAGTAGTTCCATAAAACTCGTGAGAGTGTCTAGACCAAAAATGCCTCTAGCTTTTGGTTAACGGCTAACCATAAGTGCAAAATTCAAAGCTGTCTGAACAGCCCATAGACATTTTCCCGACGCGTGTTCCTCATTCGTCATATGTAGTAATCGTTAGTGTACGCTAGTAAGTTAAGGCCCGCTTCCGGCGGACTGGAAATATCTCGCGTTGACAATGCTGCAGAGAGTGTCGCTGAATTAGGAACCTACACAGTCTTGCGTATACGCCATAATGCAGACCTGGAAATGGCACTTTTCATTTCTGAAATGGCTCTCCAACTATTTTTTCCACTGACTAATTGTTGCGAAATCAGATCCTAATGTAGTTTTCCTCAAATATCAGCGCTCTTTATCTTCTTCTTCTTCCTCACATTTGTCCCACGTTGAAGTAGGGTCCGCTTGTTTGGTTCTTGTCCTCCACTTATTCCTGTCAGCTGCGTCCTCCGGAGTGAGTCGTGCCTCAGCCATGTCGGTTTTCATGCGGTTGAGCCAGCGCATTTTCGACCTACCTCGCGGCCTGACCCCAGCCACCTCCAAGTTGAGTGCATTTTTGGCCAAGAAACTAGCGTCTTTTCATTGAACATGTCCAAACCTTCTCATCCGGGCTTCCTTCATCTTTCCATTCATTGGTGCAACTCCGAAGGTGGCACGCACAGTTTCGTTCGTGACCCGATTCCTTAGACTGATACCCAATGACCATCTGAGCGTTCTCATCTCTATGGTCTGCAGGGACCGTTCGACAGCTTCAGTAGGCGGCCAGCATTCACTAGCGTTTAGCGCGACCGGTCGCACTACCGCACTACAGCCTTGTGAATTTTTGACTTGAGACGGAGTGGAATCTTCTTGTCACACATCACCCTCGTGGTTGCCCTCCACTTCATCCAAGCGGCTGTTACGGGCCCTTGAGCTTCCGATGATATATCGCCTGTCGAGGTGATTTTAGAGCCGAGATATTTGAAGCAACTCACTTTCTTGATGTCGGTGCCATCAATGTTGATTGATCCGTCACCACTTGCGCGCCACATTCCATGTACTCGGTCTTCGCGATGTTGAGCCGCAGTCCAAAACGTTGAAAGCGATCTTTCCAGAGCTGCACGTGAATTTCCAACTTTTCCCTCGTCTCAACTGCCAACATTAGCATCGTCGGCGTAGAGTAGCGACCGCGGATGAGGCTTCTATATATCCCGTGTGATTGCGTCGATGCAGAGAATGAACAGCAATGGTGACAGGGCAGACCCTTGATGTACTCCAACACGGACTGGATAGGGATCACTTGTCCCTGATGAGCATCTGACCACACTTGTCGGCTTTATGTACAGCAATCTTGTCCATCGTATGTACTGTTCCGGAACGTCTTGGGATCTCAACGCCTTCGCTCTTCATGTTTTTTATAAATACTTATTTACCTGAAAAATTCCAATTGAGTAGGTCCCACAACGACACAGTGCACAGTGCGGCGGCGTGTATACTTTTTGTAGCTTTCGTCCAAGTTTTTTTTCTGTGGTAACTGTCCCATTCGGAGGGCTTGTTGATCGAATTCACAGCCCACGGCGGGCTACTTAATTCTTGTCCGATATTCCTGCCAACCGATTTACAGGTCCGAGCAAAGCCGACGCCATGGACTCTGAACAGGCACGCCGACCGCGTGGGAGGACAGTCTCACTCGGGCAGACTATATATCCTCCGTTACGGCAAGTCTGTACATATAACTCCCTTCCTCTAAGGTCCCGTCAACACCTTGTCATCGTTTGTGAGATGGCGTTGATGTGATAGACATGTATGCTTTTTTGCGCTCAGAGGTTCAATTTCAAAGACCGAATGCAATGATCGTAAAGGAGAAGAAACATTAAGTCCAGATCATGATAAAGGAGTTCACGTGCTTCGTTTACAATTTTTTCTTTTTTAGAAGTACATGTATAGCTTACCTTCCTAACTTCTAGCCGGGCGAAGTGGATCGTATCGAGCTTATCATGACGAAATATCTTTATTACCGTTATGTTTTGTGATGACCGACAGCTTTGCTGCCTAATCCGCCGGACTCATATGAGCGAGATAGGCCGTACTTCTAACTCTCAAGCTTCTATTCTGAAAATACCTCTGTCAGAGAAGTACTTCTGAAAGAGTGCGTTAATATTTCGAAATTTAAGCCCTCTTTTTGTGGTGTACTTTTAATAGAGGCTGCATTTCTACCTTACGGCACAATTTTTCAAACTTCTCATGCTGAACGACTGTTTGCGTGTCCGGCAGGAATTTCAATTACAACACTAAGCTGTTGTGGGTATTTGAACCTCAGACTATTCCGTTGGTAAACATCTGCAACAGGATCATGCCCATTAATTGCACTATGTGTGAAGATCTTCCAGCGAGATCGCTTGATAAGCGCTTTTAGTGCAGACGTCGAATTGCATGATGTTGAAGCGTGGCTAACCTTGAAAGGTGGTACTCGCAATTAACAGTGCCGTGCTTTTTGTGGAATGCGGAAGTTGAGTTCACGATCAGGGATGTGCGGGAAAAATATTTTTGGAAACAGAAAACAGAAAATCTAGTTTGACAGAAAACAGAAAACAGAAAAAAATCTCCGAAAATGGGCAGAAAACAGTAAATTTTCAAAGATCAATGAAGGGTGTTCAGTGTACACTAGCCAAAATTTTTTAAAACATTGAAACTTTTTTAGACATTTTTTGAGTGATCTATGATTCTTTCATTGAGCTTGCAAAACCTTACAGTTGGTCAGAGCAAAAAGTATAGACGCTCAAGAAATGCAGATTATGAGTGCGATAAGATGACAAATGTTCTTCAAACCTTCCTTTTCCCAGACAATAAAAACTCGATTAATCTATTAGAAGCTAAATACATATGGCTGTGCAAGGAGTACGTAGTGCAGTCGGAGCGAGCTTTCCGTTCCTTAGTGTACATATTTTGACACCGATTGTGAGATAACTGCTGGTTTGAACACTGTCCTACTCCTCAGAGCTGAAAGCGACGCCCGCACCGCGCTGCTGTGCCGTTAGAGTATAACTGCCTGATGCGCTGTTCGCTCCACGTTGAGAGCCTCCCGTACCGCTGTAGCAGAATTATCATCTGCCTCATAGGCTCACCATCAATTTTTTGGCGCTTCATCTTAGCTGAACTCTGTGCCATCTGCGTTGCAGTGAATTAAAACATGTATGTAGAGTTTTGCGTGCATGGCACAGTTGGTGCCAACATTACCCCGCTCCATCAAAGCGGGTACGTTGGGGGATGGGTATGAATAGTTGGCGTTAAGTACTATTAATGGCTTATTATTGTTTGTATAAAGTGACATTGAAGTTTTCCTTTCACTTGACTGCTTTGTGATACATCTGAGGGATTCGTCAACAATAAACCTCTGGGTAATAGTATCCACTATAAGATAAAAATAAGGAATCGGCTTCCTGAATCCCTATTGGGATGCTCAGCGCATTCGACGTCATAGAGACTTCATAGAGACTTGGCTATGAGAGAAATTGTCGCTGCGGCTCCGCGAAAGTGCCGCTTTGGCGCGTACAGGCACCGAAGGGGCACTATCGCGGAGCCGCGGTTCTACCGCGGAGCCGTAGCGGGGACCCGACAGTACCGCTTCGGCTCCGCGATAACGCCGCAGCGGCTCTGGGAGAAAGTCTGATATGAAGTTATTTAGGAATTATAAGACAACTAGGGGGGGGGGCTAATTGTAAGAACAAAAATTCGCACCTGCGGTCGCTACGTCCTTTGTCTGATAAGGACAGAGGTTGCTGCTGCTTTTTTTGCACAAAAAAATACGAAATGTACCTCAAACTTGTGTATATTGAACCGGTGACGATTTCGTTTTATCACACAGGACGGTACATCGCACTCCACGCGGGTTCGCTGCCTCATCCTCGCGGAGCCAGCGCGATTCTAACACGGAGTCGGTACGGTACTATCGCGATGATGTCGTGGCTCAGGACACGGCAGCAGAATCGTCTGATAATGGAGCCGCTGCGGCACTATCGCGGCACAGTCGAGGATCGCGGTACATTACCGGCGCTGACGCGGCGCATTTTCTCGATTTTTTTCTCAATTCTCTCAGGAATGGGTTTCGTGTTTATTTAGTGGCTTGCGTAGGCCAACCGTCTTCCCAATGAGTGCCTTCCTCTCCCTACATCAATCTGTTACCAATTGAAGGGCCCCGGAGGGTTGGCTGGTTTGGTTCACCTCGGCGAGGATCGAACCCGACCGTGTACAGCAAACTGCACCGTTTCCTCCCACCACGCCCACGTACCCTAATGGATAACCACTACAGCGAGATAAAAGTGTCTAGAGTTGTACAACTGCAGAGAGCCTGGGTGAAGTACACCCTCACCTTATCGGCTTACAAGGGAAGGATCATTACATGCCGTGGCCATTTCAAATGAAATAAGCGTTTGTAGGATCAATTTTCGACGTAAAATTCGGATTTTTACTTTGTATCTGCGAACCGTTCCTCTGAACGGAGCTATGAGCATTTTTATATTGATTTCTATAAGAAATGGCATTGTACCACAAGCCAGTAACGGTCGAAATTTCCAAGGGTTGCCCCCGATCCACAGTACCCCTTTTCGCGGCGGGACCAGCATGAATTCTCGGCTCGCATGCACCCATGGATTCTTGGCACGGTTGTTCGATCAATGTGCCTCACATATTCGACATCACAGTGTACGCCGTGGAAAACTGTTCAAATTAGACGTTTTTTTTTTCAGAAACGGCTGAAATTCGGTCTGCAAGACCATTTTCTCGTATGTGACGTCATTTTATCGAGCGTATCAATGTTTGTTCGCAGATAGCAGAAATATTGAAGAAAAACGTGAACGAGAAGACCTTTTTCGTGGTTAATGATATTTTTCACACATTTTAATCATTTTACTCTTCTGTAGTGCTTCAAAAAAAAAACGAATTGACTATTTTCAAATTTGCTTCTCTTCAATCCAGTATGTTATTTTAG
Organism: Aplectana chamaeleonis; assembly: GCA_029168955.1. Taxonomy (NCBI): domain Eukaryota; kingdom Metazoa; phylum Nematoda; class Chromadorea; order Rhabditida; family Cosmocercidae; genus Aplectana; species Aplectana chamaeleonis. The sequence goes on from JAPDOI010000318.1 coordinate 326,795, forward strand.
CTTTATTTCATCTGTTCTTAAAGCCCTTTATTGGAAACACCATGGAGAGTATGACCCTGCGTGAATTGCTTATGCTTGAGTAAATAACGAATTAAATGAACGATTTCAAGTGTGAACGGAAAACACAAATTTAGCATGCACTCACACCGCTCAGAAAGTGTTGAATCAACCATACATGAGTTTATGATTTTACACATCAATGCGAATTATATTCTTTTAATAAATGACTTCACAAGAGAAGCGGCTGCAAGCAGGAAATTATTGGACATACCGATCGATCAAGTGTGCCAAGAATCCATACGAGTTAAGAATCCATGCTGGTCACGCCGCGAAAAGGGGTACTGTGGATCGGGGGCAGCCCTTGGAAATTCTGACCGTTACTGGCTTGTCATTGTACCTGCCGCAACCTACAAAAATCTTCCGGAAAACCGGAAACGGACCTCATATTCGTGATCAGCACCCCAAATAACCCCCTGGACAAATTAAGGGCAAAAATTTTTTTCCGACCTTCTTACCCCAAAAGTGGATTGAGTTACATACTGTGCTTATCTGGGCCAAATTCCGGTCCGCCATTGCGTCTCGACACGCTTTGCGGCGGCACGCGCTGGAGTCATTCAAGTTTCCAGCGCCAAAGCCGACTCGATATGGTTTTTCATACAGTTTTATCCAGTTTTGTTCACTTTCTAGTTTCTAAAACCCACCTAGAGTCAACAGATCGGCGGCTGCGGCGCTGGAAACTCTTCCGACTCAAATGCGCGCGGCCGCGAGGCGTGTCGAGGCGCAATTGCGGACCGGAATTGGGCCCAGAGAAGCACAGTACCACCTGCGTCAGTCTACGAAGGTGAAAATTTTTTTTGCCTAAATGTCGTATAGGTGGGTTATTTGGGGGGCTGAAAACGAATAAGACGTTCTTTTTTTGATACTCACGTTGATTATTGTATGTTACGATAGAAATATGGTATTTTGGCTACTACAACCTACAGTCTATGTACAAGCGCATCACTTCCCACATCATAGCACACGATTTGGAATATTCCGTGTACTCACGTGAATCAATCAATCGATTGTTATCTCTTGGGTACTTTCAATTTTGCGCTCCAAGATTTAAGAATTTTCTCGCTTACTCATGGTATGCGGCAGGGTATCATGAAAACCATCCAGAACAGTTTGAAACTCCCGTTCAGTGCTGTTTCCCTCCTCAATTGGGAGGCCTGTATGATTTTGATGGTTGTTCAAAAGTGCACTTTATTCGTTGTTCTCATTGTGAGAAAATTCTTTGTTTTGAACATTTTGTTCACAATAACCACATGTGCTCGTAGCTATAAATTTGTTGCGAGTTCATTTATTTTCACAGTAAAACACCAGCCGCGGGGATAAGACATTCTCGACTGAGACGCTTCATGCTCCTGAAAAAAGCTCTCCCACGATAAAACTGTTAATCTTCAACACTTTCAGTGATCGAAACGAGTATTTTACAAGTGTGCAAAAATCCCGGGGGCAGCCTGGATTCGAACCTATGACCTCTTTTTTAGTGCAGCACCCACTTCCGATGCGACAACCGGTCACGACTGCAAGGGTGCCGACTTCGTATATGACGGCGCGCTGCCTCATATTTCGGGGCTATTGTGCTTATCTGGGTCAAATTCCGGTCCGCGATTGCGTCTCGACACGCTTTGCGGCCGCACGCGCTCGAGTCAATCAAGTTTCCAGCTCCGAAGCCGACTCAACATGGCCTTTTTAAACAGTTTTCTTCAATTTTGTTTAGTTTCCAGTTTCTAAAACCCACCTAGAGTCCACAGATCGGCAGCTGCGGCGCTGGAAACTCTTGCGACTCGAAAGCGCGCAGCCGCAGAGCGTGTCGAGATGCTATTGCGGGCCGGATATTTGACCCAAATAAGCACAGTATAACACACAATGAGGTGATTCGTGGTGTAGAAGTCACATCAGTGTATCTCAGGATGCGACGAGGACTCATGGATTACGCATTATGATGTGTCTACGAGTGAAGCGCTAAAAACGCCTACAACTCCTTTCAGAGAAACGATCCGCAGCTGCAGAGTAAAAATTCGAGTTCTACGTCTAAAATTGGTCTTAGTAATGCATGTTTCATTCAGAATGGCCACGGCATGTAATGATCCTTCCCTTGTTAGCTTCAATAAATCCGGCCACTTTTTTCTAGGACAATTCCGCTGCTAATCGCGGTACATGTTTTTTCTGTTTTCTGCACAATTTTCGCCTATTTTTACAGAAAACAGAAAAAATGGCTAAGACTGGACAGAAAACAGAAAACAGAAAATTCCGCACATCCCTATACACGATCTCAAGGCTTTGGCAGAAGCAGGAATCGTCGAAAAAAAGGAGTTTCTAGAAGAACACTATTGTGCCGTATCGCGCCTTTCTGCGTACTCCTAAGATTCGATCAGGAGGTACGCGGATAGGCGTTTTCGCATTTTAGCGTTTTTTAAATTCCCTTCTCTGTCAGCACTTTTCAAATCTGAAATCGTGTATGATGCTGGTGAAGAGGACAATCTAGTTGTATAATGTAAGCAACTAAGAAAGAACCAAAAAAGTTCGAAAAAGCGCTTCCACTAATTTTCTAGTAACCCAAAACTTTGGCTTCATTGTAGCTCAAAAGCGGCATTTTCCGCGGCTGCAAAAGGGCGAAAGGGAGTAAGGGTTTCAAACTCACGTGTTCAGCCCTGCCCCCACCTGAAGTCGTGCAATCTCGGCGGCAGCAAGATTGAGTAGGCCGCGCCGTTTCTTAGAAGTAGGTTTTGAGAGCTGCGATAGGGCCTCGGCGCTTGGGTGCGATAAGGCGCATCCCCGGAGAGGGATAGGGTGGTCACGTCTCGCCCAAGCGTCTTGTGCTTAACGCGCTCGACGCGCACGCTTCGAGAAAATTATTCGGAAATTCGAAAATTTTGATTTTCGAATATACTCAAAAACTTGAAATTCGAAAAATCAGTTTTTCAAATATGTTCGAGAATCCGAAATAGGAAAAATACTTTTTTTCAGTTTATTCGATAATTAAAAATTCGAAGCATTCGATTTTCGAATTTATTCGAAAATTTCTACAGGTTTGCCCAAGTATAGCCTGTTTTGCTATTGCGGTAATCGCAAAAAGAATCGGCCTTGACTCAGAGCAAGTTTGTCTGCTCCTGCTCCATAGATTGCAAAACAAAGCGATTAAAGCAGCTAAAACAACTTTGACACGGTGCGCCCTTTCACCGTCCTAGGAAACAAAATATATTTGGTTCTATAGGTTCAAAAATAGCGACTTCAACTTGTATAAAAGCACTTGGTCTGGTCTTCCAGTTGAGGAAGATGACGGTCGCCACTGCATCTGGAATAAGAGAACCTACAGCGCATCGTTTGTAAGTTGCTGACGCCTTCGAAGGTAATCATGGAAAGAGATGAAATCCTCGTGTGAGTACCACATGACCTGTGCCGCCATAAACGTCAGGTGCGTAGTGATGCTTGCCTTATATTTTGACTTTCCAAAGGCCATTTCCCTGTTTGAGCAAATTGGTTACAGTGGATAAAAAGTACTCAGACAGTACGTGCGAGCGGATCGCTGGCTTTTGGCGGGCGGATCGACATCCCACCGCCATCCGCCCGCCAGTAGCCAGCAATCCGCCCGGCAGTAGCTAACGAACCTCCCGCCAGTAGCCAGCGATCTGCCCGGCAGTAACCAGTGATCCGCCCGGGAGTAGCCAGCGATCCGCCCGCCTGTAGCCAGCAATCCGCCCACCACTAGCCAGCGGTTCGCCCGCCATTAGCCAGCGATCCCCCCTCGGTGCCACATGCTAGTTTCCGGTGGTTTCCACCACGGTCTCCGTGTGCGGGACCACCCCCCCCCCCATAGCCGTGGGGACCATCCCCTCAGGTGCCAAAAATTATGTTTCGGCCTCTGAGTGATCCTTCAGAGGTGACTTTAGGTCACGATTCAGGATCGGCCTCGAAATGCCGAGTGAGCATTCAGTGCAATGGAGCGCTTTTTATGACCTTCGGTTTGTTTACTCTGAGCATGATACTGATATCAGAAAAGAACTCGTCAATGATTGACAAGCTTAACCGTGTAAAATTTGAGCGGGCTGATCACTGGCAATCAAAGCAGTGGCGGGCGGATCGCTGGCTATCAAATCCCTGGCGGGCGGATTGCTGGCACGTTGCGGGCGGATCGCTGGCACTTTGCGGGCGGATCACTGCATCTCATAGGTCAGCGGGCGGATCGCTGGCTATCAAAGCCCTTGCGGGCAGATCGCTGGCAGGTTGAGGCCGGATTGCCGCTTCAGAGCTTGCCGGCGATCCGACCGCTAGCGTGATCAACTTTCTCAGGTGCCGCTATCCGCCCACCAAAACGCAGCGATCCGCCCGCTGAGACGACGAGAGACAGCGATTCGCCCGCAACTTGCCGGCGTACCGCCCGGAGAGGCCTTAATTGCCAGCGGTCGGTCCACACCTACTGTCTGAGTAGCTAACATTCACACGAGGACGCATCAGCTTTTACGCAGCAAACCTGAAGCTTCAGTGTCAAAGTCGGAGCGAAATCCTCAGAAGGAAATGCTAAGCGTTCATTGGAGCTACAGACGACATACGGGTTTTTCACTGGAAGATGCTGCCTCCAAATTGTACCTTCAGCGCAGAGGCTTACTGCGAGCCACTAGATTGGGTCGCAGTGGGTGACGTAGAAAACCAAATGAAGTTATTCGCTTCCTCGCCAGCGCTAGCTCGCGTGTTGCAAACGAGATCTTGTAGAAACTACACACTTGAGGGTCGCACGTTCCGCACTCATAGGACTCATCTGATTTGACAACAGCGGACTACCATCTGTTCCTGTCTTTATCTAACCACTAACAGGAAAAGAAGTTCGACAAGCTGGACGAGTTGGTAGGGTGTAGATGTGGCTCTTGAAATCATTCTGATATTTGCGCTTGGAAAATATAGTCATCAGCAATGGAAGTAGGACCTGATGAAGTTGCGGACTCTTCCTGACATACTGTAATCTGATTGTATTATCGTTCATTTTTTCAAAATAACTGAGATTGGTCGTTGAGTTTTTGTTTTTACTCTCTCATTTTCACCTGTTTTCATTGCTTCCACAGATGTAGTCATATCGAGGAAAACACAGACTCACCGATCTATCACAGCTGTTTCAGAAAAATGAGTGATAGCACTAACAAACTACCGTATGTTAGGACGAGTCCGCAACCTCACCAGGTCCTACCTATATTGCTGTAGACTATAGGATTTATTTCACTAGTGATTGATGCCCACACCTTCAAAACACGTGGTCATTGAATTATGACTCGGTACTTGCTGTTCGATTACTCGCTTTTCTGGAAACCACTATTAAATTCTTGGTTCTTTTGACTACAGATCAACTTTCCTCCGTATAGCTTTCCTAATGGTCGCTTATCACGTAACGTCGGCATAGTGAAAATGCGCAGTATCCCGCCCCGAGCTGCAGGTTCGAACAAGTTATAAGCATCTTTCAAGCTCCGCAAAAAAGGTAAGGGTACGACTATCCATCAGGAATTTTTTTGAGTCGTTTAGGGGATCAAACCCAACTTAGTATTTTGAAAATCGGCAAAACGGACTTCAGATTCGTGTTCAGAGCACTTCAAATAACCCTCATAGTGACAATTTGAGCAATATCTACCGTAGCACTCCGAAAATCTCGAAAGTAGAAAAATTTTCCCCGGTTGGGAAGCTTCGAACGAAATTAGCCGAGAGCTTTGCAAAGACGAATATACCACAGATTCGTGATCAGCGCCCCAAAAAACCCGCCAGGGAGAATTTTGAGTCAAATCTGGAACATTTTTCCAAAACGCTTCCAAAGCCCTCTAATCGGTATAAATAAACGCCCACCTGAAAATCCGTACAAGTACAAAACGCTGTCAGTCTGGACAAAGTATGGAAATAGCGCCTTCACCCATATTCTGTTCAGAGAGGTAGTTTTGAGCGCTGAACACATTTATGAGGTCCGCTCCCAAATTTTCGGAAGACCAATGTCCTTCTTGGAGGCTACAAATAGCACAAAAAACGACTTTTTAAGCTCGTAACTTCATGGAGCCTGCAGCTCAGGGCGGGATACTGCGCAGTTTTACTATTGATCCACCAGAGATACTGTGCTTCTCTGGGCCAAATTCCGGTCCGCAATTGCGTCTCGACACGCTTTGCGGCCGCACGCGTACGACTCAGTCGAGTTTTCAGCGCCAAAGCCAAGTCGATATGGCTTTTTTGTACAGATTTCTTCGATTTTGTTCACGACCCAGTTTCTAGAACCCACCTAGAGTCAAAAGATCGGAGGCTGCGGCACTGGAAACTCTTCCGACTTGAAAGCGCGCGGCCGCAAAGCGTGTCGAGACGCAATTGCGGACCGGAATTTGCCCCAGAGAAGTACAATACTAACGATACTAGTCGTTTTGGCAGATGCGTTTATCACTCTAAACACTTCCCTTGTTAGCCAGCTACAACATTGAAATATGTAAATAGTTACTTCTAACCAGGTACTTTGTTTGTTCTAACACATACTCGACGACACGGCACTCATCGTCACACTTCCCACAGATTCCATTGTGTTTGAGTTCAAAAACCGGCTTCACATCTAGGGGCGCCAAAAGCGGCCATATCTGCGTCAACCCTTGTCATCGCTTCCGTCAGATTATTCATCAACAGTCAAGGACTTCGAGGTGAAAGCCGCCGTCAACACGTCCGGCCGACGCAGCAGAAAGAGACTGGATTGTCTGACAGAATTGGATTGATTTACGTGAGAAGCGATTGACAGTTTAACGAATGAAATCTCACGGGGGTATCTTGACTTTTTTCAAAGAAACACGGGACTGCTATCGAGGCTTATTGCACGCAGCACACTGTGATTAAAATGTTCAATCCATTGTGGTGATATCCTAGTTGGGGGGGGGAGAAGCACTCAAGATTCAAGACAAAATGGAGTGGCTAACGGACTGATAATGCTAACAATCATGGTACTTCTATAGCCCCTTTATAGTCTGCCGGCCGATGTCGGACGACTCGTAATCAAATTTTATAAGTAAGTTAGGATAGATAAGATGGATAGGGTAGGGTAGATAGATATTACACATTCGATAACGAGTCGTCCGACGTCGGTCGGGCAAGTGTGAAAGAGGCTTATGGAGTACCGCGAATGTACCGCCATTTACTACCACCCCAGATTTTTCACTCACAGTTTAACAGGGTGGAAGAGGGGAGATCCATGTTTCTAAAGTTTTTCTCGCTAATGAGCTTATCATATTGAAGTTCATAATCAATTCGGTTGGGGGTCATTTAAGAAAGTGATTTTCGGACTGGGTCGTGCATTCATTGATAATTCCAAAGCTCTCGTCGTGCCACTCAACTATTCTATCCTTTTCAAGATTGTGTTCCACAAAGTCTACAGTTCTCCAGAATGACTCGGAAGACAGCAAATGAGTGAGCGGTGACCTTCCTACTCGCTCCTGATCCATTCTTGTTTCCTTTCCATGAAATGTAGTCTACAGAGCACCACTATCACCGGACATCAAAATACTCTACACGGACGCGATTATCAACATGACAGGTTAAGAGCAGTTTCTGATTGACCTGAGCCACAATTCTCAGATGCACTTTTTACTCAGGTCTCCCTGACTGGGAACCACCAGAACCAGCCGAGGATGAATTTCTCGTACTGTTGATCTCGTTGGGACTTGTAGTCCTGTGTCTTCTGCTCCCGACATTTCTACTATTATTCATCGGAGGGTTGGTTTCATTTATTTCGGATCATGTGTAGATACATGCAACTTGACTTTAGGGCTATTCATATGTACTCAAACATTGAGATTGGATGACCGCCGTCATTTGCCTGGCGAGCGAAAACAATTCCCGGTGTAGGACAGCCATTAGCCAGCGGTCGCCAACACCCTGCCAGCGATCCGCCAGGATGCCGGCCGACCGCAGGCAGTCTCTTGGCTATTACCTGGCAGGCCGCTGTTGAGCAATCATTTGCCAGCGGTCCGCTAGTCTCTTGGCAGCCCAATGAATCGGGTGGGTCACTCACCGCAGATCGTTGCGTAGGAGATCGCCTACGCAACGATCTGCGGGAAGGGACCCACCCCGATTCATTGGTCTAAGGTGAGGCACCCACCCCACCTCCAACCCACGCAGTGGGGACTTTCCCCTCAGTTGCCAAAAAAATGTGCTAGGCTCTGTTAAATGACTTCAGGGGTCGTATTCGCCATCAAACCGCCGGGGAGTCGAAGGGTAGATGAGGTGAAATTTCAGTACAACATGCGCGCTCCACGGCCACCTCTCGCCTCCCTTGGCTTCCCTCGCCACCGCAGGAATTTTTGGAATCGCATAGCTGAAGAGTGACCGCTTCGCGATGAAGTTTTTATCTTTTCACAGTGATATCGATACGTAACACAGTTTGCATTTCCATCTTACATGGTGTAAGATGGATTGATCTGCTACTCTGCCGCGCGCGGTATCATCCCTTCCGCTTCCCTTCGACTTCCCTCGGCGGGTTGTTGACGAATACGACCCCAGGTCACCTTCCAAGGCCGAAATCAAAGTGCCGAGTGAGCAGCCATTGGATTGAATCGCCTTATATACCGGCTGGGCTTATCACTGAAATCAGAGATCAAACTATAACATGTTAAAACTTGCTCTCTCAAATGCCAGTCATGAAACGACTCAGCGCGAAGCAAAGGCCACTGTGCGGTGAGGCGCCAGTCGAGTGTCGATAGGTGGATAACTGCGTTTTCTTGCACTCGGTGATTTCAAGGTGTGATCGCCCTTGCCAGCTCAATGCTAGTTATCACGCAGCTTTCAGGCAGCTGGCACATTTTCGCCAGCGGTCCGCCGCTCGCACTAATTGAGATTCCAAGTATGAGCCAGCTGTCGGCCGCGTAGTTGCCGATTGCCAGCTAAATGGCAGTCATCATCAAGCTGTCAGGCAACTGGCACATATTCGCCAGCGGTCCGCCGCTGACATTAAAGGGCATGACGAGTATATGCCAACTGTCGGCCTCGTGATTGTTATTGGCCAGCTAAATGCCAGCTGTCACCCAGCTGTAGAGCAACTGGCGAATTTTCGCCAGCTGTCCGCTGCTCCCATTGTCTGAGTAGCTTTCACCGCTCCTCCCGCCAGACTCAGAAGTTTCAAATCAAGTTATTGGCGAGTTGTCCCGACCAAATCTAGTAAATTGTGGCTCATCTATGTTTTTTATGCTACTTGCAAATCGGGGACTCTAAAATACTCGGAAGTTTTTATTAAAGTTAAATATTATTTTTGAGTATGTTTCTTGAAGTCTTCGTACAACTTGGTTTTTTGTCACAAGTAAGTTACTCGAAGTCACCACTAACTAACTTAGTATACAAGTAACTTACCTTTAGAATGCAAATAACCTCGGTGGGGCACCCCGGGTGCGTGATTGTCCCAGTGCACGGCAGAAAAAGCCCCGCCTCAGTCCGTGAAAAGGCTCAAACTTTGCCGATCCTGAATGAGGAACCACCTGCTCTGCGTACTAGAGTGTTACCCGAATATTCGTTTATTCGAATAATATTCGAATATTCGAATATTCGAATAATTCGAATATTCGAATATTCAAAGAAGTGGATTATTCGGGTTATTCGAATAATCAAATATTCAAAGAAGTGGAATATTCGTTTATTCGAATATTCGAATATTCAAAGAAGTGAAATATTCGGTTTATTCGAATATTCAGCACGAATAATTTGAACAGTCGACAAGATCGCACTTCATTTTGCCCTGATTTTACACTTCAAACATCTTAGCGTAGTGACTACTAATTTCTCACAATTCTTCGGTACCTCATAAATATAAAGTTACTGTGCTTATCTGGATTAAATTCCATTCCGAAATTGCGTCTCGACACGCTTTGCGGCCGCACGCGCTCGAGTCAATCGAGTTTCCAGCTCCAAAGCCGACACGATATGGCTTTTTATGCAGTTTTCTTCAATTCTGTTTGGTTTCCAGTTTCTAAAACCCACCTAGAGTCAACAGATCCGCAGCTGCGGCGCTGGAAACTCTTCCGACTCAGCGCGCGGCCACAAAGCGTGTCGAGACGCAATTGCGGACCGGAGTTTGACCCAGATAAGCACAGTATAGCAGGTATTTCCAATTAATCGCTCGTAGGATTTTGTCAAAACGCTAGAAATGCCCATTTCACCTTTAGTTAGGGGGGGGAACCTTACTTGGAGCGATGTTATCGCAGTCAGAAGGGTGATGTAGTACTGGTCGCCGCGCGCGACAAAGGAATCGAGAAGTCGCGGTTATGTCAGCCGTCGCACGCGGCGTTTGCGTGGCAGCTGCTACGCGCGACGGCATCGCGCTCACATCGCGTCTAAACCATAGTTTTTTGCGCGATGCCTGCTGTTTAGCGCGCGTTCGCAATTACATCACATCGCAGCGCCCTGCACTGCGATGTGGGAACATCGCGGGAGCTTTTTTTTGACATTTCGTGGTTTCCTCCTGTTTTGATCTCTCCCTCTTCTTTCTCTTATTCCCTTTTCATTCTGTGTCTCCTTGAGCTCGGTTAAACCACTCACGACCGCACGCGTCGCCTACCACTTCGAACCGCACGCTTTTAGAAAATCGAAATCTCTGCCAGAAGGACGAATTTCGAAGCTTTCTCGTGTTCAATGTATTACCCTATCCTAAACTCGACTGCGGAAGTCGTGGTCCGTCGGCAGCTCCGCTATAGCAGTATGCTCAAATTTTTGTGAAATAGCTGAGGCTCAATCGGAAAAAATTGTTGCGAAAACATTTTTTCGAGCACATTATTAGTTATTTTTCCTTTCACTGCCGTTTCTCAGCTCTCTCACGTTCTGTTTATCTGGAAACGTGCCACGACCATGACTAAACCTACCACGACCCTGAAACATCGTGTTTCTTCAATTTAAAGGTTTTATTTACATATTATTCAACAGAAGACTTAAACGTCTCATTCATTTTTCCTTTTTATGCGCAGAATTTTCGCGAAACCGAAACGACAGCGAAAATAAGCTTGAAAACTTTGAAACCCTGCTCTTTCATATTTGTGCATGTTTGGATGAGGACGCAAAACGGCGTCGAAGTATGGTTCTCTTTAGCGCGATGCGATGTGTTGGCGCGATGTACATCGCAGAGCAAATCACATCGCGCGCGATTTTCGTGGCGCGATGTAAGTAAGGTTCCCTTATAGAGAAAAGTCTAAATCTCGAGCGGCTCATAAGTATAGCAACACTTGAGCAACATGGAAATTTCTTACGATGATGGCCAGAATGAGCCATTTTCATGTGTATTTTCATGAAACTGGTTCGAGGTGATGCTATTTGTCTACCTTCCCGGTGAACTTCACCTGAATTCTGACGCAAAGCCCAAGTTCTCTCCTTCCATAATGCTGGACGTGGATTTCGATGGTTTCCAGCCACCTAGGACGACTAGCTGGATGTAGTCTCAAGTTCGCGCCACATCCTGAGCCACTCAACGTCTGTTGTCGCCCAGACGTCTCATGGAGCTGGGAAGCGAAATATTACACGGCGAGTTCCCAGTGACATGGTGTCGGTCTTAAAGACAAACTACGAATTGTCGCTGAGATTCCGAAGTAGGGCATGGCTAAGCAGCACTAGGAAGTTCGCCATCGCATAAACCGCGCATAACTCAACTGAACTCAACTAAGCTAAACCAAACTAGACCGAAGCAGTCCACAAATTTGGAGGCAATTTAGCGGGTATTTTGCGGCTATTTCACGGCGAGCATTATTTGGCGACTATTTCGCAGCCAGCATTAATTGGCGGCTATTTCGCGACTATTACTCGGGAAAAGGCATTTTGCGTCTGTTTCGCGGCTATTTCTCGGCCAAAACTCAGAGCACACGCTCGTAAACGTGGTTGAGATAACCACGGAAATATAATGGTATGGCTCAGAACACAACGCCTACGCATTTTGAAGCGTCGAAAACGACCCACAATGACGCTACACGTGTGAGAAGTTGGCCCCGCCCCGTATCTGCCCGCCCTTGCATTTGCATCCTCCTCCAACTAAGGGGTTCTGGCCCATTCCCACCATCGGCGACGCTTGTGGGTGGTACAATGAGTACAATAAGTGAGCCATACACATCGACAATGGTGGGAATGGCCCAGCACTCCTGTTTGGGGAAGGACGCAAATACAGGTGCGGGGCCGAATCCTCAGTCGTTTAGCGTCACTTGTGATCGTTTTCGACGCTTGAGAATGCGTAGGCGTTGTATTCTGAGCCATGCCATTCAACTTCCGTAGTTAGTATCTCAACCACGTTTACGAGCGTGTATGCTGACTTAAAGGCAGTATTCACGATAAAAGTCGTTTTTCTGTTTTCCCGCCTATCTTGAAAACGGCCCCATGCTGATTTCAATGATAACTCTGAAATCGTACAAGACCTTCTGGGAACGGAGTTATGGTCCCTCAAAGATTGAGCTAAGGAAACATGGTGGACGAGTTGTCCAAGGCTTGTAACTTCAGTCTTTTGCAGCCGATCTAAGCGAGCTGACCTGAGTAGAGAGAGAAGCTGAGAATGAAGGGAAGAACGGGGCTAATGATTGGAAAACATCGCTCACCTCACGATCTCGAGCATTCATTTGTTCACGTCGGTGGGCGTGTGTTGCGCTTTTGAGGTTTGCAATGCGCTCGAAGTGGCAACTTCGGGCTCTTGTGGAGCTTTTCCTGGCTCGTTTTCATACGTTCTTTCGACGTAAACGTTACCGTGTGCCCCTCCACTACCCATTCCTAGTGGAAACTGAAACACATTTTTTATCGTGAACACTGCCTTTAGGTGATAAGAGTGCAGCCGGTTCAATTACCCAAGTATGCAGTACATTGGCCCCGCCCAGCATCTGGAAGCCCTGCCCATCCGGTGGCGGCCTCAGTGGAGGTTGGGCGACCCAGCCGCGACGCGTGGGTCTACCGACTACGCTGCGAGTCGTTGTGTCGACCGCGACGCGTGTCGGTTTGCCGACCGCGACGCGTGTCGGTGTGCCGACCGCGGTGCGTGTAGGTGTGCTGACCGCGATGCGTATCGATGCGCCGACCGCGACGCGGGTCGGTGCAAAGTAGTTCCTAAGCCACATAAAAGTCTTGCTGGATGTGAACCGCTGCTAAATAGGCCGCTAAACGTGACAGGTCAAAATGTCAACAGACCGACATCAGGCGGACGTCGCTGGGCAACGGGCAGCTGTCAGGCTTACAATGCGAGCGATTTGACTTGTCAAGAGGGTGCAGTTGATGAGATGACAACTTCTCAACCTGTTGTCGATGCCCCAGTTTGCCCGAGTGGATTGGATGGGATAGTACGCAATAGTGTTCCCCAAATATTCTTTTATTCGAATAATATTCGAATATTCGAATAATTCGAATATTCGAATATTCAAAGAAGTGGATTATTCGGGTTATTCGAATAATCGAATATTCAACGAAGTGAAATATTCGTTTATTCGAATAATCGAATATTCGAAGAAGTGAAATATTCGAATTATTCGTTTATTCGAATATTCAAAAAAAATTATTCGTTCCAACACTCTACTGCGTACCACGGCGAAAATCGTTCCCCCCCAGCCTTGAGGATATTTCCGAATAGCGGTATAGAAAAAGCGAGGGAAACCGATCGGTACTAACGTTGAATTATGCCTGTTGAAGTGACAAAACAAGTTTACCTGCAATTACCTGTCTGAACACGTTTGTTCGATACGTATGATTTCTTTAGGAGCAGAACGGTTCCCCTCAGTGCTCCCGCGGGTAATCTGGGGTGGCATGCATGAGCTCTTATGGGGAGGGGGCAGGGAGCAGGGTACCTGCACGAGGTGTGCCAGTTTTGCTCACACCCCCCCCCCCTCTAACCGCAATTTCGATCAGGCACCCCCCCCCCCCGCCCCGGGAATCCTACCACACCAAGAGCTGATGTGTTCAAGCAGTTTATCCAGCAGATTTACATACCTCTAAGGTTTCACTGGAGTGAAATTCTCTTGTCGTATTTAAATGGTAAGTATAAAATTGTCAAATGGTTAAAAAACCGAAACTGACAGCTCGAAGCCAATGCTTTGCGAAAAAAAATCGGATGTTTGAGAGGACGAGAGCACAAACAGCGCTTGTTGCATTTGTGTAGAGAGGAGCTGAAAGTGCAAAAGTAACTGGTAACAGCTTGTGCTGTGTAATAGAATGCGGCCGCTTGAAAGAGGGTTCGATCCCGCCGGAAGTCCATTTTCTTTTAGGAGTTGCGATAGTAGGATATTCGAGTCAAGCGTGATTGATTTACAAAGTTTACCGACTTTCCCCGGGTAAAATGGACGCTAAAGGGCGCTACGCTGTATGGGCCCACACCTTTCTCAGGTGTGGTCCCGCCGAAGTCGACAATTTTGAGAACTAGGAGTCACGAGAGTAAAATATTTGACTCCAGCGTGGCCGACTCACCCTGGGTACAAACTTTCAACATTTCAGATGAACGCCGAAGACCGCTACACTACGAGGGATCACACCTTTCTCAGGTGTGGTCCCGCCGGATGTCGACAATTTTGAAAACTAGGAGTCATGATAGGAAGATCTTTGAGTCTAGCGTAGTCGATTTACCCCTTAGAACTTGCTTTGACCATCTCAGATAAACGCCGAAGACCGCTACATAGATAGCGAGAGACGATGAAAAAATCTGCTTAGTCCTTAAAAAGTAGGTTTTTTGGTACATTGTAAGTTAACGAGTTATATGGAAAAACCCTGGCTTTAGGAAACTAGTCCTTATACACTATCCTTTCAAACTTTCCGCACCCCTGGAGAAAGCCTTTGAAGAAAATTTACATGGTTTAGGTTCATTTTTATAATGCACTGACAAGGGACCACTTCGAACATAGAATGGAGTTTTGAAAAACGGTCTTTTGAGTGTTGTAGAGGAGTTAAAAAGAAACAATTTGAGATTTTAAAATTTCACTCAGTCCTCACGGGTAGATCAAAAACGATCAAAAAAGGAAAGAAACCAGAACGTTGGATTGGGAGGACGTAGCATAAATGTGAGCTATACAGTGGCCTTGAAATCATCTGAAAAGGTTTTCCTAAAAGTTTGAAGTTGGAATCTAGCTAGGTTCTCGAGTTATGACTTGTTCATTGATCCCCTGAACAATGCTCGTTGCATTCAAACCACCGATCACTGCAATGTGATAGTCGGGGTGAGTTAGCAGTACACCGTGGCTCAGTCGGTTAGGCGTTGGATTACGAAGCAATCGTAAGATGGTTCGAATACTGCTGGATCACTACTGCATTATGGCTGATAGTAATGACATTTCTATGTGTTCACCTTACTTGTTTTGAGTTTTAACAGTGTCCCTTATTTTTATACCTATTTCCTTATATCGCAGAGGTAACGTGATATAAACGGAGAACGGTTCACATCAATGTTAGAAACTAAAATTCTGAAGTTTCGACAATTGCTAGAATATCAAGAACACCCTTACCCTTCTCCGCCACAAATGTTACAGAAAAACCGTCCTTAATTCGGAGAAACACTTTAGGGAACTTATTTTGATATATGACACTGGAAAAAAGTTCGGGAAAAATGAAACTTCGTGGACTTGTTCCTTGATCAATGATCAATCTTTTTAGATATAATTGTTGTAAACAGAAGTAGGTTTACCTAAACTACAAAATCCATTGAAGCAACCTAATACTTTAGCGCATGGCTCGAAGACTCAAGAAAAGTGTTTCGTTATCAATCCCAAGATTTTGAGTAGAACAGAACCACTCTTTTGAAAACGCATCTTACAGAATTACTACTTTTATTCAGCCTGGCCATTCTGGTTCAAATGTAGTTTTCTGGTGCCATTCGGACGTAGAATCCGAGTATGCTCTCCGCAGCTTCTCTGAAAAATAGAAAAGCTTTTATGAAAAGAAATTATAGTCGTTTTTTTTTCAGCCTCGCGACAAGGCAAGGGTACCCATCAAGGAATTTTTAGGGTGGTTTGGAGAAAATTTTCGGATTCGGCTCAAAACTTGTATGTAGGGGTAATCTAGGGTGCTGAACACGAATCTAGAGATCGTTTTCCGAAATTCTGAGGTTTACTGTAGTTTACGGTAGTTGTAATGACATAGAGGGCCTAAACCTACCTTAATAATTTGAAAATTGACAAGTGAACATCAAATTTGTATTCAGCACCCCGAATAACCCCTGTTCAGAAATTTTGAGTCAATTCTGAGACTTTCACCCAACTACCGTATACCCACCGTAATCTACCGTAATCTGTCGAAAATCGATAAACTGACCTCAGTTTCGTTATGAGCACTTTAAATAACCTCCGAAAGCGAAGTTTGAGTTTTAAATTTTTTCTCGACCTTTGGAGCCCCATGAGGTAAGAAGCTCAAGGCCATTTTTGGGGGTTCATAAGTCGAGTTTTTTTTTCGCCCAAAATCACGCCCAGGGGGTAATTTGGGACGCTGAACACGAATACGGGGTTCGTTTCCTGTTTTTTCAGCGGATTTCGTCAGTTTAGGGTGCATTGAATGGCATTTTACCTACCGCAACCCAATGTTTTGGTGGTTTTTGATCTACCCGTGAGGACTGAGTGAAATTTTTGAGTCTTAAATTGTTTATTTTTACGCCCTCTACAACTCTCAAAAGACCGTTTTTCAGAACTCCATTTTATGTTCGAAGTTGTCCCTTGTGAGGGCCCATAGCTGGACCCACTCCCAAGTACTGAGAAAACGCGAAAAATGTCGCAGAACTCACACCTGGAAAGTCTTCTTCAAAGGCCTTCTCCAGGGGTTCGGGAGGTCTTAGACGGTAGGGTTTAGAGCGTAGTTTCTTAAAGCTAGGATATTTCCGGGAACCTTATTTAGAACTTAAGTTACCGCAGTTTTAAAACCCAAGATTATGTTCGTTGACTTGGCCGATTTTTTCATCGTCTTCCGCTATGCATATGTAGCGGTCTTCGGCGTTACTCTGAGATGATGAAAGTGAGTTTCCCAAGTAAATCGACCACGCTGGACCAAAATACTCTACTCTCGTGATCCCTAGCTCCCAAAATTGACGACTTCCGGCGGGACCACACCTGAGAAAAGTGTGATCCCTTGTAGTGTAGCGGTCTTCGGCGTTACTCTGAGATGGTGAAAGTGAGTTTGCAGGGTAAATTGACACCGCTGGACTCAAATATATGTATTATATGTATGTAATTTATGTATTCAATATTATTCTGAGAAGACCTTTACTTCACCCTAAACTTCCTAATTGAACTCCGCGACTCATAAATCAGTTAAGTCAGCCTTTTAGTTAAATCGTAATCTATATTTGAAATCTAAGTGAGAAAACCGCTCCGTACGGTTTTTACTCACAAAGATGCTGGTCCACCTGGTCTTCGTCCACAAATCAGACCCCCCGCTTCCACCCCTCCGGAGCTCAGATCCCCCCTGTGGGGGCCCACACCCGCGCCGAGCCCTGGCAGGGAGCCGCTCCGCGTTCTACGTGCGAAGCGTCGACCCAGAGGTGACCCGAAGAAAATGACGTCCCCGTAGTGTAAGGACGCAACCTCAAGACGCATTGTGGACTCCCCGCCTAACTATTTTTTCTAAATTTTAATCGCGCCTAACTTCTACCTTTTCTAATTTCTCTTCAATATTTTTACTGAATTTTTGAATGATTGGCGTTGGTATTTCGCACAAATGTAGCCGCTTCAGATTACGACACAATCGAAAATTAGCTGTTAGCCGGGGGGGGGGGGGGGTTCTCTGTGCGTAGTGAGGTTGCGTCCCACCGTCAAGGAGACGGCATGTTTTTCGGGTCATCTCTGGCTCGACGCTTCGCAATTGGAACGCGGAGCGGCTCCCTGCCCTCCTCTTAAGCGTTCATGCATGCCGGCCCTGGAGGTAACCTCGACATGGGTCGTGAAGACTTCGCGTTCACTGTTGAAGGTTGTCGCAAACTCGGCGCCATATGCTATAGCATAGGTGCACCGAGTTGGCGCCAACCTTTAACAGTGAACGCAAAAATCTCTTCACGATCCACGCCGATGTTAGCTGGATCGTGAATTGATAGCGGCGAGGATTTCCTTCAAATCGCTGCAATAAGCTGACCACTGCGTTCACTCAGCTAAAAAAAACGATAGCCATTTTTCATGTTTGTTCTACAAGATGGAAATAATTAGCGGGCACTTGAAGCTCCTGATCGAGTCCCAACTTTGAGTTTGCATCAGTTCCTACAACGGGGTGAGACGAGATTTCCTGGCTTGTAGCTTGTTGAGCTTCTCATGAAACACATCCTTTCTATGTCTTTGGTGGTTTCCTGCTGCCCTCGAATTGAAACCTCTATGATCACACTATCGTACAAACAAATTGTTATGCGAAGTCAAGCCGGACTTCTTACAAGGGAAAGATCTTTACATGCCCTGGCCATTCCAAATGAAATATGCTACACTAGAACCAGTTTTCAACGTAGAATTGGAATTTTAACATTGCAGCTGCGAATCGTTTCTCTAATGAGTTATATGTGTTTTTAGCGCTTCAGTCGTAAGCGCATCATAACGTGTACTCCATGCGTCTTCATCGCCTTCTGAAATACACCGATGTGACTTCTACACCAGGAATCATCTCGTAGTGTGTTGTAACGCCGATATACAATTCATCTCCGCAATGTCCTTCGGTACGCGAAGTACACGCTGATTGCGAAAGCGTGCTGCGGCGCGGTTGCGAGTATTCTCAGACAGGGATGTGGGATCACCCGGGCACCAAAGGCAAAAAGCACCCGGGTGATCCCACATGCCTCTCTCTCTTGTAAAATACTCGTTTTCATCTCGTAAAGTGTAAAGAGATATCAGTTTTATCATGGGAGAGCTATTTTTAGGAATAATAGGCCTTTCCGTAGTCAAAATCTGATCCCTACAGCTGGTGTTTTACTGTGAAAATAATTGGACTCGCAACACTTATATAGCTATAGATCGGGTAACAAGAAAAGGGACAGCTTCGGACACCTCAACAGACTGCGCTGCGTCGTGAGCGCCCAGGAGAAATGTGGTGATAGATCGGCGCACGCAATAGGCGCGCGGCCTGCTGAGTGGTCCGCAGTTATCCCTTTCGCGGATACACCCACCATACGAGCACATGTGGTTATTGTTGACAACATTTTCAAAACAAAGGATCTTCTCACAATGAGAACAACGATTGAAGTGAACTTTTAAAGGCACAGTCCAAGCTCGGGGACAAAATCTGAGATTTCCACATAGTTGTGAAGTAGACCTACCCCGTATACAACTTGCCAAGTGTGAGCTCCCAGTTCCTCCGAATAGGCGAGATATAGAAGGAAACCACCTTGGGGCGCCCACCTCAAGAAGCAACTTTGGCACGCCCCATTTACGATCTTTTAAGCTCAACAGAGGCGAGATGAGCGATGCTTTTCGATCAGAAGCCCCGTTCTTCCCTTTATTCTCAGTCTCTCTCTTCATTCAGGTCAGCTCGCATGCAGCGGTTGCAAATGACGGAAGCTACAAGCCTCGGACAACTCGTCCACCATGCTTCCGCAGCTCAATCTTTGAGGGGCTATAACTCTGTTCCCAGGGAGGCTCAAGCGATTCCAGAGAGATAATTGGAATCAGCGTGGGACCTTTCTAAAGATACACATAAAAACATAGAACCGATTGTGAGGTTGGACTATGCCTTTAACCAACCATCAAAATCCAATCGAGAAGGGAAACAGTACTGAACCGGAGTTTGGAAGTGTCCTGGATGGTTTTCATGATACCCTGCCTTATACCATCAATCTCCTCCTTCTCTTTCTTTCTAGCGTCTGTCCCACGAGTTCGGGGGGTCCGCTTGTTTGCACTTTGCTCGCCATTTGTTCCTGTCAGCGGTGTCCCTCATAAAGAGTTGCGCTTCAGCCATGTCCGCTTTCACTCGATCAAGCCATCAGGTTTTCAGTCTTCCGCGAGGTATAGTCCCTGCAACTATCGCCTTGAGTGCGGTTTTAGCTACTGAGTCTACGTCCTTCCTTTGAACATGACCAAACCACCTGAGGCGGGACTCTTTGATCTTTGCAGTGATGGGGGCCACTCCAAAGGTGAAACGCACAAGGTCATTTGTTAACCTGTCTTTCAAGGTAACTTCCCATTGACCACCTGTGCGTCCGCATCTCCGTCACATGCAGAGATTGCTCAACATTCTTTGTGGCCGGCCAGCATTCAGTGACGTGAAGGGCGACTGGCCTCAATACCGCGTTGTAGATTTTGGACGTGAGGCGTTTTGGTATCTTCCTGTCACACATCACGCCAGTTGTCGCTCTCCACTTCGTCCACGCTGCATTGACGCGCCCATGGGCATCCAGTAGCACGTCGCCGTCAGATGTGATCCTTGATCCGAGGTACCTGAAACTGCCCACCTTCTTGAGGTCGGTGCCATTCATGCTGATCGATCCTTCCTCAATTCTCAGTCCACACTCCATATACTCGGTTTTGGCGACATTAAGACGTAGTCCATAGCGCTGCAGGCGATCATTCCATAGTTGTACTTGAACGTGCAACTACATATAAGTATATTAGATCGTGAGGGGGTCGAGAAACGCGATTACGAATGTTACGATCCTTCTCCCTGTGTTTCTCTATCAAGAGCCTGACTGCATGTACGGCGTCGACGGCCCCACAGTCCTTGACAAACCCACATTGATTTGCCGTCATTGTCAAGATATTCCTTAGTCGATTGTCCAGATGCGCTCGAAGATCTTCATGGTGTGGCATAGCGAGCGAATCGTGTGGCATAGCAAGCGAATCGGCCTGTACGAGGAGCATTCGGCATCATCTTCTTTACCTTTCCAAATCGGCACCGTTACATTTGTTTGCCAGATATTCGGGGTTCTGCCTTCAGCGATAATTCGAATAAACTGCTTGGCGAGCCATTCAGAATCATGATCACCTAGCAATTTCCAAACCTCAACAGGCAGATCGTCCAATCCAGTGGCTTTGTTCGACTTTATCTTAGTGACTGCCTTACTAACTTCGTCTGCTGTAATACGAGGAACAGGTTCCTTCACACTGCTCACAGACTGAATACGCGGATGTGGGAACTCTTCATTCGAGATGACGTTGAAATATTCTCGCCATCTTTCCAGTACCTCACTCGGGCGTCGAAGAATTTCACCGTGGCCTGCTTTGATGGTATTAATATGCTCTACATCCAATGTCGAGCGATTGCGTGCCTTCGCCAAGCGATAGATACATTTCTCCCCCTCCAGAGTGTCTAGCTTGTTGTAGAGATCCTTGTAGTGACTAGACTTTGCCATAGAAACAGCTTTTTTTCGGCTTCGTTCGGCTGCTAAGTAGACAACGCGATCCTGGTCACTTTGAGTTCTCATCCAGAGCTTAATTTTCAATTCCCTCTCCCGGATTTTTGCTTGAACATCCTCAGACCACCACCAAGTGGCTCTATCGATTTTAGCCTTCCCGGGAGTCGTGCTCCCTAGGATGCTAACAGCTGAGGTCTTCACGGCGTCCAACATTCGGCTCCAACCTTCTTTAATGACTAAGCCAACGTCGCATGTCAGACAAGACAGTAGCGGGCTGACTACAGTGCGTTCGCATTTCTTCAACTTCCACCACTTTATGCGATTCAGGTCAGTTCTGCGTCTGACGTTCTTGGGCCGGTTCATCTTCATGTCCATAAGGAGAAGGTTATACTGCGTAGCAATGGGATCGATTGGTATGGCCTTAGAGTCGATTAGAATTCTGCGATCTGTCCGGTGTAGCATCCAGTAATCAATCTGTGTTTCTCGACCACCGCTACAGTAAGTGATGAGGTGTGAACTCCGTTTACGGAACTGTGTGTTTGCAATAATCAAATCGGCTGCCGCTGCGTACTCCAAGATTCTCAGGCCTTCTTCGTTGCGAACACTGAGTCCGTGCCCCCAGTGATTTTCCTCGAATCCGTCTCGGTCAGAGCCCACATGCCCATTCAGATCACCTTCAATCAACAGCGTTTCGTCCTCTCCGATGGATTGTACGAATTGCTCGAGGTCCTCCTAGGAAACAGCCTTTGCTTCATCTGAGCATCCCGATTGCGGCGCATGAACTGAAATCACTTGCATCAAAGCCGCTCCTGTGTCTATTTTGACAGCCACAAGACGATTCGAAGCCCGATCTACAGCAGTGACGCAATCTCTCAGTTTCTCGCTTATGACAACTCTGACTTCATTTCGGTCTGTTTATCCATGGCAAATCAGCTTGTATCCATCTCCAAGGTCCCTCGACTTGGAACCTTTCCAGCGCGCCTCCTGAAGGCAGCAAATGTCTTTACTACGGCTTATGAGACTGCTTGCAAGCTTTCGACTTCTGGCGGTGAGGCTCCCAACATTGAGAGTGGCAAGGCGAATCCGCTGATGTTCGCGTTTGTAGACTAACTTTTCTAGCCGGCTCCGTCTATTAGCCGATAACCCTAACATACTTTCCGTGGTGTTCAGGCCACAGCACGCGTCGCTTCTGGGGGACGCCCTAGCTTCCGTGGAACTTTTAGACGAGATCGTGGTTTGGTGCGACGGGGAATTTCTCAATCGGCCTGTCGCAGTACAGTTAGTGTACATAGTCTGGCATCGGAATTGTAGTGGTTGACAAGAGACGTAACTAGTGAATATTCAGGAATACGGCCTAGTTGATGTTGAAGGGGAGCACAGTGCTCATCAGATTGTGCTTGGACAGTGGACACGGGGCTTAGTTTTTAGAGGCGACCCCGAACCGCCTCTCGGTTACTTCCCTGTCACTTGAATGCAGGCTTTTGACTAAACCGACGTGCAAGATACAGTCTGCAGACGCGCCAACACACCCACACACGACTGCGTATAAGCGGGCCAGCGTATGTAGCAAAAGGTATGAGTCGGTCTGGCACATACCATGAATACCATGAATACCATGAATAAGCGAGAAAATTCTTGAATCTTGGAGCACAATTCACAAATCTTAAATCTTGGAGCTCCTTCACTAGATGTGCTAATACAAGCTGTGGGCAGAGCATCATGAGTGAAATCGCTTGAGGAATTAGGTTGGAGTGAGCGCGGGCGGATAAAGATCAATATTGATTGGGAGATCATGGCGTCGGAAAAGTTAACTAATACCATAAAAAGGATAAAAATGCCCTTAACACAAAGTTTCACAGAAAACTCATGTTTGAGAACTACTGTAGGTTGAAGTAGCCAAAATACTGTGCTTATCTGAACCAAATTCCGGTCCGCAATGGCGTCCCGACACGCTTTGCGGCCGCGCGCGCTCGAGTCGGTCGAGTTTCTAGCGCCAACGACGACTCGATGTGGTTTTTTTATACAGTTTTCTCCAATTTTTTTTAGATTCCAGTTTCCAAAACCCACCTAGAGTCAACGGATCGGCGGCTGCGGCGCTGGAAACTCTTCCAACTGGGGAGCGTGCGGCCGCAAAGCGTGTCGAGGCGCGATTGCGGACCGGAATTTGGATCAGAGAAGCACAGTACCATATTTCCATCGTAACCAACATTAATCAACTTGAGTATCGAATAAGAACGTCATATTTGTGTTCAGCACCCTAAATGACCCCCCCCATATTCGACGTTTGAGCGAAAGAATTTCACCTTCGCAGCCTCACGCCTCAATCCCACTTTTGGGTGGTCGAAAAAAAATTTTGCTCTGACTTGTTCCAGTATGGTTATTAGGGGGGCTGAATACGGATGTGAGATTCGCTTTTGGTTTTTCCAAAGATTAATGTAGGTTACGACAGGTGTAATGTCATTTTACTCTAGAAATCTATATAAAAAGCTCTTAACTCCATTCAGAGGAACGTTTCGCAGCTGCGTTGTAAAAATGCGAATTCTACGTCGAAAATTGATCCTGGAAACGCTTATTTCATCTTGAAAAGGCCCCGGCATGTAATGCTCCTTCCCTTGTTAGTCATACGATCGCAACAGTCCTAGCTTACACCTTTTGCAGATCCTATTCCCCATAATCAGCGTAGTCGCAGCAGATGGTGTACTCTCCGAAGTTGATTATGGACCTATCCTTGATGGGAGTTTCCTGAAAAGCGGCAAACAGTGAGCTGGAATCGCTCACAAGGTTTTTTTTCGCGCATATTCTTGAATATCACGCAACGGCATTCGACATTTGAGAATGGCAAACCTGTGGCTTGTGGCCAAAGACCACATAGACCTTCTATGTACAGGCCCTTATCGTGCTGGACCAGTTGCCCCACTGGGTCGAACAGCAGCACCTTCATGCAATGTATCGGGAAACTTGGGCGATTTACGCTGGTTCATTAGATTCAGCCGCTTGATGATGATGTTTTATTCAGCACTCCAGGGATAGGGGCTCTCTACACACCGGGGAGCAGTTGTCCTGGCTTTTGCAGCTCTAATTCCACTCGGGATCACTTCGCACGCGTTGAGTGGTGTGACGTTTCAAGCTGCAAAAACGGGGCAGCTCCTCCATCGCTGTGTAGACAGACCCTGTCCCAGCACCCCATGGTTTCACTCTTTGTTTCAACGGAGATTGACTGACTGAGATGACACTAACGCTGGCAGGGTTGATAACTAGACCTGAATTACATATATTCTCTGAGCAATGCTAATATCAAATAGGTTTGCAGTTACAAACGTTCACAAAGACAACAAGCACTTGAAAAGCCTTTGTCCGAGAAGCCGTCACAGTTGGATCATATCTTCGATCCAGATGGGCGCTACAGAACAAGCAAATTCGAAGGGATGCTAGTGAGTTCCCAGATGCTTTCAAAATGAGCCGTTAACACTACGGGAAACTTGGGCCGGGATAATACTTCCCGCGACAAACGACGGCGACAGCTCATATCAGATATGTATATCGATTTTCGCTCGATACAGATGGTAAACATTGCGTCGCGTCGCTCGTCGCTCGGAGTATGAATCCGGCCTTGCTAGACGACATGAAATCATCGCTGCCGTAGCAACAGAGGTGTGAGAACCGAAGCATTTTCAGAGTGAAGACGCTGCAGATGATGTTGAAATCCCATCAAACAGGGAGGGAACGCCAGCAGATAAGACCACAGGAGAAAATAAGAGTATCGGTGTGTTTACACCTGCATGGTATCGTGTAATTGAAAGTTAATGAAGCACCAGGAGTTTTTTCTCAATCCGCTTGGGACTATGCATAGAAAGTGGACCAAAGTTCCACTGTGTCAAAATGGCGGAGCTTGATTAAACCGCTAGTACAAAAATATAAAAAAGCAACCTCCTGCCGTGTTCTGCATTTCGAGTGCCGCCCCCTGAACAATGTTTCGACCCGCGCTTAAAAAACCCAAGGGAGCTAAATTTTTACGATCTTAACGTATCATCTGTTACTGCAGCCCGGAACGCAGAAACTATCATTCGCTCAACCGAATCTGTGCGGCACCCGGCCACGAAGGACGGTATCTCAGAAAAATGAAAACAAGTTACTTGTAACATAACAGGCCGAAATCAAGTTACTTGTATCATATCTGAGCCGATGTAAGTTAATTGCGACTTATCTCAGGTCATTTAAGTTACATGTAACATATTGGCGGGATACTGCGTGCGCTGCGTCTCCGATATGTTACATGTAACTTAGGTGACTTGAGATAAGTTGCAAGTAACTCAAATCAGCTTAGATATGTTACAAGTAACTTGTTTTCAGTTTCTGAGAGGATCCTGCGTGCAGTGCGCCTCCGATATGTTACATGTGACTTGAATAGCACAATATAAATCGCAAGTAACTTAAATTGGCCGAGAAGATATGTCCATGGTTGATGTACGACGCACTCGCGGGGTCAGGCTTGCGACTGGCGTTGTGTTGGTTTAATTACCCAAGTTTGAGGTATTTGACGCCACACCAGCAGGGAAGGCCCAGCATAGCATTTTTTTGCATAGTGTGTGGTCTGGGACACACCCTCTGCGTCGCGTGTCGTCGGCGTCACGTGGTGGCCACCCATAGTGAAATTTCAAATGTAAGTTACATGTAACATAAGTGTAACTTACATGTAATATGAATTTAAGTTGTATGTAATATAAATGTATGTTACGTGTAATATAAATGTAAGTTACTTGAGACATTCAAGCAAGTTACATTTCTATTACAAGTGATTTGTTTTGATTTTTCTGAGATTGAGCTGGTGCTCAATCGTTGTGTAGTAGATTCTTGTTCGATAACATGGGTGGCCTCTTGATTGCCCAAAGATTTCGATGAAGGGCTGAAAGCTGGTTGGACGATAACGAAAAAAAAACACTGCGAGTAACAATGGAGGAACTTGGAGCCAGGAGAAATATAGTCTGCAAAAAAACCAAAGCCTCGTGGTCTCTTCGCTTGCGGCTGCGGAGTGGAGGTTAGAGACAGCACACTAGCGGAGAACAAACGGAGCCAGCAGCGTAGCACGCTCCGCACGCGTCATTAGTGATGGGAAATTCGACTTTTCTTACAGAAGATAGATGGGGTCTCCGAATGAGCCACTTTTGACGGAGTTGGACAAGATAAAAAGAGCCGGTCAGCCACCAAAAAAAGGAGTGGCAGGGACCGCAGGAAACCACTGCACGAACCCGACTAAATGTGAAATAGGAAATGTCACGAGCCGCGCTGCTTTAAAGGCAGTGTTCACGATGAAAATTGTTTTTCTGTTTTCCCGCCTTTATTGAAAACGGCCCCACGCTGATTCCAATGATGTCTCTGAAATCGTACAAGACCTTCTGGGAATGGAGTTATGGCCCCTCAAAAATTGAGCTAGGGAAAATGGTGGACGAGTTGTCCGAGGCTTGTAACTTGCGTCTTTTGCAGCCGATCTATGCGAGCTGACCTGAGTAAAGAGAGAAGTTCAGAATGAAGGGAAGAACGGGGCTAATGATTGGAAATCATCGCTCATCTCACGTTCTTGAGCATTCATTTGTTTACGTCGGTGGGCGTGTGATGCGCTTTTGAGGTTTGCCTTGCGCTCGAAATGGCAACTTCAGGCTCTTTTGAAGCTTTTCCTGGCTCGTTTTCATGCGTTCTTTCGATGTCAACGTTACTTTGTGCCCCTCCACTCCCCATTCCTAGTGAAAACTGAAACACATTTTTTTTATCGTGAACACTGCCTTCAAAAAACCGTGCCGCGACCGCGGATTTCTTTTGGAGGGGGATCACAGCAGAAATTCAGCAGCTGTAGATTACTTGTTTAATCTTCAGAGGGCCGGATCAGTTGGAACGGAGAAGTCCACAGATAGCTTTTGACAACAGGCTAATCTCGTAGAGTGCTCTGCTCATTCTAAACTGAGAAAGTCTTCAAAACCAATAAAACAGCTGCATGTGAGGTCGAGCGCGATATCTATGTCACAGAGGAGGGCAAAACCGACACAATTTTTTTTGAATTCCAGTTGGAGTAACGACAAGAAATGTCGCCACGCAGACGGATCCTGTGGTAGCATACAGCAAAGAGGTGAACAACATTGAAAAGTCCGTCTTTTTTTTCAAAACTTCACGGCACTCATGCATGCGGTGTCGATACGTTACCAGGATGAAGGAAACATTCATTGAAATGCTAAATATTAAGAACAAACACGGAAATCCGGTGTTACAGAAGATACAGTCAACACGGATTTCAATGTCGGTTGTGGCTCCCTCTTGTCGGCGCGCGATACGTTAGCGCGAATTGGGTGCGGATTTTTCACGTGCACCGAAGTTGCACCAACGCATTCCGCACCAAAAATAGGATACCACAACCTACACTCCGATCCATGTCAACTGTAAGTGAAACTGTTCACAATGGCTCAACTGAAAAGGGAAGTGTTTAGAGTGGTAAACGCAGCTGCGAAAACGACTAGCATCGTTAGTATCTCTTCTGGCTCAATAGTAAAAATGAGCAGTATCCCGCCCCGAGCTGCAGGTTCAAAAAAATTATGAGCATTTTTTAAGCCTCGCGAAAAGGTATGGATAGAGTTCGTCCGAATGAGACTATCAGCCCACGCAGTCGGCGTGCGCGTCGTGAAGACACATCTCGGGCATGTAAATCGATTAGCAGGAATTTCAGACGAGTGGTGAATAATATCCCAGTCAGCTGTATGCAGCCGTGGGGAAAAAAGCCTTTACGAAGGTCGCTCAAAACTCGTTCCGACAGCGTGGCCGGACAGTCTCATTCGGACAGATCTTGAAGTGTGTCCGAATGAGAATGGCGGCCCATGCGGCCGGCATGCTTGGCAGGCAGCCGTCGCATCAGCCGCTCTCAGACGAGTGTTGTATTCGAACGGCGGCCATCCTCCTCCCCCCTGCTGCAGAGCTGATTGAGCGATGCAGAGTTTGCTGCCAGCCGGCGCCGGCCCCGCTCGTAGTCGAAGGCTGGGGGACGTTTCGCATGGTCGTCCGAGAGCGGCGAACGCGACGGCCGCCTTCCAAGCACGCCGGCCGCATGGACCGCCATTCTCACTCGGACACACCTTACCTTCCCATCAGGCATTTTTTGGAAGAAAAAAAATCTCGAATTTATCCCAAAACTTGTATGAAGGGGTAATCTGGGGTGGTGAACACGAGGCTGGAGTCTATTTGTCGAAAATTTGAGGTTTACTGTAGGTTACAGTAAGTAACATGTCTTTTAGGGTGCAGAACCCACCTTATGTAGTATATTGAAAATTGACAAACGGAAGTGAAATTCGAATCATCCACCCCGAATAACCCCCGTATACAAAGTTTGAGTAAAATCTGAGATTTCCACCAAACTACCGTATACCCACTTAAATCTACCGTAAACTGCAAATAATCGATAAACGGACGCCAGATTCATGTTTAGCACTCCAAATAACTCTCAGGGAAAATTTTTGAGACAGATCTAACGCAGAAATCCGGAAATCTCGAAAGTAGCATTTTTCTCGAAATTTTTTTCCTGTTGGGGAGCTTCGAACGAAATTAGCCGAAAACATCGGGGAACTAGTACTAATAAGCCACAGATTCGTTGTCATCGCCTCAAAAAAACCGGGGGAATTTCAAGCCAAATCTGGAACATTTTTCTAAGATACTTCCAGACGCCTCTAATCTGTATAAATAAACGCCCAATCGAAAATCCGTACAAGTCCAAAACGCTGTCGGTCTGGACAAAGTGTGGAATATGTGCCTTTAAACGAACTTTGCTCAGGGTGGTAGCTTTGGGCGCTGAACACATTTATGATGTCCGTTACTGGATTTTCCGAACACTACTGCGCTTTTTGGAAGATACAAAAAGCACAAAAAACGAAGTTTTGAGCCGGTCACTTCTTGGAACCTGCAGCTCGGGGCTGGATACTGCGCATTTTACTAACAAGCCACAAGAGACATTAGCGATACTAGTCGTTTTGGCAGATGCGTTTACCACTCTACACAATTCCCTTGTCAGTAGACACATTGTCCTTCTGACCACTTCGCCACATATGGGGCTGTCCACGTAAGAATCGAGACAGAACGGAGCACAATTTTTTTCCAAATTTGAAATTTATATCGCTAGAGTACTTCGAAAAACTCAGGTTTACGCTTCCAGAATTCTTAGAAAACTTTAATTTAAAAATGTTATGAAATCTCAAAATCGGAACTCTTTGAACATTCCTTAGCCTAGGTCCTCAAAGGAATTAAATTCCTCTTATTTAAAAAAAAATTCTCAGAAGTTATCAACTATGAGGAATGGATTGGCGTGATCACTATTTTCAAAATCGCGCTAAGTAAAAAAATAGATTTCTTAATTTCTCTGAGCCCAGATCCTGCAGATAGAGGCTATGCTCAAAAGATGCGTCGTTGATGTTTGAGTTTATAGAATATATTAAATCGAAAATTGAAGACAGAAACAAACTCTTTTCTTCGATCGAATGACGCTCACAGGGGAAAAGCCTTCGAGAAAATGGCCGCTCATGCATTCCATCGCGCGCAAAATGGCTACTGTAGTAACTGACTACGGTAAATCGATTGAATAGGATCTGAAAAAGGCTATTTTTCTCTCTCACATCATGAAATTGTGCTTTTGGTGCACGAAAACCTCTTTTCCACTACAACTACATACTAAAATCAAGATTAGAAAGGGCATCTTTTGAGCTTAGTCTCTATCTGCAGGATCTGGGCTCAGAGAAATCGAAGAATATTATTTTTTGACCTTTGGTACTTTTGATAACGCCAATCGATTCCTCTCAGTTGATAAGCTATAATGAAATTTTTTATCAGAGGAAATTGTTTCCATTGAGGGTCTAGGCGAAGGAATGCTCATAAAATGCCCAACATTGGAATTTTATAAAAAGAAAATATAAAAGTTTCCTAAAATGTCTAGAAGCGTACACCTTAGTTTTTTGGATTGCTCTAGCGCTAAAAATTCAAAAAACGCCAAAAATTTGTGTTTCAATCTATCTCGATTCTTACGTGGACAGCTCCATATATTTCAGTGCTTGTGCTAAATTTATCTTTTTTGCAGCCGGTACAACAGGAAAGATACAATACCATATTTAACACACCCACGCAAGAAGATATGAACAGGAGAAGGTATGAGGAAAAAAACCCCATAGATATCTTTTTGTGGTTTTCTGTTCTAAGATGACTACGGTTCCATGCTACATTTTTCACAACGTACGCACTTTCAACGTTTTTGAATATTTAAGACCTTTTTATGGCATGGTATATAATCACAAGGCTGTCAGGCAAGGATCGAACCCGCATTGCATCGCTCACCGGGCTAGAGTGTTCCCATTACACTATGCATGCAGAGGGGGTGTGGGTAGTGTAATGATAACACTCTCGCCCGCTAAGCGATGCAATGCGGGTTTGATTTCGCCTGACACCTAAGTTTTGTATTCAAATCAGCAACCTTGTGGAATACGCACATTCTTTGCGATCGGCCACACGGGTGGTGACTACAAAGACGGGTCTACTATAGGAGGATGTTACGTGTCTAACAAGGGACCACTTTGAACATAAAACGGAGTTTCGAAAAACGGTCTTTTAAAAGTTGTAGAGGGCGTAAAAATAAACTATTTAAAATTTCAAAACTTCACTCAGTCCTCACGGTAGATCAAAAACCACCAAAACAATGGGTTGCGGTAGGTAAAATGCCATTCAATGCAACGTAACCTGACGAAAGCCCCTAAAAAACAGGAAACGGTTCTCAGATTCGTGTTCAGCGCCCCAAATTACCCTCTAGGGCGGAGTTTGGGCGAAAAAAATTCGACCTCTGAACCCCCGAAAATGTTTTTGAGCTTCTTACTACCTCACGGGGCTCCAAAGGTCAAAAAAAATTTATGACCCGAACTTTGCTCTCGGAGGTTATTTGAAGTGCTCATGACGAATCTGAGGTCAGTTTATCAATTTTTGACAGATTACGGTAGATTGCGGTGGGTATACGGTAGTTGGGTCAAAGTCTCAGATTTGACTCAAAATTTCTGAACGGGGGTTATTCGGGGTGCTGAATGCGAATTTCATGTTCACTTGTCAATTTTCAAATTATCATGGTAGGTTTAGACCCTCTATGTCATGACAACTACCGTAATCTACAGTAAACCTTATAATTTTGGCAAACGACCTCTAAGTTCGTGTTCAGCTCCCTAGATTACCCCTACATACAAGTTTTGAGCCGAATCCGAAGATTTTTTCCAAACCAACTAAAAATTCCCTGATGGGTGGTACCGTTTCCTTGCCGCTAGGCTTGAAAAAACGCCTGTAACTTTCTCCAGAGTGGTTTCTTTTTTTTCAGAGAAGCTGCAAAGAGCATACTCGGATTCTACGTTCAAAATGGCTTCAGAAAACTACATTTCATCCAGAATGGCCAGGCTGACTAAAAGTAGTCTTTTTGCAAAGTGCGTTTTTAAAAGGTTCTGTTCTACTGAAAATTTTGGAAATGATAATGAAACACTTGTCTTGAGTCTTCGAGCCATGCGCTAAAGTATTAGGTTGCTTCAATGGGTTTTGTAGTTTAGCTAGACCCACTTCTGTTTATACAAATTATTTCTTTTGGAAAAAGATTGGTCATTGATCAAGGAACAAGTCCACGAAGTTTCATTTTGACCGAACGTTTTTCCAGCATCATATATCAAAATAAGTCCCCTAAAGTGTTTCTCCGAATAAAGGACGGTTTTTCTGTGGCATATGTCGGGGAGAAGTGTAAGGGTATTCTTGATATTCTAGCAATAGTCGAAACCTCGGAATTTCTATAGTTTCTAACGTTGATGTGAACCGTTCTCCGTTTATATCACGTTACCTCTGCGATATAAGAAAAGAGGTATAAAAGACAAGAGATACTGTAAAACTCAAAACAAGTATGGTGAACACATAGAAATGTCATTACTACCAGCCATGATGCAGTAATGATCCCACAGTATTCGAACCATCTTTCAATTGCTTCGTAATACAACGCCCAACCGACTGAGCCACGGTCTGCTGTCAGCTCACCCCGACTATCACATTGCAGTGATCGGTGGTTTGAATGCAACGAGCATTGTTCAGGGGATCGATGAACAAGTCATAACTCGAGAACCTAGCTAGATTTCATCTTCAAACTTTTAGGAGAACCTTTTCAGATGATTTCAAGGCCACTGTATAGCTCACATTTGTGCTACGTCCTCCCAATCCAACGTTCTGGTTTCTTTCCTTTTTTTATCGTTTTTGATCTACCCGTGAGGACTGAGTGAAATTCTAAAATCTCAAATTGTTTCTTTTTAACTCCTCTACAACCCTCAAAAGACCGTTTTTCAAAACTCCATTTTGTGTTCGAAGTGGTCCCTTGTAAGGTGCAGTCTAACGAAATCAGATTTTTTTCAGGGTTTCCGGAAGAGACAAGCGCCGATCTTCATATAGGGTAAGCGGAACTACACACAATTCGTTTCAAACACGCTGGCGTTTCCCTGAATTAGACCACGCAAGATAGTTGTCGACGAATCCACCTGTGTGAGCTTTTGCACAAGCAAGGGCTCCGAGGGTTGGTGTAAAAGAGAGTCCAGGAAGAAGCCGCACTTGGCTTTCGAACGCGAAATCCCTCGATCGATAGCCGTCACGGCCTCGTTCCACCGCGCGCTACTTCTACCGCTAAGCAGCGTCGCGGCTTTCTACATAGTTGAACAGTACGTACTGAATATTTTACTAATGGTTATAAGTTACCCATAGTTTTTAGAAAACACAACGAGACACTCTGAGGCACAGGCGGCGTCTAACAGGTCCATTGCAAGTGTGAGCCTTTGAATTTGTCAACAGATCTTTATCTCTTTGTAATGCATGTAAGGTATTTATACTCTTTGTAGGACCCAAGAGCTCAGAACGCAAGAACTTAGGACACAGGAAACGACGGATGATGTGGCTAGAATGGCTCCGAAGAAGGTCCCAATTACGCCAATCAGGCCGTCATAGTACGTTCCTCACCTCTTTTCTTATACGATCATCACGATTTGATTGAATATCAATCTTCACATTATAGCGCTAGGACACCTCGAGCGGGTAGAGTGAAGACGAGAACTCCGTAAGCGAATTATTATTCTCGGTAGTGAAAATGCACGATAACATGAAATGCTCTTCTCTTTAGAATCCTAGTCTAGCTCAAATTTGAGTTCTTCACCCCCGAATTTTATTCAAAGAACAAGGGGGAGGTTTTTTTCTCGAGCCAGCTACTGTCTGTCGCAGACAACCATTTCAGAGGGCAGGCCCCTGATACGCTTCACCACAGGGATACATGCCTGCCAAAGTCCACATTGAGGAGGGCATTCCAGCTACAGCCAGCAGTGTAGTACAAACAGAGAAAAGAACCCGATTTTCCGTCCTTAGGAGCGCTTGTGATTATAAAGTTGTAAAATAAGAGCTGGCCTAGCACCAGTAAAAACTGGTGCTAGATCCCCAATAACAGCTCGTTTAACCTTGTTTCTGGGTCTTGTTTTTTTTTGAATGTTTCCCTGATCTTTGGTACAATGATATTACTTACTTGACTTGATCGGCTGGCTTCCGCCTGACGCGGTCTGTCAGCATCGTGGCCAAGGTAAGCCGTCCTAGCTCTCAGCCGCGTCTTTTTTTCACGGTGTTCAGCCACAATTCGAACACACTCCAGCCATTGGACACAATCTCTACTCCACTTTCTGCAAAGTAAAAGATCGCGCCTGATATGTCTTTTGACGCCGAGGTGACTTCAGATCGTCTTCAACCACATCCATCCAGAACTTTCGTCTACGTCCAGGTGGCCGTTTCCAGATAGGACAAAAAAGCACTCTTAGAGTAAGTTGAAGTTGGCAAATTGGCTGTCTTCTCACCCACACAGTTGAATTCGATCTCCCAATGCCGCTGGTGAATGCTTTTGAGATGCTGGCACCTTCCTGGTGTCAAACGTTGGTGTGCTGCATCGATTTCGTTGTAAAGATCATCGTTATGGGACATATGCAGCCAGAACTATTCTGAGCAACTCTGAACAGCTACCTCTTCGTGCGACCCAACTTCTCCATCCAGAACTCAGGGTTGTCCGCTTCTCCGACCTGTACATCATGATTGGGTGAATAGCGAATAGATAGAGACAAAACATGACTTCCTTCGCGATGGGTGAAGACCACATATACCTGGTCAGAAATTTGATTGCAGGTGGAGCTTTCGCACATTGCTGATATCCGCTGCAAGCGTGCCACCGTTTTTTAGCACACAACCTAAGTAACAGAAATCATCATCAAGATCTATACGTTGTGTGTTCACAGGAACTCCGTTGATGGCTTCTCAGGAACTAAGATCTGCTCGCATTGGTCTGGACGGAGTCAAAGTATATATAGAGGAGTCCACCAAGAGTGTCTCATTTACTTATCAATAAGAAGCGGTCGGCTGGGGATCAATGTGCATGAATCCCACACCAGCACACTCGATACCGAGTGAGCAAGAGCGGTTGTGCTGCAATGAGTTTCATGTTCATTGATCTCCAATCGACCGCTTCTCATTGATAAGTAAATGACACACTCTTGGTGGACCTCACTATAGGCTGTGATTCGAGACAAGACACTTTGAGACAAGGCTCACAATCCATCGTAGTTTTCCGTTGTTATCTGCGAATAACACCGTCGGCGTACTCTATGTCAAGAAGGGGGCGTCTTGGTAGTGTTAGTTGCATGCTTGTAGGGTGCTGTTCTGCAAATCTACGCATCATGTCAGCAACGTCGAAGTTGAATAAAAAAAATCCTGCTAATGCTTTTTGTCTCACTCCTGTTTTAAAGGCAGTGTTCACGATAAAAAATGTGTTTCATTTTCCACTGGGAATGAGTAGTGGAGGGGCACACTGTAACGTTGACGTCGAAAGAACGTATGAAAACGAGCGAGGAAAAGCTCCAAAAGAGCCCGAAGTTGCCACTTCGAGCGCAAGGCAAACCCCAAAAGCGCATCACACGCCCACCGACGTGAGCAAGCGAATGCTCGAGATCGTGAGATGAGCGATGATTTCCAATGATCAGCACCGTTCTTACCTTCACTCTCAACTTCCCTCCTTACTCAGGTGAGCTGGCATACATCGGCTGCAAAATACGGAAGTTACAAGCCTCGGACAACTCGTCCACCATTTTCCCTAGCTCAATTTTTACGGGACCATAACTCCGTTCCCAGAAGGTCATTTTTCATTTCTGAAATGGCTCTCCAACTATTTTTTCCACTGCCTAATTGTTGCGAAATCAGATCCTAATGTAGTCTTCCTCGAATAGCAGTGCTCTTTATCTTCTTCTTCTTCCTAGCGTTTGTCCCACGCTGACGTAGGGTCCGCTTGTTTTGTTCTTTTCCTCCACTTACTTAGTTACAAGCATCAGATAACTCGTCCACCATGTTTCCTTAGCTCAATTTTTGAGGGACCATAACTCCGTTCCCAGAAGGTCTTGTACTATTTCAGAGACATCATTGGAATCAGCATTGGGCCGTTCTCATGACAGACTAAAAGAAAAACAGAAAAAAAACGATTTTCATTGTGAATACTGCCTTTAAAGGCAGTGTTCACGATGATTTTCGCGCCCGACTTTTCCACTCAAAACAACTCAGGCAAACCATCGCTCCGAGCGGTACCGGAGAGCTACTCGAGCGGCGCTGCCTCTCCGCTCCGAGCGAAAATTAGCCATCTACTCGGGCCACAGCAGCCGCTCTCCGGGCCACAGCAGTATCGCTCGGAGCGATCTTCGGTCCCAACTGGCACTGCGGTCTCTGTTCGGGCGATTTTCAAAAATTTCCTAATTTCTATTTTTTCTTTATTTCCGCCTCTTCTGGAAAGGATTAAGCCTGTTAAGAGGATAAGGT
Source organism: Aplectana chamaeleonis (assembly GCA_029168955.1). Classification (NCBI taxonomy): domain Eukaryota; kingdom Metazoa; phylum Nematoda; class Chromadorea; order Rhabditida; family Cosmocercidae; genus Aplectana; species Aplectana chamaeleonis. The sequence continues at coordinate 362,964 of JAPDOI010000318.1, forward strand.
ACCTGATACAGCCTGCGGGTCAGGAGGTTAATCCTGCCACAGGCCGCAACAGGGATACCATCCCAGCATGGTCCGCAATGAGGAAGCCTTCCCCACCGCGGGCCATGAGGGATCCCCTCGGCCGCCAAAAATTGTCAACCTGAGAGTGATCCGAGGTCACCTCTCAAGAGTGGCCTAGAAAGGCCAACTACCCGTCTACACGAGGCGAGCCGCCTTTTATACCCGCAGGATTGGTTGTTCTTTGAGTGATAACGTGGCTAGCACGTTATCACTCAAAGAACAACCAATCCCGCGTCTCTCTATCTCTGGCGATGGCACCGCTGTGGCTCTAAGAGCGACCGGAGAGCGACCGAGGGGCGAACTGGCACCGGACAGGGACCGCGGTGCCAGTTGGCCCCTCGGCCGCTGTCCGGGCGATGACGTCATAACTGGGAGGAGCCGGTCCCGCTCGGAGCCATGGTTTGCCTGAGAATGCGTTGGCAACCAAGTGTTACCAAAATTACGAATAAATGGCGAGAAACGCACTAAAACGTCTTATTTCAGTGACATTATTCTCAGGCCTGGACTAGTTGTCCGATTGGATGAACATGTTCACGGTGGTTGTCACCGGTAAAAAATGGCGCTAATCGAAAATTGAAGAATATTTTAGGAAAAACAGTATTAGTTAGAGTCCGAAGCAAAGATCGAAGCAAAGGAAAGCATACGATTTTAAAGGGCGGGTTCACAAAAGATTCCATTGTCACAATGAACAGTTCCAGTGAGAGTAGAGAGTCGGGGTGAGAGTAAAGGATTTCGTGCCCTTCTGGCGCGTTTTTCTCGATTTCATCGTCATTTCAGTTCTACCCGGGGGGGGGGGACAAACAATCGATTTAGCGATTAATCTCAAAATCGAAGATTATCGTCAACACTGCCTTTAACTTCGGAAGCTGACGTAAATATGTCAAGTGTGCGAACTGCTGTTCCTGTTCCCTTGTTCATGTCCCCGGTTGGTCGAACATACTTCTCCGGGACTCCATCGGCTGGCAAAGCGTTGAGCAATCGATCACGGTGAGGAGAGTCGGATGCAGTTTCAAGGTCCGAAAAAGCAAGCTGTAACGGCTTCGAATACCGCTCCCAAAAGTCAGTTACTCTTCTCACGTCGAACACTTGGTCGATTGCCGATCTCCTAGGTAGAAAATCAGCTTGCTCATGCCCGGTTGTTCCTTCACGATGTTTCGTGAGCCGCTCAACATGGTTAATTTCGAAATCTTGTAAAGACACGCGGTAGAGAGACTCCTCTGTACTTCCCATGGTCCGTGGCGGATAACGTTGTGTGAAGGGGTATCGCATGATTCCACGAATCGGGTATTCCTTCGCACATCCATATTGCATGGATGGTCTTGGTCATTTCACCAATACAAGATGGAAGAAGCGCTTCTTCAAAGGCAGTGTTCACGATAAAAAATCGTTTTTCTGTTTCCCCGCCTATCTTGAAAACGGCCCCATGCTGATTCCAATGATGTCTCTGAAATCGTTTAAGAACTTCTGGGAACGAAGTTATGGTCCCTCAAATGTTGTGCTAGGGAAGCATGGTGGACGAGTTGTCCAAGGCTTGTAAGTTCCGTCTTTTGCAGCCGATGTATGCGAGCTGACCTGAGTAAAGAGAGAAGTTGAGATTGAAGGGAAGAACGTGGTATTGATCGGAAACCATCGCTCATCTCGCGATTTCGAGTTTTTATTTGTTCACGTCGGAGGGCGGGCAATGCGCTTTTGTGGTCTGTCCTGCGCTCGAAAAGGCAACTTCGGGCTCTTTTGGGGCTCTTCCTCGCCCGTTTTCATGTGTTCTTTCGACGCCAGCGTTACGGTGTGCCCCTCCACTACCCACCCACTCCTTTTGGAAACTGAGACAAACTTTTTATCGTGAACACTGCCTTTAATTCCTGCAGTGATGTTGTCATCTCCATCTAACTCACCATTCTCCTTTTTTCCCGGTTTTTCTGTTACGGCAACACCTTTCCGCAATGTATGGGATACTTTCGCGATATAGCTGTGCTCGCTATATTGCTCGATTTTTCCCATTGCATACTCAGGCGTCTGCTAGTTTCAGAAAGAGACAGCGGCACGACGAGAAGGCACCTGTAAGGTTGTAGACACCCCCTTTCTAGTCATAATTTTTGGAATTATCGGTTCAAGACTTCCTTACGGGGCAGAAATCAACTTGGAACACCCGAACACCTATTGAACTCTTCAGCCAGTTTTCTCCATACTTTTAGGTCAATGGATGCTTCAGATGATGCTAAAAAACCTCCTGAAAACAAGAAAGAAAAGAAACGCGAAGGAAATCTCGAGTGAAACTCTTTTTTCTTCTTGGTGCTTACAGTGCAACATTAACTTTTATTTTTCCGACCCGGTAAAATGCCTTTACCACAACAGCGGGAAGTCAAGACAAAAGATCAAGATGAAAATAAACCAACGAAGAAGGAGGAAGGCACGGCTCAGGAACAGCAGGAGAAGAAGATAATGGAAAAGAGGGAAGGAATCACTAAGGAACAAGAAAAGAAACCAGTGTACGTCTATTACTAAGCTTTTTAATTAGGTCAAACTTGACGTGAGAGGCTTTGATGATTGCTTCTATTGTAATCGAATTGATAAGTTGTTGATATAACGTACTCAAAGATATTGATGTTTTTTTTTGTCACGAATTTGTTTTCAGGGCTGAAGACTGCACCGTGGACAACGAGCAGGATGAATTGCGTAAGGTGTGTATGCATGATTGAGCATTATAACTTGTGACTACTCAATACATGGAAACTGTTGACGCGGTCGTTTATGTTGTTTTGATCTCGAAATTTCTGTTCTGTTGAAATCTAATTCATTACCGGGGGTATCTAGTCTAGTGGTTAAAGGAACCACTTTTCATTTTTCAAGCTCAATTTTATGAATGGGTGCGGTAGGCCACACCGGTAAACTTTGGCGAGTCAAAAACATATAGCGTGGGCCGATCATTTTGAGCCGGTCGAAACAAGGCTTATCGGGCTTATCATATCAAAATCTCCTTAAGAGGTTGGAAGGGGTTTAAGATGAGGATTTGCCACCAGTTCTTAACAGTCATCCACCACTTTTTCCTAGAATGTTGATGCGACCGTCAAACAATATGAAAAATAGTGTCATCACCAACCTCGCATGCAGAAAAACTTCGAAAATGACAGTTTCGAGGTCTCCAAATGGAGAAAAAAATTTTGAAAACGATTTGGCCACGAAATTTGAATTCAATTTCTAAGTGTGTTAGATTTGCTTTCCTTTACAAATGAATGTTTTTTATGGGCACTTTCGACATTTTCCTTCACCATATATTTGAAGCTACACGGAAACATGAAAAAATAATACACGGTTCTCTGCGCGTACGATAGACGTGCCTTTAACACATTTAAACATCGACAAAACAGTGATATTCGCTTCCTATAGAAGCACCGAATCAAATTTGGAGTATGGAACATTTGATCTCTTTGAGAACTAATTTATAGTTCCGAAACATAATAGCAGGAGTTCTTTATTGGAGTGAATTTTCATTTTTCCACAAAAATGCGAATTCTGCAGTTTCTCTCCAAAACGGGCACTAGAAGACACATCAAACCTCTCAGATAAGTGCCGCGAGGCGATCTCCATCAAACGATAGCGGATTTGTGATTTATCGACGATTTTTCAAAAATTCGAAATAGGGAAATGAACCGAAAATTGATTTTATGAAGGGAATGTCGATAATTAAAAATTAAATATTATTAAATGTGGAATACCTCGCGATGCTTACCCGAGAGGCTGGTCTGGAAGCCTAAAAGTCTTGGCCTCGAAAAAAAATGGCAGAATGTGCAATATTTCACAGCTGCAGTCGCTTTAGTGAAAACGAAGACTCACCGATCAATTGGATCTGTTTCGGAAAAATCATTGATACAACAGAGATACTACAGTATATTAAGCAGAGTCTGCAACAGCACAGCCTTGTTTCCCGTTGCCGTGGACTAAATATAAACAACCTGATCAGAAGTTGCTTATCTACAATACCTCTGCTTAGGCCCCGGTCAGAGTTGGTGCTATTTGCATCTGTATCCCCCCCGCACCCCTCAACACCCCCAACACCCACCCGGTCGATACGTATGTTTAAAATGATGGAGTGAGGTTGAGAAAATCACTCGGTGCATCTAACTAGATATGACGATGATTACGTGGCCAACAGGATTGCACCTGTTCAGAGAAATAGTGAAGGAGAGTATGGTGAAGTAACGGAGGCAGCAGTAAGGTTAGCTTTCTAGTGATACGCAATGTTTTATCATCGACCCGCCCACCCGGTGATTTTCTCATCCACGTATTGCATGGATATCGACCGCGTCGGATACATCGAGTGATTTTCTCAACTTCACTCCATCATTTTAAACATACGTATCGACCGGGGGTGTTGAAGTGCGGGGGGATACACCAGTGATTTCTCAGCTTCACCTCACCATTTTGTTCATACGTATCGACCGGGTGGGTGTTGGGGGTGCAGGAGGGATACACCGAGTGATTTTTGCATCCCATTTCCAATGCATTCTGTGTGTATCGACCGGGCTGGAGACGTCGGCTCATCCAACTTTGACCGGGGCCTTACATAGGGAAAAAGGAGCAAAATTGTCGAAGTTGGCCTTAAAAGCATCTTTTGCCTATAACTTGTTTCAGAGAGCTCCAATCTAAATGTTGAAAAAATCATCATCTTTAGCGCGACATTGTGAATCCAATCATATAAAAAAGTCCGAAAAATTCGCGAGGGAACCCGGGCAAACTTGCTTCATCATGCGATAAAGTAGAACATTCGTGTGATTAGCGGAAAGAAACCAACACGTTATCGCATGATGAAACAACTTTGCCTGAAAAAGGGTTTCCTCGTGAAGCTTTCTCGACTCTCTTGATACGAGTGAAACCAGTAGGTTGCGCTGAACCGGATGGTTTATCAAAATTGAAAATTGGGGCACCTTGAAGCAAGTTAAAGGAAAAAACTCTGCTGTTCACAACTTTGTCCGTTTCGCCCCTTTTTTCCCTATGCTAGAAGCGCTATTGTACTGCCGTACTCAGGGCAAAATCTGGTCCGAATTTGCGGACTACGGCTGTTTCATCACGAGACACGCGATAATCGTGCTGGGACCACTTGGTTCAGGCACGATTCACCTTTCTCCCAGCACGATTAGCACGTATCGCATGATGCAACAGCCGTAGTCCGTAATTGCGGACCGGATTTTGGCTCCGAGAACAATAGTACTTATCAATGAGAGGCGGTTTGTCGAAGGTAAACTCACTGACGCACAACCGCAGCCGCTCAACCGGTGGCGAGCCTTTCGCCCACTAATTCATGCACACTCGTGCCTACTGTGCTGCCGTTCGCTTCTCATCGATAAGTATGGCTAGGTCCGTGGTTTGTGTTCTCAAGAAAAAACATTCAAGTCTCACCCGCGGCTGGCGCGCTAATCGATTCAGGCCTTGAAAAGAGCGCAGCTGAATCAAGCTACGAACCTAACTGTAGATGAGCAAACTTTGTGGACTCCACTACATATGTGTACAGTTAGGTCCGTGGCTTGTTTCCTCAAGAAAAAACATTTAAATCTAAACCGCGGCTGCCGGTATGGTGAGCTGATCAGCAGCGCTCTTCTCTTGGCCTGAATCGATTAGCGCGCCAGCCGTGGATGAGATTTAAATGTTTTTTCTTGAGGAAGCAAGCCACGGACCTAACCATATGTTTCGTATCCAATCTACAGGAAGCCACATTGTAGCTACACTGCCAATTCGAGACTTGATGCCTGTGCAAAAAAGACTTGATGCTCATGTACAAGTCAGCATGAAGTCCTAATTTGCAGCGCTAAATTCACTGTATGGGTGAATTCGCCGCTAGGATAGGTGAGAATGGAGTGAATATGCCTCGAAAATATGGTGAATGTTACGCGAAACTATGTGAGTTTACTGCGAATATGGGGGTGAAAGAGTTGCAAGATTTTGCGGCCCGGAGCCGCCACGACCCACTGCGAGGTGGCCAGCCTCGCAGTGGAAACAAAATTAACCCCTTCACGGGGTAGATATTTCAAAAGCCCTCTCTGTGAGCTCTTAAATTTGATGGCGATAGCAAGCAGCCAACTTCATTTTTGCCTGCAGCGTATCCAGCGCGGGTTTGCTGAAATCGTTTATCACATGCAAAAACAGACCGCACTCCTCGGTCAAGATTGATAATGATAGTTCACTATAACTCGCGGCAAATTCACTCTTTTCGCTTATTGATATCCAGCCGCTCAGCAAATTCACCCTTTGCGCGAATAAGCTTTGAAGACGGCGGTAAAGGTGAATTTTGACGCCTAACGATAATAGAGGGTGATAAAGACCGCTTTCCCCGAAGCATCAAGTCTCGAATCGGCAGAGTACTATCTCGTTATCTTGGGGGCGGAGCGGTTGTTTCTCCATAACTACCATTGTATTTACTTACAATTGGAAACAACCGCTCTAATTTCATGATAAAGCAGTCATAGTAGCAGTGTCGCGGATTCCTCCCATCCAATGATCGACGATACATGAATCTTAATGCGAACGTTTCCACCTAATCGATATGAAATGGTATCGCTTCCCCAACGGATTGATCTGGAAACTTGGGGACGTTGTACACGATTTTTGTTAAAGGCGACCGCCAGCTTGGTGCCCGCGTTGCAGACGGAGTAGAAATCCATTTTATTGCAGGAGACTTCACAAGGCAAGGAGAAAAGGTGATTTGAGACGAGTTCACCTAATATTATGTGATCAAGCCAAGAAAATCTCTTGTTCTTTTCGTAGTTCTCTGCATGAAAATGCTCTGTTATAGTTATTCAAAAAGATAAATGTCGTTGCTTAACACATCGACTATCTGTTCTCGGGAGATTCGATTTGGACCAGAAAGTCTTACGCCAAACCAGAGAGATTTGGACCAGAAAGTCCTACGCCAAACCAGAGAAGTTTAAAGCTAGTGGGATCTCTGACAACTTCGCAATTCGTGCATATGCCTGTTGTTGCATCTCGACGATGTTCGCTGGACGCGCTGGTCAATGACTGCCTTCCGTTGTCGGTCAGTCGAGATTGATATGCGGGTGATTAGCGCTCAGGTTGTAATACGGTGGCTGCCGCGCAAACACCGCTTTGCCTGGCGCTAGATTTCTGGCCATATCGTCTGCTTTATAGCCCATTTCGGCAGATTATACCCACTTACTCATCCTTCATGCATACCTTACTAATACACGTGTTTTTCGACCTCGGTGTGGTTTTATCGACTTCTATTGCAGTTTTATTATTGTCAGCCTCAAAAACTGACAGGTATCACTCCTTAATGGTTTGCGTCATTTCTTAAAGGCACCATACACGCTCGCAAAAGTTGTTGAGATAACTACATTAGTGGGGTTGTACGGGCCCTAGAAGAACCCTCATGAAGTTGGAAGAGTTGAAAACGAGTTAAAATGACCGTATTTGAGCCGTGTTGAGTCACAAAATCATCCTTTCTCCGCACATCGATACGGGCTCCGCCTCTCAATATAGATGTTCAATGCTAGATAACGGTCATTTTGGCTCGTTTTTCACGCTTCTAACGTCGCAAGCGTTCCAGAAAGGATCGTACGAATACATTAGTGTCGTTATCCCAACAAATTTGCCGCTAGCTCCGCCGTTTCAGTCAATGCGGTACAACTCGTCCACTTCTGGGCCATTATAGAACGAACCGTTATATCTTCATTTCAGTTGATTTTTTTCCTGTTTTTTTTGTTATCTCTGATTATTAACAGCTTCAGACCTTCAATTCATTCCATAAAATTGATATCGTTTTTGAGCGTGTATGCTGCCTTTAATGTTTAATCTGTTGTGTACATAAAGAGGTCTTTCTTATTTATGATTTTCGTAACAGTAAGAACATACATTTTGTAATGTGTTCGTGTGGAAGAGCCATTAAAAATGTGCTATTATTTTGAGTGACGAAAAATCGAGAGACATTGTCATAGACCCTGAACTTAATTTGACTTTTTCGTTTGCTTTCGTGTACATAAAACACTTTGGCCTGCGAAGATGGCGAAAACTGATCGGGAACTCAAGCTAATGTAGAAGCAAAGAAAAAGTTATCGCTCGCGTCAAAGCCATTCTCAAACTTTTCCGTGAGCATTGACCCCAGGTCAAATCCCGCGATATCTCTACTGAATCAAGAACTTCGACGCTAACGTACGCACTTGAACTCAAACCTGATTTAAAATTTTCAGTAGAAGTACTGCGCTGTGCTGACTTGGAAAGACTCTAGAATTTCTCGATATCCAAAGGTTTTTTGTAGGTCACGGAGAATATTATGCCATCAAGCTGGCGTAATCTACACACCTTATATTTAGCATTACGAAAATCGATAAATAGATCTCAAATCCTTGTTTAGCGTGCCAAATACCCCCGCAGAAAAGTTTTCTATAGTACTAAATACCATGTTGTTCAATAAGTTTTGTCGCTCGAAAAGAAAAACACATTTGTGTGGTTTAAAATACACAAAATACACATTATTATTCAATACAATCTCCTGAACATTAACACACTTGCTCCAACGATCCTCCAATCTGTGGATCCCATCCCTGAAGTGAGAATCCGCAAGGTCTGCAAAAAACGATTCAACCGCCGTTATGACCTCTTCATTTGATGAAAAACGCTAGCCACGCATACGTTTTTTTTGAGTTCTGGAAACAAATGGAAGTCGCTGGGGGCCAAATCTGGTTAATACGAAGGATGCTCCGAGAACTTGAACTTTAATTCATGGACTTTAGCTATTGTCAAAATGCTCTTGTGACATGGTGCCTTGTCTTGATGAAGAAGGATTTTTTTCTTCTGCAAACCGGGTCTTTTTTCACAAACTTTCCTTCAACTGATCCAAAAAGTTGCAGTAACTATCAGAATTTTTGTTTAACCAGTTTGCAAGTGATCCACAAACAAAATTCCTTTCGCATCTGAAAAAAACTGATGCCATAACCTTCTTGGCCGATTTCCGGACACGAAGTCGTTTCGAAGCCAAACAACCAGGTTCACACCACTCTTTAGACCCTTGTTTTGATTTAGGATCATGGTGATAGACCCAAGTCTCATCCATAGTGATGAATTCACGCACGAAATTCACTTTATCCTTTTTAAAACGCTCCAAGTGTTCCTGAGAAAGTCGTATTTGAATGTGTTTTGGTTCCATTGTGAGCGAATGCGGCACCCATTGTGCACACAGCTTTCTAAAATCCAAAATTTCACTTAAAATATGGCTCACACTGCCTAATGAGATGTGTAGAGCCTCTACTGTATCTCTCTCAGCCAATCGACGATCTTCCAGAACCATATCTTGTATTTTGGCTATGATTTAGCTGCTGTTGATGCGCTTTTTGGACGTCCTTCACGTGGATCGTCTCCAAGCCTTGTACGACGACGTTTGAATTCAGCAACCCATCTTTCTACTGTTCTGATTGTAGGTGAACAATCATTATACACTTTTAACATTCGTTCGTGAATTTCTTCTGGTGCTACACCTTCCAAAAATAAGAATTTTATGATTGCACGATATTCAATTTTTTTCATTGCTGTGACACGGCGACATTAAATGGCTTCTAAACAAAGAATGAATTGACAGATTGAAATGAAACTTGTTTTATGCGTTCATATGAAGAGTGTATCAACAAAAGGAAAAAAATTTGGGCTAGTAGCTACGCCCTCTCTTATCGAGCGACAACACTTTTTGAATAACCTGGTATGTGTGTGACCAAAGTACCGCATAACCAGCGTAACATGTCGAAGATCCATGAACAGGCCTCAGATTCGTGTTTGACACTCCAAATAATCTTCACACAGAAGTTTCGAGGCAAATCTATAGCAGAATTTTGAAAATCATAAGAAGTCGCGTTTCGCCCTGAAAATTCTCCCCTGAGGGAGACTTTTAACCGAACGTGTTGAAGCTCACCGTGAAAGGACAAGCGGTTCCCAGTTTCGTAATCCAGGCTTCGAATAAAAAAAAACATAAAAGTTTAGCATCAAATCCGAAACATTTTTCTGATACTTGTCTGACCACAGTTTTCTTGTCTAATCCACAGTAAATGTCTTGACTTTAGTAAGGAAACCACTCTTTAACACGTCTCGAAGGTCTAACTACAAAATCAGAACAATCTAAAACTAGAAGTACACTTTATCATATAATTTAGTATAACATATTTCCTCTAACACCACTTCCTTAATGAGAACGTTCACTAAAGTTCGTCTACCCCTGTTACACGTTAGTAAAGCTGTGGCAGCCTGCAAATGGCTCGGTTCCGAAAGGGGAGGAGTCCGATGCCGGACATCTAGTACAGATTTTGAATTGCCGCGCTACAGCTGGGGGTAATATTGAATTTGCCTGTGGTATGACCGAACTTTCTCGACATTTTCGCTTGCTCAAGAATCCTAACAATTCAAAATCATGCAAATGGAGAGTATGGTTCCCTGCTGTATCATATTTTCACAGACGGTGATCACGATGGGGTAGCCTATCGGCATTATGGATTATGTGGCGGATGAAGAAGGAAAAAGGGAAAAAAATCCGCGGGAAGCGCCCTGGAATCAGGCATGTGCGAAAAACTTCGAAAACGAAAAACTGAAGAACGAATTTTTTTTCGGGAAAATTACGAAACAAAAACGAAAAAAATGTGTCCTCCGAGATGTCTCAAAGTTCATAACCACATAAATTTGACTGGCTAAAATGTGGCAACATTATCCGAATGCTTCAAATGTCTGCAGAATCTTGCTTCCTTAGAGCGTTTTTCTTAAATCAATAACGGCCACAATAAACTTCATCATCCCACAAAAGTCTAGCAAAGGCGCCCTGCCGATTCCTGACGAAACTGAGTAGCTGAACACATTCTGGAATTCCTACTCTGGACCAGTTCTGCGGAACTACAGTCCCAAAGTCCGTGTTTACGGTGTCATGTGTTTTCGGTTGAAACTTCGGATTTGGAAATTGTCCCAACTCAGTGAATAATTCAGTTCCACAGAAATCGAAAGACGATTTCAGATTAGCAATTTATCATGAATGGAGAATGGTTTTTACAGAGAAGAACACTGACAATAGATAATCTATAAGATATGTTGACGTAAATTTCTCGCGTCGTCACGTTTTATTTTGGTGCGAGCGGTGGCGGCAAGGAAACTGTAGACTGATATCTCTGTCCCTCCCTGCTATCGGTCAGGAATAGCCGTGACGCAACCGCAGCATTAATTTGTGGTATCTAGAAGTGGGCTTCTGTTCAGTCATTTTTGGTGGGTTGAACCGTACGAAATTGAGATGTTTTTTTTTCGAAAAGTCACTAAAATCGATTCATGCGTGTAGCTCACCGAGGCGCATCATCATTGACGGTCACGCTTGGCGATCGAACCACTACAAAAATTAACGAGTGCAAATTTGCTACAGAGGTTTGAATCAGCGGGGGATTGACCACATTCCACATCAGAATAGCAAATTCTAGACTGAAAAAATGGACGAAAAATTTTCACGTTTTTCATTTTTTTTCGTTATTGATTTTTTTCCGCCAAAAAGGGCGAACAACGAGGAAACCAAAAATTCCAGAAACGAAAAACGCACACTCTTGCCTAGAACAGTCCCCCCCCAAAGTCCGGAGACTCCATACCTTCTTCCGGAGCTCCCATAAAATGATCTAAAGGCAGCATACACGCTCGTGAACGTGATTGAGATAACTACGGAATTAGAATGGTATGGTTCAGATTACAACGCCTTCGCATTTGGAAGTGTCAGAAACAACCCACAATGCCGCTACATGAGTTAGAAGTTGGCCCCACCCTGTATTTTCACGCCCTCTGTATTTGCCCTTTTCCTGCAACGCAAGGTTGCTGGGTCATATTCACCGTCGGTAGTGTTGGTAGATTGCCTAACAAGTGAACCACACATGTCACTGAAGATGGCCCAGCAACCCTGCGTTGGAGGAGAAGGGCAAATACTGGGGGCATGAAAATACGGGGCGGGGCAAACTTCTAACTTATGTAGCGGTATTGTGGGTCATTTTTGACACTTCAAAATGCGTAAGCATTATGTTGTAAGCCATACGGTTCGATTCACATTGTTATCCCAATCACGTTTACGAGCGTGTATGCTGCCTTCAAGGAAAAGACGACATCGAGCACGTAATCGCATCAAAACTGTATCAAAATGGATTAATTGCTGTTCAGGGCTGGAATTCATGACCGCTAAACCGGGGGTCCCAACAGGGTTTACTTGGAAACGTTCGCAAACCAGCGATTCATCATCGCTAGCTTTGGTCAGGACTGGGCTACGCTTGGGTCTCATGTAACCTCAACCCCGAGGTGGTGGTTTGCTTTGGTTTGGACCCAGGTGGAGCAGCTATCCAAACCAAACCCTGCCGAGACTCAATGCGTTCATGAATCCCAGCCCAGCAGGACTTATGAGTTACAGCGTTTCCTCCGAAAATTAAAGGCATCGTTCGCGCTGGAAATCAATTTTCATTTTACAGGCTCAATTACATGATTGAGCCCGGTAGACCACACTGGTGAACTTTGGCGCGTCAAAAACGTTGGGCAATGAGGTTGGAAGGCGTCGAAAATGAAGATCCGCCACCAATTCTCACCAGTCATCTAGCACTTTTTCCTAGAATGTTGGTGCGACCGTAAGACAACATGAAAAATAGTTACGGCACGAACTCCACATGCAGAAAAACTCCAAAAATGACAGTGACGAGGCCTCCAAATGCATAAAAACTTCAAAAATGATTTTGGCGCGAAATTCAAATTTGTATTTACAATGTGTTCCTATTGACTTTTCTTTACAAATGAAGGTTTTTCATGGGCCCCTTCGACATTTTCGTTCACTAGAGAGGCCAAGCTACACAAAAACATGAAAAAATAATATACGGTTTTCTGCGCGTACGATGCCTTTAAGCTGGCGAGGCGGCCGTGCTGCGCCCTTGAACTTTTTATTTTTGTTTTTCTCAAACTTACGACAGGTCAGGCCTAATTTTAAAGAAGTGAACTCGAACAATAACGTAAAAGTTCTCATCGAGACTACAAAACCTATACGCGCAGCGCAGTCGTCAGCATCCATTCGCACCTGTCCGGCTTACTTTGTGCGAGAAAGGCTCTACTTAGACCATTTGAGTACAGTGACTTCGAGGGAAGTTTGTTTAAAGAGCAAAACACTTCCTAATATCAGTAGAACCCAGTACTTTGGATAAGTGGTTTCCGGTAGCATACGTTCCTTGTAGGAACCTTCAGAAATTCATAATCACCAATTGCAAGGATGAGGTGACAGTGACACACTCGCATGACAGACAAGTGATAGCGATGGCCTAATCCGAGGTGAAATCCCTAAACGTTCCCACTCCTGAAAAACGCGTGTCCCTAATTCAGGACAGTTTTCTCCTTCTGATCGCCATTTCCTGCTAAATAACGGCATCGCGTGTCGTCCTCTTTCTTCAAACGAGGCTGATGTTTCACGTGCACGGCGGGGGTTCACGATTGGTTCGGCATCGCTCTTCCACTGATCTATCCGCAGTCATTTATCACTCGATATGTGGCACAAGCAGTGGCCCTTTTTCTTCCTTAATCTGAGTGCGACTGTCAATAGCTACTGGTTTGTGAACTGACCGCAATTACATCGGCGACTCTTCGGTAATTTTAAGGACGTGATATTCTGCCACATACACCGCTGGCAATGGAACCTTTTCTATCCTTTCCAGATCCCAAAATCTAACAAGTTTGGTTGTAATCAGTCTGCAGGCCTCTACTTCTGAGTTCACATTCATAGAATAAGTTATATTTTTGAGTAGTTTACAGTGGTACATTGCTATTAGGCTTTTTCGTAGAACACCTACTCGGTACCTATCTCGGGTTGAATTTTCGCCCGCCGTTGCGTTCGAAGCCTTCGATGAAGAACGTCTCGCACATGTATTGGGAATCCTTCGATTTCCCGACCCAAAGAGGTCGTGTTGTAAGGCGGGCGAAAATCCAACCTGGTAGAGCTACACAGAGCAGTTCTGCGGGAGCGCCGACCCTGGTTGTGATCCCAGATTCAGTTGTTGTTGCATTTCAAAACTTCGTACTCAGAGAACAGTTTCTCGTGAGATCAGTATTCCTGTTCAGATAAACCCAAGACTCGCTCTCATAGCAGAAGCGCTACACGCGGGAGTTGTAAATCCCCTTCGATATTTCATTATCCTGTTTTCTTTGTTGTGATGTCTATGAGGAGCGTATTTTAAAGTGTGTACAGTTAAGGGCATCGTTCGCTATGGAAACCATTTCTCATTTTCCAGGCTCAATTTCGTTGATGAGCCTGGTAGAGCACACCGGTAAACATCGGCGCGTCAAAAACGTAGGGTAATGAGGTTTGAAGAGGTTAAAGTTGAGGATCCGTCACTAGTTCTCACCAGTCATCTAGCACTTTTTCATAGAATGCTGATGTGACCGTCAAACACCATGAAAAACAGTTACGGCGCAAGCCCCACATGCAGACAAACTTCGAAAACGACGGTAACGAGGCCTCCAAACGCAGAAAAACTTCAAAAACGATTTTGGCGCGAAATTCGAATTCTTATTTACAATGTGTTCCTATTGAGTTTTCTTTACAAATGAAAGTTGTTAAGGGGCCTTTCGACATTTTTGTTCACTAGAGTGGGAGTTTCTCTGAGAAGAGTTGTATTGGGCGACCCAGCTGCTTTCATTGAAATATATTATGATTAAGCGTTTTTCTGATAATGTTTCTAAATGTAATTTCGTAGCTGCTACGAAAGCCTTCGAGCCGTGTTGGAGGCACAGTTCGAGCGCAGGGGCGAAATTTGAGATTCCCATATAATTGTGAAGTAGACTTGCCCCATATAACACCTGCCAAGTGCGAGCTCTCAATTCCTCCGAATAAGCGAGATATAGGAGAAAGCCACCCTGGGGCGCCCACATCAGGAAGCCATTTTGACACGCCCCTTTTACGACATTTCGAGCTCAACAGTGGCAAGATGAGTGATGATTTCCGATCAGTAGCCCCTTTCTTCCCTTGAATCTTAGCCTCTCTCTACCGTTTTCAAGATAGGTAGAAAACAGAAGAACGATTCTGAGGTTTGACTGTGCCTTTGAAGGCACAATACACACTCAGACATGAATTTTGAGATTTTCATTTGATTGTGTTGTAGACTCCTCCTGTATAACACTTGCCAAGTGCGAGATATCAGTTCCTCCAAATAAGCGAGATATAAGCGACCACCACAGGCCCGACCCCCTTTCTGATTTTCGACCTCGATATCGGCTAGATGGATGGATCAATTTCAACCGAGTCTACGTTCCTGAGTGCATTACCGGCCCTTTCCATAATCCTGGCTCGCTCTCGGGCAACACTTGCGAATGAAAGGAAATACAGGCCTAGGACAACTCGTCCACCAATTTTTCGCAATCAAATAACAGGAGCCATAACTCCTTTCGTAGGAGGTCTTGAACGATTTCAAAATACCACTGCGATCAGCGTGTGACCATCTCCAATATAAGCATGAATACTGATAAACAATTTTCTGTGTGTACTGTGCCTTCAAGGCAAATACCTGCACTAAGCCAGTGCCATAATGGCTCACGTCACTGGCATCCGCTGCGGCGTTGTGTGCAGACTCGTCTGGAAACCATCGTTCTAAGTTTATCGTTTTGGCTGTGTGTTGAAAGCAAATGAGCGAAATCTGGACTAGTCGGAATACAGGACACATGCAAATACAGCTTCCCCTTTCATCATTAGGAGACTTTTCCCTGCCGGATAATGAAGTAACATCTTTTCTAGCTATTTCTTCCTCTTCATCTCTTTTCCATCTCTTGAACAAGAACTGTCCCGCCAACATGACTTGATACACGAGATACTGGACCGAATAGGCGAAACCCTCTCATCTTAACTCTACATTTATTTCTGTATTTTTGTCAATGCGAAGTGAGAACTGACGTCGCGCTACGCGTGCGTGCAATTATCGGATCATCGCTCTCTATGAACACAAGTTACGACAGAAATAACAATGCATTTCACTGCTACCTCACCGTTGCGCGACTGGTACCATCGCATTGCGCCAGATCTCGGCAAACGTTGTATAGCTATTACGTGGTTTATAGCTGGGTCATGTGTACGGCGTTGTTTTTTTCGTTTATTATGCACACAAACATTAATCGTCCAACATTTGTTACTCAGTTTTTGAGGAAAATACGTCTCGATAGTCTTCGATGACTCGATGATATAAATGCAGCATACGAAAGACGAAGTCCGTACCTCCACGAAGGATAATCGCTAGTTTACCGTCATTGGCATTCAACTTTGACGCTCCAGGAAAACTGTTCTGCACTTCTATCTGTGACATTGAATCACTGTTTACGACCACGGCAAAGAGTATCTGGCGGGAAATGTCCTTCTTGAAAAGTGCAGTGAAACTTGTCTGAAAGAAGTCAGGGAATACTAATGCATTCTAGAAAGAGAAGTTGCCTCAGGAGCTTTTAGAGCTTTTTTTGAGCACTTAATGAAGAAATGACTTCAAACGAAAAACAAAAAATCCTTTTGCAAAAAATAGAAGTGCCATGAGTCGTCTTCGTGTTTTTTCTCTCATTCTTTCGAGTGATTACTGTTCCAAAAAACTTCAAAGTGAAATTAACATTAGAATCGTGAAGATGTTTTAAATTTATCGCCGTGAATTCTCGAGCTGCTGAGATGGCAACGTAGCGATCGGTAGTCTATCGGCTCTGCTAATCTCTGACTCACGATGATCGCGAACGCGATTTCGATTCTTCGATGTCGTTTATTCACCGCAGAACCGTCTTTTTCCGCACGTTTCTTAAACAGTAATACCTCCATGTTTTTTTTAAATAACACATGTTCTGATTTGGATTACCTTATGGCATTGTCTTGAAGACGATGGAAAGTTACATGTTTGAAAGTGTAATCTATTTTAAATTAATGTTAGCTTCCGAATTTCTTAAAAACTTGAAAACTTTCTTAGCTTTCGAATGTCTTTATGTTATGCTGCGCCAAGCCTAGTCATGTCGTGTCACGTGCTATCATGTGAAGTCGTGTTGTATCGTGTTTAAGTGTTATGTTATGTTGTTATGTTATGTTATGTTATGTTATGTTATGTTATGTTATGTTATGTTATGTTATGTTATGTTATGTTATGTTATGTTATGTTATGTTATATTATGTTATGTTATGTTATGTTATGTTATGTTATGTTATGTTATGTTATGTTATGTTATGTTATGTTATGTTATGTTATGCTATGTTATGTTATGTTATGTTATGTTATGTTATGTTCTATTATTTTATGTTATGTTATGTCATGTTTCATATTATGTTGTTTTGTTATGTTATATTATGTCACAAGTGAAGACAGATCCTACAGAAATGATGTGTGTTTAAGCTTATTCAAAAAAGTCGCTTCTCTGAGAAAAACTGAAGTTTGAAAAACTCGAAGAATCAATACTCTAGACAAACCTGTTGCGCCTCTCAAAAGGTATTCATTTATCAGGTTAGCTATGCAGGGGACGATTTGACACCTCAAATCGAGGTGTCAATCAATCCCTGCTGGTCGTTTTCTCTCCTCTCATTGGGGTTTGCACTTCCATAATACATTTATCGTGTTCATTTCTTTCACGTTTCTTTTCTTTTTGACGTCCTTGAATGCTGTCTTATCACATTACGAGAATGAAAAAGATGCTGCAGTATTCGCCTTCCTTGAGAGCACACAGTTACTTTGGCTGACAGCCGTCACATTTTACTGATTTCAAGATTTTTTATCACCTGCTAATTATTGTTTGTAAAAACAGGATGTCACGGATGAATGTACTCAGTTTACTGCATCAACGTTCACACTAATGTTAGCACTTTACAACCACTACTGCAAAATATATCAATGCATGCTTGTGAGCTACCAGGCGTATTTCTAAAGAGGACGAGTCCAGAATTTGTTGATTCAGACTGGGATCGTGGCAGATCATTCATTTTAAAGCTCTCCCACTAACTTGCTCGATTTATTGGGTTCAGGTATGTATACTGGTATAGCGCCAACTCGATCAGTGGTCAACTCGATCATTGTCGGGAGAAAAATCCTCCGTTGACACTGCCTTTCGGAGCGTGTTTCGCATACCCTCCAATAACACCTCGGCATAGAACTTCCATACC
The DNA here is from genome assembly GCA_029168955.1 of Aplectana chamaeleonis. Taxonomy (NCBI): domain Eukaryota; kingdom Metazoa; phylum Nematoda; class Chromadorea; order Rhabditida; family Cosmocercidae; genus Aplectana; species Aplectana chamaeleonis. The sequence continues at coordinate 381,151 of JAPDOI010000318.1, forward strand.
AGTTCTATAAAACTGGGCGGCTGCTACGTGGAATTGGAATAACTGAAGAAATAGGCATGCTCAGAAAGTCGGTGCTCGCCACCCGCTACCATTGTGAGTACAACGGGCCATCGCTGGTTGGTCGGCTGTTGAGCCACTTAGTCGCGAGTGGCGATCGCAGGCTTATCATGAGCTCGCCACGCCCTCGCCATAATACACCGACGAGCTCTTGAGAGTTTTGAATGAAAGAATTTGTTTAAAATTTGTTCCAATGTTAATAGTTAACTATTAGTTGACTATTAACAAAAGTCGTCAAACTATGAAATTCAGGAAACCTGAAATACTTTTAAAATTCGTTCGTTCGAATTGAAAAACATTGAACGAATTTATTCGAAATACTTTCGTGCGATCGTTGGTGAAAAAAGTCCTCGCTATGGTGTTGAGTCTGATAGGGCTGCCCGAATGAGATAATTTTGCTTCCTTTTCTAATGATACAATACCTTGAGATCAACTCAGCTTCTTTTCATGCTGGAAAAGTTCACTGTTTATTGGAATTTATTGTTCGCTTATTGTTTCCACCAGCATTAATTTGAGTTAAGTTTGATAATTGGAATATTTCTCCGACAGCTCTGTCTTTATTCCGAATCGGTTCAAATGCAGTGTCCACAATAAAAATCGTAATTTGTGTTGCCATCGGACGTCGACTGGTCCAGGGCCCATGGCAACAACAATGTAAAAAAAGGCTAACAGAGAGCCCAAGAGAGCTGTATACGGCCTCAAATTTTAACGTTGGGTGCACTCCCCTCCCCTCCCCTCAACGGCCACTGATCAAAGCAAACAACCGAAAAACCCACTCCAAGAGAGGAACAAGTTCTCCTATGGGATGAAGTTGTTTAGGCCAGCGATCTTGGGGAATACTTGTAATCATATGACCATCGGTTTTTTCTTGAAGTCGATTTTTAAGTCATTTGCTTTTATCGGTGGCATTTGAGGAGATGGAGTGGGAAGTACGTTCTACATTCAAGTTCAAAGGCACAGTCAAACCTTAGTGGTAATTTCTGTTATTATACTTAGGCCGCCGTGAATAGCAACCCTGCCTGACGCGGAATCTCAGCTTGCTCAAATGAGCGAGAAAAAAACACGGAAAAAGTCGACCTTGCTCCCAGAAAAGAAAAATGGACCTCGACAAGTTGTCCCTCTCAATATTAACACGATGAGAGATGGATTTTGGACAAACTCTATGTTCTCCATTTTGTTACTAGTCTGGCTTTATATTTTGATCTGCTCCGGGACGATGACGGCGAATGAAGGCAAAAAACATGTCGACAAAACTCGTACACAAAAGTCCCACTTTCCAAACTCACAATGTTTGAGGGGCCATACCTCCGTTCTTAGTGGGTTCTGAGAGATTCTGGAGACAAGATTGTGATCATTGTGATCAATTCTCTCCAAGCTGAGCAGAAAAACTAGGAAGCGATCCTCACCTTGATCTGTGCCTTTGAGGCCATATAGAGCTATTTAGAGCTCATTTTTTGCCGTTTTTCTTTGAAAATGTTTGCTGTGGCCCTCTAATCATTTGATTTCCGGCGATAACTCTGGGACGGTTTCTATCGTGGACACTGCCTTTGAAGTTGTGGCCTCGAGTTTGATTAACGCTTCAACTTATATGCGCAGATTCCTCTCTTATTAACTGAGGTACTAGACTAATCACTTCAACTAAACAACAATATTTAGAACGATACGGTTGCAAATATTGCTGCTTTCCCAAATTTTTTTTTTGCAACGAGATTAGAGCTGCTGCTTGTATTGAAAAAAATGTTCCTGTGCCATCAGCAAGTTCTCTTACACACAGGACACGTTTCTCTATCTTCAGTTTTTTTCTTCAAGTCAAGGACCCTAATTACACGTCGACAATCTCTGCTTGTGTTCCATCGCAAAATACTTAATGCCTTAATTGCCGAGGATCGCCCTGTATGTATTCGAAAATATAATACAGCACGAAACGACCGACCGGTGATTCTTCGTTGCTCCTACTCGTAAACACATACATAACGTTGCTCTGACTTACACTGTTCTCATTCACCTATATCTAATTCGATACTCAATTCTTCTGTGAGGACAAAATTCTATAGCTAGAAAGAGTTTTGGTAAAATGCATTAGTGGTATACTCCGCTCAAAAAATCGTATCCGGGTCATGTAAAAGAAACATTTCGAGTCTCATTTTAGGTATGACTTGGGGTGTACACGACTATCGTTTTGATGAGATTTATGAGCAGAAAAAAAAACAACTAGACAAGGCTGAGTGTGGGCATTGCATGCTTTAGTTGGCCACGACCATCGGCCATACCAATAAGTTCTAGACGGTGCAAATATTTGTTGCGAACCTTCCTCGGTCCATCTCTCCCCCTCATTTTTCATGGTTCTTTCTTCTGACTAGCTTTTTGCCACTAGGTGTGGAAAAAAACTTATGTACTGAAGGTTGGAGATAGTTCAATAGAAAGCTTTCACTCTGTTGGCGGAACGAATCTAAAAACAAAGAAAGAAGTCAGAGATCTAGAGTTTTCGAAAAAGATATATTAGATTTTGGGTCTCATTTTGAAACCATATTTTAAAAAAAAGTTATGGTTCTCGCGTACAACCTCTTTCGATTTCTTCTCCTTAAAGACAGTATTCACAGAAGAAAGAGTTTTCTGTTTTCCCACCTATCTTGAAAACAGCCTCATGTCGATTCCAATGATGCCTCTGAAATCGTACAAGACCTTCTGAGAACGCAGTTACGGTCCCTCAAAAATTGAGCTAAGGAAACATGGTAGACGAGTTGTCCGAGGCTTGTAACTTCCGTCTTTTGCAGCCGATCTATGCGAGCTGACCTGAGTGAAGAGAGAAGCTGAGATTGAAGGGAAGAACGGGGCTAATAATTGGAAATCATCGCTAATCTCACGATCTCGAGCATTCATTTGTTCACGTTGGTGGGTGTGTGTTGCGCTTTTGGGGTTTGCCTTGCGCTCAGAGTGGCAACTTCGGGCTCTTTTGGAGCTTTTCCTGGTTAGTATTCATGCGTTCTTTCGACGTCAACGTTACAGTGTGCCCCTCTACTACCCATTGCTAGTGGAAACTGAAACACATTTTTTATCGTGAACACTGCCTTTAAAGGCTGTGTTCACGATGACGAAGCTGCCCGTTTTTCTGGCGAAAAGGTAAGCTTAAGGTTCCTCTCAGAAAAGTAAGGATGGAAGGGCGGCGAAAAACGACGGGGAGGGAAATCTGGTGGGTCAGCCAACCCATTCGATCACCCCGCCCACGTTCTATAACAGTTGTCCTGCAATCGTTTTACCGTAGGAACAGGCATCGAATTTTCGAATAATCTTCATCGCGAAAGGTTCCAACATCTCAGCATGTACATTGACACCTCTCAATTTTAAAAATTTTTTAGTGCAGTAAACAGAAAGCAAACCACTTAACTAAGAATTTCGAAGCGCGAAGTCATTTCCTCGACGTCAGGTTCGATGCGTTGTCTGCAGTCTCCCGAAACACACAAAAAGGCATAACTGATTTTTTCAGAGATTTCTTTGAACAGTTTCTCTCCGGTACTTGGGTGTTCTGAGGGGATTTTCAACTATTAACCCTATTTAGTGGACTCACACATTCAGAAATTTTCAACAACTATAGCACGTTTTTTTATCGTGATCACTGCCTTTAGGTTACACTATGTAGACTATGATCCCAAATGGTGCCAGTAGATTCCCTCAACTCCGACTTCCTATCCTTCAAAGCCGGATAATGAGGTTCGATATGATAATAATGTTCAAAATTCCAACAGACCGGATAGACCTCAGTTCCTCAGACCATACTGAACAATCGAGAACGAGATTTGGAGGTTCAAGGGGCAAAAATTCAGATCAGATCCGAATTTTTCTCAACTAGAGCGATCAACATTTTTCGTCCACTACTAAGGGTAAATGTCCTTACCATGTCTACGAATGAATTCAACACCTTCTCGGCCTTCGACTCGATATTAATCTCACATGAAATAACTTCTTTTTTTGTCCTCAGAATATTGCGTTTTGAGTTGTTCTATCTCAGTCTTACAAATCATGCTGAATGCAATATCCGCGTGGCATGACCGTGCTCTTAAATTAATAACTAAATAAATAAACTAAGCAGACGTTTCATGCTCTATCCTGATCTGAATGTTGATGTTGTTGTTGGATCACTTCGGACAAAATTTCGTTGATTTGTTTTTCCAGTTAGAACTGGGTGGTACACTGAACACTGGTGATGTCGACGATCAGTGTTTCCTCGGCATCAACCGAGCACAACACCGTGCAGTATGCCTCGGCAACACAAGCTGTAAATTCATCGATGGATTCGGAGAAAAGCGGGAGCTGTGAGTTTGCTGAGTATTATTGATTTTTGGATGTGTGTCTGAAAATTCCCAAATTTGGCATACAGAATTCACCGAGGAAAACCCAAATTTTTGCGGCGCTCTCATTCATGCTTTTGTATAGCCATCTCCAAAGATCCGAACGAGCCTGTGTAAGAAATCTTTGGCACTGGAGGGATCCGATTTGGCCACGATACGCTCTCGCTTTGACTACAACGCCTTGTACAGTTCACCTCCGCACTGCCGTTCAGTCCGCAAAGTGCACCCTGATTGCGAAATCTTGCTGCGGGGCGGGTGCGAACATCCTCAGACCTGGATGTGGGGTCACCCGGGCGCTTTTGGCCTTTGGTGCCCGGGTGATCCCACATCCCTCTCTGAGGATACTCGCCACCGCGCCGCAGCACGATTTCGCAATCAGCGTGCACTTTGCGGACTGAACGGCAGTGCGGAGGTTAACTGTATGTACTCAGACGAACTAACCCCGATGCTCCTCCCTTTCTGTACATTGGATCAGCAAGCCCAAGAGAAGAACCTCTTCCGTTGCTACACTGGCAGCAGAGGATTTTCTCATCCATCACAGATCAGAATCAGGCTACGTGATGAACCCTCTCAGAGTGAGGCATAGCTGTATTTCGAAGAATAGGGCGAACATTTGGGAAAGGGCCTGATAAGCACTGACAGCGCTACAAAAACCCGTCCCCTTAGCAGTTGACAGTGTCGTGTCACATAAGCATAAGAAATGACCTTGTCAAAGCGCGGCGCTCTGCAAAGAGGAGAATCTCTGACCAGGGCTTACATACCCCAATGTTTTAGAAAATGATATTATGCTGTGTTGAGGGTATCGTCCTGTGTATCAAAGATCCGTATTTGAAATTTACTAAATATCCCTAGGATTTGGAGAAAGGCATTTTTCATAGCTTTGCGGAAAGAAAAAAGGCACACGAGAGGCAATTTTTCGGGTGTTTAGAAAAATTACTTCGAATTTCGCTAAAATTTTTCCGAGGTATTGTTTTAAGCTCCGATTACAAACGAAGGTTCAATTTTTGATTTTTTGAGAAAATTTCGGCTTAGATAGTCCGGAGCTTCCTACTAGGAGAAAATTTGCTAGCCGAACACGGAGATTGCCTCTAAATTTTCCATTTCTCTAGGGGGGGGCAGGAGGGTGATTAACACAAATCTATGATCCATTTATCGAAGAAAGGGGCCGATTATCGATTAGATTCAATTGACCATATTTCTTAGGTCCAATGATCAAATATGATCAAATAGTACTCGAACGACTACATTTTTCGAGATATGTTTACAGAATAGATTTGAATAGCCCCCTTCTTGAGGTCCTAATATCGAATATTATACGAATGGTACCTTTTCTCGAGTTACGATGCCCAATAGTATTCGAACGGGGCGATTTTGAAATTTCCGAATTAGGATAGGGATTCGATTGACCGATATTCGAATATTTCGGTTCCAAGCTATTCGAATGTCATAACTGTAGTGTAATTTGGCCCAACGTTTCTCCGTAGGGTTCACTTGGTACGTCGAACCCGAATTTGAGGCTCGTTTGTCAATATCCAGAATATTAAAGACTTCGTGCGCGCTGGAAACCACTTCCAATTTTTTGTGTTTAATCAACTAGCTGGCATCGCCGTTGAAACCTGAGGCTCTGAACCTGCGCCTTGTGAAAGTAATGGCCTTTTTCATGGAATGTTAATGCGACAGTCAAACAATAATGGGAGCAATTATGGCACAAAGTCGGAAAACAAAAAGGAAAACTTCAAAAATGACAGTGACCAAGTCGAAAAACTTCAAAATGCAGAAAAACTTCAAAAACAGTTTTTGGTGTGAAATCAAATTTTTTTCACAAAGTATTCGAACTAGTTTCATTTTGGGAATCGAGAGTTTTCATGGGCCCCTTCTATATTTTCGTTCACTAGAGAGGCCAAGCTATACGAAAACATGGGAAAATAATATGTGGCTTTTTGCGATGCCTTTAAGGTATGCCAGTTGAAAGCCACAAAACACCTACCGTAACCTACAGGAACCACCTGAATAGCGACAAACGGACGCCAGATTCGTACTGAGCGCCTTAAAGGCAGTGTTCACGATAAAACTCGTTCTCGAGGTCTGGGTGTTACACACTAAGTTGGCAGATGCTGGAGAGGATAGGGTCAAAGAAAGCAACGAAAACTGGCCAGAAATCAATAAAAACGGCTTCGAAAGCTATCCCGGTGCGCCTACCTATCCCGGTCCGCCTCCCAATCGGACGAGCTTGTGGCGCCGCACACGTTTCGATGGCAAATTGCCAAGCAACTCTGCCGCGATTAGCATGATCGATTGCGGAGATTTCGCGATTAGCGCGCGCTTGCCGAAATCAGCAGGGTCCATGATTCTCGTCCGCGCCCTGAATTTAGAAACCGCTATTTTGACTTATTCTTAACGTTTTTCTTCGCTGTTTCTTCACTATTAGTTACCCCACGACCAAACAATCCCATTTTTGGGTCGAACTCGAGTGCGATATTCATCGTGAACACTGCCTTTAAATAACCCCCAGTTTAGTTTGAGACGAATACGGAAACTATTTTCTGAAAACCCCGAAAATTATCAGCAGGGTAGGTGCCTCAGCCTTCTTGCGAAGCAAAGAACGCTTTTTTGCAATCCACAGGGACATTTGAGAAACCTCGAGTAAAGCCAGCTTTCTCGAATGAGTTCGGGCGGTTTAGGCAGCGGAGCGGTCGGTCGGTCATGGCAAAATATAACAGCGATCAGGAGATTTAGACATGATAAGTCCGATAAGCTTTACTTTGACCGGCTCAAAATGACGGAGCTAGGCTATAAGTATTATTCTGGACAGTAAGACCCCTCAAATAACGAAAACCGGGTTTTCCAAATCATCAGAGCATGGGAAAACCTTCTAGTGAGGTCATTGTTGTATCCCACTGTCGTTGGGCTACCAATTCAACCACCTGTCAAGCATGGTGAGAGACTTTTGCTTGTAATTTGGGAAAATTCTCGTGGGACAGTTTAATCTGGTATGTTGTAGCGAAACGTTGCGGATAGGTGTTATACTTTCAAAGTTTCTGGCCTTTCCCCAGAGCGGTACTAAAGCATAGTCGTCGAATGAATTACCCGCGAGTGACCGTCACCGGAATGTAACAATGGCATTGAAGAGAAAACACGAAGAGGCTGAACGCTGCGATACCGGCAATAAAAAAATAAAAAAACAAATAATTTTCGGGCGCCCTGTGGTTCATTGGAAGAGATTTCGAAAATGATTTTCGTTTGAATGTGTAATCGGAAGTTAGCTCATTAGGAAATAACAGACGGAAGCAATGTTTTGAAACTCTCTCGAAGAGAAGGGGCTTCTGAGATTACTCGATGGAAGCGTCCACTGACCCTTCTCGATTTCAGCTCGATCTCCATTCCACTATCCGACGGTGTGCGTTCAAATACCACCTCGCGCTCCAGCTTCATCGGTCTCCACTCCGCCGGGTGTGGTTTCCTATGCGGTTCCCTACCCGAAACCGGTTTGTCATTGGCAACTTTACGCGTCTTCTTATTAGCTTGTTTGCTTGAAATCACACTTGCCGGGTGAGTGATAACTTGCACGATATGGTCTGATTCAATAGAGTCTCATATGATTACAGCTCCTCTTAGCAATCATCTTCCATGGCATTTTCCTACTCTACATGGAGGAGCATTATTAAGCCATTTGCGTATTTGATTTTCTCTTTCACTGATAAACGTAGAAAATGCGTCATACGGAAGTCCATCGAGATATGAAGTCTTGATTTTCTTTGAATTTTTTTTTCGAAGTGTTTCCTTTATTCGCGTTGTATATGGCATTTTTATTTCGAACTCCGCTGCTTGTCTGAGAAACCTGAACAGCTTTCAGAATTCGGGAAATTCCCGGACCACACATCTCGCTTCAGATTAGTGGGGCTGTTTGAGTTATAGGGAGTATTTCTGAAGTTTTTGTCGACCACAACGTTCATCTCTGAAAATGTCATTCAAACGAGGCTTCTCGTGGATTTTCAGTTTTCGATATTCATGTTACTGTGCTTCTCTGGGCCAAATTCCGGTCCGCGATTGTGTCTTGACACGCTTTGCGGCCGCACGCGCTCGGGTCAGTCGAGTTTCCAGCGCCAAAGCCGACTCGATACGGCTTTTTCTGACAGCTTTTTTCAATTTTGTTTAGTTTACGCTGGAAGCTCTTCCGACACAAAAGCGCGCGGAAAATCCTGGAAAAATGCTCAGAGTTGTTCACATAATTCAATTGATTTCCAAAATAAAAAAAAATCTTTTCAGATTCAATATTCGGCGTCGCAGTTGCAGTTCGAGAACATGAAGCATCGCTGTAAGATGCTGGACGCTGAAAATCAGCGGTTAATGAGACTCCAACATGAGTTGGTGACGGATGCGAATCGCAGAGTTGAAGTAAGTTCGCTTGTCAGTTTTTTCTTGTTAAAAATGATTCGTTCTCCTTTTTGTGCTCTTGTCAATTCATTTTTTTCATTTTTTTTCAAATTTATTCTATAGATTACTTTCTGGAATATCATACAGTACAACTGCGCATTGCCGTTCAGTCTGCAAACTGCATGCTGATTGCGAAAGCGTGCTGCGGCGCGGTTGCGAGTATTCTCAGACAGGGATGTGGGGTCACCCGAGAGGTTTTTGCCTTTGGTGCCTGGGTGATCCCAGAGGAAGAACTAGCCGAATTCTCGAGTACATATTGAAATCTCTCATTATCGATACATTCAACGTGAGTCGAATACCTATTCAAATCTAGTAACCACTCGCGCAGGAGTGCTCCATCGCAGGGGCACGTTCTGCAAATTACTAATTTCTTTGTGGCAACGCCTCCTCCCCCCGTTAAAGGACAAGCTGTAAGTGAGTGGGGATTTATACGATGGAACTTGTAATCGCAGGAGCACATGCTCCTATCGCAGCAGGACAAATTTCTGACATTTCTCAAAAACTTTCCCACTTTTGAGCCGATTTCTCCATCGTCGAGTTGAATGCGTATTACATACGCACTAAACTGTCTTATTTGCTGAAGCGCATTCTTCGATTTGAAGCACAACTGGAAGACGTGCTCCTCCAGCACCACGCCCCTCATCGCATCCAAAACAGTCCAAAGTAGGTCCAAATCAGATTGTCCGCCCACGCGTTCGGCGTGCTTGTCAAGCGGCATTTTTTTCGACTTATAAATCTGTATCGATTATCAGGAATATCAGACAAATAGAGAATGATATCCTACTCAGCTTTCTGCCGTCGTGAAAAGTTTCTTTCGTTCGGAAAAATGTCTCCGCGTCTGTCGCTATACGCGCACGCCGACCGCTTAGGCGGACAGTCTCATTCGGACACTTTTTAGTTGTCAAGTTGAATGCATTATTGTCAATGAACCTGAAGGTTGAGCAGCGAGATCCTAAGAGTTGTGATACTTGTGCTTCTCCATTGTTTCAATTTTAGGGGATGCTACCGAAAATCAAATTATTTTTGCAACATAGAGGTCTGTTGGAGTCCCATTACTTGGTAATTAATGTGTTCCGAAAAGTTCCTCGTGCTGATATTCGAAGCGAGCTTGTCTAGCCGGCAAATTAGCCGATTTAGCGATTAGGTTTTGAAACTCGATAATGCGCTAATTCGATAATTCTTTGATGTTCTTAATAAGTGTTGAAAAGCCGTTAATGACGTCAGTTGAGAGTTAAAGAGATAAACCTATAAAATCTGAGGTAAACTACTCCATGGCAGATGATTCGTTTTCAAAATACAAGCATTGACTTCATAGTTGTCTTGACCCCGCAAGTTGGCATTCTCGCCATCAGAAAAGCTGCAAAAGTGTGACCGGAAACCAGCGTACCAATAATCTTGCTTTTTCTTTCAGTTGAAGTTAGCTAATGATTGGTTTTGGTTTGTTTACTCTTTTCATTATCTATGTCTATCAAATAAAACATTTAGATGCACGTAAACGAAATCCGCATGCTGAAAGAGGACAACAAGAAGCTCACGGGCACGAATAAGGTTTCTGTCTATCACCCCTGGTAAATATATTATTTGAAGAGTTGCTGCTTTCCAGGAATTGCGAGATCTGTGCTGTTTTCTGGACGACGACCGCCAGAAAACCCGTCGTTTGGCCAAGGAGTGGCAGAAATTTGGAAGGTACACGACTCAAGTGATGAAACAGGTGGTTTGCTACAAGTAGTGGAGTTCAAAACAAACTGATTCAATAGAAATCTTATTAGGAAGTCTCCATGTACCAACAGCGGCTGCGAGAACTCGAAGGACGACATTCAGAAATTCTTTGCGAAAATGAAGAATTGAAGCAGCTTTGTCTTTACCTGGATGAACAACGGCAGCGGTTGCCTGTCTATCGGAATGAAGACGATAGAGAAAGTGAAGATCTAGGTAAGATACCGAACCGTGAAACATGAATCAGGGCGTAAGTGAATCGTTACCGGTGAATTTTCAGGATGTGGAAGCAGTGAAAGGAGTGAGGAATGCGATGATGTTGGAAAAGACCTGTGTGAGAGCCCTTCGATCAATCAACAAAAGGTTTTCTGTTAAACTGTATTGAGTTTTAATCTTTCGCATATCTTCGTCCTAACTCCCACAATTTTAGGAAGACACACTTCGCATGCTCAGCCAGCGGTCACGATCGTTCGCTATGGACCCCACAGGATCTGCAGAACGTACTGCTCATACAGAGCGGCTTGTGGACTATATTCAATCGCTAGAGGAACGAATAAAACAACTAGAGGGCAGCTCTAGGCAAAACGTGAGGCAAAGCACTATTCTACCGTTCGTAAGGTTTGGTCAAAAGGCTTGCGGGGATGCGTTTTCGAGTCTTTAGCGTCCTTTTCCAATGTCTTCCTTTCAAATCAGTGTTTTTCAAGTTCTGAAAAGTCACTTAAGATCCTGCTGAGTACAGCTGTCCAGTAATTTAGTGCTTGTTATGGTTCACATTTGATCAATGTTCCGAATGCGATTTTCATAATGTCATACAGAACACATACAATAAAGCCATTACCAAGGAAGAAAAATGGGCGAAATGGGCCGGGTAAAGTGGGCAAAACGGGCATCTAAAGCGTTTTCCGATCACAACTCGCCTTAAAGTGCTATTTTTCAATTATGAGAAGACCGATATTATCACCGTGCCACAATTCATCCAACTGTATAATATGAGTTAGAAATCTATTAATGTAACCGTTTCTGAAGGCAGTGTTCACGATAAATTTCATCTCCGTTATCTCCACGGTTTACGGAAGGTCTGGTGCCCTATATAGCAAGGCATGCTTAAAAAGGACACGAAAGACACGTTTTTGAGCAAAAAATGGCCCTCTCTTATTTACGTTGATTTTTGAGCGTGGAGGAATTGACCGCTAGAAGGATGATACCTATCAGTGCAATGAGGCGATCAGCTCACTTATCAGCACTTCCTTCATTCGATCATTCCTGTAATCTGAGTCATCATTTGTTCATTCCGAGGGGGCGGATCTGGAGCAACAAGCGTGTCTGGGACACCAAAACGCTTGTTTGCAGCCGTTATTTTGCCGCTGCTGGCTCGTTTTCTACCGCTCTGTCGACACTGGGGGCCTAGGATCCTCCTCGCCTATGATTTCGCTGTGGAAAGTCAACGAGGATGATCATCGTGAACGCTGCCTTTAAGGTGGAGTTGGTTATGAATATGATAATGATTTTACAAGATAACGAACAAGTTTGGCGAAAAACAGACGTGCGCGATCTCTAGCATTGTCAAAATGAAAATTTATTTCACCTTGGAAAATAACCTTCCGGATTTTGCGGAATACATCTTTTTACAAGATTCACTGGAGAATGACATGCTGTACATTTCGACGTTTTCAAAATTCAAAACTGAGCACTATGAAGCGAGTTGCGGCTAAAAGATGTTTTAGTCGCCCACCTTGGCGTTTTCGCCCGTTTTTTACTCTTGTACTTAGCGTTGTACCGCCGCTAGCGTGTTCTAGTACTCTATGGCACACTAAAAATTTCACCACGAACTATGTCTCGGTCAGAGTCAGTGGTCACTACAAAAAAGTTATTGAAAAAAAAAACTACAAAATATCAGCCTAGATCAAAAACAGCTGAAAAACTATGAAGGTAGCGCAGTGAAACACGGGCTAGAATTATGGTTTCTAGGGCCCAAAGATGACAGTTCGTGCACACGTGCACAGCGCCGACAAAAAAAGATCGCCGTCTCATGCCAAGCAGTCAAAATCATCGTCATTCAGAGGAAGAAATAAATGCATTCTTACCTAATAAAAACAGTTGAGCAATGAAAGAAAGCTTTTAAGTCAATGTTTTTGATTAGATGTGTAAATAAATCCGACGGTTCATTGATTGAATATTAATTTCAAGCCAGCTGATGTTCTTGATAAAAGAGGTCATCGATGCTGATGATGTGGAGTGGGCTCGTCCACCATCACATCAAAAGGCAAGAAAGTTCAGACTTCAAATTTGCCTCAAAACAGTGGTTTTTTCGCGATTTTCCTTATAGGTCCTACTACTCGGAACCCAGAAAAGGGTTAAAGAGAAAAAGAAGACAAGCATATTTGATCGCGACCGCTGCCTTTAAAGGCAGCGTCCACGTAAAAATCACATTTGGTTTTTTTTCGTGTCAATCCAGTGTTTGAACCAGGTGGAGATAGTTGGCAAAGCTTGAGGCCTCAATGGTGCGTATTCATAATGCTATAGACTCTCGAAAACTACTCCGTGGTCTGATAGGACGTTTTCCCGGTCGATCGTCTAGTAGGAGAAGCACAAAAGCCACGACAGGCTCCGACAGGCCGGGGAAATCCGGAATTCTATATTCTCTATTTCTATTGATCCTCGAGTTCGAGCGTGTGTGTTGAAAGCTTCTTGTTTTCATAGAATTTCTGACAGTGAAAAGGCAAACAGAAATAATCAACCTAATAAGGTAAAGGGGATAAACCACTTCAGACGTTCACCTTTCCTATGTTTGTGTATTACACATGACACACCAAGACAGACGTGAAATAGATGTTCAATGCGTGGAGATTCACAAACGAGATTTTCCCCAAAATTGGGTGGCCTCTTCGCGGTATATCGCAGCCTGGTAGGTCTACCTGCGCAGAATAGTAAAAATGAATACTGTTTTGTTACCGAATCTCGCCTTTCAACCGTAGCAAGCAGCGTAATTTTTAATGTTTCTGCTCTTGAGTTTTAAATAACTTCTATATCTAACAAAAGTTGATCCTGAAAGAAGTCATTGAAAAAAATGTAAGAAGCGAAAACGCGTCTCCGCGCGCCTTCTGACCACATCGCACGAGTGGTTGTGTGATTTCTGAGTGGTGTAAGAACCATAATAAGGTTCACATGTATTTCTAGGGCCTTTGGCACTCTGCATGTACACTTGGATCTGACTCGGATGAGCGAACGATCATCGACCGTTGTGCAGAGCTGAGCCACGACGTCTTGTTGGGAAAATCGCAACCTATTGATCAGAAGACAATGCAAACTTCTTGCTGCAGTGAGATTTCTTTCGAGCATACTTATGACTCATTTTAAACCGAACTCTGGGGTTCCTGCTGTGAATTGCATGCTTTGACGCGATGTTCTTTCCTCAGCTGTGCATGGCAGGTACTTTGAAGGCAAACGTTGGGCCGATTTCGAACGTGAGCGGACTGTAGTACTTGGAAGGGGTGAAATAATATGGTCTTCGCTGAATCTTTCTTGAACCACCATCCCCAATTGCTTCACGTGCTGAAGCACTAGTCACCGGAAAAATGTATTCGTTACCTAAAGGCAGCGGTCGCGATAAAAAAAGTTGTGGAAAAACAAAAAAATGAGCTTGATCCGTGAACGGCTAAAGGACCACGAAGGTTACGCGGCAAGAAACGAGCTAAAAATAGAGTTATTAGACTCCTAAGTTCCCAATTCGTGCACACGTGCATAGCTCCGCCCAGAAAGATCGCAGTCTCGTGTGTGTTTAGTTGAAAACCATTGACGTTCACAGCCGGAAATAAATGCAAAATTAATTATCCGAAAACTGTTGAACATAGAAAACGAGCATTTCATTCAAAGTTTTGACTAGATGACGACAGAAATATTTGAGCTGGTCAGCTCGCAAGCTATTGTTTATTGATTGAATTCCAATTTCAAGCCAGCTTATGTTTTTGATGTTAGAGATCATCGATGCCGATGATGTGGAGTGGGCTGGTCCAACATCAAAAGACGGAATAGTTTAGACTTGAAATTTGGCCCAGAAAGGCGGTTTTTTTCGCAGATTTTTCTTATAGGTCCTACTACTCTGAATCCAGAAAAGAGTTTAAAGAGAAAAAGGAGGGAGGCATATATTATCGCGACCACTGCCTTTAACAGTCGTCGCTGTCGAAAACAATGCCAAATATGTGCTGATGCCTGTTTGCTTCCCAAAAAACAGGGGTAGCAAGATTAAAATTAACCAAAACTTCGCTATGCCTTCTATGCTTGAACACTACTCTGTGGGTGAGAAAAGCTGGTCAAAGCACATTTTTCTTGCAAGAGATGCATGGATTGAAATTGTTTTATATTACCTTTCTCTCAAATGGAGTCGGTTGTCATCATACTTCAATCCTGTATCAGTAAGCTAACTCCAATCTATCTGGCAGGTACCATGACAACATCGGGAACCACATATGCCAGCTCCGAGACTGATATGGAAAGTGCAGTGTATGTTATGGGCGACGAGACTGGTGAGTCGTGAAAGTGAGCTTTGATTCAATTGTGAAAAATTGAAGATGAAAGTTTTAGATGGAGTCGATAACAAACTCGAAGTGCGTTCGCTAACTTGTATCGAGGAAGACATTGAAGAAAAGGAAAATCCGACTGATGAAGTCGAGGAACAAAGTGCTCAACTGCCGCCAGCCATCGCCCCATTGAGTGAGAGTCTGGTGAGTCTGAGGTCTACACTGATCTAACTTCGAGGGTGGGGTTGTCTCCGGATTTCCTGGTGTACCCTTGGGACCGCCACAACCAACCAGTCATGTTGCAGACAGTTGGAAGTTCGAGTTACCTGTTGTTTTTAGCGTTTTTCCGAACTTAAAAAAATGCGAAATGAAAAGAAATAATTGAAAGGAGTAAGGGGTCAGCAGAAGGGATGGCGATTTCTATCTATATGTCTGGAAATTGGTCACAAAAGTTCAGGATGCCCTTAGAAATACAGCAGGACAATAATGGTGCACATCCCTCTTTCTCCAACCCAGGAAACCGTCTCCTTTCCAGCTGAATGTTGGTCGTCTCTCATTAAACGGCTCCGGCTCCAACTTGTCGATAAGTTTAGACTCGGAGACTGAAGGCTCATCTCGGCATTCGACGCCATCGAAGATTCCTTTTAGTGAGTACGGGATTCTCGTGCTGCCTACTGTTTAACAAGTTGAATGTGTCCATTTTCAGTTCGCGGTCCACATCGATTCGCCTGCAGAGGTTCTCTATTTGCTTTGAGGAAGACGTCTGAACGGAACGGGCTAGAGTATGACTCAGTTTGAGATACGGTCAGACTTAATATGCGAGAAGCTCCAAAGCAGGACTGCTTTCATAAGTTGACCGTAGCTCTGGTTCAAGTTGAGTGAAGGCTTAACGTAAATTACGTCTTTTATCTCGCAAGTAACACAACACAATGAAGAAAACAAGTTATCTTTCGAGGGATAAAGATATGTAAGTTGTGTTGGGCCCACAAGTAACGTCGGCATGGATCCTGAAGACTTCGCGTTCACTGCTGAAGGTTGGCGCAAAGACGGTGCCATACGCTATAACATAGGTGCACCAAGTTTGCACCAACCTCCAATGGGGAACGCAAACTCTCTTCAGAATCCATGCCGATGTTACTTGTCCACATTTTTTTGGAAGTCTTCAAAGGAACAAGAGAAGTGCCACATCATTTTCATTTTTGTTGCGAATATTGATGACTTTGGTATTATTTTGTGCTTTATTTGTATATACTTATAATAATAATAACGAATTTCAAATGTAGTTCTATTAATCTCGAGTGCGTTGTACATTTCCGACCTCATCATCATGCCTTTAAAAGCTCCAAGCGTCATAAATTGTGTAGTACTTGTAGTACTTTTATAATTAAATGTAATATTAGCATTTGTGTACTCGCTTCCGAACAACACTGTGTCGATCACTGATGTGGTCACTGACTCAGACAATGATTGCCATCGACATCAAAGCGAAAATGCTGTTTGTAGACAGCAGGGTAGAGGCCCCCAATGAGGTTCTACATATAGCAGCAGGGCGCATTGTGCTAAGACCCCAGTCGTAATCAGAAATTTTTGGGGAAGTTCCCGAGGACAATAGACCTGATTTGGTCGTTATGGGAGAGGAGCGAGACGTCCCCCCGGAGGGGGACGTCTCGCCCCTCTCCCCTCGGATTATACACAACGATTCGAAACAGTCAACTCGGGGGGAGAACAAGGGAAGTTCGCTTCACGGTTGTTCCCATGGCCTCCCCCCGAACATGATTAACGCGAAAACAAAGCCGCAGCGTATACGGTGATGCAGACGGGCTAGTCGCGAGGTGGCCTCGCACTTCGCAAGTTGAGGAGGTAAATCTGCCCCTCAAGGACTACTTAAGGACATCTCTGGCTGCATTTTAGAGGAGCTAATAAGCTTCTCTATAACCTTTAGTCGGAGGTGAATATATTAGGACCGATCGCAGTTTTTTCAGGAACAGCAGACTGTCGAAAACAGCCAGTTCTAGCAAGCTGATTTTTGATCAATCATTGAACAATGGGAAGATCAGTAGTCGGAAGGTCGCGGGAAGACCTGCATTCGGGAGAACAAGAAAATTCCTGTTGTGGGAACTTCTCCCAGGGAACTTCTCCCATTACTCTGCTGTCGAGACGTCCCCTTCGCCTCCCCCCCCCCGATTCGGGGGAAGTTCCCCAGTTGTTTCGAGGAAAGTTCTGCTGTCGTTCTCGGGAACTTTCAAACGAATATCTGAGTAGTTGGGCGATACGCCGTAGTCTCACCTGGTCGATATGCGTGTAAGACACCCAAAACAATAACTAAAAAATTTCATCCGATGAGCTGTCCTGGGACCAGGGTCAAGCAATGTTGGAAATTTTCTAAAGTGTGGGTCGCCACCGAGCTTCAGGAATTAGTGGGTCGCAACGCCGGATTTTTCAGATTCGTTTCTTTTCGGGTTTATCTCAGCTTCACCACGGATTGTTTTTTACACGACCACGGGTTAAAAAACATAGGAGCTGAAAAAAAACAGAGCCGCTCCTGTAGAGGGAGCAACAGAGAAAACTGCCCGTCGTAAAAAGTGGTGTGAAAAGACACTTTTCAAATGGCTTTTTTCAGCCTTGTATCTCACTTCTAGAAGGCGGCAGTCGGGCAGAGTGTGCATGCAGAGTTCGCGTAGTAATTTTAGTCTGATGAATGGACGAGGCTGCGACGGTAGATCACCCCGCACGAATTGAAACCCCATTCTCCAGTAAGGCCGCCAACCCCGCACGGCCAGCCGCCAGGTCCATGCGTCAGACTAAATCGAAAACGTATACCATACTAAACAGCCATCGGCAGCTATGTACATTGACTGGATTTTTTCAAAGAACCTGTTTTTTTGAGATTTTTCACCTCACCATGGTGAGGTAAAAAACCTCAAAATTTTTTGAACAAATCCAGCTAATGCAGTTTTCGATGCCTAATCAGTAGAATGTTGCCCGAATAGTCGTTTCTTCGAATATTCAAAAAAAACGGAATATTCGTTTATTCGAATAATCGCATATTCAAGAAAATGGAATATTCGTTCATTAGAAAAATTCAAAGAAGTGAAATATTCGGTTGACTCGGATAATCGGATATTCAGCATGAATAATTTGAATATTCGACAAGATCGCACTCCATTCTGTACTGATTTTACGTTTCAAATATCTTAGCCTAATGAATCCTAATTCCTCAAAATTCTTCAGCACCTCATATCCTCTGGTTCCGAGCCAGATTTACTCTGTTCCCTCGCGCGCTTGTGCAGAGCGAGGGTGGAGACAGCGAGAAAGTGTGGGAAGAAGCAGACGCAGCGCACGCGCCGATGCACGTGATGAACGGAAACTAATCACACTCGGAAACAGAGGATAGTATATTAAAGGCAGTGGTGGCGATAAAATATGCTTGTCTTCTTTTTTCTCTAAACCCTTTTCTGGATTTAAGAGCAGAAGGGCCTATAAGAGAGAATCGCGAAAGAACCGCTGTTTCGGGCCAAATTTTAAGCTTGAACTTTCTTGTCCTTTGTGGTGGACGAGCACACTCCACATCACCGGAATCAATTATCTCTAATATCAAGAACATCAGCAGGCTTGGATTTCAGTTTAATTCAATGAACATTAGCTTTCGGGCTGACCTGCTCGACTATTTATGTTCTCATCTAATCAAAAACAGTGACCGGAGTGCTTGCTTTCATTGTTCAACTATTTTTATTAGGTAAATTTGCGCTGACAGTAGGTTGCTCACAAGCGCGCTCATGCCGATCATTTTTTCCGCAGGGCTACCGTAACCTCCTTTAAAATTTTTCCAAATTTCAGCTTGGATATTAGCACATCGTAATAGCCAACAAATATGTTTGCACAATTTCGACCTCCTCAGCCACTTCCCAGTGGCTTCTCGAGGAGAGCGGTGTGTGAATGAATGCATACCGCTCCTCTGCTCTTTTATACCCCGCATGTTATGAGCGTGTGTTATCGTTTGTTATCATGCTTTGTTCAAGAATGGTTACGGTAGCCCTGCGAAAAAATGATCAGCATGAGCGTGCTTCTAGGTTGCTCCAGCAAACGATTTACAGAGCACCTACTTATTGTTGGGCAAATTGATAGCGAGTTGTAGCCAGCTGGTTTAATGAATAAAAAACCTTATCGCGTCCGTGGTCAAGAGTTCTCAGGCTGTAGTCATTTTGTTTCTACTGTGATTACACTAAGCAATTTTTCTCACATCCCCGACATTCCGAACTATCATTGCGGCATGCCGGAGCGTGTTCTACAGGTTTTCTGGGGCCTTATGCACATCTCTCCCCGCACGTCCCCGTCCCCGCAAAGCCACTCTGTGATTGGTCATCACACGAAATTGACCAGTCATGGATGGCCTTCGCGGGGACGAAGACGCGCGGGAAGAGATGTGCATACGGCCCCTGAGGGCCCATAACAGCGAGTGTATAATTTCGATCTTTCAAATCGTAACGCTCATCTCACACCCAGTTTTGAGCACACTCTGACTCTAACTAGATGTGAGTTGAGCGTTGGAAAGAGAATGAACCGTTGCACACATCACATCATCAATATTATAAATTTCATTTACAGGCGCCATGAACAAAGTATGAAGAAGAAGCTTTGATGTTGAAACAGTTGAGTCGCCAAAGGGCGGATATCACATTTGCAGTACGAATGAGATGCCATTTAATGGCAGCATCATATCAAAAGTAGGAGACAAGGAAAGAGATGATACAGATGTTACGGGGTGCTGTTTTAGAAATGTTCGGATAAGAATTGGTAGAGAAGAGGGGGGGGGTGAGGTGGCGGGGAGTGGGGCGAGAGAAATCAGGAAGACGACAATGGCATCTGATATGAAGATAACATTGGCTAAAGCTCATAGGATCGGAGACAAGACATGGGCGAAGGAAAGCAGCGGCAAGACTAGCGCCGACCAAAGCTACGGCTTAATATGGCAGGTATCACCTAAAATCTCCTATCTGGAACTTTCTTGGTCCGAAAAACCAATGAAATAGCTACGAATCAACTTTCTTAAGTAAGCTTCCTAGCAGTCAAATGTTAAGTAACGGTGAGATATATATGAGGCCGTCAGCGCAACGAAGGAAAAAAAAAACAAAAAAAAATGAAAAACATCCTGAATTCGAAAATATAGGAATGTGATTGATAAAGACTACTTGCTCGATAAAGACATCACACATATACAATGAATCTCGACGATGATTAGAAAATAATGACTAGCAACGATGAAAAATTATATCATATATAAAATATATAATTATATATGTATACAGTACACATGATGAACAACGACGATAGAAATGGGCGTGGTCATGGCCAATAAGGCGCACAGGGAATCATCTAATCAATACATATAGTTTGTGCACGCGTGAGGCAAGCGGTGGATAGGAATCGGCGTTAGACAGACGGACTCAGAGAGAGAGATTAGAAGGGTGAGTTAGGGTCAGTGTCAAGATGACTGACTGAATCCTTGTTTAGAGGACATGTATGTACCTATATTTGTAAGCAATTAGGAGAATAGGATGAAATAGAAGGATAGAGTTTGGGTGCAATCAGATCAATGTCGATGTGGTGTATATCAGGTAGAGTCGATGGATCGATGAGTTGGGCCGGGCTAGAAGGAGCAACTGAATCAGCGAGAGAAAATTCAAAAATCTTCTACACGAACGACTTTTCACAACTATCGTACAACCTAATTGGTCCCTCCGAAGCAGGGCGATCACCACTATAATCTGCCGACAAATAAATGGAATAAGTCTCAAGTACTACATGCTACTGTGCACGCTCTTACTCATACAGACCCGACTTCACGTACGGGGAAAGCGAGATTATTCCGGAAGTTCTCGCAGTACCTTCAAAGGCACCGAAATAAGTATACGGTAACACTAAATGATCAGTAGACGAAGTGTGGATTGACGAATGAGAATCCTCGGAACTCTTCCTGATTGATTGAGCGCACCACGGCGACATCGGTGGGTGTGAGTACTGGTTCCTCTTTCGTAAAGTCAGCATCGAAGTTGTTTGCATCACGTTTTGACTTCTGGAATCAAACTCACATAAGTCTTCTTGGTTATAAACAAATGTTTTAACTCCGTGTTGCACTAATTTCCGTCAATCTCCTGCTCTCGAACTCGTGGTTGTCACCTGGAACCTAAAACGGCTTACTTATGTAATATGGAAGGCAATATGGTCAGCTGTTGTCACATCGAAACCAGAATTTCATCCCCTTTCGCACTTTTGTTGTGGTTAGGCGGCGACAAGATTGCGTACAGAGCATAGGTTACATTACGTACAGAGCATAGGTTCGTTGGGGTGGAGACAGCGGTCCGAGAGGTGAAGGTTGTTCAGGATACCCGAGCGGGGAAGGGTAAGGGTTCCTTATAGACTTGCAACTTCAAAATGTGACGTTTTCTCAATCCTCTTTTTCTTGCATCTATGTATATATGTTTATTTTTAATCATTAATTTTAAAACATTTTTTTGTTAGATGACCTCCTCTTGAAACTCACTATTCTTAATGAAACGATCTGCCTCGGTCATGAAAAATTTCCTTTAAGCTGTCTTGAAGTCGAAATTCTTCGGAAAATTTATCCAAGCGATTTTTGAAAAACTACCCGTTCTTCGCTCATAAAATTTTTGCCCAGTAGGATGAATCTTTGAAAGAAGCTGTTTCCAAAGTCTCCAAGGAATTTCCAGTCTCTCAGCCGATTTCAATTTATGAAGTAAAGTTTCTTTCACCAAAAGCAACCAGTTTTTCGTCCATAACTTTTTTACCCTAAAAGATAGCCCTTTGGTGATGGTTGTTTTCGGAATCCACATAAAATTCTGCATCGAATAGCGTTTTCAGTTTCAGAAAATACGGTCCCCTTCTACCAGCCGATTTCAGCTTATAAAGTGCATTTTTTTGCCTGAAATTATTGGTTTTTCGTCCGTAACTTTTTTGTGCTTGGGGATAGACCTCTGGTGAAGGTTGTTTTCGGAATCTCCGTAGAATTCGGCGTCGACTATTGCTTCAGTTTTGGAAAAATATTTTCTCGATCCTTCAGCCTATTTAGTTTTACGAAACACCGGTTTTTCGCCTATAACTCTTTAACCGTTGAAGATAGTGCTTTGGTAAAGGTTGTTTTTGAAATCCGCGTGAAATTCTGCATCGAATTATATATCGGGTTCCTAACTTTGTTTGCTCCATAAGTCAGCCAGGTCGGTGAAGCCGAGCCCCGTTGTTGGCTCCACCTGAACTCTGCGTCTCTCATTTGAACCATAGAGGCGAAAGCACCCTATGGAGATAACTATGGAGCTCGGCTCCACCGACGTGGCTGGCTTATGGAGCAAGCAAAGTTGACTTACTTTGACTTAATCGGTTGGCTTTCGCCTGACGCGGTCATTCCGCATCTTCACCGAGGTGTGCCGTCCTAGTAGTCAGCCGTGTCCATTTTTCACGGTCTTCAGCCACAATTTGAACACATTCCATCCAGCTGTCACTATTCCATTTCCTGCGAAACGAAACATCGCGCCTGAACTGTCTTTCGATGCCGAGTGACTTTAAATCCTCTTTAACCACATCCGTCCAGAACTTTCGCCTACGCCCAGGTGGCCGTTTCCAGACAGGATTTGGAAGCATTTTTAAAGCGTGTTGTACGAGACGATCCGGCGTTCTTCTTAGTATATGCCCGAGCAGTCGAAGTCGACTTTCCATTGCTGCTTGAGATGGCGTTAGGAGATGCTGGCACCTCCTCGTGTCAAGCGTTGATGTACTGCGTCGATTTCCTTGTAAAGGTCTTCGTTATGGCATACACGCGGCCAGAAATATCCAAGCAAACGCCTAAAAGCTTCCTCTCCGTGCAATCCAACCTTTCCATCTGCGTTTTCGGTGCTGCCCACGTCTCCGATCCGTACATCATGATAGGGCGAATAGCGGATAGGTAGACGCGCAACTTGACTTCCTTCGCGATGGTGGTAGACCACAAACACTTGGTCAGAGAATTGAATGCAGACGTAGCTTTCGCACATCGTTGTCGAATATCCGCTGCATAACTACCATCGTTCTTCAGCAAACAGCCCAAATAACAGAAATCGTCCACCAGTTCGATACGTTGTCCGTCCACACAAACTCCAGTTGAAGGCCTCTGAGAGACCCACATCTGCTTGCATTTGTCGGGACGAAGACGAAGTCCATAGGCTGCGGCATACTTCGAAACGAGGTTCACAATCCTTTGCAGTTTTGCGTTGTTTTCAGCGAATAACACAATGTCGTCGGCGTACTCCAGGTCGACAAGAGAGCGTCCTGATGGTGTTAGGATCACATCCGCAGGAAACTGTTTTGCAACTCTACGCATGATGTCATCAACGGCGAAGTTGAAAAGAAAAGGTCCTGCAACGGCTCCTTGCCTTACTCCTGTTTTCACCTCGAAGGCTGACGTAAATCCGACAGGTGTACGAACTGCTGCTGTTGTTCCTTTGTTCATGTCCTCGATTAACCGAACATACTTTTCCGGGACTCCATCTGCTCGCAGAGCATTGAGCAATCGATCACGATGAGGAGAGTCGAACGCGGCTTCAAAGTCCAAAAAGCAAGCTGTAATGGCTTCGAAAACCGCTGCCACGATTCAATTACTCTTCTCGACGAACACTTGGTCGATGGTCGATCTTCCAGGTCGAAAACCGGCTTGCTCATCTCTGGTCGTTCCTTCACGATGTTTGATAAGTCGCTCGAGAATGATACGTTCTAAAACCTTGTACATGACACGAAGTAGAGAGATTCCTCTGTAGTTCTTAGGATCCGTGACGGATAGCTTCTTGTGAAGAGGTACGATGATCGCATGTCTCCACGAATCGGGTATCCTTTCGCTCATCCATATGGCACGGATGGTGTTGGTCATTTCACGAATCCCAGACGGAGGAAGAGCTTTCAGCATTTCAGCAGTGATGTTGTCATCTCCACCTGCCTTTCCATTCTTCATTTTCCGGACACAATCCAAAACTTCAGACTCAGTCGGCGGTTCCTCACTGACATCGTAATGTGCTCTCTGAACATGCGGGAGCTCAGGTACTGATGGCGCTGGACGATTCAGTAGTGAACTGAAGTAATCCTTCCATATTGGCAGCGTCGCATCACCAACTGCAACTCCATTGGTAGTGTTCAAGACAGGAGAACATCTCTTCATCTTCCCGCTAGACTGTCCCAGGAACGTGTAGGCTGTCTTCGATTCTTCTCCTCCCAAGCCTTCTCGAACTCCTTAGCTCTACACGTCCACTCGTCCGCGGTCCCTTTGAAGCTGCCGACGCAACTTCCTCCTCAGACGCTTCTCCTCCACGAAGTTTCCTGCAGTTCGGAGAGCACATACTCTGTTGTAGGTAGATGTTGTTTCTTCTGAGACGTAGGCGAACTTCTTCTTAGGCTGTACAACCGGGAGTGCCTCTTTCGAAGCGTCCTGGATGCACTTGACAAAAGAATCCGCGTCGCAAAGTTTCTTCTTAGTCCGTACTCCGATGTGAATAGAAACGCGTTGTCGGAAATTCCTTCTGCACTCTTCATCTCTGAGACTTGTCATGTCAATCCTCTGGAGAGGCTGAGCCCTCGCTTCCTCTTATGAATCCTCGCAGTGAAGTTCAACAGAACAGGACGGTGATCCGAATCGAATGCGACATCCCACACAGCTCTAGATCTTCGAATGTCCGATACTGGAATATTCCTCGTCAGGACATAGTCAAGCTGTAGTTTCAAAGTTGTCATCTTCCGCTTCCGCTGCTCTTCTGGAGATAGCCGGGTTGGTCCCTGCCACGTAAGCTGATGGCGGCGATGATTCCTCTTGAATGTCGATGCAATAATCAGACCACTGCGTTCACAAAAGTCGACAAGGCGGTAGCCATTGTCCGATGTTTGCTCCACTGGGTAGAACCATTTACCGAGTACTTCGGATTCCTGATCAAGTCCCATCTTCGCATTTGCGTCAATCCCCACGACAACAGCATGTTGACAAGGTATCCTGGCCAGCAACGTATTGAGTTCCTCATAAAACGCATTCTTCGAATTGTCTTCGGCGGTTTCAGTGGGCGCATGAGCACTCACTATCCACAGATTGAATCCTCTGTGATCCCGCAGTCGTACGAATGCATTCCGACACGACGTTGAGCCGAACTCCTTGACCATACCATTGAAATCCTTCCTTACAGCTATTGCACAGCCTCCCACTCTCCTATCGTCAGCGTTACCGCAGTAGATGGTGTACTCTTCGACGCTGATGACGGGTCTATCTCTGAGGCGGGTTTCCTGCAAAGCAGCAAACGGTGCATGGAAATAGCTCAGAAGTCTGGATAGCGCAGTTTTTGGATATCACTCGACAGCGATCGACAGTTCAGGGTGGCGAAATTGTGGCTTGTGGCCAAAGACTCCATGACTCCCTAGGTACGGATCCTAAGGTGTTATGGACCAGAGGCCTTAGTGTGCCGGACGGCGACACCTTTATGCAATGTGCGGGATACTTTCGCGATATAGTTGTGCACGCTATATCGCTCGAACGTTCCCTGTGTACACTCAAACGTCTGCTGGGTTCAGTAGAAGCAGGGGCACCAACGAGCAGGTACCAACAGACTTGTATACACACCCCCAACCCGATATGTCATTCGACGCAGAATTTTACGCAGATTTCAAAAGCAACCTTCACCAAAACCCTATCTTCAACGGGTAAAGAGTTATGGGCGAAAAACTGGTGTTTCGTAAAATGAATTAGGCTGAAGGATCGAGAAAGTATTTTTTCAAACTGGAAGCACCAGTCGACGCAGAATTCCATCGGGATTTCGAAAACAATCTTCACCAAAAGTCTATCTCCAAGCACAAAAAAGATGGACGAAAAACCAATAATTTCAGGCAAAAAAGCACTTTATAAACTGACATCGGCTGGAAGAAGGGAAACGTATTTTTGAAACTGAAAACGCTATTCGATGCAGAATTTTACGGGGATCTCGAAAACAACCTTCACCAAAGGTCTAATCTCTGAACTCAAAAAAGTTATGGCCGAAAAATCGGCAGTGACACCCACCCAATCTTGAAAATGACTTGCATGAGTGTTGGGTCACTTTCATTCTTTTTCGGGGCGTTTCCCCGGTTCTCACCGGTTTTCCCAATGGTGAAGGTTCCCCACTTCACCTACCCAGGGGTGAAGGTTGGTGGAATATATGGCTCCACCCAACGAAGGCATGGTACAGAGAATGGTATGAGAGTGAGAGCAGACCGTGAGGGAGAACGCGGTTCGAATATCGGTCCAAGTTCCTTCGTTATTTGTAACTTAATAATACATTGATCTCGATTTTTCTTAGGAAACGTTTGTTCGGAGCCATCGATTTTTTCATTAGTTCAACCAATTGCCGGGAACAATAATCGAGTACTCAACGAATTCGAAAGAATCGCTCATGTGCGTTTAGTATTCAGAAAATAATAGGGTTTCGGAAATTTTTTGAATAGTTGTAAAAATATTTGGTCGTTTCAGAAGATTTGCTGGAAGAAAGATTCACAATCCGTTTCGGGAAAATCCTAATTTCATTTTGTTCTCAATTAGTTCAAATAAACCAGCAGGCCAGTTTTACAGCAACTGAAAACTTGTTTCTTCAAAATCGCTTTTTTTTTGTTTCTAAAGCTTGCTCACTGGCGGCGCAAATGTCGCGCTTGTAGGGTAAGAATTCCTTGACGCCTTCATGGGATCGTGCTTCGAATGGCAGGCTTGCAAGACACAGGTTTGCAAGACGGATATTAGGAGTTCTGTTTTCATCGACATTCCTTTTCAGAGCAATGAACGAGGATTTCGACAGAGTTCTCAATACTTTTGTCACACTTTATGTCCAAAATCAGGAGCTTGGCTCTTCCTAAAAGGTCATCGAACTAAAGCGAAGAGCACGCTAGCGGCACAAAAACAGATTCAATCAACGACGCCAACGCTGTTTTCTAAGCTCTTTCCATATGAAAGTTTGTCCGGTTTTTTGCCCTTTAAGGCAAGAACATTAGCTAGGTGTCAGTGTATGTATGTGCGTCACCACCTGAGAGGCTTATTGTTAGCAACTCCTGTACAATACCCGCACTAATTTACTCAAAAAAGCCGCAGAAGTCGCGAACTCGCGACTTTTGCGACTTTTTGTCATAACTCGGCCCGAAGTGATCCATTCGAGCAGTGAAGGGCATATTTCGAATCAGCATCGAGAGCTCTTTCTTCCGAGCTCTCGCATGTCTTGCGGCCAAACAAGGCATATAGGGCCAACACAATCAGTCGAGTTGGTTAAAGGTAAATTCAAGTATTCTGCGGTTATTTGACGTAATTCCACGTCCACCTCAACAGTATTAACATAATAGACAACAGTTTATTAAACTGTCTGCGGCTGACAGACTTTTTCTGCGAAATTCCGGTTTTTTGAATTTCTAAACCCGAATATTTCACCATTTCTACAACCACAAGCCTCCTCTTGCTTAGATTTACAGAGAGTAGCAATGTTTTCTCATCAACTGTGTCTGAATACATCCATGGTGGAAAACTTGGAGAGAATTCAGACCGTTAAAAGTGGTTCGCAGCGATTTTAAATGGGCGATCTTTGAATTCAGCCCTTCCAAGGAGGCCCGTACTCCCTCTCAGGGGCTGGTAATATTTGCAGCTCCTCGCTGTACATGATAAATAGTTCGGAGAACCACCTCAGATTTTTTGCCATTTATTCTTTTCAAACTCAAAATCGTGCAGTAATTATCGATAACTTCCATTTGATTTCCGATACCTGGCGATCCACGATCAGCCGGTTCCCGAAATTTAGAATGCTGGTGGTAACGGCTTTCCAATGGTGTAATGTTTCTTGTTTATGTTCGAACAAGTCCTTCTGTTTCTCATATCTAAAAGAGTAACTTATCGTGAGTCCCTCGCTTCGCGCCTCTGCGTCTCTCACTCTCCGCTACCTGCACACCCCACTTTTTAAGGTGTCGAAAGCGCACTCTCTTGCCTGTCTCGCTCAATGACTCACACACTCGCGGGGGTCGGTGGCCGGTTGAAAGGAGTTGAACAGGTAGGGTGCTCCCGCTCGAGACGAAAAAAGGGGCGGGCAAGGCCCGAAAACTCCGCGTGTCAACCTCCCACCGACCCTACAATGCCACGTCATCCTTGACCCGTTCACACCGAAAGCTCTGCCTTATCACCTCCCACCGACCACTCAGTGTGACGTCACACCCACGTGTTTACACAGAAAGTTTCGCCGAATCACCTCTCACCGACCACCCTCTACCACTCCTGCAGTCGCGGGCGTCGGTGGCAGGTTGAGAGGCAGCACAATGGACCTGTCAACCTGCCACCGACGCCCGCCAAAGCGTCGATATCCCGAGCCGACAACCGTGATACGCACAAACACGTCACATTCCAGTGCAGCGTATACATTGTGGGCTACCGATTCCGCGCTCTACACGAGAGAGTACCAGAGAAAACAGTGCAGACACTGCAACACGTCGCCCCGAACACTCAGCCACATATGAGACATCACCGCGAAAACTTCGGCAGTTATGAGTCATGCCGAAACCTCCGCCGATCAGCCGCATCGGATCAATTTCATTCGGAAAGGGGCGTTTTAACCTGCCACCGACCCCCGCGATTGCCTGAGGAGCGAAGTCCACGCAAAATGGATCGATTCTCGTGGGCAAGGTTTCACTCGGTGGACGACAAGAGCTTGGGTTGAAACAGTAAGAAGAGGGCAGAAAGAACAGGAAGAGAAACATGAGGGGGAGGTAATCACACGGGAGGTATCCGTGTCATCAATGGGTAGGGATGGGCTGGAAGGGGATTTAACGATGCATAGTCCCTAGCTCACCAGCGACTACGAACAGGTTGAAAAGGAAGTCACTCCAAGGGTTGTCTATTAACTGAAAATCAACGCCTCGAATTCAGTGTAGAGTTGAACTTTACGGGTGGTTCCCAGATTATTTGCTCGTTCCTACCTCAGCGCTGAACCACAACGCGGCGCGTTCGACGCCATGCAATGCTATACCACGCGGTAAGGCCTATTTTAGAGTTTCATCGCTGCGCGATGCTGTATTTTCTGTGGGCATCGATCCATAACGCGCCGCTCGTCGATTCGCATATGAATCATAAAATCGGGTGTACTACAGTTCTCCCGCCGCGACGCGGCAAGTTTTCGCGCGCGGTGGATGGGCGCGGAAGCAATGTTCTACAGTGCTCAGGGCGTTACAAACGGAGCGCGTTAGCGTGCCTCGGCAAATTTTTACAGATAAAGTCCTTTTGAATGCGTTTTTAAATAAATTTCTACTAGTTCTTTTCGTAATCAGTTCAAGTATTACCGATATGAGGAGTGAGTATATGTTATATGAAAATCCTCTCCCTATGATAAGTATTCCCTCACGGTCGTTACTACCAAGGTCAACAGGGCGGTTTTAAAACTTTTCAAGGGGATCACAGCGAATTCATACTTGAATGGAAACTTTTGAAAGATTGATTCGTCTAGAAGAAATACCAGTGCCTCGACTCGAAAAGAGAACCAGAGAGGTTTTATTGGAAAATAATCTGGTCTATTGAGAATGGAGAGGAGAACGCTGGGAGAAGGGCGGAGTGGATAACAAAATAGTGAATTAAAGAAATTACAAATGGGTCGGAAAGTGAATAAACAATTCAACGCGCGATAACGTACTCCAATTGTGATCATCACGAGAAGGTAAACTCGTCCGAATTCTGCCGCGGCGCGACGAGCCTGGCCGTTATTCGTAGAGCTGCTTGTATCCCCATAAAATCGCGCCGCGCCGCGGTGCAACTCTAAAAACTCCCTAAGTCATTGATATTAATGAGCCACGTAGTTAGAATCTGCCAGGCTTTAGAAGAATTATCTTCGGAATTTTTCTTTATGCATGGCGACAAATGGCATAGCCACCACTTGGTCCTTTCTCCCAGTACGATTATCACGTGTCGCATGATGCAACAACCGTAGTCCGCAATAGCGAACCGCAATTTGGTTCTGAGAGCAATAGTGATTCGATTCTATCACACATCTGTCGACATCAAGACTGCGCCCCACGCGGCTCGCGCGGACTTTTGGGTTCAAAATAAAGCATTTTTCAATTTTCGGTCTTCGGACCTTAATCTTTGCTCATTCAGATTGCCGCGCGGCAGAGCAACGCCATGCGGTCGAATTTATGCTACAACGCTTTGCACGGTCACTCTTCTTCGTCACGTTTTGGGATCGCTACGTCACGTGATTCGAATCTTCCACGCATCTGTCAATATCAAGATTGCGGCGCACGCGGCTTTTCGCGCACGCGACGCGACCGCTCGGACGACTACTGGCGTAATCAATTATTTATTCGAACCAAAAACAAAACCGTGAATAGTCGAAGTACGTTCGTGAACGAATTCTCACCAAATTCAGAGCCGACTTCACTACGTGCTGGTGACGGCGTTCTCTGAGGGAAGCGCCTCTCAGGCGGCGTCATGAACGCGACCCACGCCGCAGCATGGCGTTCACGGCGCGCACTACAACTGAGAGCATTTTTCACGGACTGCCAATTGCCTGCCTTGCGGACAAGTTGAGTTGGATGAACCTGTACGCAATCTAGAACATTTCTCTCCGAAACAGAGCTGCGTCGCGTTGCGCTGGAGCTCGACAGTGAGTTGAAGCTCAAAGATGAAAAAAATGGAAAAAATGCTCCATTTTGGAGCCAGAGGTCCGCGCAAGCGGTCGCGTGTGCGATAAGTAGCGTGCGGCCATTGGATTCGAGGAGTTGATTTTCAGCAAGTAGACATCCCTTGGAGCGACTTCCTTTTCAACCTGTCTGTAGTCGCTAATGAGCCAGGGACAACCTATCTCGTTGAAACCCCTTCCAGCCTATCCCTACCAGTTGATGACACGGATACCTCCCGTGTGATTACCTCCCCCTCATGTTTCTCTTTCTGTTGTTTCTGTCCTCTTCTTACTGTTTCAACCCAAGCTCTTGTCGTCTCCCGAGTGAAACCTTGCCCATGGAAATCGATCCATTTTGCGTGGACTTCGCTCATTGAGCGAGGCAGGCAGGACAGTGCGCTTTCGACACCTTCAAAAGTGGGGGTGAGCAGGGCGCGGAGGGTCAGAGACGCAGAGGCACGAAGCCAGGGACTAACGATAAATTACTCTTTTAGATCTGAGAAACAGAAGGATTTGTCCGAACAAGCAAACATTATACCATTGGAAAGCCGTTACCACCAGCATTCTCAATTTCGGGAACCGGCTGATCGTGGATCGCCAGGGATCGGAAATCAAATGGAAGTTATCGATAATTACTGCACGATTTTGAGTTTGGAAAGAATTAATGGCAAAAAAACTGAGGTGGTTCTCCGAACTATTTATCATGTACAGCGAGGAGCTGCGAATATTATCAGCCCCTGAGGGGGAGTACGGGCCTCCTTGGAAGGGCTGAATTCAAAGATCGCCCATTTGAAATCGCTGCGAGCCACTTTTAACGGTCTAAATTCTCTCCAAGTTTTCCACCATGGATGCATTCAGACACAGTTGATGAGAAAACATTGCTACTCTCTGTAAATCTAAGCAAGAGGAGGCTTGTGGTTGTAGAAATGGTGAAATATTCGGGTTTAGAAATTCAAAAAACCGAAATTACGCAGAAAAAGTCTGTCAGCCGCAGACAGTTTAATAAACTGTTGTCTATCATGTTAATACTGTTGAGGTGGACGTGGAATTGCGTCAAATAACCGCAAAATACTTGAATTTTCCGTTCACCAACTTGATTGATTGTGTTGGCCCTATATGCCTTGTTTGACCGTAAGACATGCGAGAGCTCAGAAGAAAGAGCTGTCGATGCTGATTCGAAATATGCCCTTCACTGCTCGAATGGATTACTTCGGGCCGAGTTATGACGAAAAGTCGCAAAAGTCGCGAGTTCGCGACTTTTGCGGCTTTTTTGAGTAAATTAGTGCGGGTATTGTATTACACTGAGTTGCAGTATCCAGACAAAAAGAAACGAACTATGTAAACATTCGCTGGATGGGAACCGTCACCATTCAAAAGCCCCCTTTAGCTTTTCAAAGAAGAACATCGTTTTACGGTGGAAATCACTACCCTGAAACAATTTCTGAAGGACAACAAAACCGTTTACATACATGGAAGGTCTTCGCCTCTGAAATCAGACAAATTCTGCGAGCGAAAACTGTTCAGCAAGGCGCTAACGCGATGATGTGCAAGCGTAAAGGCTTCAACAACGAGGTGTCGATAAACAGAAAATGTTTACAGCAAAGATTCAGTGTTATTTAATTCAAAGCTAATGTTCACGATAAAAATCCGTATTTAAGTTTTCTGTGTTTTTGAGTAGGCAAGTTTACGATGTAGTGAATATTAAGGAAAAGTCCATGAAACTCTGGAATATCGGTGAAAAAACTGTTTAAAAAACCTATTAAGGATTTATTTACGCCGGCTGGTGTGTTTTGTGCACTGCGGACCAAACGTCAAACCAAACGTCGGAAACGGTTTGAGCTTCGAAATTCTTGGGTGAGTGAATTCTCTGCTTTCTATTCCCTGTACCAAAAATTCTTACAGAATAAGATGGGTCAATGCACATGCTTGGATGCTAGAAGCTTCTCCGATAAAAGGGTCTTTAGAAATTCGACCTCTGCCCCCTGATGAAAGGAACGTAGGACAACTGTTACATGACGTGGGCGGGGTGACTCAGTGGGTTGGCTCAACCACGAGATTTTCAACCTTTTCCTAGTCGTTTTCCGTCGAACTTCCGTACTTACTTTTTTGAGAGGGACCTGAAGCTTACGTTTCCGCCAAAAACGGACAACTTTTTCATCGTGAACGCTGGCTTTAAGGTATAAAAACCTTCACATCGTTCATTCACACTGAAGATCATTTGCAATTGGTTTCCAGACGCTCTCCAGGACAAAATATGGCTAAACACCTCGACGAGCCGAGAATGGGGGTTGACTTGAGATACCATTGACAAGGTTGTGGCACAAAATCAAAAATCACGCTATGGGCATGAACCACAGACCGATTGCCGCGATACAATTAACTTACAATTTTCGGCTTGAAAGGCGGTTTCACATGGCGAGCTTCTAAGGCGTCCCAGTCGATCTCACGGAAGAACGGATGAGCTCGGATGGCATCTTCTCCCCCTTGTGATTGAACACAACCAAGGCGTTTTGACGGATTTTTGGTCATGAACTGGAACAAATGTCAAGTCCTAACAACAAGAACATTCCACTAAATTTATAATGAACTCACAGCTTTGAGGATGTTAACAGCCTCTTTCGACAACCATACTGGGTACAGCACATCGTCGTTCAAAATTGCCTGTAAGGAAAACTGTGGATTAGAGAGGAGCCTACACAGATGAACTGTCCTACCAACCTCAAAAAGATCGTCTTCGTTGTCTGCCTCAAAAGGAGGTTGACCGGCCATCATTTCGTACATCAACACCCCCAACGCCCACCAATCGACCGAAACGCCATACTCGAGTTCCTGGAGGATTTCTGGTGCGATATAGTCAGGTGTGCCTAGAACAGTGATCTTTGTCAAGAATTATTGCCAGCTGTGCTGGTATTCAGCAAAGTCGACATACCGCAGAACGTGCTAGTCAAGTTATCCTTCGTAATGCCTTCTTTGCACATTCCAAAGTCCGCGAGTCGACAATGTCCTTCGGCATCCAGAAGGATATTGTCTAACTTGAGATCCCTAGATTGAAAGTTATCAGGAATTTCACAAAGTCCCTTGAAATATCTATATATCTCTTCACGTAACAGCCAAAGATACTCCAAATCCTATACTCTATGTGAAGCAACCCAGATTCAGTGAGGTGCCTGAAGAGCCCTAAATGGTACCTTCCCAGCCTCCCAAGAAGCCATCGATCATATGCTTGACTTAGAACTTAACCTCGAGCTGTTCTACGCTTCCAGAAAGTGTGCTGAGACAGCGTCTACATTCTGATCCCACAAATTATTCACAGAGAGCTTGTTGTTTGAAGTACAAGTGTTGTGCTCCGCTACAAACTGTGTCCCGAATTTGTGATCAGTGAAATACGCACCCATATTCAGAATTCTTTGGCCTGCTGGCCTGCTAACGTAATGAGAACAGCTACCTTTATGAAGTTCACTTCAGGGAGGGGGACGATATGGGACACCGAACCCCAACATGAGGTCCGTTTTCTGTTTTTTTTTAGTTCGACTGACTACGAGAAGTCAATATACGTTAAATTCCAATTATCAACAGCGAACTTTCAAAGAACCGAAAAAGGAGCTTGTATTCGCGCCCCGACTGACCCTTGGACAAAGTTTGAGCAGAAATTTTCTGTTTTTGACATTCATAAGTGAACATTTGGTTTTTATCTGCTTAAGTTTCGCATTTTTTGACGTTTTGAGTTTCACATTCATTCACAACATGCAGCTCATAGTTTTGGTTCGCATTTTTCGACGTTAATCTATGAGGCAATTATTGCGACTAAAGTCAACTAGTATTTCTGGTTGCGAAACGTAGCTGAATAGTTTTTTTCGTCAGCACATCAGCACTTGCCGCGTGTTATTGTTCCCTCCGAGAGCCATAGAATTCTTTCTGAGAGACTTTTGGCATTTCCTTTGAAGATTCGAGTAATAAAAAAATGGCTTAGGAAAAAACCCTCGAATTTCATTTTCTGCTTTCTCGCTCATATAGTTTGAATCCACTCTCATGTGACAGGTTTAACCCAGCACTATCCATAGTTATAGACTTTTCCACATGTTTTCTCCAACAGTGGTTTTTTGTACCCCTTTTTTCTAATCATTCAGCTGGCATTTTCGCTTGTTTTGTATTGTGATGCTTGTTCTTTCATTGTGATGCTTGTTAATGCTCTAGGATGGTTTACAATGCCTCTTGCCTGCAGCACAGCTACGTATATGGGAGCTTCCGTCGAGTTGGCGGACCAACTGAACCGGTATCCGGGGTCGCCTCCGCACTGCCCTTCTCCGCCGAACCTACAGGCTCCCATCCTTTACCTGGGTGCTGCATTTCTGGGCACTTTTATTTATTTTGTACCATGTTATTTCTTACCTTCCTGTATTAACAACGCTAGCATCCATTTAACGTACATCTGTTTTTTTTCATAATGTTGGCAGCTCGTGTGTGACTT
Source organism: Aplectana chamaeleonis (assembly GCA_029168955.1). Taxonomy (NCBI): domain Eukaryota; kingdom Metazoa; phylum Nematoda; class Chromadorea; order Rhabditida; family Cosmocercidae; genus Aplectana; species Aplectana chamaeleonis. The sequence goes on from JAPDOI010000318.1 coordinate 416,366, forward strand.
TATAATAATTTGTTTTTAATTTGGACGATAAAGTATTCATCATTATCATCAAGTGCATGAAGAGTGATTGAAAACCCAGTATCGTTTCTATTCATTATCCCCCCCCCCCCACAACCCTCATAAGATCGTTTCTTGAAACTCCCGTTTGTGTTCAGGACCATCATCCGTCTTTACTCACTGAGTTTAAACGCCCTTCCTTTTAATTATTTTATCCTTTTCCGTTGACGTCATTTCTTCAAGAATTTCTGATTAAAGGCAGCATACACGCTCGTAAACATAATTGAGATAACTACAACGCCCACGCATTTTGAAGCGTCAAAAACGACCCCCAATGATGCTACACGAATGAGAAGTCAGCCTCGCCCCCTGTATTTGCATCCTCTTCCAAAACAGGGGTCTTAGGCCATTCCCACCGCCAGCGACGTTTGTGGGTGGTGGAATAGGTACAATAGGTAAACCACACACATCGACAACAGTGGAAATGACCCTGCACCCTTGCTTTGTAGGAGGACGCAGATACAGCGGGCGGGCAGATACAGTGGCGGTGTCAACTTCTCACTCGTGTAGCGTCATTTTGGATCGTTTTTGACGCTTCAAAATGCGTGTGCGTTGTGTTCGGTGCCATACCATTCTAATTCCGTAGTTATCTCAATTATGATTACGAGCGTGTATGCTGCCTCTAAGTTACATGCGAATGAAGGACTCTAAACAGATTGCTTGCAACTTATTTTTACAACTTCAAGTTACATGTGATCTTTACCATAGTAAGTATGTTGCACGGTGCAAGTTTGCTTACATATGACATGAAGTCCTCGCGTGTAACTGAAATGTGTTATTTTATCAAATATCTAACCTATCTTCGCAGCGGCCGTCTCTAAGGGAAGCATACGAAGCACTCTTGAGACAGGACCCAGATGTCGGCTTCGTCGTCGGTTCCATTACCCAAGTTTGGAGAGCTTAGCTCCACCCAACGGTTAGAGTCCCGCCTGACCGCTGGCGCTCGGCAAACGGGCCGCGCTGCGCGTTCGCGTGCTGCCGCTTCGCGTGTCGGTGTCAAGTTACATGTAAGAACAGTGAAAGTTAATCGCAATGTTGTTCTAGTTACATGTACCAGGTTGTCCAATAATTCTTGTCCGAAAATTTCACCAAATTAAATTTTTTCAACTTTATTGAAAAACAAGTCTAATCAACAATATAATCACCACAGTTATCCACAAAAATGGCCCATCGATTGGGCAGGTCGCCGATGCCCTTCGCCCAGAACTCCGGGGGCTGCGACTCGAAGAGGTCCGCGATGTCGGATTTGAGGTTATCGTAGTTGGTGAACTTTCTTGCGGCCAAATGGTGCTTCAGCGGGCGGAACAACTGGTAGTCGGAGGGGGCGAGGTCTAGGGAATACGGCGGATAGGCAACCGTCTCCCAGACGAGCGTCGCCAACTTCTGCTGGGTCTCCTTCGCCACGTGGGGGCGCGCGTTGTCGTGCAGCAGGTGGACCGAGGCCCGTCGAGGACGCTTTTCTCGGATGGCGGCGACTAGTTTCTCGAGCTAATTGGTGTAGATGGAGGCGGTGACCGTCCTGCCTTGCGGGAGCAGCTCGAAGTACAGCATGCCCTTGGTGTCCCACCAGCAGCAGAGCATGATCTTCAGCGGGTGTAGGTCGGCTTTCGGTGTTGTCGGCGGCTCTTCTCTGCGCGGGATCCAGACGGCACGGCGGGCGTCGTTGTCGTAGAGGACCCAGCTCTCATCCCCAGTGACCAGGTCCTCGAGAAACTCCTTGCGATGCGGACGAAGGAGGAGGGACTGGCAGACGGCCACGCGGCTCTGCTTGTTGGCGTCCGTCAGACGGTGGGGGATCCAACGGGCCAGAACTTTGTGGTAGCCGAGTAAGTTGAGTCGATTGTGGATGGTGGACTTGCTGCAGCCGAGCGTCGTCGCCAGTTCACGGGTGATGGCTTCCGGCTTCTCCTTGATACAGCGACGGACTTCGTCATCATCCACCGTAGAAAGCCTCCCGCTGTGCTCCCTGTCCTCGAGGCTCGTGTCGCCGCTTTCGAAACGATTGAACCAGCGGCTGACTGTGCGTTGGGACACTGCATCCTCCTTGCACGCTCTGCAGATGTTGGCGACCGCGGTGCCCGTGTCGTTGCCCAGCAGCCACTCGTAGTACACGAACGTACGAATTCGACCTTGGTCCATTTTAGCTTGTAATGGTAGCTAGACGCGGTGACTGCGCCTTATATACCCCTAGCGTTGAACTTTGGAGAACCTTCTAGAAGGTTCTTACACTTGCCTGATATTATAACACTTCTAAGGAAAATTATAGATTTTTGAATATTTTCGGACAGGAATTATTGGACGGTCTGGTAATATTTATGCATGTTACATGATACTTAAATTGAAAATCTCGTCAAGTTACACGTAACATCGCTCCAAATTACTTGTGAACTTGAAGTAAGTGGGCCATCACGTGTCCAGAAATGTCTGAGTCAGGGCCAACTAGTCGAGAGAAAAAAAGAACAATAGTTGACCGCATTTTTCTATGTTTTGGGCACCAATTCAACACAACATACGCCATTTCAAAAGCGCATGGTATGTTTGCCTAGTCAGTCATGCGTCATTTTCTGGAATCGTCGTCCTTCGAGCTTTCGAATCGTGTGGTCGTTCTAATCATTTCGTATCATCATTTCAAATCTAGACTAAGCATCATATATGTAGTTATTGTTAGGCAAAACTGTTTCACACATGTGTATCCTAAAGTTTCGTCATTCGCAACCGGTTGTGAACATATCTCCACTTATCCATTTTTGGAAGGTTTACCTTTCAAATCCGCTTTCTAGCACTATGTAATTAATTTTTGACAAGTTTGCACACAGCAGTTAGAGCCCTACCTGTAGATGACTTCATTTCGGTGCAAAAACTGCAGCGCACAGGTGACTTCAGCAGCATAGAATCGCGCTCGTGGCTCGTCAAACTTTCGTGCCCTTTGTATTTGGAACATTAAATCTCCACCGTTCACATACTCCATCACGAAGAATAGGCGATCCTGAAAAGATCAACATTTAAAGGCAGTGTTCACGATGATTTTCGATCCCGAGTTTTCCGCTCAGAGCAATGCAATGCATCGACCACCAAGTGTTACCAAAATTACGAAGAAACGGCTAGAAACGCCCTGAAACTTCTTATTTCAGTGACAATATTCTCTGGCCTGGACTAGTTGTCCGACTGGATAAACATGTTCACGGTGGTTGTCACCGGTGAAAAACTGGGCTAATTGAAAATGGAAGAATAGTTCAGGCAAAACACTTTTAGTTTGGGTCAGAAAGAAACAACAGTGCAGTAGAGAGTAGAGAACCGCAAGGGACGGGTCCACAAAAGATTTCGTTGACACAACGAACAGTTCCAGTGAGAGTAAAAAGGTGGGGTGAGAGCAGAGGATTTGATGCCTTTCTAGGGCGTTTTTCTCGATTTCTTCGTCATTTCAGTTCTACCCGGAGACCAAACAATCGATTTAGCGACTAATCTCAAAATCCAAGATTATCGTGAACACTTCCTTTAACCCAGGGGACTCCACAACTCCCAAAATTACAAACTTTACTCAAAGGCAGTACCCACAATAAATTTCGTCTTCGTTTTTTTTTGGCCGGAAATCGAGAGATCGGGGCTCCATTGGAACGATAGGGTCGAGAGAACGGACAAAAACAAGCCCGAAGAAGACCCTATTGGCTCCGGAATATGCTCGCGCAAGCCCTTTCCTCGCGTGTATCAGATATGTACGTATCGATTGATTAGAAAAGCCTGGCGCGAGCGGATTTCGGAGCCCATAAGGGCTCTTTCGGGTCCGTTTTTGTTCGTTTTCTCGACCCTATCGCTCCGATGAGACCTAGGCCTTTCAATTTCCGGCAAAAAAAATGAAGACAAAATTTATCGTGAACACTGCCTTTAGAGGCAGGGTTCGCGATGAGAAAAGGTTGTTGGGTTATTCTCATGAGAAGGCAGATCTGGCCATCACAAGTGTGAAAATAAGTGAAAAGTTGCAGAAAAAACGTTCAAGAATAAGCCATGGCTTGGTGTCCGCCCGCACGCAATTATCGAGATTTCTATAAATGCTGTTTTGTCGACTTTTATTTTGCTTGTAGAACAATTTCTGAGGACTTCTGGAGACTACGGACTACTTTAGCAGCACAACAAAAGACGCATAAGAAAGCATTAATGAGAATCCCGTTAATTAGGGGGCCGGCCGACGCCGGTAATTAGCCGTTATACCTGGTTTTTGAGCGTTTTTGAAGCGAATTTTCGGTTTTTTTTTCAATTATTTTTACTTTCATGATGAGCAAATCTGCCTTTTTATGAATAGAGCTCAAAAGTCGTTTTTATCGCGAACCCTGAGAGAAGGGAGAACCGTATTCTACTTTTCATGTTTTTGAGTGGACTTCCAATCTCTCAAAATAATCGAAACAACAAAAAAAACCACTCAAAACCCCCACCTTGTGGAAAAAAGCAGATTTAAAAGTAGCTAACAACGGCGTTTAAATTCCCGCAAGTAGGATTTTTTTTGAACAGTTGCGCGGGCTTGCAAGCAATTCCTTTGGAATCGGGTCGCGGCGGACCAATTGTGGTAGGTGACTGGTGAAATTTGGAGGAACAATTGACATTAAGCTTCCCTATATCTTTCGAATGGCGTATTTTTGACGGACAAAACTCTGCCAATGGACCAGGATCTCGAACAAGAACGATTCGGGCGAAAAATACTCACAGGTGTTTGAAAACTGCTGTGGAGAGCTGTGAGGAATGGATGTTTCGCAGCCAAGCTGAGAATTCGCTTCTCACACATGGTACACTCCACGTCGTCGTCTTGCACGATCACGTCCTTCTTCAGGATTTTCACCGCGTAAACCTCGTCAGACCCACGTCGCTCAGCCAGCATCACCTAGAACGCCAATCACTAGACGTCGGTTAAAGGCAGTGTGCACGATGATTATTTTCCCCGAGTTTTTGACATAAAACAATGCGTTAGCCCCCAAGTGTTACCAAAATTACGAAAAAACGGCGAGAAACGCACTAAAACGTTGTATTTCAGTGACATTATTCTGTAACATGGACTATTTGTCCGGTTGAAAGAACATGCTCATGGTGGTTGTCACCGATGGAAAATTGGGTCAATCGAAAATAGAAGAATATTTTACGCAAAGCAGGATTATTTAGGGCTCTAAGGAAAGAACGGAGCAATAGAGAGTAGAGAATTGCAAAGGACGGGACCACAAAAGATTTCATGGTTACAACATACACTTCCTTTGATACTTTAAAGGTGGGGTAATACTTAAGGATTTCGTGTACTTCTGGTGCGTTTTTCCCAATTTCTACGTCATTTTAGTCCAACCCGGGGGCCACTTAATCAATATAGCGAATAATCTCAGAATTGAAGAATATCGTGAACACTGCCTTTAAGAAACAGATAGCAGAAGAGCATAAATGGCAATGAGAAGCACAAACCTTTCCAAATGACCCTTTGCCGAGAACTTTGATGAAGACGAAGTCCTGGATGGAGACCGTTCCGCCACCAGCCGCCCGTGGAGCTTTCGCCGGTTCTTCTTCAGATATTTGTGACAAATACGCTGAAATCGAGGAACATAAATAGAAAAAAGAAAAAAAAACCTGATTCACAATATTCACTAACTTGATCCAGAATCACCAGTTCCGCTTGAAGCTTGATCAGTGCTCGAGTCCGTCATTATGGATGGCTTAAAGAAAAATAGATGAATAGTGGACTAACTATGAAGGCTACCTATTTGCATCTAACTTTCATAGTATTCAGAATAAAACGCGTTACCTTCTTCTTACTACGAACACTCATCTTGTCACCAGTCAGTCCTAGCTGTGCCAGTTCGGCTGCCATTTGTTTTGCGTTGATACCGCAATTATTAGCGACATTCCGCACACACCTGGAAAAGGGGGACCGGCAATTCGGATCTTGCAAGATATCAGAAACCTCTTCTATTGGTTAGAGTAAACTTGAGTGTTTAAGTAGTAAGTTTTAAGAGTGACAGACACACCCATTTAGTCGGCGCCCATCTCTGCCACCAGATTTTCGGCTTAATTTTCATAGATTTCGTCCGGTAGGGCAATGACGGAAGAGACCAATACGTATACCAACACGGTTTATGTAAAACAGAAACGCGAAAGCTGTTTCTAGCACAAAACAAACTCTGTTTTCTCCACTACCCCACTTCAAACAATTCACTGCATGCTGCACCGCAGGTGCAATTTTTGTTGGTAGAAGGCTATCATGAAGTCGACCATCGGTCGAACAATTACACGTAGAGGAAAGTCAGGGCCGGATTCATGAACGGAACCGAGAGTAATACTTAACCGTGAGTATAACACACCATTGCCTTACTCTACTCTGTACCCACAACCGCGATTCAAATGGACTGGCCTGGAATTGGTATACGCGTACGGTCGCGTTGAAGGTGTGAAACTTCCACGCACCACACTCACTGGACGTCTTTGCCGGCGCTAATTAGATTAGCAACTCGTCAGCATAAGGCTCTGATCATACTACTCAACGCCAGCGCGGCACGCGCGTCACGCGCTGTTCAGGCGTTGGAGTATGAATACTTTTTACGCGCGTGGCTCGCTTGGGAGACTATCAATACTCCAGCAGAGACGCTGTGGCGGACAGAATAAGAGGGGCCTTAACTTCGCCGAGCTAGCAAAATCTCTACACGCGTTGACTATAATGTTAGCAGAAGAGAGTACTGGAAATAATTATTATGAAAAGGAAAGAAACTGAAGATGGATTAATAATGAAATTGATGAAAAAGTTGTTAAAGGCAGTGTCCACAATAAAAACCATGTCTGATTTTATGGTGGAGATCGGCAGCTGCGGGGCCTAGCGGAACCCTAACGTTGAAAAAAACTGAGAAAAATGAGCTCGGAACGGTCCCCTACGGCCCCACAGTTGGACAACCGTCAGCTCGTCACCCCCAGATGCACTTTCCACGCCCAACGACGTGAACAAATGAATGCTCGCGATTGTGAGATGAGCGATGGTTTTCGATCAATAGCCCCGTTCTTCCCTTCATTCTCAACTTCTCTCTCTACTCAGGTCAGCTCGCATACATCGGCTGCAAAAGACGGAAGGTACAAGCCTCGGACAACTCGTCCACCATGTTTTTTTAGCTCAATATTTGAGGGACCATAACTCCGTTCCTAGAAGGTCTTGTGCGATTTCAGAGATATCATTGGAATCAGCATGGGGCCGTTTTCAAGATAGGCGGAAAAACAGAAAAACGATTCCTATCGTGAACACTGCCTTTAATGCCGTCGCCGCCATGGCGCAGCGGGCGTCACGCGCACGCCACGCGGGCGAGGCGTCAGGCCATTCATACACTAAGGCCCTAGTTATACATCGGCGATTCGGCGCCGCTGGTTTTTGCGGGACGTCTGCGATTGGTCAGATTTCGAAATTGACCAATAGCAGACATGCTGCTGAAGCCGGCGAATCGTTGGTGTATAACTAGGGCCTAACGCCTCGCTCGCGCGTCACGTGCGTGCCGCGGTGGCGTTGAGTAGTATGAATAGCGCCTAAGCTGGAGCTCAATAATTTGTGCGCGATAAAAACCCGAGTCTCTCCTGGGTTATCTCGCACCCTACTCTATACCCCCAGTTTTGAGAGCAGGGTTTATGACAAATCACAGGTCGATGGTAACATTCTACTTTTTACCCCCCTCGCGCTATACTCGCTCAGGCCGCAGAGGTGACATAATGATCTATTAGAATGCACGGATTCCCAAGGAATGAAATCGTTAAATGAACAAAAGGCAACCCCCAAAAATTTGTAGCACCTAATTTTCAAGCTGGGAATCCTGCGGGATCAAGTGCAAAGTCAGCTCCTCCAACACAATTCTAAGAATGGAGCACGGTGGCAAAAGCCATATCGGAACACATATGCTCATCTACAAAACTTAGCACATGGATTATAGGGTGAGCGTTAGATACTCGCAAAAAGTCTCTAATCTTGGGAAACTGTAATATGCGGGTTCCCAAGAACCTCGTATAGACTCTGAAAACGCCAAATTCTCAAGGCAGAGAGCAGACAGAGTCCGCAGCATCACGCGCGAAGCACGCGCCATGAATTTCGATTTTTTGCAGAGGATATGGCCTAATATTTCCATTTAACCACTCAAAATGCACCAAAATCCGTGAAACCATTTTCGTAAAGAGAAATGGACAGAAGCTTGGAAAATATTCAGTTTTCACTAAATAAGATGCGGCGAACGTGAAAACGGTTATCCTCCATCCCTTTTCACATATTAGCGTCTGGATTTACTCCTATAGTGACATTTTGAGGCAGAGGGTGCCCGCTCCAAAACCTAATTTGGCAAAAGTCCTTGGGCCCTCTACGAACAGAATACGAGAGCGAAATAGAGTTCGCGCAATAATTCTAGTCTGATGAATGGACGGGGCTGCGACGGGAGATCACCACGCACGAATCGAAACCCCATTCTCTAGTGAGGCTGGCGACCCCGCACGGACCGCCACTTGGTCCATGCGTCAGACTAGATCGAAAATGGACACCATACCTCGAATCCAAACCGGCCCCTGTCAATTTGCTGGCGCCCACATTTTCGTTACTTTTGGGATTCCGTGGAGACATACAGGCGGCAGTCTTCATAGTAAAGTGCAGCCAACGATCCTTCAACGATTTATGCGCCTGTCACAGATTTTTGAGAAAATCTATCTCTTTTATCGATTTCAGAGAAAATTTGTAAAAAAAAGGTACAGAACGGTGGAGAACCTCAGCGTGCACATGTGGTTCAAGTTTAACGTCCTGAAAATGTCAAGAAAACCAAAAAAAAGTGACGCAGATGCAGCCGTTCCGAATACTGACCGGGCCGGTTTTGGTTCACGGTACTTCGCTATCATATCATTTCAATAGGATGCTCAAAGATTTCCTCGAAATTGAGTTTTGAAGCGGGTAACCTCAACTCCAAGATGACTTCATTATCAGGCTTTTCTCGGCCCCGAGCCGCACCGAACAGGAGTAGGAGCCTTCTGACGGTTCGGCGTGCTCTCCCAATCTCCGGGCCACTGCTGTTGCCGTTCGGGCAAACTGCAGGAGCCCGGACAGCAACAGAAGCCAACCTGCAATTCGGGAGAGCGAGCCGAACTGTCAGGCGGTTCGGGTCCGAGAATCGCCTAAGAAGTATATTCCTACGCTCACCTGTGGAAAGGTAGGAAGGAATGCCGATGTCGAGTTCGCGTCCACTCTTTTCGTGACAACTGAATATCCTGCAAGCCTCTCTCCACTACTCATTTCAAGAATGATTTCAAGCTTCAGTACATTATGAGAGAGAGGTTCACAGATGAGAACAGACCATACAAGGTGTTCGGGAACCCGCTTGTAGTAGCACACAAGATCAGGAACTTCTTATGATTACTTAATTCATACCCCTAGACCCTTTGCTCCTCTCTTGTTAGAAGAAGATACAAGAAATTCATCGATAGGCATTTACCGTCCAGTTAGGCTCAAGAATATTTTTAAACGCAAATTTCTCGTTTACCCAAGCGTACCTGTGAAAGTACAATACCGCCGCTAACCAAGGCTAAAAAGTGGGCGAAATGGGCGAAGTCGGCAACTACATAAAGGGTTTTTCGACCACAGCTCGCCACAAAGTGCTCCGTTTTCAAATTCGAAAACGCCGAAATGTACAGCATGTTGCGATCTAGTCAATCGTGCGAAAATATTTAGGGAAATTCGGGAGGAACATAATTTTCCACGGTAATATATATTTCCATTTTGACCATGCTAGAGATCGCTTTTGGTTACTTTTGATCGAATGAGCTCGTTATCTTGAGATGACATTATCAAATTCATAACAGACCCCCATCTTAATGAACCGTTTTCATGAGTAAATTTCAATTTCTTTCTATACATTTAGATAGATTGTTTCGCGGAGAACATTTTGTTCCTTTCGAAATTGAAAACGGAGCATTTTGAGACGAGTTGTGGTCCAAAGACGCTTTAGTTGCCGACTTCGCCCATTTCGCCCACTTTTTACCCTTGGATAGCAGCGGTATTGTGAAGGCGGTAAACAGCAAATGGTACAGGATACGTCAGCACAGACAGCTCGGTCGATTTGGTATCTATTGCCTCTCTATCAATAACATCAACTCAACGCATGCAGCGAAATATTGGACTGCTCCTAACGCGATTTCTTCCCAAAATAGGAATCTAGCCATTAAGGTGCATAATAATTTTTCAGCTTCCTCCATGTGCGGCGTGTCTAGAATTCTCATCAGGGTGGGTTCTTGACTGCAAAATATGGTCGTCTCATAAATTCTAGTCCAGTGAATGAACGTGGTCACCGCGACCATTTGTCCAAATGCGGCCGGAAGAGCGACAACGGCGACGCGAACGCCGCAAGAATTGTCACAGATGGATGTGCAGGTTCATTCGCTCGACTAGGACCAACGGAAGAACTTCATTTACTTATTGCGCTGTAATTAAGGTTGACCCAATGCAGTACAATAGTCCTACCGTTTATGAACGTTCAGTTTGCAGACGGAGCATTGCAGGCCTTGATTTATTAGCCCGTACAGCATCGACCCGCAATGATCGCAAAACGTTGGACGCTTATACGAATGAACGGAGAAACGGTGCGGCATATTGATGTTGAACCGACCCATTCCAGTCTGAAATGGGTGCATAATGACCTGGTTTACTGCAAAGGATTTCTTCGTGTCAAACATTTGAAGCAGCGAAAGTACATACCTCGACGACTTCGCGGTTGATCTCCTCGACGGCGTCGGCTTTGTTACCCGGACATTTCCATACTACTTCTTCATGACATCGTTTATGCACAACCACAGTACAAACTGAAACATAAATTTATTATACCTGGTGAACGTAAAAAGCGCATATAAAATTCTTACTTTGACATTGATACCCTTGCTTGCCGATGCCCCAAATAAATTCTTTACAATGAGCACAAAATGTCGGCTGTCGCAAAAACAAAGCCATAAACTTGTGACCGGTAATCTGAAATAATTCAATTTAAATTTCCTGAGATGCTTCGGAAACTTTAAAATTCTCTTGAGATGTCCTCAGGGTCTGACGTGGTAGCTCGCCCAATCAAGCATATCCCCAACGTCGTTCAAAAATATTTTGACACCTTCAAAAGATTTGGCCAACAATGGGAAACCAATGATATCCGAATTAATCCAGAGGAACGTAAGGAACCTCGATGCCATTCTGGTGACGGGAGACTATATAAAGTCTGTCCGAATAATACTGTCCTCCCAGGACGGTATGGCATCTCGACACCATAGTTAATGGTGGAAGCTGCTATGTCACTGCACAACAGGCTGCCATCTGTACGCCTAGATTAGGATTGGTATACTTAACCGCATGGCAGTCCAAGGCGAACTAACGTGTTCGTAAGCTACCCGTTAGGCAATACACTAGGCGCAGCTACACAACCAAGACCCTTCGTCCACCGAAGCTGCTAGACCGTAAAATTGGAGGAAGGCTTTGTTACCTCGCGAAACTTAGTATACCACTTACTACCTTTCTCAATTATTGCATGATCAAAGTAGTTAATGTGACTTTGGGAAGTCCATTTGCATGTAGCTCATTGACATAATTAAAAGTTTTGGGCGACCATACATACCTCATGGATTTTCCTACGCATCGCTCCACGACGCTGCCGATCGTTGAAGGCACCCGTTCGCTCCTTGAAGACACGTTCTTTAACATGATGCGATTCTGAAATACACTTTGCACCAGATGAAGTAATTTATTGAATTATAATGGTCTCTATTAGGAAACAAGTTATTCTTCCTGCAAGGTGAACATGATATTTTGAGACCCACCTATGATGACCATTATCTCATACAGGCATGGAGGCAGATACCTTTTAGGGGGTAATAAATGCTGAGTTCTATGAGTATTACCCTCAATGGTAGGCCAGTACTATTGGAGAACAACTGAGGTACTTTGCAGAGACATTACACTACTATGAGTCATTTTGATATCAGTTCTTGAAGTGTTATTAAGGTGTTCGAAACAAATGCTATTCTTGAGTCCGACTTTGAAATTTCATACAAAAATGGTATCAACATTTTTTCACATATATTCTCCACAGTTATGTATTAGTAAGTAACTTATTGCCGATGTTCACGCAGGAAATGAATGCCTTCTTCCTGGACTTCTCGAGGAGAATTCCGGCTCAGGCAGCGACTGACCTGTTGGCATCACTACGCCCATGTAGAACCCATTAGTAGCTTAGCGATGGTCTAGTTGGAACAGATTAGAAGCACGGTACAGAGTGGAAGGGTCTTTCGAAATTTCCTGCTCATCTTGAAGACGGTCCCACGCTGATTCCAATGATGTCACCGGAATCGTACGAAACCCATGGGAACCGAGTTACGGCTCTCAAATTTTGAACAAGCTTGAGCGGCGCACTCTGAGAGAAAGTGCCGCTACGGCTCGGCGATAGTGCCGCTTCGGCGCCTACAGGCACCGGAGCGGCGCTGTTGCGAAGCCGCCACGGCACTACCGCGGAGCCGTAGCGACGACGCGACAGTGTCGGTGCGTGTACAAAAATACGCACCTGCGGTTGTTACGTCCTCTGTCTGATAAGGACAGAGGTCATAGCCGTTGTTTAAGCGCCGAAGGAAGGACAGATTGTACCTCTATCTTGGGTAATTGGACCGGCGACTATTTCGTTATACCACACTGGGCAGTACTTCGTACTCCACGCGGATTCGCTGATGCATCTGCGCACAGCCGGCGCGGTTCCAGCGCGGAGCCGCTGCGGTACTATCGCGGCGATGTCGAGGCTCAAGGCACCTCAATAAAATCGTCTGATCACGGAGCCACTGCGGTACCATCGCGGAACTATCGCGGCACAGTCGATGGTCGCGGTACTTTCCCGGCACTGAAGCGGCAAATTTTCTCAGAGAACGCATGGTGGACAAGTTGTTTCAGACTTGTAGTTTCAGTGATTTGCAATTGATGCATGGGAGCAGACCTGTATGAGGAGGGATGCTGAGAATGAAGAGAAGAACGGGACTATTCATCGATAACCATAGCTCACCTTACCATTTTTGTGCTTGAAAAGTCATCTGAGGGGCGTGGCAAGGTGGCTTTTTGTCGTGAGCGTGTCAGAGTGGCTTCTTCCTTCGTCTTGCTTATCCAGAGGAATTGAGAGCTCGCAGTTGGAGGGTGTTGTATAGGGTGAGTCTATATCACAAATATGGAGAACTCTCAGATTTCGTCCCTAAAGTTGGACTGAGCCTCCAAGGCGAAAGCAGGCTACTATATGGACTGAGCTAGATATCACCCTATGACAGCTTTCAACAAATCGTCGTCAGAAACTTGTGATCTCTTTTAGTGTTCTTCGTCTTCAAAGCTCACATCGCTGTGCTGGAATCGATGAAGCCAGCGATATTGATGGCCTCGGGAAAGAACGCCTTTTGTTCAAATGCAGCACTGTTTTATGCAAATCGGTTGCATTTTCGCCGTGCTAGAATTCGCACAACATACGTGTTGTACGATTCTTTCTCACACGATATCTTTCTGGTCCATCACTTTCTGAAGCATTTTTTTTCTATGAAGAATGCCGCAACATACACATGAAGAAGGATGAGTAAAACGCACCTAATCGGTGATAGATATGAGTCACAAACTAATGCGAAATCGCTTTGCGCATTTTCTCGGTTACAGCAACGGTGAAAGTTGAATTTTTATCAGTACATCCCAATATCAACTTTAATGTACTCGACTTCAAATATGGCATCGTGCCACTTTCTGCTGCGGAAAAGAACAGAAAAGATAGAGATGGACAATTTTCATCTAAAATCTCCAAAAGCAGGTCGCTTTTGTGGAAAGATACGAGTCAGAGCTTGGTTTAATTACACACCAATATAAAAAACCGTTCTGGATGTTGTAGATGTAGTCCTGTGTATCAATAATGCGCCTTCGAAAAATCCAAAATGCCTCGAAGATTTTTAGGAGACTTCCAGACGTGGATATTTTCATAGCTTTGCCATGAAATTAGGAGCACCCGAAAGTCAATATCCAAGGCATTCACTAAAAAAAATTCCACTTGAAATCGCCTCAAATCTTTTTTAGGGTATGTATGCATATGGGATATTGTGGGCTGGTTACAAACCTGATGTCCATTTGTCGACTTTTTTCGGTGACTTCGGCTGATTTGGTCCAAAGCTTCCCTCCCTGTGGGGGGGGGGGGGCACGTCGCTGGCCAGACAAAGCTTTTGGTGATTCAAAAAAATGAAACGATAATTTTGATCCAAAACTTCTCCATAGAGGTTGGACTGCTCAACACAAAACTGTGGTCCGTTTATTGATCGGTAGTTCAGACGAACTTTCGATTTCGCTCCAAATTTCTTTATTCATTTGTCGAATCCCGAAATATTAAGGTAAGTCACGTGAGTTATATCCCATTCGGGAGTCGAAATTCTCAACACACAAGTGTCCACGATAAAATTTGTCCTCGGTTTTTGGCCGGAAATCGAAAGTTCAGGGTTTCATTGGAGCGTTGGGGTCGAAAGAACGAACGAAAACGAGCCCGAAAGAGCTCCATACGGCTTCGAAGTCCGCTCGCGCTAGCCCTTCCGCTAGCGGTCGAGTTTTCCGAGGAACAGTTTGGTCCGTTCTACATTCGCATTGGAGCGCGAGCGCGGCTGAGTTTTAGCATTAGGGCGCATTTGCGCACGCTGTCTATTTCAGGCCCATGCCCGCGCAACTGACCCACCATTGAAATGTGGCTTGGAAAAAGAAGAGCTAATTTCAGATGTTTGGCAGCGCTTTTCATGATTCTTTCTTCACTGATGAAACATTTAGACTTCAAACCTTCGTTTTCTGGTGGAAACTCGAGAAGGATTTTTATCGTGGACACTGCCTTTAAGCTGGAGAATATGTATGTATGTGTCATTCGCGGAAAACGTATGTAAGACCAAGATCAGCATTTTCAGCGAATTTTGATGAATTGCAACTGCAGTCTTTCAAACCAGTTTCAACTATGAAACATTCAAGTTAACCATCATTGGCAAGACCCTATTCAGTTCCCATGACAGGCATTCATACTATCATTTAGCAGCCACCTTCAGAAGTCCGATTTCTATGATCATTCTTTTTTGTGATTTCGCCCCCTACGAAGATGTTCATATTTTGTCATCACTTAAACAGCTTTACGTTGCTAGAGAACAGCAAGGGATATTGGTACATAATCGTATAAGATTACGCACACTATAATCATACCGATCAATTTTTTACTCAAATTTCGATGGTTTGATTGCAAAACTGGTGCAATAAAATAGCGTTTAAAAATTGACAACAGAAGACTCGATTCTATGACCACAAACAGTTTTATACATTTACATTTTTCTTGGAATGCCCAATCTGACCAAAAAGAGTTTCCTTGTGGGACATGGCGAATTTTAGATCGCTTTAGGAGTATTTCTTATCACTGATCACCGTAAACGGCAGAGCAAAATATTAAGCCGACGTTGAAATGAAGCTATTGTTTTTGATGGTTTTATTTCCTGGATCTGTGATTCTGTATGAATTGATCACCGCAGAACTGTTCAGAACGCATCCAGCTCGATCGATGGCTAATGGCTGGTCAGGCCGTATACCTTAATCCCACCTATTAAGCATAGACCATTCGTCCACCCGGAATGAATCACACCTGTGCCAAACAGAGAGCGGCATCATTTTACAGCTCTCATAAACTCCGTCACACAACGCTTATTCATAAGGGAATTTACCAACCCGCTCTCAAAATGTTTCCTTGAGCGATTCTCATGAAGCAGCTCCTTTTACGGTGTCAAATACCGATTCATGTATTTATTCTTCTTATCAATTCTGAGCGTTTCGCATTACAGCGTAGCGAACAAGCATTCGCTCCCGTTCTCTGGCCTTACTCCAATTCCTCACTTTCATGTGCTTAAATTCTTGACGGGGTTAGGAAAGCAAATTCTGATTATCAAGTCATAAAAATTTCGCTAACATTGTTCAAGATTAACTCCGACAATTTTCAATTTAAAATAATTGTGGGAGTCCTCATGAACAGAACAGCGCTGAAAAAAACCGAATACCAACGCCTCCTCAGGGAGAGAAAAAAGTCGGCTTTGAAGATTGTTCCGCTTAGCAGGATCGGCCTCCTTGGGTCCGGTTATTGGCATCCACCCCAATTCCGATTTCCTATGAGCTCAGCGCAAAAACTTCAGTATTTTAGAACAGATGAACTTTTTAAGCAGGCAAAAACATAACATTTTATTCAGATTTTTCTCAAAGTAAACCTGGTTGTACCTCAATTACTTCCAAGTTGCCGTTCATCGTTTGTGATTGACCAATAAACAATAATTATTATTGCTTATATCCTATTCAGCTGAAATTATGTTAGAGAAATATGCAGGTCAGCGAATTTTCCCTTTTTCGTCTGTGATCTTTCCATCAAGAATGGTATACCACTTGAAAATAAACTCTTCCTCGATCTAACAGCATTTATCGCTACTCGACAAAGCCGACCTGCTTTAGATTTCACATCAATAATGTAGAGGAAATTTTGAGTACCGAAAATCTGTAATTATCCCTCGTTCCCTTCTTTCCTTCAATCCGGACTGTTCATAGACAATTTTACCCTCGAATAAGGCTGGATAGTAGTACCAAAACGGGTTCACGGCACTTCTTCAATGGAGCTAACATGGCAATTTCCCCGGTTTCCTGAGAAAAGGACGGTTTCTGTTCTATCTTGATTATCGAGCTGCTTCGGAGCAACAAACTTTACAGTAGAGGAAAGTCAATTGTCTTATCTAGTCATACTTGTTCTATGAATCATCGACCTTATTCTTGACAACCCAAAAAGATCGTTTTCTGGAAATTCAGTTTCTGCAAAATTGGTCTATATTTACCTGTATACCCCTCCCTCTTCACTTTAAAAAAATTGAGGCAGATCGAGTTTTTTTAGCGAACCATAAAGCATCCCTAAGTCTGCCGTCAAAAGCTTTTGTGCTCCGAAAAGCAACTTTCAAAAGCTGTAATTTTTTCGCTTCAGACCGTATCCTGATGTGATGAAATGGATTCGAAAGGCGAGCAGAACTGTCTTTATTCTGGTTCTACTATTATTTGGCACGCTGCTCGTGTTTAGCATTTACGATAGCAATGACAACTACAGGATGAAGACATCAAGCAGAAATCAAAAGGTTGGCGTCTTGTTGAAAACATAATAAATACCAATGAATCTTGCTTTTTGGAAGACTTTTTTAACCAACTTTTCATGAATACACTTGATCACTTTTCATATTTTTTGAGTCGTTTTACGGACAGAATGTGCACATAGGTTCTATCTAAGGTCTGTCCGTTCGAGACTGCCCGCCCATACGGTAGGAGTGCGTATCGAGCGGTATTTTTAGAACTTCTAAATCGATTATCAGCAATATGAGACGCATAGTGAACAATATCCAAGCCAGCTGTTAACAGTCGAGGAAAGGCTCGTCCGGGAAATGTCTTCGCGACTGTCACTCGACACGCATGCTGACCGCGTGGGAGGGCAGTCTCTTTCGGACAGACTTTATGTATGAGATCTGAAAAACAAGAACATAAAACTAAAAAAAGGTGCCCAGGCTACAAAGTTGGGAGCCAACTCTTCTCGCATATGGAACAGACTGTTGTTCTATTGAAAATTAATGTCAAAATCAACTGGATTAATATTTCAGGGATGTCGTCTACCCAGACCAGACCCCTTCGATCCAAGTATTCTGCAGTTCATAGTGAAGCCGAAGCCTCTGAAATGTGAGGGGCATCAGCCTGAGTTGACGTTTCTTTCAGATGATGTAAGTTGGAACAAGTAAAAAAGGCATTCCGAAAACTGGCAGAACTGTTGCCATAATCCGAGCCACTGACACGGAAGAGCAGTAGCTGCGAGGCTGAATTTTCCATTATCTACCCGACTCAAAGGCTTACCTCAGATTTGGAAGAAATTTTCTCTGAACCCATACGAGATGTGAAATTATTATTTCAGATACCAAACCACATGTGTGGTCTCCTATCACATTTAGTCTAGTGAATGGACTAGGCGCAATCATTGCGGCAGGTCGTGCGGCGTTAGCGACACCATCGGCCAACGGGATTTCGAAAGCACGATCGCGACGATCCACCTCCACAGTTCCGTCCACTCACAGGACTGAATTTCCCAGAAAGATTTCACTTTTTTTCGTGGACAAAGTCGATTACAATCTAAGCCACTCAGAGCACCCAAGATTGCGTTTCTGAAAGATGCTTCCATTAGGTACTCGCACTTCAAAATATGGAAACCACTAAGGCACTCAATCAGAAGGAAGGGGCCCGCTATAATTCCACTAATAAACACCAGCCCTCCCGTCGTATTTTCGCGTGCTATTCACCCCATCAAGCTAGGAGTAATACTAGCAGCTTTTCGAATGTTTGATTACAGGAGTGGCTGTATATCAATCAAACGACAGCAAAAACTCTGAAAATGCCCTTGCATTGTTATTACCGATGCTATGACAGAGTTGAAGGCGATGATGAGCAACTACAATACTCGGAGTGGATGGAGGTGAAGGTGAGAATTTTCTAGAAAACCTTCCAGTGATACGATGCCCACGCACAAAAGTGCGGACTTATTGTAAAGGCATCATGCGCGCGAGAACCGTGTCTCATTTCACCATGTATTTCAACAGGCAATCCACTGATAACACTGAAAAGGCCAAAACATTTGAAAAAAACCTCAACATCCGGAAAAAAACTCGTTTCAAAACCTCTCGCACCATTCGCTTCCCGCCCCTTCAGTCCGTTCCGGTGTATAAGGTGCAATACACCGGAAGTTTTTTTAAGGTCAGAGGTGGGTGAATTTCTTTTCTAATAAAAAATGTTGAAAAGTAAGAGGTACCTATTACGTATGTTTGGATGCTAGGATTTCTAGAGATAAAAATTCTCAATACTGGATCGTCTGCCCTTCTCTTCCTTGTGCTAAGTTGTGCTAGTTGACTGATGGAGGGCCACCCTTCTTTTTTGCTAAGACTTCGTACATTCGGCCTCCTACATACATATATCTTCAGAATAAAACGTTGATGACCCAACCAACCCTTTCTGCTCTCTCGGGTTCGCTCTCACAAGTGGTTCGAAACGAGAAAAACGGTGACTGGTTTTTAGCGCAAACGACGCTCCTGTTAATCGCGCGCAGACACAAGTATAGGACTGATCGCGTGAGTGGTGTTGAATGTCTCAACGAACCCGCGTCGACTACGATGTGCACTCAAATGAGCTCATGGCCGGCTTAATGACTCAAGTTTAAGATGAAGACATCTCTTTCGTTGCACTAGCTAGGAATACTTTCTAGTCTCTATTCCATCTTTCATAGTCTTCAGCGTAAGCGCGGCACGCGCGTGACGCGAGGGATGAGCCGTCGACTATGGAACTAATAACTGGCACAGCCATGTCGGTAAGGGTTAAATTCAGGCCTCAATTGCGTAATGCACAGAAATTCCTAACTTGCATCTGTGTAGATGGTA
Organism: Aplectana chamaeleonis; assembly: GCA_029168955.1. Classification (NCBI taxonomy): domain Eukaryota; kingdom Metazoa; phylum Nematoda; class Chromadorea; order Rhabditida; family Cosmocercidae; genus Aplectana; species Aplectana chamaeleonis. The sequence continues at coordinate 435,926 of JAPDOI010000318.1, forward strand.
GCGTATGATAGTCCCAGAACTATTTATGTTGGGGTGGACATCAACTGAGAACTAATGTTTCAAATTATAAAACCGCCATGGCGTTTAAGGCGATGCCGCTATGGCGGTGCTGGATGGGCGGGTCGCACGCGCGCCGCGCGGTGAGAACCTTCATAGCCCACCGCACTTGCTGAGCGTGACGCGCGCGCCGCGCGGGCGGTGAGGACTATGACAGATGCATTAGATGTAACAAGACGTAACTGTTATAGTTATGTGACTGTTTTAGTCCATAGCTAGTAGCTATAGTTATGGTTATGTAACAATAATACTTTATCTGACTGGAAACCTAATTTTCTCGAGTCCCTACCGATAAGTCCCACTTTTTTCTAGACGTACTGACCGCGAGTGCATTAAGAGCTGACCGCGCACTAAAAAGCGGACTGATCAGCATCACCCGAGCATTGAAAACATCTTCAGCGCTTTTTGAAATAGAATCATTTCCCCATGAAAGCAATGTGTTGCAGCGCCACCGTCCTCAGTGTTCAAAAACGTTCCAAATCTCCCAAAAACGCACTCCAAGTTGAAGCGAAAAAAAAACAGTATTGAGACATCTCTGATGAAGCGCAAGCAGAAAGTCGGAATTCCATAGCGTGCCACTCAACATCCGCTTTCGGGTTAGCGCCGCAGCTTTTCCGTTCTCGAAACTTCTTTGGAACGCACCACATAACTCTGAGGCGTGCACTTTGAAGGACCCTAATTACGAGAATAGTCTCAACCAGAAACAAAAACGAAACTGAGCGCTACGAGCAAACGCACTCTCTTCCGAATACGGGTTAGCGCTTCTCGCAAGAGATAGATTAAGTTATCTATGTTCCTCGATAAACAGATACTGCAAAGAGAATACCAGAGATTTTCATTAGAGATTGAAAATTTCTGTACGTCTACTAGGGAATTTTAAAAGAGCTTCTAAGAATTTTAGCCTGATTGTGCTACCCTTTCGTTTCAGGACCGTGCTAAACCTGGATGTGAATTTGTGGACACATACTGTAAAAGAGCAAGCTTCCCGTGGACTACGGTCTACCACAACAATCACAATCAACTACTGAGACGAAATGATTCTTCTCCACTTGTTTCCGGACAAAGAAGCGTAATTCTGATAGTATTCGATTCAGTATCCCACTCGAATTTCATTCGGAGTATGCCGAAAAGCCTAGAGGTGAGCCATGCATTTTCACAGAAATCGTAACACGACACTGAAATGGAAAAATAGGAATGGGTCGCTAATTACTGATGGAGAAAACCAGAAAAAAAGATTGTTTAAGGAAAAAGGCGATTGATCGCAGTAAATTTCTGTCATATTTTAGCTTGTCTATGGTGGAGGAAAATGCATATGAATTTCAATACTTTTTGACTATACTCCACGTCAGGCAGTACTGACGTCACTATTTCCAGGTACTCAAATCGTTGTACAAGTCCTACATTTTCGACGGCATGAGCAAAATTGGCGACAACTCATTCCCAAACGCAGTCGCTTTCATGGCAGGTGATTGAATTTTTCATACAGGCATGTCTAGGAAGGTTGCATCCTAAGAATGTGCACATGCTACCTAACAAGGGAAGTATACAAAGCGTAGGTCGGATCTGCCAAAACGACTAGTGTCGTTAGTATCTCTTGTGGCTCAATAGTAAAACTGCGCAGTATCCCGCCCCGAGCTGCAGGTTCCAAGAAGTTACAAGCTTAAGAAGGTCATTTTTTGTTGTTTTTTTCACCTTCCAAAAAGTGCATTAGACTTCGAAAAATCGAGAAACGGACCTCATAAATGTGTTCAGCGCCCGAAACTACCCGCCTGAGCAAAGTTTGGGTGAAGGCACATTTTCCATACTTTTTCCTGACTGACAACGTTTTGGACTTTTACGGATTTCCCGTTAGGCGTTCAATTCCACCAATTAAAGGCTTTGGATGCGTTTTAGGAAAATGTTCCAGATTTGACTTAAAATTCTCCCTGGGAAGGGTTTTTGAGGCGCTGATCACGAATCTGTGGTTTATTAGTCGATTTTTCAAAATTTTCGGCTAATTTTGTTCGAAGCTTTCCAACAGGGGAAACTTTCGAGGAAAAAACGCCACTTTTGAGATTTACGAAGTTCTGCGATAGATATGTCTCAAAATCTTTCTCTGAGGGCTATTTGGAGTGCTAAACACGAATCTGGAGTCCGTCTACCGATTTTTTTGCAGATTACGGTAGATTACGGTGGGTACACGGTAGTTCGGTCGAAATCTCAGATTTTACTCAAAATTCCTATACGATGGTTATTCGGGGTGTAGCATACGAATTTAACGTCCGTTTGTCGATTTTCAGAATTCTCAGACGGGTTTTGACCCCTAAATGACATGTTACCTACCGCAACCTACAGTAACCTCAAAATTTCGACAAACGGACTCCAGATTCGTGTTCACCACCCCTACATACTACTTTTAAGCTAGATCCGAGAAAATTTTTTGAAACACCAAAAAAAAGCCTGATGTTAAAATAATTGCCTTTTCGTGAAGCTCAAAAAATGCTCATAACTTTTTTGAACCTGCAGCTCGGGGCGGGATACTGCGCATTTTTGCTATTGAGCCAGAAGAGATACTAGCCATACTAGTCGTTTTGGCAGATCCGAACAACACTTTGTATACTTCACTTGTAAGGGTGGCTCAAATCCCAATTCAAACACGAAAATTGATCTTCAATCTTGACAAAGCATACAAGAATGAGCAGTAAAAATGAAAATAAACTTCTAAAATGAAAATGAAGTTCATATTAAAGTCCGTCCGAAGAAACTGTCCGCCCACGCGGTCGGCGTGCGTATTGATCGGCTGTCGCGGAGACATTTTTCGATCTTGGAAATCGATTAGCAGGAATAATTGACAAATGGCGAATAATATCCAAATCAGCTGTTTGCAGCCATCTGAAGGCTCATCCGAAATAATCTCTTTGCGGCGTTGCGGCGACGTCTCCACAAGCACGCCGGTCACGTGGGCGGACAGCCCTATTAGGACAAACTAAAATAAGGAAAACGAGAGAGTTAAACCGCGAGTGTTAAGATCTGAATAACAGGATTCAAACTCCTCCTAGAGCCTTCCAACTCGCATTTTTCATTTACGCATTATTATCCACCCGGCCATTCCTCCGCAGATCGAAGGAGGGCTCAAAATCCCTCTCTGTATTTGGTGCCGCTTTAAATGGGGAATCGACAGAGCATAACTTTTGAAGCGTGCAAGATTTAAAGGCAAAGGCAGGTCAAGTTTTGACCTTACGTAGATTCTAGTTAGATAGATTGCGCTGGACTAGCTGAGCACCGTCTAGAATTTTCTACTAGTCCTTGCTTTCGGAGAAAACAGCCTTGAAGTTAGGGATTAGGGTGTCCACACCTTGATAGTCATGGCCAGAATGCTGACATTTTGAAGAATGCGTGGACTATGGCTGAAATATGGACAATGGACACACTTTTATGACACTATGGTTCACTAGAATGACTAAAAGGACCTGAAGAGGATAGCTTTCCGCAGTTTGCCATGGGACTACCTGTAGCTTTCGCTCCGATTCAGCAAGAAATCTCGAAATCGAAATTCTGCTCAGACCCTGCCTTTAAACCCAATTCTTCTGTGCAATTGCTGCTGAAATAACCGAGGCCAGATTCAACTCTGCGCTAGCCCTGGTCTTGTCGACCTGAGTTGGCTTTAGCGCGGACGCGATCGCGTCGACCTTTGCGCTGAGCCCAACCTAAACCGAGAAACTCGCAGTTGGCGCAATAATGACCGGCCGCTGGAGCCTTTCTGTTGGTTCAGTGGGCTTTATAACGTATGAAGCTTTGATGGATGCCTTGTAACTTCTCAGTTCAGTTTTCTTGTCATTTTCGAAAATATAGGAGGCATTCAGAAAATTTAGAGTATAGACTATAGATCCGCTGCCCTATGCCTAAAACAGCCAAAATATGATGCTCTAAAACATCGGGGCGAATGTCAAAAAAGCCCTGATTAGACGTCAAATCTACGGGAATCCATTCGTAATCCATTCCTCTCTATGTTGTGCCCGTTGCTGCAATTATTAACTAACTGCACATTGAGTCGTGCACTTCAGAACAGAAAAAAATTTTAAAAAAGGTTCAGTAAAGTTTCACAGATTACTGACAAATTCGGAAACTTTTTTGGATCGAAATTTCGGCTTTTACACCAAGCTCATAACCTTCAAAGGCAGTACGCGCGGAAAACCATATACTACATATTTTCATGTTTTCTATCGCTTAGCCTCTTTAGTGAACGAAAATGTCGAGAGAGCAAATGAAAGACCTTCATTTCTAAAGAAAAACCAGTTTGAATACGCTGTAAAAATGGTTCGGAAGTTCACGCCGAAAACGTTTCTGAAGTTTCTCTGCTTTTGGAGACCTGGTCATTGTCATTTTTGGCGTTTTCCTCCATGAGGGGCTTGTGCCAGAAATGTTTTCCATGTTGTTAGACGGTCCCATCAACGCTCAATGAAAAAGTGCTAGATGTTCGATCCTGAAGTGCTAAATGATCGACCCAAAACAGTTTTGAGGTGGGCATAACTTTCGAAGGGGCGCATTTTCACAGCCTCAAGTTTTGTGGGTGATGCCAGCTAGCCCGAGTTGTTTGTTCGGATACAAAAAAGGAAAAAGATTTCCAGCGCGCACGATGCCTTTGAATTAAAAACTCATTATTCTATGAATTGAAAATTCTAAGGAAGAAGCAATGAATGTTACATACACAAAAAAGCCTGATTCCTGTAGTCCACCGATTCCCAAAGGTCTTACAGGTATCTCACTTTTCATTTACGCTGAGAAAACGGGGAGAAAGTGAAGAACATCTTCTCCCAGTCTTCAGTTAGGGTACGATTTTCCAGGTGGTAGGAACAGGGTCAGCTTTACTCGAAAATATCTCAGGCGATTCTCGGACCTGAGCCGCCTGCCAGTTCGGTCTGTTCTCCCAAATTGCAGGTACGCTTATGTTGCTTTCCGGGTCACCGCTGTTGCTGTAGGGGTTCCTCTCATTCTCTCGGACAGCAAAAGCAGTAGCCCGGAAATTGAGAGAAAGAGCCGAACTGTCAGGCGAATTCAATTCCTGTTCGGTGCGGCTCGTGGTTGAGAAACGCCTAAAATGACCAAATCTCTCCACCCGTACCCGTATTTCGGGTTCAAATTTACTCGTGTCCATCACGTATCTGCGCTCGCGTATGCTACTTTATCTTATTTCCCACACTCTTTAACTCTCTCTCTCCCTTGCCCTGCACACGCACGCGAAAGATCAAAGTACATACTTTACCAAAATCTAAGTGATCACAAGTGCCAGGCAAAACCAAACCTCTCCAGCCGCTTCGCGGCTGGAGCGATTTCGTTACGAAATAGAGGGTATGTAGAGTTCGCGCAATAATTTCAGTCCGATGAATGGACGGCAGATCACCCCGCGCGAATCGAAACCTCATCCTCTAGTGAGGCCGCCAACACCGCACGGCCAGCCGCCTGGCTCATGCGTCAGACTAAATTGAAAACGGAAACCATATGTACCGTAGCGACACTACTGGAGGATTTGACTCCCTGCCAAAAATATTGATTAGAGAAATATGGGACTGTCGGCATATATTCTACCCATTTACAGGCCGCGATCCGAAAACAGAGTTCGGCGACGTTATGGGTTATTTTGACGATCACTGCCTGATTTGGAAAGATTTTCAAAGAATGGTATTATTCTGACTACCGAACTGAACCCTAATACGCACCATTCCACTCCGAAATTTAGGGCTACACTACGTACTATGCTGAGGATTATCCATATTACAATTTATTCAACTATCTCGCTAAGGGATTTCGAAAGAGTCCAGTTCACCATTATTTCAGGTTCACTATTCATATTTTCGTTAATTCAGAGACATGGATAAACATTACGGATTAACTTTTAACTTAATGGCTGCTAACACTTGTGTGTGCTTCCGATTCTCATAGAAGTGATTTCAGGCCCTTCTGGTTGAATGTCTACAACAGCTACTTACATCGACGGAGCAAATATCTGTGCTATGGAAATGATGCGATGCATAACATTCAGTTGAACTACTTGTCACAATTCTTACACAAGTATGACGGTGAGTCACTCTCCAGCACCTCGAAAAAAGTTTTTGTTTTGATCGTGAATGATTTCTCAGGTTCCCCACAATTCGCATTGAACTGGCAAACCGAACTCGGTCACGACTACATGAATCAAGTACAAGTAGCTGATGAAGATTTCGCCATGTTTCTCAAGAAGCATTTCGAAAATTTAAAGGTAAATTCCAAAATAGACCTCCCACAATACTGAATTTTCGGAATAATAGGCGAAGAAAACAATTTTTGAAGTCATGAAAACTCAGTGAATACTCTACCATCCACAGTACTACTGTCCCTACTTATCAAACCACCGAGATCAATCAAGAAATATGGGAAATCTGAACGGGAAGGCGGTCGGTCTCGTTTATATGTAGGTACCGGGGAACGCATGCGAATATGCTAGTTTCGTTAACAAAGACGGCGACCGGGCCCCATCAAAACTTCTCTCTGTGAAAATAAAATCATTTTCAACTTGTACGCAGTTCGCGCTATAGAACACGAACTTTTTTCGTTTTTTTTTCACTTTCATTTTTTTCGCAAGATTACCGTAGGCTACCGTAGTCAAATGAAATATTACCCGAAGTGCCCTTCCATAATCTTTCGAAAAACTGCATCATACAAGAATGAGCAGTAACTGAACCACACATCTGCGTTTAGCCGCCCCAATTAACCTCTTTGAGAAGGTTCGGGCCGAACATGTTCCAATTTCTGAATTCCAAGAAGCCACCGATCTTGCCGTTTTTAGTATCCACTTAGGCATGTCGGTATTTCACGTACGGATTATTGATACTGAGGACTATATCTGTACTGTGCTTCTCTGGGCCTAAATCCGGTCCGCAATTGCGTCTCGACACGCTCTGCGGCCGCGCGCTTCCGAGTCGGAAGAGTTTCCAGCGCCGCAGACGCCAAACTGTTGACCCCATGTGGGTTTTGGGAACTGAAAACCAAATAAAAATAGAGAAAACTGTATAAAAATCTCACATCGAGTCGGCTTTGGCGCTGGAAACTCGACTGACTCGAGCGCGTGCGGTCGCAAAGCCGGTCGAGACGCTATTGCGGACCGGAATTTGGCCCCGGAAAAGCACATTAACTAACACCGGAAACATGGTTTTTTTAACACGTGGGGCAAAGGTAAAATATGCCCTAGTGAGGCTCTGCAAACTTTGCCCGAGAAATAGCCGCGAAATGCCTACTTGCCTCGTATTAGCCGCCAAATAATGCTCGCCGCGATATAGCCGCCAAATAGCCGAGAAATCATGCTCTCCAGATAAGTATACGACGCATTCCAGAGGCATGATTCAGATGTCAACACCTCCGTCGGTTCAAATACCCAAGTTTGAGGTACTTGAACCTCGCTCAGCCTCTGGAGGCTCCGCCCAACCCCTGGCGGCCCCGGATGACAGCTCGGCGAGCCGGCGACGGCTGCGTCTTGATTATTTTTGGTTAGCTCTCGTCATTTCTCGGTTATTTCCCGGCTATTCCTCGGCTATTTCTTGTCCGTTTTGTGAAAAGCCGAGAAATAGCAGCGTAATAGCCCACCAGGAACCGCTGCGGAGCCTGGTGGGCTATTTCTCGGCTATTCCGCGGCTGTTTCTCGGTCAAAACTCTCAGAGTAGTTTTAGGCGCCTGCACGAAAAACAGTGTTCTGTAATCACACAGCTATTTCCTGACGGCCATAATTTCAAAGGCATCGCACGAGCTGAGAACAACTTCCCGGTTTTTGTTTAATTATTTGATTGGGCTCGTCCAGAGTTTATTGGGTCACCGAGTCAATATTGGGAAGAAATATGAGGTGGAAGGTCTTAAATCTCGTCCAAAAAAACGGCCCTCCGTCAGTCATCTGGCACAATTCGCTGCCAGCCATCACATAATGAGAGATTTTCTTGTGATCAAGCGAAGCTGTCCGAAAAACCGATATGACGAACACCTCTATCGACTACTTTCAAACTTGATTTTCTCCAGTAGTTGCGGTTTTCAAAGGGCTCTTTCGCTACTTTCGCTTGCCAGAGGGATACCCCCACTCAAAAACACGAAAAAATAAAAAGGGGTTTTTTTGCACGTACGATGCTTTTGAGAGGATTTCAGGACTTCAGCTTTCTCAGAGATCTCACCCAGGCCCCGTTCTTCAAGTGCATACAGAAAAGCTAAGAAGACTTGCAGCACGCGCGACGCCTGTAAGTCCAGGAGAGGAGAGGCCCCCACTGGGCTCAACCGATAGCAACAGGACAGCAACTGTTGTTGCAAGCGATCAAGTTGCTGTGGAAAACCAGAGTTGAAAAAGAGAAAAAAACTAAACTAAACTGAACTTCAACCGAAGGTGAAAAGAATCCGGCTGTTTTCAGAACTCCTTTTTCTTTGTGCTTTCCGATCATGGTCATCGATTCGACTCTATTCGCCGTACCACAGTGGGCCGAATCGAAGAACTCCTTCCTTTCTTCTCAATGCATATTCCAGACGATTTCCGAGCAAAGCTACCACGATTACACGAAACCGTGCAGAAAAATACACAAGTAAGAAACTTTTTTGGCATATCTGTATTTGAATCCACCTCGATATAACTGCGGTGGAGAATGACCTTTGGGACTTTTGACTTTTCATGCTCTGGCGATTCTCGGCCCGAACCACACCCAGAAGGAATCGGAGCCACCTGATAATTCGGCTCGTTCTCCAAATCTCCGGGCAACAGCTGTTGCTGTCTGGGACCACTAGACGAGTTCGGACAGCAACAGCAGTAGCCCGGACAGCAATAGAAGCGGAGCCACAGGTTGGGAGAACGAGCCGAACTGTCAGGCGGCTCAGGGCTGAGAATCGCATGAATGTATTTAGCTAAGCAAGGAGTTTTCTTCTTTTGCAACAACTGTTCCAACATAATCATTTGAGCTCCTTAAGCGGATTTTTTTTTGGAATTCAGGTTCTTACATCATTCTGGGACTTCCACATGACAATGCAGGACATCCTTCAGCTCAGTCAATCTGACAAATGGGAAGATCTCAACAACCCTACAACGAAATTCGGTTTTAGGAAGTATTCGAAAAGAGGTTCTAGCCTCCTTAGGCCTATACAGGTTAGCTTGGTAGCACAAGGAAGCCTTCCTAGAGAACACCATTTTTTCGATCCTGCGAAAGAATCTTATTGCGATGAAATTTCGAAAGCATGTATGTAGAAAATAGAAACAAAACTTTGTAGATTTCATTCATAAACCAAATAGCCAAAACTTTAAGCATCCATACTATTTTTGGATTTGCTGTTTTCAGGACCGAAACTGTGAGGAAACGGGTATTCCGGACGAGTTTTGCACATGCTATGCTGAGATCCCAGTAAACACTAACAGCTCGAAAGTATGTAAAGTCCGTCGAAATGAGACTGCCCGCCCATGTGGTCGACGTGTGTGTTTAGCGATCGCGGTTGGAAGGAACATTAGACAAGTACTGAGTAATATCTCTGTCAGATGTCTGCAGTCGTGTGTAAGCTTGTGCGAAAAATGCCTTTGCAACTAACGCGCGATATGCACGCCGACCGCGTGGGCGGACAGTCTATTTCGGATAGACTCTAGGTCCAATAGCACATTTTCTATATAAAACCCAGAATTGTGTAACGGGTCACTTTAGGTTCGCCTCTTGGCACAGGAGCTCATCCGCCATCTGAACAATCTACTGTCAGATTCTAAACTCTGTACGAAGCTGATCCTCTCAAGAATTATTTATGCCAATGTGATCGAGGATGAGGGAATGGAAGAAGTAAACCAATACCGCCTCACCATTGAGGCGAAGCCCTCTGGGGCACTATTCGAAGCAGTGGTTAGGCACAACCGGGTAACCAAGGCTCTATCTGTGAGCGGTAACGTGAATCGGGTCAACTCTTACGGAAATCAATCTTCATGCGTGTATCAGCAGGAGCTGCGCAAGTACTGCTATTGTATTTCTAGTTAACAAAAGAAGCATGAAGCATAGAATAGTCGCGCAGGATACATACATACATAAATAATGCCTCTGTCTGATGTAGAGCCGACTAGAGGTACATATTAATGGAAGTTTAAGGAGTATTAGAGTATTGGATTAGATTTTTTCACTAAAAATAGGTATATGTGCAATTAAAGGGTAGACAACCATAGCATAATTCAAAGATCAATGAAAAAGAATTCGCGAGAAAAATTTATCTACATTAGAAAACGTGAAAATTTTTACTGGAACCGAGAAAGGTTTCCGCGCACAGTTTTCTGCTAAATCGGGTCGGGACCTACGTGTGGTTCATATATTCCGCTATCCAGATCAGCTGCTATTTCATTCACTATCCCCCACAAATCTTTCCAAACGTTTCCACCCTTCCAACCCTTTTTCTTTCATATACTAATGTAATCGAAAGGAACACTTAGCTCATTCTATGGTATTCTCCTGAAGCTATGTACTGACTGCAAACTGTTTTGGGAAGGGGGGGCGAAAGTTTGGTTTGAGTGAAATTCTATGGTGAATCAAGATCTTCTCTGACTTCTCTTATGACTTCTCCTAAGAGGAATGAAACCTTTTGGTGTCTAGAATGTTGCTAACAAGAAAACAACTATTAGCCAAACTAGCCATTCCGATGGAAACATTCTTTTCTAGAACTGGTTTCCGACGTAGAGTTCGAATATGCCCTTCGCAGCTAAGTATGTAAATCTGTAGGCTCACTCTGAAAAAAAGTTATAGGCGGTTTTCTCTGATTCTCGTACCTGTTGTACCCTCCAAAAAGCGCATTAATTTTGAGAAAATGTGGAAACAGACCTCATAATCGTTTTCAGGACCCAAAACAACTCCCAAAGCTAAGTTTGAATTTAAGCAAATTTTCCGAACTATGTGCAGACCGATAGAGTTTTGGGCTTGTACGGATTTTCGGTTGGGGGTTTATTTATACCAATTAGAGAACTTTGAAAGCTTTTAAAAATGTTTCAGATTTAATTTAAAATTTGCCCTGGTGGGTTATTTGAGGTGCCGATCACGAATCTGAGGTCTACTTGTCGCGCCATTCGGCGGCGGAAGTATGAACAACCCCCTAGTCCTGTGAATAGTCTGGACGCAAAAGTAGCAATGATGGAGAATAGAGGGCGTGCAGGAAGCCGCCCTCTATCCTTCATCGCTGCGGCGCAGCTTTTGCCACTCGACTATTCAGAGGTTTCTACAGAAATGCACTGTGCCGCGCAGCTTGGCCATGGGAGTATGAACGACACCAAACCATGATTATCGATAGTAGATGCTTCGCTACATAGAATTATAAACACTCCGCACGCTACACTCTCTCCCTGCTCTAACCTCATACAGTCTGACCGAGGAATATGCCCGTCCCGTACAATTTCCAGCTACGGCCGACACAAGAGCCACTCGCTTAGCCAGTATGTTCGTCAGAAGATTATATTACATACTTATTCTTTGTCTTCACTCATATCTTCTGATTTCATATCGCACCTGTTATCAAATATATTCCACTTCCATGACATTTCTTTACTATTCTTAATTGTATTTTCATTACATTCGCGCAACGTCACGTCATAATCGCGCAAGACCACCAGTTTCGCGACAGTGGCTTTGGTCGCAAGCGATGACCCAACGGACACGACTTTTGAGTAAGATTTCCACGAAAATAATTTTTTTCTCAATAGTCATTTGGCGTCCAACATATTGTTGTTAATATTGCCTAAGTAGTGGTCTGCCATTCTCGAAAATGAAGCGTTAAATAAGGTGCACAGACTTCTCTGTATTGTTTGAAGAAATGTTTTGAGTATAGTGTGCTGCCTTAATGAGAAAAGCTGTTCATTACAAAGTTGTTAAGTTTGCATTCAATTGTCGCTAGTATGTTCTTGATCCTTCCTTTACAGATACATATGACATGAGTATAAGCACGTTCTGTTAATCATGAAGACCTGAGCTCTTACACTGCGTAATAATTCTTTGTGACGATGTTATTTGTGATTATTCTCCAGACTATTGCCAACGACCTATCTATGATAGAATTCTTCGTCTTTTTTAATGCTCTCCAGAAGTCGTTTTGCAAGCTATAAACTATGAATCAGATTTATATATAATAAAGAAGTTTATAGATATGTATACCCATGTTCTATTCAAGGGAAGCTAGTTCTGATTTGAAGGGCATCTTGCTGAAAGTTAATTTTCCGAACACTTTCCAGCCGTTCGCCTATCACGTCAGCCTTCACTGCGCCAGTGATAGGTACACCACGAGAAAATGGGCAGGAAAATACCTCCCAGGTAGGGATCTGAATTAGAGTCGGGAATGAGTGGAGTGAATTTAAAACAAAGATTCTAGAGTTTTTAGAGAATTTAGGCAAATCAGCGGCGTGAATAGGCTTGGCCCACACGAATGATTCCCTCTTTTCGACTTCATCCCCGAAAAATGTGTTTTATGTATCGCATTGCAAGAGTAGCTCTTCCCAAAACATTTCTCGCAGTCTCTATGCAGCTCTAATTAGATGGACATTCAGGCCACTCGCCTACCCGCAGCCGCACGCACACTTCTGAGCCGCATCTCCAAAACAAGAACGAGTTAAATCTAACACAAATCAAGAAAAAAATGAAAAAGAAATCGGCAAAGACCAGAAACAAGACCGAAAAAAAAACGCCTAACCTTCGACTGATGAGCCGTGTAGTTCAATTACCACATGTAGTTGTCCGTGCGGTTCAAGGTCAACCTGAAAACGTTTCTGAAGAGCTTTTGGTTCTCCCAACTTTTGAATTCCATGAGGAAACCATTTTTTCAAACCGAACAACTGAGTCGATGTCAACCACCCCTCACTGATCTGCTATATCTCACACTTGCCCCTAAAATTTGAATTCTTGACTTAACAAATTATTGCCTTGCCTATACTTGTACTGCTTTATGCTGACTCATACATAATGTACATACTTATGTACCCCGTTTAATTTTATATGTTAATGTCTTTGTTCCGCGATAAAAATCATTTATCATCCTCATTTTCACCCTAGAATAAGGATGGAGTACATATAGGAAAATTGAGCGCACTCAGACCGATGCAGCCCTCAAAATTTGCAAACACCAAATAACAGACGCCGAAAAAATACAAATGGTCTACAGGTTTTGGGAAAGAAGAGAAAGAAAACGGAAAGATGATGGCCACCGACCGAATGATGTCAGGCCTAAAGTCTGAGTGCGGCTTCCCAATTGACTGACACGGACACAACGGGAAGGGGTTAATATAACGAAGAAGCAAAAAAATCTATTTGTGCTTATGCAAGATACTTACCCAGATATCATTAGTGCTGCCTATTTTGAGATCGTCAAATGGTATCCTAGTATTTGCCACGAAATCATCCGGTGGCATTACACAATTGTGAAAGACGGTGAATCCAATAGCTCGACCAGAGTGCACGTCATTCTAAATCAACACATAACAATTGAAAATCTAATTCAAGATTCCCCCATTTGCACATTGATAAATTGAACCCCTATACGTAAACGAGCTCAGACACTCGTAGTTGTGTTCCGCCAGACCCCCGCGGTATGAAGGCCGATTTCGTGGACCTGAAACGACGGCCGTTTATCCCGAGATATCGTTCTTCGGTGCTTTCTTGAACGCATGGTTTTCCCCGAAACACCTTCTCTTTCGCCCCAAAGACATGGTGTTTGCCACGAGACAAGCACAAACAACAGCGGTTTTGCGGAACACAACTAGTCTGACAACGAGAGGTAACTCACCGCGATGAATTCCTCGTTCCACCGTGGCTCATTCGTTTTCGGTCGAACCAACGTTTTCCCCACATGGTACTCATCCCAGTCCACGTTGACATATCCATCTATCGCTACCTGAAAAGAGAAGAGTAGTGAAAATAGAATTGTAATGAAAGCTAAACAATTTAGCTCCAACTACTATGAAACAATGGTGAGCTCCTAACTACATAGTGGCAACGGAGTGGAACATTAGGCCTGGCAGCTAACGAGTGTAAGGAAACACCAAAGCAATGAGTTCCACACAGGGTCAGGCAGTGTCCAGGACCACGACGAAGCTACGTCCCCCTTGGAGATCAAAATTTTTTAAAAATGTTCGAAACTTTTACGTCTCTTTCAGATACTGAAAAAATTTTGACAGTTTTCCAGGTCAAAACTTCCAAAAAGGTATATTTCAACCTAGATTTTCGAAAAATTAATACCGCATTTCCTATCCGACTTATTAGCCTCAGGGAGTGTAATTTTGACTTCCCCTAGAGCAACAACATCTGTATTGAGAAAAAGGTAAGTAAAATTGTCACACAGATCGCCTCACAATCTCATGATGGCATAACGATGAAGAAAAATGTGGGCAACTCAAAGCAGAAATCAAAAAAAAAAACGCTGAATACTTTTGCTTGCATTAAGTTATGTCCTAATCGTATTCGTGCAGCAAGCTTACAAAAAGTCAGGAATGATTCAAAAATGACGCAATATGTTGGTGAGCTCGAGCTGATAGGAATTTTTTTTTGAAGTGGAGGAAGTTACGGTGAGGATGTAGAACATTTCCTAACTTCCAACCGCGGAATAGGCAAAACTCTGGCGTATGCCGAGCATTATTCAGGGACTTTGTGGACTCTCGATAACGGCTCACTAATCACAAGGCTTCACGACACCTCGGTGCAACCCTAGTTGGAGGGGATCACTCAGGTTACAAGGGAAAAATGAATGATGCACTATCAAAAATCGACGACATTGATGAAGTTTCTGCTGAACATCGACTGATAACGCTATCAGATAGCAGATATTGGCAGAAGTCTACATTTTGACGGATAAGAAACCTTCAAATAGGTTTGCATCGAGACCTGCGGGTGCGCTGAACCCTTGTGTGGGTGTGTAAACCTTCACAGGTTCAAAAAGTTCGATTCCCAACTAGTATTGTTCAACCAGAAAGGGTGTTAGCGCGGGTGGGAGAGGGGGTGTCACCGGCCCGCGAAACCACTCACGGTGGCAGACGCGGTTTGCCATTGGAGCGCGATACTTTTCGACGGCTCGCCGCAGTGGTAAATCAAATCCCTTGCTCCGGAAGGCCGATAGGCCAAAGATGAACATTTTACCTTAAGGATCATAGGATTACCTTTTTGAAAGAAAAATTAGCAGTGTCCAATTTCGGCCGAAGGCGCGGTTTTGGACATCGGTAAAACGTGTTTCAGGCGATTCTCTTCGTGATTTTAAGGTGGTGAGAGGGCTAATAGACATCACTTTGTGGGGAATTTCATAGACAATCTGACTTTTTTTCAAAAGTTTGAAAATCTAAAATTTTATGGAGGGACGTACGTTGTCCAACTTTTTAAGTGAATAATTTAAGCGAAGATAGGTTCTATTAATGAACGTAACTCGTCTAAACATTTGTTTTATGTTCTGAAAAATTGAACACTGCCTAAAATATGTCTATCACGTCGTTACACAAAGCTACTTCCTCACATGTACTGTTGTGGTGCTGTACCATTTGTTCTCTTTGATCTTTTTGTTGCTATTACAATATGTGGGACAAGCACGTCCGGACCCCTCGTTCCACGAACGGTTTTCCTCACATAAAGAAAAACGCAACTGAAAATACCCCCGATTTTTTAAAGATTTGGCCCGAAGTTTTTACGTCCCTCCCCTAAAAAATCTAAGTCCGCCCGTTGTCCAGGTGGACAACGCCCGCCTGACCCTGTTTCCACAAAGAGTGAACACTGTTGCCTCCGTGGTTTTCATTTTGCTAGAATCACCCCATTCCCTCGATTTCTAAATGTTCCTGCTCCTATATGTGGTGTCTTGCATCCCTAACATAATAGAACAGTGGCTAATTCCTCTATTGAAATGGAGCGAAAGAAAAAAAACAGGAAGGCAAGCCACAGCTCTTCAACGAGGACAACTTCGGTTGCAAGCCAATCCTTCTCACGCATTTGCGGGCGTCGGTAGCCGGTTGAAACGCCCCTTCCCCCATCATATCCTGCCCGAGGTTTCGGGGTAAAAACTCATATTTGGCTGTTTTCGGGGCAACATGCTTCGCATGTCTGCATTGTTTTTTTTTTCTAATATATGTAGATCATGAAAATGGCAGCCCACAATGTATACGCTGCATATTAAGGCCCAGTCTATGTGCTAATCACGTTCGCCATAATGACGCACTTGCGGGCGTCGGTGGCAGGTTGGAACGTCAACTCCAGCCCCTCTCAACCTGCCACCCACGCCCGCGACTGCACGAGGGGTATCCCCACTTCCTGAATAGATGACGTCACGTTCTCTGGGGACAAGATGACGTCACTGTTTTCCAAAAAAAGAGGTTTACAGGCAGACATTTTTGACACGATGTGACGTCATAGTAACTGCTCTAGTTTAAAAGGGGGTGTTGCGTAGCTTCCTGGTTTAACAAGTCGGAAGCGACGTCACAACATGCGGCCGGTAGGAGGCGGACGAGCGGAGATTTCGGCATGAACGAGCGAGTTTTCGGATCTTGCCCGCCCATTTTTCCGTTTCGAGCACTCTACCTGTTCGACTCCTCTCAGCGGCCACCGATGCAACAATTCAGGGTTATTTCTCCAACAATCCAAAATAACAAAAATAGTTACTGATCCTAGCATATTTATTAGAGGCAGTACTCGCGATAAAAATGGTCTTCGAATTTCACCGAAAATTGAATGTCCCGGCGTACATTGCAAGAACAATAACGAAAGAACGGATTAAAACGAGTCATAGTCAGCCCTATACGGTCCTCAACTTAATTGTGTTATACCCGCCCCGCCCACTTCCGCAAAGGCCAACAAGAAAGTGGGCGGGTAGGGCAGAGCTAATACAAATTTAAGGGTGGTATGGGGCCATCTGCGGCTAGTTTTTAGCTATTCTTCCGCCAATATTGTTGCAATGGACCCCGGTACACCCGACGTTTATTTGCATCCGAATTTAGTAGGCTCTTTTTGATGGCTGATCATACTACCAACTCCTCGCCTTCGAACTATGTCATAAAATCGATACCATTTTTGAGCATGTACGCAGCCACCATTTACTATATGTCTAGAATAAAAATGTCATTCCAATAAGGCCAAGAAAGTACATGTGAACAGCGGAAAAGCGGTCAGTTGACCACGGAGGACAAAGTATGTATGTGCGGCAATGTGTCAATGACTCGGGCGAGCGGTTCGAACGAAAATTCTAATATATTTGCTACGACTGCTGCTCCCACATTCAGTGATATTTGCTCATCGCGAGAAACAACAGAACCAGGTAAGATGTTGTGAAATTTTTATATATTAGGGGGCCGGAGAGTAATCTCGTTTCTGGGAATGCGCACTTGCTTGTCATTTACCGGCTCATTGTTTAGTTGAGAGGCGTGCCAAAGACATTGTGAGGTTATAATACTTTTTCACTTACAGACAACTGCATTACATTTTTTTATAATTTCAGGTAAAAAGGCCAGAAAAATACCACAAGAGGTACACAACCGGCACTGCATGCTTTTAGAGTTTCGCCAGGGAAGTAACGGATCAGTTGCTACCCAAAACATTCGTGATATTTATCCAAATGCATTGGGCATTCGTTAATGCCAAACGTGGTTTTGAATATTCAAATCGGGTAATTTTGTTCTTTCCGACTCGAATCGATAAGGAAGACCATCAACGTTGCACTGTGCTTCTCTGGGTCAAAATCCGGTCAGCAATTGCGTCTCGACACGCTTTGCGGCCGCACGCGCTCGAGTCAATAGAGTTTCCAGCTCCAAAGACGACTTGATATGGCTTTTTAGACAGTTTTCTTTAATTTCGTTTAGTTTCTAGTTTCTAAAACCCACCTAGAGTCAACAGATCGGCAGCTTCGGCGCTGGAAACTCTTCCGACTCGAAAGCGCGCGGCCGCAAAGCGTGTCGAGACGCAATTCCGGACCGCAATTTGATCCAGATAAGCACAGTACAATGACGTGTTATGGGCGGAAGTGGAAAGAAATCTGTGCGAGGCTCTACCATCCAAGAACATTTGAAACAGATTGGGTAAATAAGCATAGTATGTGTTTGTATTTAGCGTAAGAAAACGACATTACTTTCTGGTCCCCCAATACGATGGGGTATCATAAAACACGACTGACTCAACTCGAATTGAGGCCATTTCCTCAAATCATGGCGATGAAATTTGAAAACTCGAAGCTTTTTTTCGGCCATTAAAAGACCTTTAACACTATCGTACCCAGTTGAAAAATGGTGAGTTCTCAATACACAATTCTGAAAGCCGCCAAGAAATATGTAAAATTGGATTTTCTTTGAAAATTGATCTAAGTAGTGATATTAGCTTGAATTACATATAGTTAGGTCCGTGGCTTGTTTCCTGAGGAAAAAACATTTAAATCTCACCCGCGGCTGGCGCGGTCCACCGGCGGTATGGTATGCTTATAGGTTGCGCTCCTCTCTCGGCCTGAATCGATTAGCGGGCCGGCGCGTCAGCCGAGGGTGATCAAATATTTTTTTTTTCTCTTGAGATAACAAACCACGGACCTAACTATATGTTGTTAAGACATGTAGCTTATTGGTATTGATCAACTGGTCTTAGAAATTTTCCTTCTTCATTAAAGGCAGCATACACGCTCACGAAGGCGGTAGAGATCACTACAGAAATAGAATGGTATGGCTCATAACACAACGCCTACGCACATCGAAGCGTCAAAAACGACCCACAATGACGCTATACGAGTAAGAAGTTGGCTACGCCACTGTACCTGCCCCCCCCTGTTTTTACGTCCTCCTCCAAAACAGAGGTTGTGAGCCGTTCCCATCGTCGCCGATGAATGAGGTTTACTTATTGTACCTATTGCACCACCCACAAACGTCGCTGATGCTGTGAACGGCCCACCACCCCTGTTTTGGAGGACGCAAATACAAGGCTCAGAGAAATGCAGGGGCGGAGCAAACTTCGTAGGTCGTTTTTACGCTTGAAAATGCGTAGGCGTTGTAATCTGAGCCATACCATTCTATTTAGTCAGTTATCTCAACCAGATTCACGAGCATGTGTGCTGCCTTTAACTACAAAGCGAAATGCTTATAAACAGTGAAAACTGGTAAATCCATTTAAAGTTCATGTTCAAAATAGGGTTTCAAAAACGATTTTTCAAGATTTACTATCTCAGACATTCGCTGTTATGAACTCGATACCAAAAAGCAGGGTAGTTATCAACCGCCAACCAATAAGATGCGCTGCCAAGTTCGCAGTGTATTGGTTTGCTATAGGGTTGGTATTGGTGGAAACAGGAGGCTGTTATGAACCGCCAACGAATACGGTTGTCTGTTATGATCCGCCAACCAAACACGTCTTTCCGAGCTGACGATCGGTCCGTCCGCTCGCTGTTTATGCTGTAAGCGTCTAGCGTCGTACACAAAAATAGTTTTGATTGCTTTTCTGTTTCGTTCTGTTATTTATGCCTTGCTTCTCTGTTTTCTGCTTTTATAAGCCTACTTTTTCAACTTTCTCACTTTTTGCTGTGATTATTGATTAATTTCGTCTAACCTTTTCTTCTACAGGTACTTGAAGTGGGTTATTCTTGAAGTATGGAATATTATGTTGTGTCGATTCTTGAAAAGAATACGTAGTATATGTCTTGTTTTATACCCAAAGACCGATGTCATACTGTTTTGTAGGTATTTCTGTAGAAGTTGATATATTATCGAAAAGAGTAGCATGCATATTATGAAAATAGAATTTTTGTTTCATGTAGAACACTTATTCGGAGAACAATGAATGTTTTCTGAAATTACACTTTATGAGCGTTTCAAGACAAGGTACAATTATAGCAATGAGTTTTTCAACGTTTTGGATATGTTCCCAGAACGTGCGCTATTGGTATCGAGTTCGTAACAGAAAGTGTCTGCTGTTATCATCCGACAACCAATACGATATGTTCCGGCAGGTGCTCGGCGGAACATATGCTATTGGTATCGAGTTCATAACAGCGAATGTCTGAGATGGTTCTAAAAGTCTTTTGATGGATATGGTTTTTAATATTTCGAGAAGATACCCTAAATTCGAGTTTTTACCGCGAAATCGTTATTAATTCATGTATTTAGGAAACCGTACCAATTCGAATACCACTGAAGGGTTCAAAAGCAGTAATCGATAATTTAAAAAAAAACTGAATTTCCAAATCAGCTGAAAAGTTGATAATTCAAAGAACGCGAATTTTGAGGAAGTCGAAACGACGATCAGTGAGAAATGTACGACATGAAATATCAACAGCAATATACAAGTACGAAAACATACCGTTTCGTTGACTTTTTCATTCTGATTGAATCGACGTGACCACTCTGTCGGCCGAAGACCTCGAGCTTCTAAAACCCGCACTCGTAGCGTACCAGTGAACAACATCAGAGGTACATTGACGACGTCGGCGCTTCAAAACAGCACAAATTGAAGCACCTGAAATCAAATTCTCATATGTTTCCTAGGAGATGAATGTACTGAAAACACGAAAATGCAACGAAGTTGTTAGCGGCGGAACGGGACAAATCGGTGAAATCACAGCACTGATTGTGGAGAATCGGAGAATTCGGCAGCGATTTAATGGAAAAAATGTGTATTTTTACAAAGAATTACAGAAATAAGGCGTAAGCAAAATCAAGCTTGAATCATTTCCACTTCGTTAATTGTTGTATTAAAATTAGCATAATATTCGTTTTAGGAATTCGTGCAGTGGCTACGCCTGGAAAGAAATGGAAATCTCTTAGGGAAACGTGTTTAACCAATAAATACAACCCTAGAAAACTTTTCATGTAGAAATCCTAGCAAAATGCGATCATTTTCCTAATATTATACCGAAAAGTCTGATGCATAGGTCACAGTTACTACTATAAGAATGCAAGTTGGGCGTACCGTCATGTCCGACGGTGATCGCCTAACTACAGCAATACAAGCGGTCGCATCGCGGCATGCGTCGCTTCATTTGCCAAGGAAGGACCAGGCAAATGAGTGGAACGCCTTTTCCTTGGAAATGACTCGATACGAGCCGCGACGCGACCGTTGGCGCTGTTCGCAAGTGGGCTCTCACCCTTGGACACCAGTGTACGTAGATACTGTGCTTCTCTGGGCCAAAATCCGGTCCGCAATTGCGTTTCGACACCCTTTGCGGCCGCGCGCATTCGAGTCGGAAGAGTTTCCAGCGCCGCAGTCGCCGATCTGTTGACTCTAGGTGGGTTTTAGAAACTGGAAAGTAAACCTTATTAGAGAAAACTGTACAAAAAAACCATATCGAGTCGGCTTTGGCGCTGGAAACTCAACTGACTCGAGCGCGTGCGGCCGCAAAGCGTGTCGATACGCAATTGTGGACGGGAATGTGGCCCAGATAAGCACAGTACCTACAGCAGCCACGGCGCTGCGGTCGTTTCAATAAAGGCAGGGCTCGCGATAGAAACGATTTTCGGCCCTCTTCATGAGAGTGTAGATTTGGTCATCGCTAAAATAGAAATAAGTGGAAAAAGGGAAAATTTGCGGGGAAAGGGCACAAAAAATGTAGAACGGTTAGTTACAGCTATCCGCACGCGCACCAATTATTGAGATTTTCATAAATGCTAGCATATCCGTCTTTTATTTTACTCCTAAAACAGCCGGTAGTCTCTAAAAGTGCTCCGCGAATCCTCTAGGAGGAAAAGAGAGGATGGCAAAGCAGGCATTTAAACAAATCTCGAAGATCAGGGCGTGCGGACACCAAGCAATTCCTTGACCGCAAGCGTTTTTTCTCCAACTTTTCACTTCCTTTGGTTTTGGTGATGGCCGAATCTGCCTTTTCGTGAGTATAGCACATCAACCTTATTATTGCGAATCCTTACTTCAAAGATGCTACATAGGGATAAATTAATCTGGAAAACTTCGAATAACTAAATACTGTGATTTTTTTTTGAAAAACAAGCAGACCTCAAAGAGCGGACAAAGAGAAAAACACGAAAAAAAATCTCAGGAAAACCCAGTAACCTCTTCAACACATGAGAACACTTTTTATTTCACTACTACTTTTCGAATAACCAATTTGTTGATGAGTCGATTGAAGAATTTTCGGAAAGTGATATGCATGTGGTAGTAAAATGTTCCGAGAAATAACCATACGAAACCAGTGATGAGCATTATACATTGGATCCGACTCATTGAGAATAATTGCAAAAATCGCTCGTTTCTGCTTTATCCTGAACTGAAAAGTTTATTTTAGATGTATCTGGACTAAAAAGGTAGAATGATCTCAATTTTTAAGTCACTAGGAGATTCTGTGACAAGAAATTCTGGAATATCCGATTTTTTTTGGATATCCGAATCATTTCAATTAACCTTCATATTACGAACACCAATATGAAATCGACGAAAATTTTGTCCTCGCATGATTGTTATGAAGAGTTTCGAATGGAAATCAATCCTTTCTTCAAGCATCAGGTTGACGGTGAAAAGAAAAACAGCTTTTGCAGTTTTCCGAAATGAGTCGGATCCAATATACATATAATGAGCATGGGCAAGTCGATTCAGCTCTAATCCTTATGATGGTCACAACAAACTGTATAGATGTGGTCAGAATTCAGTAGAGGAAATACTCATCTGCAGAAAACCTAGCAATGTCACATATGTAATGATGCGAAAGCCACTAATGTTTCAACTATTTGCCTTTAGAAAAAGAAAGGTTCAGCAGTTCTCTATAAACAAATATCCGAGATCCAGTTAAAAAAGTCCAAAATCGTGCCGACAGGCCAGAAACTCAGATAATGGTTGAACAGATACACTTTCGCTGTAGAAATTGGTCGGAAGGCGCACGGGACGCGCTTTTGCGTCCTCGCAAATCCTTAATAACTTCCCTAAAAACAATGTTTTCTCAAATTCGAAAACTCTTTCACAATCCAGGTGAGGGAAGCTATCCAAAAACATGGTGTTTTCGAATGTTCACGCAGATTTGAACAAAATATGCGGAATGATGACATCATGCGTAGAGTTGCAGAACAGTTTCCTGCGGATGTGATCCTAACACCATCAGGACGCTCCCTTGTCGACCTGGAGTACGCCGACGACGTTGTGTTATTCGCTGAAAACAACGCAAAACTGCAAAGGATTGTGAACCTCGTTTCGAAGTATGCCGCAGCCTATGGACTTCGTCTTCGTCCCGACAAATGCAAGCGGATGTGGTCTCTCAGAGGCCTTCAACTGGAGTTTGTGTGGACGGACAACGTATCGAACTGGTGGACGATTTCTGTTATTTGGGCTGTTTGCTGAAGAACGATGGTAGTTATGCAGCGGATATTCGACAACGATGTGCGAAAGCTACGTCTGCATTCAATTCTCTAACCAAGTGTTTGTGGTCTACCACCATCGCGAAGGAAGTCAAGTTGCGCGTCTACCTATCCGCTATTCGCCCTATCATGATGTACGGATCGGAGACGTGGGCAGCACCGAAAACGCAGATGGAAAGGTTGGATTGCACGGAGAGGAAGCTTTTAGGCGTTTGCTTGGATATTTCTGGCCGCGTGTATGCCATAACGAAGACCTTTACAAGGAAATCGACGCAGTACATCAACGCTTGACACGAGGGAGGTGCCAGCATCTCCTAACGCCATCTCAAGCAGCAATGGAAAGTCGACTTCGACTGCTCGGGCATATACTAAGAAGAACGCCGGATCGTCTCGTACAACACGCTTTAAAAATGCTTCCAAATCCTGTCTGGAAACGGCCACCTGGGCGTAGGCGAAAGTTCTGGACGGATGTGGTTAAAGAGGATTTAAAGTCACTCGGCATCGAAAGACAGTTCAGGCGCGATGTTTCGTTTCGCAGGAAATGGAATAGTGACAGCTGGATGGAACGTGTTCAAATTGTGGCTGAAGACCGTGAAAAATGGACACGGCTGACTACTAGGACGGCACACCTCGGTGAAGATGCGGAATGACCGCGTCAGGCGAAAGCCAACCGATTAAGTCAAAAGTAAGTCATGCGGAATGAGGTTTCATCATACCGTACGCGTAGCGCTGTGCAGCAGCATACTACATATGTTTGTAGACTGTGTAGCCCTCTAAGAATTTCACCCCAAACTGTTTGTTCGAACGCTAAACCCTAGAAATCATTATACCGTCGGTTAGCCCTTCTCACCAGGATCTGAATAAGTTTCCACTACCGGTATAAAGTTTCGCTTGGAGGCAGTTGTGGTAAAAAAGGCGATAAAGACGCAAAAACAAGTTCACGCGCGTCTTCTATCTAAACCCTAAAAGCAACACTACGGTTTGCATCTTTCCATACCCGATACTGCATAGGGAGAGCCATTCTTCGATCATGAGGTGATCCGACCAGGATTGGCTTTGTGAAGCGAACATTTTCTTCGGTGATCCTTAACATTCTCCCAAGCAACCTGCGATAAATTCCCCAATTTGAAGCATGTTGTCCGCAGAATTGAATAAGCAGACGCGTCGTCAAAATCACCTCTTCCAAAGTCTTTTTACGCGATTCACTTGTGTCCCATTCAGGTGAAACTCCAAGCTAAGATAAGATTTTGGTCCACTTCAAATCTGGCCAGAGAAAAAAAACAAACAGCAATGGAAAGCCTTGCCCTTCTGTTATTACTTGCCCAACAATTTGTCTTAGTCGGTCCGCAATTGCGAGTGCGCACGCAAAATGACGTAGAGTATAGCATGACGTGACACACTGCTTCATATATAGCAGAGCGGCTGCGTTTGTCGCTCGCCTCAGACGTGTCGCGTAGTATAAAAATGGCTGCAGAACCGCAGCGCGCGACTAGTAAAGAATCGATATCAAGGCGGTACTATTAATTCTCCCAGACGCCAGCGCCTCACGCCCGTCGCGCGCTGGTGTGGCGTTACAATACCGCTCGTAGGATTTGGTCAGAAAGCGAGCGAGGTCGGTTTTTTGCGTCATTTTCGTCTTTTTTGTTTAACTTGCTTTAAAGTCAACCTTGAGCGAAGCTAGGAAGTTATTAATGATCCTGGCGTTGAGAGCTATCCAAAGGTATAGCCATTCTGGTATTTCGTGAAGAACCATGGAAATTTCGCAACCAACTAGCTCTCTAGATACAGTAGAGATATGGAAGCGCAGACGGAGACGGTAGCGCCCCATCTCTTATGGTACCGTAATCACAAATTTGGTTTACAGCGAAACCTTTCTAGTTCTCAATAAAACCACCACAAAGGTTGAACCAAAAAGTAGCCCTCGGCGCCAGGATCATTAATATCTTCGTAGTTTCGCTCAAAGCTGAGTTTGGAGCGAGTTATACAGAAAAGACGAAAAAGACGCGAAAACCCGATCTCGCTCGCTTTCTGACCAAATCCTGCGAGCGCTATTGTAGTATACGAATGGCCTGACGTCACGCAGGCGCGAAACGCGCGTGACGCCCGCTGTGCCATGGCGGCGACGGCGTTGAGGATTATTAACAGTGCCTAAAAATGAAAAGATGGGTAAAACATAATATGCTTTAATAAATCGTCTCCATATTGTATAATACTTGGAACTGAAAAATCTGAGTTTTCTGATATTGCATAAGGCTTACGTATTTTAAGGAGGAGCTCAGCAATGCATGATATTCGTCTCAAGTTCCACGTATCCTACTCGTTTTTTCGAATGTTTGCGCAGGTATTGTAGATAATACTGACGCAAAAAAAACAAAGCCGGGCACTCGAGGCAGAAAAAGGCTATGAAACAACACCGCTTGAGGAGAAGAATAAACAGAGCACAGGCGAAGATCATTGGACAAAAATGATGCACAGTTCTGCCAAAAAGCCCCTGGACAACCGTTGAAAAAAAAACAAAAGGCGGAGTCCAAGAATGAGCACTGCCCGCCCATCCTCTCTCGAAAAACAACAAGTGGGTTCTTTGGGAAATGCTGTAACATTTTGAACGAGGATGAGCGAAATTACTAGCGTTTTTGGTCTTTCGATTTTCGATTTGCGAGAAGAACGTCCCAACTGTGGAAGAAAACTGAAATGCTACGATGGCCGGTCCAGAATCTGGGATGAGCGGACTTCCAACATTCCGACTCTGATTTGCTGAATTCTCATGGTTTTTGGTTTCCGCTAATTGAAATGGTTGTACAGTTTTCCTCTTTTCGACTTCCGAAATTTTGAAAAAAAGTTTGCTTATCTTCGACTTCGAGATTAGTTCTTGTTTTTGAACTCACATACTTTTCCTACTTCAACTGTATGTTGCTGTCGCCTGATTCTAGTTCAAGCTGTCAAGGGGCATCTTTGGAGTGTATGTCTGACATGTAGAAATGGAGTGTATACCTTGGGAAAATGCCCATATCGTTTATAATAATGAAGCATATGCAGCTGGGTCCAAGTCTTTCATCTCAATCAGCCACGGGCTTGCAGATCCTGACAGCTCTCGCTCTCGCGCCTAGTCTACCAGTTGTCACGTCCAGCCGTTAGTGCGAAAGTGGTCTTAAAAACAATTGGTATGGACTTCGTTGGAAACGGTGCTTTCGACCAAATGCGATTCCCTAGTCAGAAAATGATCTAAATAACAATAGGAGAGAGTAGTTGAAAGATGAATTTACAGTTCGACCCAAGGCGGGAAGAGTGCAGATGAGCCACTTAGCCAAAAATCGTCCATTCGAACGACAGAATATTGTGTTTGAGGAAGGCGATGAAGCGCGGAGGTAGAAACATGAGCAGAGCAGATGAAATCCTTGAAGGCAGTTTCAGTCAATCTTTAGGCAAAAAAAAGATACTTGAGCGCAAAAGTAAAAAAAGGAGAACACACTCAAAAAGATGCATTACCTCATATGCAATACGCAAGTTTCACAGGTTACTTTGCTTTGAAAATTCCAGAAGATTCTAATAGTAATCAATGAACGAAGACTTTTAAACCGATAAATTTGACGACCAAGTCGAGGAACAGAAGCAGAAAAAATGAGTTTGTTCACGGCAAGGAAGCAGACAAAAAAATTGTCGTAGATGTCAATATGTACCCATAAATAGGGATAAATTATGTCAAACGGTAAATGCGTAGAAAATCCGTGCGCTATGAGTCGACAAAGATCAAAGGCGAGGATTCAATAACCGATTCTGCTCTCCAGATATGTAGGTAGACACATAAAACTATGCAGGTGCTTCGAAAATGAGGGAACGAAGAATGGGTTCTAGTGCAAGCAAAAGCCTAAACTCATACAACACTGAAAGCAGCAGCTCGGACGAAAATTTTGTGCCAAACCAGAGCTGAAATGATATTAGAGGACAAATCAGGACACTTCGTAGAATGAAGTGCGCCTTGAAGAATTCTGACTGCATTTGCAAGTCCAATTGACGTCCGAAAACATGAAAAACTGACTCCTACGGATTTTCCAAGGAGACATTTTTAGTAAGTTGATGTACAGTTTCATAACCTCATCGTCAGCTATGGGAGAATTTCACTGAATATATATCCTCTATTTCAAAGTCAAAATTAGTTTGTTACTTCGCGTGTGTGTGCGGAGTGAGGACAGAGACAGCTAGAAAGTGTGGGAGAGGAGGCAGGGTTGAGCGGGCTGTTGTGGCGATTTCGTCGCGGCTACGACCCCCCATTTTCCTTATTAGTGTTTAATTGTCAATTTTGTCAAAAAGTGTCAGTTTTCTGAACAGCTTCTCTGTATATAATTTGCTTTTATATTGTTGAAAATACATACACCTCGCACGCGACTGACTATTCCTACCTCATTTTACCTGGGAATGTGGTTTGGAAAAATCCTATTTTTTTCTAAAAAAAATAACGACCCCTTCTTAAAACTTCATTTTATCCGGAATTTCCAAAAAATTTACGACCCCCCGTTGTGACCAGTCAGAACGCTGCTCAACCCTGAGAGAAGGATACGCAGCATACGCGAGCACATGCACGCGATCAACGAAAAAAAAACTTGCTCCGAAATAGAGGGTAAGATGAATAGAAGGCAATCAGATAAATAGCGAAGAGGAACTTTGAAAAAATACTGAGCACAATTCGGTAGTTTTCCGGCCTTTTTGCGACGAGGTTAGGAAATCCACGAGCAGGCCAAAATATACTGTGCCTCTCTGGGCCGAATTCCGGTCCGAAATTGCGTCTCGACACGCTTGCGGCCGCTCGCATTCGAGTCGGAAGAGTTTCCAGCGCAGCAGCCGCCGACCTGTTGACTCTAGGTGGGTTTTAGAAACTGAAAAGTTAACAAAATTGGAGAAAACTGTATAAAAAAGCCATATCGAGTGGGCTTCGGCGCTGGAAACTCGACTGACTCGAGCCCGCGCGGACACAAAACGTGTCGAGACACAATTGCGGACCGGAATTTGGCACAGATAAGCAAAATATGTTCTCCGCCCTTCGGCTTCGTGCGAAAAAAATGGCTTTTCGACTTTTCGATTTTCGAATATGCTGGAAATCCCCACTTCTCCAAACACTCGCCGTTCGACTGAGACGGAATCGAAAAGAATCAAAAGTCGATTGAGATTTTTGTGTCGCAGCAATGAATCCCCGCGCGTCCTCGTCTCCGCAAGTTCATCTGTGATTGGTCAAATACCACTGGCGACTAATCATAAGGGGCTTCGGCGAAAACGGGGATCTTGGGGAAAGAGAAGCATACAGCCCAGGACCCAGGGATGCGCGGCGAGATTCGAAGTTGTAAGAGTTGAAAAAAAGGCGAGATTACTGAATCATAGATCGATACTAGCTGGCTCAAAAAAAGGTACTTTGTTATATTCGGATTCCACGGCAGTGTTCACAATGAAAGCCGTATTCCAGTTTACTGTTTTTGAGTAGGCAAGTTCACGAAGCATGTTAGGGAAAAGCCACCATAAAAATCTCGAATATCTGAGAGAAAAACCTATTAAACATTTACTAAGGACTGCTGGTATGTTTTGTGCCCCGTGGACAAAACGTCAAACCAAACGCCGCAGATGTTTTTCAACCTTTGAAATTCTTAGGTGGACGACTTCTTTGTTTCCTGTTTCCTACCAAAAACTCTAAAAAATAAGATGGGTCAATGCGCATGCTTGGGTGTTAGAATCTTTCGCGACAAAAAGTATTCAAAATTTGGGCCTCTGTCCCTAGGTGAAAGGAAAGCAGGACCACTGACTCATGACGTGGACGGGGTGACCCGATGGGTTGGCTGAACCAAGAGCTTTTCACCCACTTCTTGGTCGTTTTCCGTCGTACTTCCGTACTTACTCCTCTTCCACCAAAAAACGGACAACTTCATCTTCGTGAACACCGCCTTTAAATACCTTGGTTCTCTCCTTACCTGGAGTTTTTTTTAATCATTTTCGCTATTTCTACTCAACCAGACAACTCACGTGCGCGAAAACATGTGAAAAGCAGACACGATTGCCTACGCATACGATGCTCTCAAATAAATTGGTTTCTCTGGTTGAGCTGCACGAAAATTGTGGGCATAAACCAAAATATGACTGGGACAAGGATGAACCTGAATAGAAATTTCGATTTGATTGAGATATTTCGAAAAAAATATATGTGGCAGTGCAACTTGGCAGTAATTGAGCAGAATGTCCTCTATAGAAGATTTCCAAAACTTACTAAGTTAGTTTGTTAGGCGTGCACTTTCACATTAGACTAAGTACTGCGCAAAGGACTTGTTATTCGAATCTGTCAATTGAATTAAGAGAAGTTTGGCGAATCCAAGATGTAACTGATATAAAAACGGGTTGTTCGCGTATCAACACAGTACGAGCGAAAATCTGAGGCATTTGAGTCTTCCAAATAAAAAAATGTGAACATTAACCCTAATTTTCAACACTGCAAAAACAAATCTTTTTTTTTTGTAGAACACCGTAAAAAAGCAAGAGAGATCTGGTTCAGAGAATGCCTAGCTGAGTTTCTACAGGTTTGCGTTATCATGTAGACGTTATAACAAAACTTAGGCCTGTAACCAGTTAGGATTCGGCCTTATCCCGTAAGTTTTTCGATCACGGACCAAATGAGCATTGCGACTACATCCCTCCCCTCACATCAATGTGTAACAGCACTCATCAATCACTCTACTGGACAGCGAAGTAGGAAAAACATGATAAATCGGAGAGCGAAGTTCTCCAACACCCTCATTTCACACTTACGTACATAAACTCTGGGAAGTCTCTAGTGAGTCTCTCGATTTCGATTATCATCAGCAGCGGAGCGGTGGGCGTCGACGAAGTGCAACTGGTGATAAGGATGTTTTGACACAAAAGTGACCGCTCACCGCTGGCGATAAGCGAAGTCGAGAGCCTACTAGAAAAGCCTCAGAGCTTACATATGGATGAGTGCATGTGAGCATTGCCGGCTTCGACAACTCTTCAGGACAGGATTCTCAACATTAAATTCCGATTGAGAGATGGCAAAATTTTGAAATGGTAGAAAAAATGCACATGTGTGAATTATAGAGTCCCGACTAAATCAGATGAGAACCATACAAGATAATCTTCCAAACAACCCACTTTTCCGTGAACAAAGGTCTATTGCATGAAAATGAGGACAGGGAAATTATGTTCCAGCGTCAAATCGTCAAGTGCAAACAAATTAAATATTAATTTGAAAAGGATCGCTCATAGAAAATGCAGATTAAATCAAATAATATTCAGAAAATCCATTGATGAAGACTTGAATGAGAATCGTAAATAGCGAGGTTACGGATCTGAGTAAATTTTCGTGTACGAGTACCCTTTTTTAATTTTTTTCTCACTTTTTCATTTTTTTCCAATTTCCGTGTGACAAAAAGCGCTTCCTAAACGATGATGCAAATTTTGGCAGAGAACGTGTTTTTTTTTCGAGACAGTACTACATAGAGAAATGAAAATGCCATAAAACCCAATTCAGTGCGTTTTATACATAACTATCAAGCCACCCTATTTTCTTCGAATTACTGAACGAATAAAAAGTTGCGAGCACGCTTCTGTTCATTTGGCAAACTGATTCCTTCCGTATAGACTAGTCCACAATGATTTAAATCGCATTTCTTATTTCTAGCAACTTTTTGAAATTTTCAATTTTTTTTTGAAAAAGAAATTTGAAAAAAATTGAATTCTGGTGTCCAAATGGATCAGAAATCTGAAAAAAATATTTTGGTTTTATGGAGGAATCCAGTATTCCTAGATGCTACATAAATGAAGAAAATATTGAAGTACCTTCAGGAGAGCATTCGAATGCTATTCGATTCGGACCGAGGGTATGGTGACGAGCACAGCTGAGACGGAATGAAATATTTATTCGAATAAGTAGATTATTTAAATATTGAAAACTCGATTTGGTCCAAAAAATAATTTCGCTTTACTCGAATATTCTGCTCAATTGGGAGTTTTAATGGTGCTGTTTGGAATATAGGACTCCTTACTCGATTTTTCGAATATTCAGTTTACCAAAAAAAAAGAGATTTTTTTGAATATAAGACCAATTCAAAGAGAGGTTATTAGAATATTCGAAAACGAAATGCTGAAAATCAATATATCTCGAGTATTACTCTTCAGAATTTAATAAATATGTACTTGAACAGTTTCCAAAATATTTTCTTATGTCGAATACGGACATTTACACTCAAAAATAATCTTGCATTAAAAATGGATCTATGAATACGATAAACTCATGGAATGGAGTTTTTGAAAAAAAAATTGCGATTCAAAAAAAATATATTAGTGAATTTTAAATCCCACTATTCGAAATAATCATTCATTCGAGAATTAGCTATTAACATCTGTGTACGTAATTACTGGCATACGAACACTGCACCATCTTGACAACCCAATTCACACTTATAGCAAACGAATTCGATTGCTGAATGCATAAGGTCGGTCCGAAAGATATTGTGCGCCCACGTGGTTCACCTGCGAGTCGAGCGGCCATCGCAGAAGCATAGTTTGGACCTGTATATCGACTAGAAGGAATAATAGGCGAATGTAAGAGCGATAGCAAAATCAGCCGTGTGCAGCCGTGGGAAGTTTCGTGCGTTAGAATGTCTTCGCAACGGCCGCTCGACACGCACGTGGGCCGCGTGAGCGGACAGGTTCCTTCTGGCACACTTTAGATTGGCTTCGGTAGTGTGAAAAATTGAAGACGTCGTGATTGATTGGAATGCATTAATTTTTTGGGCCTTATCCAAACAACTGAGTCTGGCTGCGATCACCTAACTTTCATTTCTATGATAATCAGACAGAATGCTATTCGAAAATCTTTCAAGACCATTTTGGTACGAATAACAGATAAAGAATTTCTTCGAAAATAATGTTTCAAAGTGCGACCTTCGAATACAGATAAAAAGAACAAAAACGATTATGGTGCGAACCTTGAATTCAATTTTTTGCATATACGAACTGTTTTTAAAATTAAGATTTTAGAGCCATTTTCGCATCTTTGTTGACTAAACAGGTCTAAATTTAAAAAAAAAACATAAGAAATAGGATATGATGTTGTTCGCGTACAAAGCCTCTAACTTGAAATGGCCTAAAGAAAACGCATACATATTCTGCAAGAAGGAAGAGTCAGAGTGATAGTCAGTTTTGATGAAGAGAATACGTTGGAATTCTAGATAAAACTATAAAACTAGTTCTTGAAAAGAACAAATTCAAGGGTGGAAAAGTAACCGCCAAATACCCAGAGACGTGAATTAGAAATTTCTAGTATAGCTGTTAAAAGAGCTTCGGCGATAAGGGCAGACAGAATGAATTAGTGAGGTGGTGAGAAGTCCCCGAGAGCAGAGCAGTCATTGCTCTCATTCTCAGCCAGAGCTCCCCCTCCCCACTGAATCAATTGCTAAGCCGAGTGGCGACAACGCATCTAAAATTACACCTCGTTGCGCTTCAGTTTTATGTATTTCAGAGGGGGAGGAGGATGGCATGGAGCGCTCAGCATGAATGACACGGGAATGGATCTGCATGGGGATAGACAGACTTCAATTTTATTTTTCTCTCTCAAAACCCCTGAACGATTTGCTACCCTTCATTGGGATGAGACCGAGCAGGACGTGCGAAACTCCTATACGATCAATATTCAAATCAGACACTTCAAACCAGTTCATTATTTAGATTAGCGCAGAGCTTAAAAATTCACCATAGCCTGGTTATGTCGAATTTTGGCCGTGAAAATCATTTGAGATCGCAGTCAACAATCATATAAAAAACATACATACATGTGTGAAATAGGTATAATGTTTTACATAAGATATAACATTATGAAGACATCCAAAGCACTACATCAATCTTCACTGTTTGAGGTCAAAAAAAAAAGTTGTATGACGTTGAAAGTCAATTTATCAAAATAAAATAGCAGCTGAATAGGTAGTTCAGCAATAATATTCGGACTTCATGCCACAGTCAATTGTGGAATTCCGAAATATCAAAGTTAGAAGGAAGAAGACACATTCTGAAAAGAGGTTTGCATGGTGCAATGCAGAATCGGGGGCGTGTCACCCGCTTTCCTGTAACAGAATCCGCGAATCTGCAGAGCCGTAGCCTACCAGCTCTGAAAGTTTTGATGGCGAAATGCCTGCTTGCCGCGTAATAGCCGCGAAATAGCTGCCAAATAATCCTCGCCGCGAATTAATGCTCTCCAGGTATACGACGCATTTCAGAAGCATGACTCGATATCCACTTCTCCATCGGTTCAATTACCCAAGTTTGAGATACTTGGACGTCGCTCAGCCTCAGGAGGCCCCACCCAACCGCTGGCAGCCCCGCATGGCGGCTCGGCGAGCTAGTGACAGCTGCGCCTTGGCTACTTTTGGCTACTTATAGTTAATTCTCGGTTATCTCGCTGCTACAATACCGGCCATAACATCTGTCCCAAAGCGCGTCGGCGACGCGAAATCGCGTCGAAAACGCCGTTTTCGTTCGGAGTGGACTTTTTGAGAGCCTGGAAAAACCATTCGGTTCCTCTCGATGAGGAGATGGCGATTATATGTTCGAACTTGAGAAAAACTCAAGTCTTCACATAGTTATGGCCTATTTTCCCTAAAAAGAGTCAAAATCTTTGTGAGTGGTTACTTTCTGATTCTGAAAACACTAATCGCTTCCTCTCGTCGTCCTGATTCCAAAAATCGTTTCAAGCTCAGAAAAATGTTACTTCTTGACATAGTTATGGCATACTTCGCCCACCCAAAGAGTAGGAATGCTCTATCAACGGCGAAACTTGAACGTGAGCATCACCAGTATATTTGTGTCGTACTTCTAACTTCTAAGCTGTCTCTGTACGTGTAAAAGTGTGAGATTTGACTCTTAATCTTTCTTAGTTTTATATGAACTCGGTTTTGGCGATGGTCTCCCTTCAATTTCTCGGTTCTCCGCGCTCTCCACGCTATTGCTCTTCTCTCTCTGACGCACTCCTCGCTGCCTGCACTGCCTCACTCGAAGACAGTCCCCCAAAACCGAATAGAATTCGAGGAACGGAGACGGACTGGAGAGCCAGTGTTATGAAAGCCCGGTATCTGAAAGGCCAAAGGTCGAAATGGGAGAGGAGTAAACATCATGGGTGTTCTCTGAGATATTGCTATAGCGAGACGGAACGCTGGTCGACTCACAAAAGAAAGCAGTTATCTGAACAGGTGGTCCGTATTGAATCAGCACCAAGAGAGAATCGGAACAGGAGTTAGCGTTATGGGTGGTTTGTCCCTGATTTACTGAATCCTATTCTCACACTACGGTGAGTAATTCAGTGGCTATAGACCACTAGCAAGCGCGCGCGGCCGCGGCGCGCGCAGCGTTTATTCGCTTCCCACACGAAGTGTGTGAATCATCATTGAGCAATTTTCCGGGAGTGCATACAAGGAAATCCATATAAAATTTTCAATCTCATCCTCTATAGCCGCGGAATCACTGACCGACAACAGAAAATTTTCAGAATGGCACTGTTGGATATTTCTTTTTAAATTGAGCTAATACGGAGGATTTTTCTCAACTGGGTGAGAATGCATTTTTTTCTTATAAAATGTGGATTCGATACTTTCCTTGCATGCATTCCCGGAAGATTGCTCAATGATGAGTCACACACCTCGCGTGGGAAACAAATAAATACTGCGTGCGCCGCGGCCGCGCGCACTGGCTGGGTGGTCTATAGCCGCTGAATTACTCACCGTAGTGTGAGAATAGGATTTAGTAAACCAGGTAAACCAGGGACAAACCACCCATAACGCTAACTCCTGTTCCGATTCTCTCTTGATGCCGATTCAATACGGACCACCTGCTCAGATAACTGCTTTCTTTTGTGAGTCGACCAGCGTTCCGTCTCGCTATAGCAATATCTCAGAGAACCCCCATGATGTTTACTCCTCTCCAATTTCGACCTGCGGTCTTTCAGATACCGGGCCTTCATAACACTGAATCTCCAGTCCGTCTCCGTTCCTCGAATTCTATTCGGTTTTGGGGGACTGTCGTCGAGCGAGGCAGTACAGGCAGCGAGGAGTGCGTCAGAGAGAGAAGAGCAATAGCGTGGAGAGCGCGGAGAACCGAGAAATTGAAGGGAGACCATCGCCAAAACCGAGTTCATATAAAACAAAGAAAGATAAAGAGTCAAATCTCTCACTTTTAAAGGTACAGAGAAAGCTTAGAAGTTAGAAGTACGACACAAATATACTGGTGATGCTCACGTTCAAGTTTCGCCGTTGATAGAGCATTCCTACTCTTTGGGTGGGCGAAATATGCCATAACTATGTCAAGAAGTAACATTTTCTGAGCTTGAAAAGATTTTTGGAATCAGGACGACGAGAGGAAGCGATTAGTGTTTTCAGAATCAGAAAGTAACCACTCACAGAGATTTTTACTGTTTTTAGGGAAAATAGGCCATAACTTTGTGAAGACTTGAGTTTTTCTCAAGTTCGAACATATAATCGCAATCTCCTTATCGAGAGGAACCGAATGGTTTTTTCAGGTTCTCAAAAAGTCCGCTCCGAACGAAAACGGCGTTTTCGACGCGGTTTCGCGTCGCCGACGCGCTTTGGGACAGAAGTTATGGCCGGTATTGTATTTCTCGGCGATTCCTTGTCCGTTTCGTGAAAATCCGAGAAACAGCCGCGAAATATCCCGCAAGTGCCCGCTGCGGAGCCTCGCAGGCTATTTATGGGCCAAAACTCTTGGAGAGGCTACGACCCAGCTTATTCGAGGCAATTTCACTGCTCCTCCAGCAAAGTTTTTATCGGAGTGGCCAACCGACTGCTAAACAGCTCAGTACAGGATCACGGCAGGTTTACGGCGCCAAAAACCCTCCACGGATCTTTCCAAATTTTGACCTAAAACCTCTAAACTTTGCACTTCATCTCCGCACTTCACTTAACTAATACCTCTCCCCATTCATTAAAGGCACAGTACACCCTCAGACATGAACTTTGAGATTTTCATTTGATTGTGTAGTAGACCCCTCCCATATAAAACTTGCTAATTGCGAGATCTCAATTCCTCCATATAAGCGAGATATAAGCGACCACCACAGGCCCGACCC
This sequence comes from Aplectana chamaeleonis, assembly GCA_029168955.1. Lineage (NCBI taxonomy): Eukaryota > Metazoa > Nematoda > Chromadorea > Rhabditida > Cosmocercidae > Aplectana > Aplectana chamaeleonis. The sequence goes on from JAPDOI010000318.1 coordinate 472,363, forward strand.
CCTTCGCTCACCACCACAGGCCCAACCCCTACCAGATTTTCGAACGCGATAGCGGCTTGATGGATGGATGAATTCCAACGAGAAACGGGCCTGAGACAACTCGTCCACGAAATTTTTGCCCTAAAATGCATTCATTTTCAAGGAGCCATAACTCTGTTCATATGGGGTCTTAGACGATTTCAGATATTCCACTGTGGTCAGTGTATGACCCTCTCCAAGAAAAGCGTCTTTCTGAAAAATGATTTTTTGGGTGTTCTGTGCCTTTAACAGACAGAAAGGGAATGCTATCTTTAGGTTAGCGTTTACAAAGTGATGCAGCAGAAAGCCGCCAACCCGAGTCCCTGAGTGAAAGGCTGGGATTCCCTTGGGCCAGATTCGGGCTTCGTATACAGCGCTGCCTCTCTGAGGCGTTCCACACCTTCAGCAGATTCACGGCAGGGTCTCATCGACACGAAACTCGAATTTGAATAACGAGGAGCCAAGAGACATCGCGGAGCGGTGGATTCCAGGTTGGCGGCAGGTTCTCTGTAGATTCGCAATAATTTCGCGGTTGGTTTTTGCAAATTTTATCAGCGTCTCTCGTCTGTTTCTCTCATATCCCCAAGGCGAATATTGATCACTTTTCAGTGTGAAAATGAGCATTTTTCATACGTTTTCGGAACATTTTCCAATTTTTTTATGCAAAGGAGAGCTTACTTAACTCATGTTCCTATTTCGCATTCATTGTTCTAACCCATTTTATTGAGCTGGACTTTCTTGAGAAAAAAAAATTGAAAAAAATTTCAGTTCATACTATGCCAAGCTAGGATTGAACCAGCTTCTATGTACGATTCTCATGGGAAGGACACTTTTGAAACCAGAATGACAGGTCAAGAAATTCCAATCTTATTCAGAAGCTCTTTTTTTAATACATCTCCAAATCAAAAAATTAAACTCATGCACTTATCTACAATTCACTCTCGTCGGAAAACATTTGGAAGATGCAAAATGTTGCTACGATTCTCATGAATAGGGTGATTTGCATTTTCTCGTATGACTTCTAATGCTTTCCAAGAACAATTGTATAGTTTGAATGTCAGCAGAATCACATATGCTCATGTATAAATCGAGAAGCTTTTTTCACTTCTAAATAGACAATAACCAACATACCGTTAACATTTCAACTTCAATATGAGGGGTAAACATGATGTACACACTGAAAGTGATTGGATATGAACTTTTGCTATCTTTAAACATAAGGCTAACAACCTCGAGGTAGAGTTTTGATGGTATTATTTCTCTAGTATAAAATTTAACCACACATATGACATGGGTAAATACAGTTTACCACAATGTTGAAAGGACATGGTGCGGTTGCGGTCACACACTAAAACTACGGTAAAGGCGCTAGATTTCATTATCGATCGGCATTTCGATCGATAATGTGTCTACCACCGTAGTTTTAGTGCTGATTTTCTGGGTTAATTACGGTTTTTCTTTCTTCTTATTGTTTGCTACGGTATTATTTTTGTTTCTGACTCTTTTAATATTACGAATAGGTGCTTTTCTTAGTGAGCGAGAGCAATTTGCCGTTTTTTTCGATTTCAAAACAGAAATTCGAAAAAAAACAACACTTCGAAGCCCGAACAAACGGCTAATTTTCCCCACGCACTAAGAATAGTCCCTATTGAAACATTCAGAAACAAAAATAATGCCGAAACAAACATAAAAAGAAAAAACCATTACTCATCCAGGAAATCAGCTGTGCTGTCGATCGATAATGAAATCTGGAGTCTTCCACCGTGGTTTTAGTGTGTGACCGCAAACGCACCATGTCCTTTGACGACAGTACGTATTATACTTTTTTCTAGGCGATGATCAAATAATACAATCGATCAATTTTTTTGTGCTCATGTCAGAATGTTTTCAGCGGTTCATAAAAAGGAAAAAAACCTCAAAATTGATGCGAGATCAGAATTCCACGCGTTCATAAAAGCAAAATTACCCTTCAATAGAAAACAAGATAGAATACAATCGAATATTCGATCTTTCTCAATTACCTGGTATGTAATTGTGATTCTATAAAACGATGCATTCTCTACTCCGGCATTAATTCGGAGAAATCCCCCCGACAATACCCACCCATCCTAAGTTCTCATAAAAATGAAAAAAAAACTCGTGAAAATCTTTTTTTTTCTTCGTTTTCGATCATAACTCGCTTCAAGGTGGACATTTCCGAATCTTGAAGACACCTTTGAAATCAGCATCGACTGGCCTTTCTTTCTGGTCTACACATGATCTCTAATGACGCAAGAATGTATGTAGGATGAAGTGGGACATGGGATGCTGAAATGTATGATTATGTCTGCTCAAGTTTATTAACTTTTTCCATTTCTTTATTTCTACAAGACAAAATATTTTCTGATCTCCTTATCTATTTCAACTTCACATTTGGGAACAAATTAATAGTTATTCAGTTGGTTCTACATTTGTTGTTTTTTATTTTTATTTATTTTGGTTTTTCAGTTGCTGTTAAGATTCTTTTTCATTTATTTTATTTAATTTCTGTATGAATTTTCATTATAATTTGAATATTTCTGCATTTCCATTTGATTCATGTAATAATTGCTTCATTTGAAATACTTGCTTTACTGGAACACATTTTAAAAAATAATTAAATGAATAGCTTATGACCAGTAAGCAGAGGTGAAGTAGAATTAGATTTTGAAAAAATGAAAAAAATTGTGAATAAAAAATTGAAATTTAAAAAATCGAAGTCACACATTTCACCTTCTCTTGTTGTCCCACTTCCCATCCACTCAATTGATTGTGTCAACCATATATGCTTTGTTTGAGAACAAGCCGCGAGTACATCACAAAGAAAGTGTACTCGTTACTGAATCCAAAATGTTTTCAAGCTCGAAAAGCGTCCACTATGAAGCGAGTTATGATCAAAAGACGAAAAAAAAACGATTTCTGCGTTTTTTTATCTTTTCAAGGAAACCCAGGGTGGTTATTAGAACCTGATCTCTGAAACCAGAGACAGCCAAAACCATTCTAATACGGAGCCGAAAAATAGACTGATCGGGTTATTCGACATTATCCGAGGACAAGGTATCCTTACATATAATATAATACATATATTAACTTAGTATCGTGAATTTTTGTTATTAAATGGTGGACTTATTGGGGAGTGCTTGCTAATACTAACAACTCTGGCAGCCTCTTGCAAAAAAAGCACGGGTTTTACACTGAGTGAAGAGAAAATATCAAAAAAAGTAAAACCTTCCAAAACCATAAACCAAGGTTACCCTAGAATGTTTCTCACAAACTACGAAACAGTAGAAACCTATAATTTGGAAATTCGTTTTTCTAAAAGCGTTGCAGCTCAGTCGACCCCGTTTTGGTTTTGAGTAATTGTTTCTGAATAACGAAAGCGTCACGGAAGTTCAAATTCTGGCATTGTTCAATCATCGTTGCTAGCTACAATATAGATACAATAAAGAAAAAGGAATTACCCGTGGGACGCTATTCAAGCCAGCGTGTCCCACCTGTGGGACACGTTATACGGTGACGCAATATTGCACGCGGTCCGAACGTGCAGTCCCCCAAAATTAGGCGAGGTCGTTAATGGGTTGAAGATTAGGATGGGTCAATACACCGCATGCTTGGATGTTAGAATCTTAAGCTAAAAAGAGTTTTCAAAAATTCCGCCTCTGTCCCCCTGGTGAAAGGAACGTAGGACATCTGTTACATGACGTGGGCGGGGTGACTCAAAGGGTTGGCTGGACCATGAGATTTTCACCCACTTCCTGGCCGTTTTCGGTGCCACTTCCGTACATACTCTTCGTAGAGGGACCCAAAGCTTAGGTTTCCGCCAAAAAACGGGCAACTTCTTCATCGTGAACTTTGCCTTCGAAATGTTCTCAGTTTTAATCTGTTCAAAGAAAGAAAGGAATCGGAGGAAGTCCCAAGGATCCGTGTAATAAAGATGTGAGAAAAAAATCTTTTACTCCTAACAAATCCTCTATCAAACTGGTCTCTCAAGGAAACTCAAGGCAATTCAGCGAAAAATATATTGACAGAAAGGTGAGATGGAACTGCAGCCGGCCATGTTAGCGTAGTCTATAGAGGATTTCGGAGAACGTCGAGGTAAGAAGAAATGCCTGTGGAGGTTGTCAGTCAGTGATTCAGTCAGTCAGTAGTCAGTGAAGTCAGGCAGCCAGCCATTGCTGGCTGCTGCTGCCACACATGCGGAGCCGCGGCTGGCCGAGGCTGGGTGGCCGTAGCGGCTATATGTAGCTAGGCATATGACCGTGGAAATCAATGCCGGACAGCGGAAACTCGTCCGCTCCATCCCTCATTTTTCCCTAATGGCTTTATTCAACGCATACCCAGACATTGACAGAAAGACACGAGCGGGAGGGGGTAAGCCCCGACTGGATCCGTTCCCAGTTAGCCACAGCAGCCGGCCCTAAACGGCCATTCCAGTGCGTGTCAACGAGCCGAGTTTTTCAGTTCAGCGAGAGAGGGAGAGAGAAGGCCGCCGCGAATTATAGCTGCAGAACGAGCCGATAAACATTCTCACCAATCAGGAAGGCGCCCGTGAGAATTGCCGGAGAGCCCTGAGAGACCGTTCGTTCGCTACGACGGAGGGCGGCCGCAGCTCCAGCCAGCACTCTCATCGTTCCTTGTGTCCACAAAAAACCGTCCCGCGATGATTACGGTAGATCTCTGATCGCATTTGCGACAGTCTCGTGACATTTGCCCGAGAAATCTGGGATCAAATACCAGACGGTCTCGCTTTTGAACCACTATGGTGAACTCTAACTACTAGGGCTTACCCTACATTTCTCGTGGGCTTCTATAAAACCATGTGTTGATAGTTGTAGATATGGGACACAGCATTGATAATCCGTCTTCCAAATCCCTTGAATGCCTCAGAGATTTACAGGAAAATCCCAAAAGTGGGAATTTACATAGCTTTGCTTAGTGAAAAGAGGTACACGAATGGCAGTTTCCAGGATGTTCAAAAAATTGTATATTGGATTGAGCTTCAAGCTTTTTTCTTAGAGGTTGTTTTGGGTGCTGGTTACGGACCTGAGGTCCATTTACAATATTTAAAAATGTCCGCCTGATTTGGTCCAAAGCTTCAACTGACAAATACAACGGGTCCGACCGCAGGTTTCTTTTGGGTCGAACCCATTTCCCTTTTCGCCCCTCACTTCTTCCAACTAAGACGAAGTGGGGGGAAGTAAAATTCATTTTCTCCCATATCTTCTCACTTGAGACTACATGGAGAAACAATGCTGAAGAGTCCGACAAGGCAGAAATCTGGGGATGGAACCCGTCCGAGCTGGAGTCGGACCCGGCAAATGTCTGAGAAAATGGGGAAATTTTGCAGGCCAAACGTGAGATCTGACGATTTTGAGAATGCTACAATCAAATCGCCTTAGAACTTCTACATAAAGGTTATTTGGTCTGCCTAGCACAAATCTGTGGTCCGTTTATCGATTTTCGATAGATTACGGTGGATTACGGTGGGTATACGATAACTCGGTCAGTCTCAGATTTACCTCAAAATTTCTCTCCGGCTGTTATTTGGGACGCTGAACACGAATTTGTGGTCCATTTTTGATTTTCGAAATTTTGAGGTAAGTAACGCCAGTTAAAAGGCATCATAGCTACCGTAACATACAAGAACCCTATATCCGACGAGGAATAGACCTTGGATTCGGGTTCAGAGCCCTAAATTACCCCCAGTTGAAAGTTCTGAGCTAAATTCGAAATTTTTGTGTGAACACCCCAAAAACTCCATGATGCACCCTTATTTTTTGTGAAGCAATAAAAATGCCCTTTTTGTAATCCTCGGAGCCATTTAGGGAATTCCAAGCAGGGTCATTTATGAACGGTCACAGACCTAAAGCAGCGACAAAATGGTTTCCCAAATCTCCACGGGAAGTTTGAAGCAATCCCTAGTTAAAGGAATGTAGAGTAGGAATCAAGGGCTTCTAGACATTACTCTCCAACCAATTGTGTGCAATGTGATTTCGAACATTACTTTGAAAAAAAAAGAAAGTTTAAAAGTTTGAGATGAGGTTTCTCAGAAAGCAGCTCTCGAAACGATATTCTACGTTCAAGGAACAATTTCGAAGTTGCTATGTAGAACAATTGCAGAGCGTCAACTGATTTATATGCCAAGATTGATCGAAAGTCCATAATGGAACAATAGAATGCTGCGGGAACCTTTTAAATGGTCAGGATTGTATGAAGAAACCCCTAGACAAAGGGCAGCTTAACATTCAACGGAATACAAAAACTCGCAATGTCTAAAGTTTAAAATCCAAGCGCGTAATCGCCGACCATCGGAGTCCTCCAGGATCACTTCTATTAAGATCATGTGCGATTCCCTCATTTGTGTATCCGCAAATAAAAAATTACTCTCTCGCTGAACTGCACAAACCCAAGAATATTGCTGCCTAAATATAAAAAGGATATTGTTTGGATCGATCAACTTCTTGTCAAAAAAAAACAACAAACCGATCCATACTGTTTTTGGTCGCTATGTATTCTACCGGTAATAATTTTTGCGTATTGGGCAAAAAAGCGCAAAAAAGAGTTACTTTTTTCGCCCTTTTTTCATGACTCTATTCAAGATGGTCCATTTGGGAATCTAAAGAGATGTTTTTATCAGCATCGTGTGGCCTTTCTTCTGGAATGACATATGGCTTACTTCAACAAGATAATATATAGGCAACATTATACATAAGGGAATCGACAAGAAACACGCGTAAAACGCGTGTTTTGCATTTAAAAGCAGGGATGAGCGAATGTGTCCATGTCTTCACGACTATATGTAGTTAGGTCCGTGGCTTGCTTCCTCAAGAAAAAACATTTATATCTCACTCACGGCTGGCGCGGAGGTCACTTGTGCCGAGAGTCGATAGGGCAGAGAGAAAACGCAACTGATCAGCATTCCATGTCGCCAGCTGCCGGTTAGATTTAAACCGCCCGCGCCAGCCGCGGGTGAGATTCGAATACTTCTTTTTGAGGAGGCACGCAACGGACTTAATTGTATATGCTTTGCATGAAAAAATGCCCAATAACATGCAAAAAGAGAGATCTCTCGATTCTGATTTCCAATCTCTCTGTAGACTCCCAAATGGACCATCTCCAAAAGAGTTATGACACAAAGGCAAAGAAAATGCTTTCTTATGTTTTTTTTTCTCGCAGAAAACGCAAAAATTATGATCGGTATTCTACAGTATACCTAATCCATCCGATAAACAAGGGTTGCAAAGGATCGGGTTTCAGATATCGACAGAATCGGCTCATCAAACGAATTGGTTCAAGAAATATGGGATCAAACATTGGGATGAGGAATCATATCCAAAATGGGGTTTTGGACTGATTCGAGTTTCGGAAATCCGATCGGATAATTCGCATCGAAACCAAGTAAACTTTCTCATGTATGGGCATGATTTGAGAATTGAATATGAGCATCCATTTCACATTCTTTCGCACCAGGACCCGGGTACGGTCCCGAATGAGAACGGTGAGATGGAACGAATTTCAAAAAACTTGGAGTTCGAATTTCTTCTAGGCGCAATGCAGCTGCCTCCAATTTTGTTTTCCCCAAATCTAAGGAATTTCAGGGTCAATCCGGGTTCCCTGTTCTCGAGTCAAATCGAATTTCAGATCTATATCCGACCGGGTAACCCGGCTGAATATCTGAAAGCATTCCGTCAGGCATTTCTAAGCGAGGCATTTCTAGTGTGCTCTTCAATTCGATTATCACGGCAAGAATCGGTTGCTTTTCGGTCAGATCATCCTTATCACCCGTTATATTTCACGTTTTATTTCATAGCTCACCATAGAATCCCCCAGAGTTTATAAAAGGTCAGCACGGGACGCACTGACACCTTTCGTTCCTTGGTGCAAAGTTAGTGCACATACAGTTCATCTACGCCATCAGTCCGCAAAGTGCACACTGATGGCCAAAGCGTGTTGCAGCGCGGTTTTGAGTATCCTCAGACAGGGATGTCGGATCACAAGGGCGGTTTTTGCCTTTTTTTCGCCACTGTAAAACAGGCGAAGCCGCCTGGGTGATCCGACTTCCCTGTCTGAGGATCCTCGAAACCGCGCTGCAACGCGCTTTTGCAATGAGTGTGCACTTTGCGGACTTAACGCGATTGCGTACATGAACTGTATGTAACAGCACACCCGCATCGAGTTAGCGCCAACGAATAATAAGTAACGAAGAGTACCAAAACGGTCCGCGCCGACTGTACATACGACTGTTGTTCCTTTGAAAAATCTTCTAAGTGCACACTGTTGCTGACGCGCACTTCCAAATCACATAGTCGCTTCGTATAATTCAGTCTAGTGAACGGACGAAGTTGTGGAGGTAGATCGTCGCGCGCGGTCAAATCTCCGCCTGCCGTAGTGTCACAAACGCCGCACGGTGCGCTGCAATGATCGCGCCTCGTCCGCTTAGAATCACTGTTGAGATCTGTAGCATCCTCGAATCGTCAGAATAACCTTTATATAAATACTAGCGCGCTCAAATGAGTCCGGCGGGGCAAGCGGCGGAGCGGTTGGTCATGGCAAAAAAAAAACAGTAATAAGGAGATTTTGACATAATAAGCTCGATAAGCCTTGCTTCGACCGGCTGAAAATAAGGAAGTCAGGCTATATTTTCGTACCTCATGAAAGAAAAAGATATGATTAGTACGGAATACCTTGTGTCGGACGCTGTGCTCAGGGTTTACGCGACTTTCAGCCGAAGATATTGAAGAAATACTAACAACGTTGCATGAAAATATGAACTTTAAGACTCTTGCTCCACTCCTATGTACTCCCACAATCAGAGAATGATTTTGAGTGTGTGCGAGCTCATCCAGGTTGTGACTTCACCTACGCCTCGATCAAACAGTGAAAAAAATCGAACAGATATCATGCATCAGAAATCCGCATGCCGTGACCCGACAATTCTATGGGGAGACGAAGAAACGTTCGCCAGAGCGCCATGAGCTCGCATAATCGCGTTTGTTGCGTGAAGTACAAGTCGGGCCCTCGTATCCGATTACGCGTCGACCGCTGACTGAGTCTGGCCCCGTAAATTCCTCCACCACACACATTGAGTTGAAACAATATGGCATGGAAAACAGCATTTGTTCACCTGAACCATGTTATCGTACCGATATTTGGAGCCAGGTCTACCCCATTTTTCCCTATCTCCTCTCAACTTACAATTGGAAGCATAATGCGCGCTAGAAATCACATTTTTAAGTAGAAGCACACAATAGCGGCTGGCTGAGATAACTCGCGAAGATTGAAGCCCTGAAAAGGATATACCGAAATTCCTTGGTGGATCATCTAGCACTTCTTCATAAAATGTACATGCGACGGTTAATCTACTTCCGGAACGATTTTGGAACCAACTCCATGCCGAGAAAAAATATCAGAGGTAACCATGGCTTGGACTACAAAAGCAGACAAAAACGGTTTGGGAGCTCACTCCAAATCCACTTTTACGGTGTATTCAGCCTGATTTTTTTACGATTGAAAGATTTTCTCCAGGCCTCTCACGACATTTCCGTTCAATAAAAAGGCTCAGCTATATAAAAACACGATAAATCAATGTACGAATTTCCGCTCGTACGATGCCTTCAAAGGTGGCATTCAAGATGAAAAAAAATTTCAGTTTTCCGTGAAATTTTGGGACAAGGAAAGTACCATGCATATCAGCACGTCCAGAAGGTAGAGAAGTTATCCTTTCAAGGGAACAGCTGAAGACGAAGCATATTAGCGTTTGCTCCGAAGATCTTAACATCCTGACATGCACATTAGAGGCTACCTGATTTGTTGGAATTTTGTTACCTAAAACGCTTAAAGGCAGCAGACACGCTCAAAAATGGTATCGATTTTATGACATAAATCGAAGGTTTGGAGCTGGTTGTATTGGAAACTGACGAAAAAACGAACGAAAACTGTGTGCAAATAGAGGAATAACGAGTAATTTGTTATCGGGTGAAGGTGGACGAGTTTCTCAGCGCGCGGTTGAAACAGCGAATATTAGCAACAAAACGGTTGAGATAAAGAAGCCTATCCACTCTTACAACCTGTACTAGAACGTTCACCTCGTTGGAAGCTCCAAAAACCAGCCGAAGGGGCCGTATTAGAACGATCAGTCCGGACGAGTTTGTATTCTGGGGCGGGGTTGTCGAAGCTCAGGGGCGGGGTTGCAGAAATTTTTCGACATTCATTGCTCAAATTTAGTAGTTTTAACTCGTTTTTGACGTTTCTAACGGCGCGAGCCTTCTATTAGGAGCCATACGACCCCAGTAACGTAGTTAACTCAACAACTTTTTCGAGCGTGTCTGCTGCCTTTAAAATAGATGCAAGAGGTGGGAATTTGAGAGCTTCGGGAGCTTCTAGAAGATACTTCTTTTCGAAAAATGGAGGGTTTTGAGGGAACTTTTCGCTATTTTTCTCTATTTCGTGGGCCTAGCTGCCCGAAAACAGGAAAAACCAGGTACAGTTTTTTGCGCGTACCCTCTATAAAACGTGGTAATTCACATCATTCGAGGAGCGAGCGGCGCGCGCGACGCCTCAGCCTCCGTCTGCCCTCCGCACTATACATGGGCATTCGACCCGAGTTTTCGAATGAATGAATAATTCGAATACGGCCATTTCAAAAGTTCCGAATAAATGAATACATTCGAATAGTGCCTTTTAAAAAATCCCGAATAAATGAATACATTCGAATAATACCTTTTAAAAAATCCCGAATAAATGAATATATTCGAATAAGGCGTTTTCAAAATTCCCGAATAAATGAATATATTCGAATAATGCGTTTTCAAAAATCCCGAATAAATGAATATATTCGAATAAGGCGTTTTCAAAATTCCCGAATAAATGATTACATTCGAATAATACCTTTTAAAAACTCCCGAATAAATGAATACATTCGAATAATGCCTTTCAAAAAATCCCGAATAAATGAATACATTCGAATAAAGCCTTTTCAAAATTTCCGAATGAATGAATACATTCGAATAAGGCGTTTTCGAAATTCCCGAATAAATAAATATATTCGAAAAGTCGACCAACTATTCGAATATTCGAATCCTATTCGAATATTCGAAGAATATTCGACACTTCGAAATCAAGGTCAATATCACCCCGGAACTTCGACTTCCGAAGAAACTAGGAGACTGTTTTTATCGTGAACTACCTTCAAGACGGGGAACACTAACAAGGAAACTACTAATAGCCAAATTGGCAGTCCCACATAAACCGTACTTTTCTAGAACCACTTTGAATGTAGGGCCCTGAATATGCCCTTCACAGCTGCCTACTCAGAAAAATTAAAACAAGTTAGTTGTAATATAGAAGTAAGTTCTTTGAATGTCTCAAGTAACTTACATTAATATCACATGCAACATACATTCATATTACATGTAACTTAAATATATTTTACATGTAAGTTACACTTTTGTTACATGTCACCTACATTTGAATTTTCACTATGGGTGGCGATCACGTGACGCAGACGACACGCGACGCAGAGGGCGCGGTCCCAGACCACACACTACACAAAAATGCTGTGCTAGGATTCCCCTGATGGTGTGGTGTCAACTCAGAAAAATGAAAACAAGTTACTTGCAACATAAAGGCCGAAAACAAGTTACCTGTAACATATCTGAGCTGATGTAAGTTACTTGCGACTTGTCTCATGTCATGTAACTTACATGTAACCTATCGGCGGGATACTGCGTGTGGTCCGCCTCCGATATGTTACATGTATCTCAAATGATCTGAGATAAGTCGCAAGTAACTCACATCGGCTCAGATATGTTACAAGTAACTTGTTTTCGTTTTCTGATAGAACACTGCGTGCAGTGCGCTCCGATAATTTACATGTAACTTAAATGTCACAATATAAGTCGCAAGTAACTTAAATCGGCCGAGAAGATGTTTCCAAGGGGGATGTACGATGTACTCGCGGAGTCAGCTTGGCGACTGGCGTTGCTGTTGATTCTTTTGCCCAAGTTTGATGTACTTGACGCCACATCAGCAGTGAAAGCCCCGCACAGCATTTTTCGTTTAGTGTGTGGTCTGAGACGCGCCCTCTGTGTCGCCGCGTGTTGTCCGCGTCACGTGATGGCCACCCATAGTGAGAATATAAATGTAAGTCATATGTAACATGAGCGTAACCTACATCCAATATAAATTTAAGTTACATGTAATATAAATGTATGTTACATGTAATATAAAATGTAGGCTACTTGAGACATTCAAGTCAGTTACATTTAAATAACAAGTGACTTGTTTTGATTTTTCTGAGAAGTAGTTGCTTGTAATTGAATCAACAACACGCCAGTCGTAAGCCTTGACCCCGCGAGTGCGTCATACATCAACCTTGAAATATCTTTTGGCCAATTTAAGTTACTTGCGCTTATATTGTGCCATTTGGTTATGCAACATAACGGAGGCGCACTGCACGCAGGATCCTCTTGGAAATCGAGAACAAGTTACTTGTAACATATCTAAGCTGATGTAAGTTACTTGCAACTTATCTCAAGTCATTTAAGTTACATGTAACATATCGGAGCCGCACCGCACGCAGTATCCCGCCGATATGTTACATGTAACTTAGATGACCTCAGGTAAGTCGCAAGTAATTTACATCGGCTCAGATATGTTACAAGTAACTTGTTTTCGTTTTCTGATAGAACACTGCGTGCAGTGCGCCTCCGATATGTTCCATGTAACTCAAACGGCACAAAATAAGCCGCAAGTAACTTAAATCGCCCAAGAAGACGTTTCCAGGGAAATGTACAACGCACTCGCGGTCAGGCTTACGACTGGCGTTGATGTTGGTTCAACTACCCTAGTTTGAGGTAACTTGGCCCCACACCAGCATGGGAGGCCCTGCACAGCATTTTTTCGCGTAGTTTGTGGTCTGGAACACGCTCTCTGCGTCGCGTGTCGTCTGCGTCACGTTATGGCCTTCATAATGAAAATATAAATGTAAGTTACATGTAACATAAGTGTAACTTACATGTAATATAAATTTAAGTTGCATGTAACATAAATGTATGTTACATGTAATATAAATGTAAGTTACTTGAGACATTCAAGTAAGTTACAGTTATATTACAAGTAACTTGTTTTGATTTTCTGAGTACCAGTCCAGCCTGTTGCGGCAACTTCGGACAGCACCGCCCTAATCAATATGCGTTGGTGATTGTGTACAGCGCGCGATGGGAGACCTGCACACAAGAACGAACAGCGGAAATGTTACTCACAAAAATGGATAGCTCAATTTGCGAAAAAGATTCTTTTGAAGGGTTTCTGTTTCAAAGGAAATAGGTCTTATCTAATTCGAATGTGAGGCACTTTTTCCGAATATTCGAATAAATCCGAAATTTAAATTTTCGAATAAATCGAATATTCGAATAAATCCAAATTTTAAATTCTCGAATAAATCGAATATTCGAATAAATCGAAAATCGAAATTCTCGAATAAATCGAATATTCGAATAAATCCAAAACTGAAATTCCCGAATAAATCGAATATTCGAATAAATCCAAAATTTAAATTTTCGAATAAAACGAATATTCGAATAAATCCAAAAATTCAATTCTCGAATAAGTCGAATATTCGAATAAATCCAAAATTTCAATCCTCGAATAAATCGAATATTCGAATAAATCCAAATTTTAAATTCCCGAATAAATCGAATACTCGAATAAACCCCAAAATTGAAATTCCCGAATGAATCGAATATTCGAATACTCGAATATTCGAATTATTCGAATATTATTCGAATAATTATTCGATTCGGTCCCAAGTCTACTCCGCACTCTCACTGTTTCTAACCTCCGCTCCGCACCAGCACGCGTATAAACCATGTGAATTCCGCCATTTTGTAGCCTGTAGGCTGCCTTCATTTTACTATTCTAGCCACATGGGGTTCACATGAAAAAAAGGAAAACAGTGGTATTTCCGCTGAAGTCGTGTTTTTTTTATTGCAGGAAGCATAAAATCTATATAAAATGTGATGACATAACACTTCCTTTCTTTCTCTTTTTTCATTTTTCTTGCATTGCCAATCCAGCATTCGAACACCATGCATATGCATCTACCTCAGTATAAATAGATCATCTACAGAGTAGGATGCAAATTTTAAGTCCGTTATTCTGTTAAAGTGTGTACGAATGAGACTTTCAGTCCACGCGCCGGCGTGCATGTCGAGCGGCCGTTGCGAAAGCATTTTCTCGGAAAAGCTTTCCTACAGCCTAAAACAGCTTGCTGGGATTATGCTCTTATATTCGTTTAATATTCTTCCGATCGATAAACAAGTCCGAAAAAAAGCCTCTGCGATAGCCGCTCGACTCCGACCGCGATGGCGGACAGTCCCTTTCGAGCCAACCTTACCTAAAGCGCTATCACTTTAGGAAGGATTACTTTTCTTCTTGACACGAGGTTCATCTCATTTATTGCGAGCTTGAGAGAGATAACAAAAAAGGGGACAAAGAGGAGGGGGACACACAAGGAAAAAGTACTAGCCACGCCCTAATTCTGCATTGCATAATATCAACCTCGCTGTGGAAGAGAGTGTAAACTTTGTGAAGCCATCACAGAACAACCATTATAAGTGCATTTGTCCGCTGTAGAATCAATCAAGGAGCAACGTATGCAGCGAACTTGCAGAACATGAGCGGCAGAGGATCAGTGGACGAATTCTCGCTAGAAACAAGAGAGGGAAATGGGAATGAGGAAGAAAAATCTGGAACTTCGAAATAAATCTGTAGCCCGATAAAGGCACAGTACACCCTCCGGAGTAAACTCCATGATTTTCATCCGATTCTACATTTGACCCTTTCTGTATAACACCTGCAAAGTACGATACTCCGATTCCTTCGATGAGCGAGATACAGGAAGGACCTATGTACTTTGAAACGCCCCTTCGACAAACTTCCTATGTCAGTTGAGGGTAGAACTCAGGATAGACTTCGACTGCGACTAGGCAAGCGAAAAAAGGTCCAAGATCCCTAGGGAAGTCCTTCGCTAATATAAACTGTTGAGTTCGAAAGGGTTTGAAGGGGTGTGGTCTTAGATTTCTTAGTACACGGTGCGGCCCTTATTGACATAAAGTCGGTTCGAATGAGACTGTTCGCTCCCGCGGTCGGCGTGCGTGTAAAGTGGCAGAAGCAAATACACTTTTTAGTCTTATTCATCGATTAGCAGGGATTCCCGACGTATAATCAATGATATTCCAGTCAGCTGTCTGCAGCCGTAGAAAAGTTCCTCTAAAAATGGTTTTGCGACGGCGGCTCGACAAGCACGCCGACCGCGTGGGGGATAGTCTCATTCGGACAGACTTTAGTGCATCCTGCTGCATCTCGTCTATTTGAGGAAATAAGAAACTCGCTATCAGTACATAGGTGTTCCCAGGGTACGGCACGAGGTATGGACAAGGCCAGTTTCACTCAGACCCTCCCTACAGGAGCAAAATTTTGGCGATTTTCTTAGACCCTCCCAAAAAGCGTTATTTGGTCATTTTTTGTGGACGTAAAACTCGAAAAAGAGTAGAATGATCGAATTCTTCGTGAAAAAACTGAATGTAAACACTGTACCCCCAATCAGTGTTGTCCAAATGGCGTCCCGGCGGAGCTCACCCCCTCCCCGCTTCACCCCAACGCAGCTCAGCCCCCCGTGGATATCCACACCCGACGCCGTACCCTGGGTGTTACCTAAAAGATGAATTCTTCAAATTCGTATAGAAATCTCAAGAATCATATCTTAAGATGTACAGTGCCCGCAATGTCCTTGTAGCGCAAAATGTCCGATAAAATTAAAAAGATGTCATAAGAAACAAGAAAAAATGTTCAACATACCCAAAACATGTTCAAAAATTATATTCTTTCCCTTACTACGGCTACCTAACAACGTCCCGAGAGGTTTCGAAAAACTAGGTTTCGAGAGTTGTAAGTGTTAGATAGAACATAAATAATCCGTGCAGGAATTTTTCGAAATGCTCCAGGAGATTGCAAGAAATTATGTCTTGATAACTGCGCGAAAACGAATAGGAGGGGAATCACTAGGAAGTTCAGGAAAACTGTTCCAGATTTAGCTCAAAAATTTTTGAATGGGAATGATTTACGTTGCTAAACACGAATCTGAAGTCCGTTTGTCGCGATTCTGAGGGTTCACTTACTCTGAGAGTTTTGACCGCGAAATAGCCCACCAGGCTCCGCAGCGGCTCCCGTTGGGCTATTTCCTGGCTATATCACGGCTATTTCTCGGCTTCTCACGGAACAGACAAGAAGTAGCCGAGAAATAGCCAAGATATATCCGAGAAATAACTAGAAGTAGACAAAAGTAACCGAGACGCAACCGTGGCCGGCCCGCCGATCCACCATTTGGGGGCCGCCAGCGGTTGGGCGGGCCACCAGTGGCTGAACGAGGTTCATGTACCTCAAACTTGGGTGACCGAACCGAACATCTGAATCATTCCTCTGGAATGCGCCGTATCTGTGCCTGGGGAGCATTATTTCTCGGCTATTTCGTGGCGAGCATTATTGGGCGACTATTTGGCTGCAAACATTTTTTAACGACTATTTCTCGGCTATTTCGCGGCTGTTACGCGGCAACCAGGCATTTCGCGACTATCTCTCGACCAAAACACTCAGAGTAACTAAGAATTTTGAAGCGCAAAATATTTCCGACGTCAGGTTCGGCGTTTTGTCTGCAGTCTTCCGGAACACAGCAGACAGGCATAACTAATCTTTTCAAAGATTTTTTAAAACAGTTTTTCTCAACATCAAAAACTAGAATACGGTTTTTTGTCGGGAAAACTGCTTCTAAGAGTACTCTTTATTCTTGAAAAACAATAAAAAGGCCTTCCTCTGGAATCCCCCGAAGAATTCAATAAATTTTGAGCACGGATTAATTATTTACTGACTCCCACCTACAGCTGTAAAAACACAGTTTTGCATTATCTTTCAGGATGTTAAAAGCAAACTCTATTTATCACCAGATAGCTGAGTTGAACATAAAACTTAGGGGTCAGCCAGGACTCGAGCGGGCATCGCATGGCTTTCCGGTCGAGAGTGTTACCATCACAGATTCGAGTCCTGCCTGATTTCATGGTTTTCTGTTCAGTTTAGCTACCCTGTGATATCTTGTAGTCATATACCATGCCATAAAGAGACCTATGTAAAATATTCAGAAACATCAAAATCTCTAGTTAGTTGATTTGTGTGAGCCTTGTTTGCATACAGAAGCGTTTGAAAACGACGGCTGAAGTGCAGAGGGAGCTCGGCCTTGTGAGATGATTTCGGCAATTAGCTGCGGCTGGGTGCGAAGACGAGAAGCTGTCCATGTGCCTGCAGCTGCAGGCAGCTGGCAACAAGTAGCCCTCCGCAGGGAAGAGCATGTGTTTTTTCATTTCTGTAGCGATTCTAGAAAATTCATCGCAGTTCAATAGATCTATTGTAAGAGATTAAATGAGACGATGAGTGAGAGATGGCGTAGAAAAAAGGCCTTGAGGGAGGGAAAGAGATAGCTGAGAGGAGAGAGAGATTGCCCAGCTGGGTGAAAATCGATGATGCAGGGACGACTGAGGAGGAAAGAGAGGCCTGTGGCTGCCTGCCTGACGGGCTATGGCTCGCAGGCCGGCTGGCTGGCCGTCTGTGTATGTGTATGCGTGTGGACTAGCGACTCGCTGACAGGGCATCGTATGAGTGAGTGAGAGCGAGTGTGTGTGTATGTGAATCCCTGGAAGTGTCAGAGGGGCTCGAAGCTGGCTCAGCTCACATGCAGTTCAGGCGCGCATGGTTTGGCCCCTCGGGGCTAGTTCCCGTTTTCACACATTTCTCCAGGGAAGGTACGGAAATTGGAGCAGTCCTAGATAATCCTCTAGACTAATCCCTTTAACTGCACCCATTTTGAGGTCTCGTGATTCTAGTTCTTTTTGAGATCAAAGGTTCACCGAGAGTTTGCTTATACGTTTCGCTCCAAGAATAATGCTCCATGGCATTGGAACAAGAAAAACGGGAAGATTACTGAAATCAAAGAAACGAAAATGGAGCTAGATGGGTAAGTTACTGCATCGAAGGTAGGGTTCGCGAAAAAAACGATTGCTGTGCCTTTCCTCGTGAGAGGATAGATGTGACCGTCATAAAAGTGGAAATACATGGAAAGGCGGAGAAAAAAGGCAGGAACATGGAACCGCAGATTACGAGAACGAGGCGAACTGTCAGGCGGCTCGGTGCTACGACTCGCCTGACAAGGGAAGTATGTATATAAAGCGTATGTCGGATCTGCGGAAACGAGTTGTATTGTTAGTATCTTCTGGGAATCTATAGTAAAACTGCGCAGTACCCCGTCTCGAGCCGCTTGTTCCGAAAAGTTAAACGCTAAGAACGGTAGTTTTTTGCGATTTCGGTACCTTCGAACACGCTCAGTAAACTTACGAGAATCCGAAAACGCATAATATAATCGTATTCAGCGCCGAAAAGAACCTCCCTGAATAAAGTTTGGGCGGAAGCACATTTTCCAAACTTTGAGCAGACTTATAGCGTTTGGGATTCTCGGTTGAGCGGCTACTTTCACCAATTGGTGGTTCTGAAAGCGATTAAGAGAAACGTTCCAGATTTGACCTAAAATTTTCTGTATCTGAGCTTAATTTTTCTGAATTTGAGTTCCAATGCTTCCAGCTGAAAGCCACAGTGCAAGCTTAGAATCGATTTTTCGGTTTTTAGCCTGTCTTGGAGAAAATTTCACGCTGATCACAACGGTGTCTTCAGAATCGCTCAGAACCCCCTACGAACTGAGTTACGACTCCTCAAATATTTTAAATTTGAACTGGTAGAAGTTCGCGGACGAGTTGTCTCGAGCCTGCATTTTCTCGTTATTCGCAGCAATCATTCTGAAGCAGGTCATAATATAGAGCCAGACCGAAAGCAAAGGGAAGTACATAGATTTTGAACAAAATCATTCGCGCGGCTCTTCCCTAATGAGGTCGGAAACATGCCAGTGGGCGTAACCCATTTTTTCTTTCAAAGGGGCGTGGTCGATTTTTCCTACCTTTTTCTCGCTTATTTGAGCGAATTGAGATTTCGCGCTTGGCTGGTTTGCTGCATAGGGCGGCCGGACCAAAATATTAAAAACTACCTCTGAGTTTGGACTGTGCCTTTAATTCGCTCAAAGCATCCCAGCGGAGGAAAATTTTGAGGGCTAAACCCCACTTTCACGATTTCCGGATTTCTTGTCTCAGATGTGTCACAAAATCACTCTGAGGATAATTTGATGTGCTTAACACGAATCTGAAGCCCGTTTGCCGATTTCCTACAGATTACGGCAGATTGCGATGGGTGCTCTGTAGTTTGATCGAAGTCCCAGATTTGACTCAAAATTTATATGCGGGGACTCGTTACCGAATGTGGAGTATGTATATACCCTATGCTATCCACCTTATCTCTTTTAGTCTATCATATTTGATAACGAGTCGTCCGATATCGGTCGGCCAACTATTAAGGGGCTTTAGGGTCAGTGGTCGCGATCAAATATGGTTGTCTTCTTTTTTTCTCTAAACCCTTTTCTGGGTTTAGAGTAGTAGGACCTATAAGAAAAAATCGCGAAACAACCGCTGATTCGGGCCAAATTTGAGGCCTGAACTTTCTTGTCTTTTGATGGTAGACGAGCCCACTCCACATCATCGGCATCTGATCTCTATTATCAAGAGCATCAGCTGGCTGAAGATTAAATTTCAATCAATGAACATTACCTTAGGACCGACCTGTCCGAATATGCATGCACTCATCTAGTCAAAAACATTGACTGAGGTTCTTGCTTTTATTGTTCAACTGTTTTTATTAGGTAAATTTGCATTTATTTGTTTCCTTTGAATGTCGGTGATTTTTGACTGCTCGGCACGACACTGCGATCTTTTTGGGCGATCCTGTGCAAGTGTGCACGAACTGGCATCTTTGGGTCTTAGAAACTCTAACTCTATCCCGTTTTTCACAGCGCTACCTTCATAATTTTTCAGCTGTTTTTGATCGAAGGTGATTTTCGTAGCTTTTTCGATAACGTTGTTCATCGTGACCACTGCCTTTAAGGTAGGTTTTGCCCCCTAAATGGAATGGCACATTACCTATCGTATCCTACCGTAACCTACAGTAAACCTAAAATTTCGACAGAGACCCCAGATTTAATTTTTACACCCTAGATTACCCCTACATACAAGTTTTAAACAGAATATCCGACTTTTTTTTTCAAAAAGCCCCGAAAATTTTCTGATGGGTACTTTTTTGCGAAACTTCAAAAACGCTCGTAAATTTTTAGATCCAGCTGCTCGTGGCGGGGTACTGCAAAGTTTTACAATAGATGCACAAGAGATATTGACAACACAATTCGTTTCCGCAGATCCGAAATACGCTTTGAATACTTCCCTTGTGAGATGTATGCTGCCTAGATTTTACATAATGGGAAACACCGATTCAGGGCATTAAAGGTCCAGTCCAAGCTCAGGGGCGAAATCTGAGATTTCCACGTACCTGTAAAGTAGACTCATCTTATATAGTATCTGCCTGGTGCGAGCTCTCAATTCCTCCAAATAAGCGAGATATAAGGGGAAGCCACCCTGGGGCGCCTACATCAGGAACAGGGATGTGCGGAAAATTCTTTTCGGTAAATTTTTTACCGTAACTTTTTGCCAAATCTTTTTTCGGTAAAAACGGAAAATTCGTTAAAAAATTCTTACTCCGGCTTTGGTGCCTATCCCATCTTATAACACAAATGACCGATAATATTTATGTATCATTATCAATAGTGCTTGAGGATAGTGCAAATAAGTGAATGAGTTTCAGATATTGAACTGAGCTCAACGGCTTACCCTGATCAGCGGGACGTTGATTTTGAGAAAAAGTAACATTTCAAAATTTTCTGTCGTTGAGGCCTTTCTGTAGTCACTCAAAATCAGGCCAGCTGAGGAAAACATTCTTCCCCTCTCAACTGTGCCAGGAGGCGCGCAAAAGTACAATACCACCACTATCCAAGGGGAAAATGGGCGAAATGGGCAAAAGGGCAACTAAAGCGTCTTTCGACCACAACTCGCTTCAAAGTGCTCCATTTTCAATTTCGAAAATGCCAAAATGTACAGGCTATAAAACGGCGACAATCACATGGTTTCTACGCGTACTGGTGCGGAGCGGAGGTCAGAGACGGTGACAGAGAGGAGGGCAGGCGGAGACCCAGACGTCGCGCCCGCCGCTTGCGCCTTAAATGATGTGAATTACGACGTTTTATAGAGGGTACAGCATGTCGTGATTCAGTAGATAGTGTGAAAATATTTTACGAAATTCGAGAGCAACACCATTTTTCAAGGCGGATTACATTTGCATTTTGACCATGCTAGATATCGCGTACTAATGTTTTTGATCAAATGGGCTGGTTATCTTGTGATAACATTATCAAGTTCATAACTAACTCCATCTTAGGAAAGCGTTCTCATGAGTGAATTCCAATTTTGTCTCATACAGTTACATAGATTGTGGGACGAGCAAAGTTCTGGTCTTTTCGAAATTGAAAACGGAGTACTTTGAGGCGAGTTGTGGTCGAAAGACGCTTTAGTTGCCCACTTTGCCCATTTCGGGCATTTATGTATTTCCCTTGAATAGCGGCGGTATTGTACTTGTTAGTCAGTGAGGAGAGGCGTGGGTACGATGATTTCACAATGTAGTCGTTCCAAAACTGCAGCGGATTCAGTGTTGTGTCCGGGGTCTCCGAAAAGATTTTTCCCAGCTCCTGAAATATCTGCTCCAGGACTCTGCTGCGTTACAAATCTGTTGACATTTTTGAATTAAATATGTATTTCTTAGAGTAGTATCTCGATAAGAAGAAGCAGGTGACACAAAAGGTGAAGAAATAATTTGAACATTCAAAAGGTAAGCCAAGGGGTTGAAAAAGAGTAACGAAAATTACGATGAAGAAGGATATATAACAGTAGCAAACCCGTGAAATATGTACGAGTAAGAAGCAGGCTGATTAGGCAAAAAACACCAAATTTTTTTCGGTAAAAATTTCGGTGAAGTTCGAGAAAAACTCGGTAAATTGGTAAATTAAAATTTACCGAAAAACACCGGTAAATCCGGAGAATCTGTAAATCGGTAAACGGAAAATGCACAATCCTGATCAGGAAGCCACTCTTACGATTTTTCGAGCTCAACAGTGGCGAGATTAGCGATAGTTTCCGATCAATAGCCCGGTTCTACTCTTTATTCTCAACATCTCTCTTTGTTCATGTCGGCTCGCATATATCGGTTGCGAATGACGGAAGTTAGAAGCCTCAGACAACTCGTCCGCACCGCATGCGTAGCTCAGTTTCTGAGGGGCCATAACTACGTTCCCAGGGGTCTTGTACGATTGCAGAGACATCATTGGAATCAGCGTGAAACTGTTTTCAAGATAGGTGAAAAACGATTCTGAGATTGGACTGTGCTTTTAACGATTTTCTCAATAGTGACAAAGTTTTACGGTTGAAGGGTGAAGCTCTCCGGACTCGTCAGAGTGTACAGGATGCTTTGTAAATTTGGTGACAAAAGTTTCTGATCTAACCGCGCCTACATAACAGCATCGACAATCACCTTGTATAGTCTGTTGTTTTCCTCAAAGCTCTCTTTTGAAATGCACGTTTCGTAGCGCTAAATTGTTTCTGTTACGAATGGTTAGCGAAAGTCTGAAGAGCCCCCGATTTTTTACAGTAGAGTTCCTCTCTAAAAGGAGATGTATACAAAGCGTAGGTCAGATCTGCGGAAACGAACTACATGATCAGTATCTCTTGGGCATCTATAGTAAAACTTTGCAGTACCCGGCCCCGAGCAGTTGGTTCCGAAAAGTTATGAGCGTTTTTGAAGTTCCGCGAAGAGGCGAGGGAAGAGTGAAGAGACCATCAGAAAATTTTTGGGGTGTTTTAGAACATTTCAGATTTTGCTCAAAACTTGTATGCAGGGGTAATATGATGTGCTGAAAACGAATCTGGGGTTTGCTTGTCGAAATTCTAAGGTTTACTGTAGGTTACGGTAGGTAGCATGCCTTTTAAGGGGCGAAAGCTACCCTCATAGTTCGAAAATCGGCAAATGGACATCAAATTCGTATTCGTCACCCCAAACAACCCCCGCATTTTAGGTCAAACACGAGACTTTGATCAAACTACCGTATACCCACCGTAATCTACCGTCCTCTGTAGAAAATCGGCAAACGGACCTCACTATCAGATTCGTGTTGAGCACACCAAATTTCCATCAGAGAATGGTATTGAGACATGTCTAACGAGAAATCCGGAAATCTCGAAAGAGGCGTTTTGCCCTCAAAATTCTCCCCGAATGCTTTGAGCTTTGAGCGAATTAAGCTGATAGCTCTGGAAAATCGACAAACAAACCTCAGATTCGTGATTAGCGCCTCAAAAAAAAAACCCTGGGAGAATTTTTAGTCTAATCTGAAACATTTTTCTGAAGCGCTTTCAAAACCCATAATTAATTGAATTAACCGCCCAACCAAAAATACAAAACGCTGTCAGTCTGCACAACTTTCGGAAAATGCGCTTTCACCCAAACTTTGCTCAGGAACGCTGTTTTGGGGCTCTGAATACGATTATGAGGTCAGTTTCCAGTTTATCGTAAATTTACTGAGCGTATTCGAAGGTACAAAAAGTACAAAAAAACTACCGTTTTAGCTTACAAGTTCTCGGAACCAGCGGCTCGAGACGGGGTACTGCGCAGCTTTACTGTAGATGCGCAAGAGATACCAAAAACAAAACTCGTTCCGCAGATCCGACATACGTTTTGTATACTTCCCTTGGAAGTCGAATTGGTAATAGTTCCTTCCTTTCTCATGTGAACGTGGGGAACTGATCCAATGGATTGATTTTGAAACACAGGTTGTCTGCTTCAAAACATATCATAGCTGGAGCTCTTGGATCCTCTTATAAAAGAGCACGAGAGCAAGATACCGAAATTCAAATTTGGGCCAGTACGGTGTTCAAAATAGCTACGTTCGTCAAACTTCTTTCGTTTCCCAGACATCGTCAAAACGGCAATTTTGGAGCATACATATTAGAGTATATCAAACGAATAAAAATTTTCGAATATTCGAATAAACGAATTATTCGAAAAATTGACTCTTTCGAATATTCGAATAAACGAATTATTTGAAAAATGGAATTCTCGGAATATTCGAATAAACGAATTATTCGAGAAATTGACTTCTCCGAAAATTCGAATAATCGAATTCTTCGAAAAATTGACTTCTCCGAATATTCGTGTAAACGAATTATTCGAAAATTTGACTCTTCCGAATAATCGAATTATTCGAATGATTCGAATACGAATAATTCGAATATCCGGCCAAAATCGCGAGTACTCGAATAAGAAGTATGGACCGAATACGCATAATCGAACCACACGTTCGCGGCACTAGCAACTTCTTTGACCTTCTTTGTATAGTATTATATAGATCAAAGCTATGGCAATGTGCTTCCACGAAAAATACATCCCACATTATATCATAAGAGTATTCAAACCAACATATATCACTATCTATGAGTAGCTGTTAAACGGCACGATCGAAGTATCTGGATTTTCTAAACAATATCTATCAACAATTTCCGATTTTCCTTTTAGTTTGGGGTGCTACCTTAGCGGGGGCGGGCACTATTGTATCGCACCTGGCCACGCCCATTTTTCCGTGCTGCAGCCCTGATTTTGGTAGGGGAGGGAAACCCCGGGTGATGCTCAAAATTAGTGCGGCACGGCAAAATCGGCGGGACCAAGTGCATCCAGCCATAGTGCCCCCCCCCACCGCTATGATAGCACTCAGTTTGGTTGGAGACATTTCACCTCTGGACCGCAAAAATATAAGGTGAATGTTGAATAAGAACTGGTTCAATGCTGCAGCGATTGACCTAAATTCATGGAGTTTAAGTATTACATAATACTCTAGCAGCGTACGGTAGCCGTTTCTGGAAAATCGCACGAATCTGTTAGAGACCTACTTCAGAAGGAAAACAGTATCTATTACGCCTGCCCACAAATTCGGTGCTGAGCTAAATACTCCACCACCAGGTTTCTGACTATCCCATGTTGAATATTGGAGTATTCTGATTATATTCGAACTTTCTACCAGTTTGATTGGAGACAGCACCTCTGGACCGCAAAAGTGGACATGGGCCGGACCCCTCCTACTTTTTGGGCCGTTCGAATATTCGAATGAACGAATTATTCGAAAAACTGACATTTCCGAATATTCGAATAAACGACTTATTCGAAAAACTGACTTCTCCGAATATTCGAATAAACGAGTAATTCGAAAAATTGACTTTTTCGAATATTTGAATAAACGAATTATTCGAAAAACTGACTTCTCCGAATAATCGAATAATTCGAATATTCGATTGTTCGTTTATTCGGCCAAATATTCGTTTTCCGAATATTCGTTGACATACTCTAATACATATGTGCCGTTGAAGATTTCCTATCTTGCGCTCTTCTAGTAGTGTTCAAGGACTCCAATTAAGAAGCGTAATCAAGTTGACACCTTCTGATTCAAAATAACCTCATTTGAGAAGTTCTCCAGACAAATATGAGAATCACCGAAGGCGGCGACTACGCGGCAACTTATTGGGTAAAACTTGAGGACGCCTCAGGCTTCTGTCCACCACTTATTTCAAAAACGATTTAACCCATGTAATTTGGTATTTTTCGAGAGAGAGGTATATAGAAAAGAACAGACCATAGAAGGCGATTGAATTCGCACATATGTATGTATGCCGACGGGATAAAGTTTGAAACTTTGTCACCATATATAAAAAGGACCCTCAATATGGGAATGAAAAACATAAAACATAAAATTTGACTCCATTCAAATTCGAAAAGGGTTTTCAACTTCTATAACGAGACTCCAAAAATGTTATGGTCCATTATTAAACAGGTGAACAGTATTGGACGTGGTTTGGGGAGTGATGTTTGAATAAGTGAAATAGAAGCCATATTCAAAATTCATAATTTTTTCTTTAATGAGTCTTTTTCCTTAACTTCTTCTTCTTACTCAGCCTTCCTATTCCCCATTTTCTTCTTCTCAAGGATATACTATTACAAATATATTAATATTGCTGCACATATATATACACCCACACTATTATTCGATTATTTTTCAATCTAAACAAACTTAAAAATTACTGTTCTATAGACAAAATATGAAACCCCTACTCAGGCAAACCATCGCTCCGAGCGGGACCGGCTCCTCCCAATTATGACGTCATCGCCCGGACAGCGGCCGAGGGGCCAACTGGCACCGCGGTCCCTGTCCGGTGCCAGTTCGCCCCTCGGTCGCTCTCCGGTCGCTCTCGGGGCCACAGCGGTGCCATCGCCAGAGATAGAGAGACGCGGGATTGGCTGTTCTTTGAGTGATAACGTGCGAGCCACGTTATCACTCAAAGAACAACCAATCCTGTGGGTATAAAAGGCGGCTCGCCTCGTGTAGACGGGTAGTTGGCCTTTCGAGGCCACTCTTGAGAGGTGACCTCGGATCACTCTCAGGATGACAATTTTGGCGGCCCAGGGATCCTCCATGGCCGGCGGCGGGGAAGGCTTCCTCATTGCGGATCATGCTGGGATGGTATCCTTGTTGCGGCCTGTGGCAGGATTAACCTCCTGACCCACAGGCTGTAACAGGTACCTTATCCTCTTAACAGGCTTAATCCTCTCCAGAAGAGGCGGAAATAAAGAAAGTTTAGCAATTAGGAAATTTTTGGAAATCGCCCGAGCAGAGACCGCAGTGCCTGTTGGGACCGAAGATCGCTCCGAGCGATACTGCTGTGGCCCGGAGAGCGGCTGCTGTAGATGGCTAATTTTCGCTCGGAGCGGAGAGGCAGCGCCGCTCGAGTAGCTCTCCGGTACCGCTCGGAGCGATGGTTTGCCTGAGTAGCTACTCTCTTTACTGAAGAGCCTCGGGGTAGCTAGCGTGATTATGAATTCTCTGAAGATAGAGGCAAAACAATTCATAGTCAAACATTTGAACATCTAATAATATTATGACTCTATACCTTCTATAGAAAGAGGAAAAAAAAACAAAAAACAAGCTGGTGATGACAAAATATCAAGTATAATAATTCTGCTTTCTCTACATTTTCTATTAAAACCATGGCTTCCAGCTAAATATCCTTTTTCAAGCGAAGTCGAGCGAATGGACCAGACGCGATTACTTCCGGAGACTGTACGACATTCGCAACACCACCGGTCCGAGAGGTTTCGATCGTGTGCGGCGAACTTTCGCCGAGCCCTAGTCCATTCATGCGACTCAAATTCGGCGAAAGGCCTATTCATGTCATGAAATCTCATGAGTTCATGATGGCTCATCATCTAGCCGTCTCCCATAACACCGGCAGCCCCCGCTTCTTACCACACATTCCATCTCGACTCTGGCCGAATAAAAGGGGGCTTCGGAGGCGACTAGGGGCGGCAGTGGTTCGAGTGGTAGCGGCAGCTCAAGCTCAGTTATGAGCACAGGCCCAATCCCAATAATAACCAAACAATACCAAAATCCCGACTTTACCAAACCAGCGGACCTGCCTACAAGACAATAGGAAAGATTGAGGCAGCACTAAAAGGGACAATAACAGTAACAAATAGCAAAATACAAGACACTCTGGGTCTTTTCACTCCCGTGCTCTTCTTGGTGTTTGATATAAAATTCTCGCTATTGATAATAAATGCATATCACGATGCTCTTCGCGTTTTCTAGAGAAGAGCGGTCAGGTTGGGACAGATTGTCCTGAAGAATAGAACCACCGAAATTGTATTGGACCTTTATGCAGTCCAATTAATACATGCGCCCTTGATTCCAGCGGTTTTTGAGGAAAAAAGCGAAGAAACTGACCATTAAAATGCTTTTATATTCTTCCTATTCTCCTGAGCCCTCTTTCATGACCACATGCTGAACTCTGGCAAAAGTGCTTTAAAAGTAGTTGAAGTAGTTGTGACGAGAGAGGGATCTCATTATTGAGTTGAATTGTCCACTTTGAAGCCAAATAATGATTTTGCCTCATTTACATTCGTAACCAACAGAAATTGTCTAGAATACATGAAACAGGGTTTAAATGGGAAAAATGGTTGATGGCGATCTCAGTAGGGAAACCGAACGATAGACTCCAACACGTCCGAAAATGAAACAACGGAGAACATTGGCTGAGTGCAGAAGGGTGACGAGGAGCCCTTATCACCAAAAATCGCCAACGGCGGCCTTATGAGCGCTCATTACGAGATGGCTTTGCATACGTCACTTATGGACATACACCTGGATAAAGCGAATGATATATGAGTAATGATCCGGCTCAGTCTTGCCTCATGTTCTTCAAATGCTTATAAAATATTTGAATATGTATGTAGATTGGGCGCAGAGCCAATACGAGGATTTTTGAGTTTCACCGCGTCTGTGTAATTTTCACCCATTGGCCGCTTTGAAAAAGTATCGTTGGGACAGTATCATTATAGCCTAGAGTGGAGAAATCAACGTTTTTTTTGTACAGTGAAAGAATTTTCACAAAGATACCGATTTCACATGTGTAAAACATTCCACAATGCCTATTTCCACAAGTTGTAGCCTTCTTCAGTATTGTCTGATTTCATATTGCATGCTATTTTTGCAGCAAAGTACGCCCAAGAAACTAAGCGATGCAGCATAAACAAAGCTTCAGGCCTCTGTACCGGGTTAAACAGGTATTCCTGCAAAAAACCTCGGGACTACTGCCCATATCTGGTGCACATTCCCTCGCAGACCTGTTTCATAATTTTATTGTTAGAAAAAGTTCCACTATTTATGGCAAGCATTCATTGTTGTACATTTTTCTTTGAACCTATTATCACGAAGTCGAAGTTAGAATGGCCGTAGACGTCATGACAGAAAATGACGGCAGAGCATATAGCAAGCTGCCGTGCCTGCTCATCGGCAGCAGAGGTAGTTAAGCTGACCAGGTCCCTGAAATCAGTTCAGGTTTCAATGAGTGGACGGAAAGTCATCTGCAACTCTGAGACGATCGATGTGACCTTTTCGAAATCTGTCAGACTTTCAAGGCATTCAAAATTGCCTGGCCACGAATCCTCCCAGTTCGGATCGCACGGCAACTCCAATGCGTGCGTTTTTTCGGCTGGACACACTGGAAAACAGGCTGTACCTTATGCTTGGGTAACAACTATAAACGTCTTCTATGAATCTTCGAAACAACACAATAACAAATGAGCATTCTCCGGGGTAGGAAACGTCCTAAAAAAGTTCTTCGGAGAGTTGTGTGGGATGGATAGAGTAACAATAACGTATGTTGGGCTTTCCCTATGAGCCTTCCGAAATTCCAAAAAAAAGAAAAAAACAAATCAAAACTACCTGTAACTTTTTATTCGGAGCAGCTGGAGTGAGCTCATATGCTCGGCACACATTTTACTACAATGGAATTGCCCTGTACAAGGTTTGACGGTTTGAGTCTGCCTATTGTGAGATATAAGCCTTTATTCAAACCCACTGTGATTCCATTCCTCTAATCACATGTTTGAAGTTGATCTGCCAGCGAGCAGCATGGCAGAGAGGATAACGCTATGGAATACTGAATGCTCGGGTTGCGGGTTCGATTCCCGCCATATGTTTTTTGAAAAATGTCTTTTGCATTCATTCGATTGTTAATCCACGTGGTTTCTCATTCAGAATTTAACTTGCTTTTTCCAATCCTACTGAATTTACAGTTCCTATAGCGCGAATCCCTGCTGTATATGAGAAATTCCTCACTTTATTCAAAAAAGTCAGCTCTCAGATGAACTTTTTCAATGACGTCTCCTACCCAGGGGTTCTCCCTTGTAAGTGCTGAATTGCTATTATTTGTTTTCAAACAGAAACACTTTGAAAGTGCGAAAATCTGCTGCAATAGTCTCGGACTAATGTTGAACTTTAATAGAACTTGTATATAACTAACCTGGCAGTACAGCTCCGTCCTTGGGCACACAACAGACATGTTGCATTCGATTATAGCTGTACAGACAGCGACCACCGGTTGGACAATCCTTGCTACTCGTGCAGCTCGTAGTGGCCGAAAGGAAGTAACGATAGCAGTCGGGCACTAAACGATTCATCGAATTATCGTTTCTTCCTCGAACAACTGTTATGGTATTCTTGAATAGATACTATCCCTAGAAACATTTACGTTGCTGAAACCACGCCAATGAGAAACACAGCCATCGGCTAAAACCCATGGCAATTAATTACGCGGCTAACGACAGAAGAAATCAACAAAGGAGGGCAACTCCCAAAAAGTGATCATTTTCAATGAATCATACTTTTCCAGAAGCACTTTCTTATGCGAATTCGAATTTTTCCTCCTTGGATGCGGAAGGGTTGCCCGATTGCTGGTTAAGCGTCATTTACCTTATATGAGACCATTAGCGTTTAGTTTAGCAAGGTTGAGCTGTGCCTTTAACTCATTCAGGACCACGCCAAACTTTGGGTGACTGAACGTTCGGACCGCCTGCAATCTTGCGTTACCGTATACTGTGTCCCATCGGTGGGACACGGGAGCTCGAATGGCACTCTACAGAAAATCGATTCTGGCTTTTCATGTTCATGGTGAAGCTATCAATGAAGTCAACATTGTACCCGAATTTTCGCTCTTAGAACTCTTTTTATCATGAGAAGCAACTGCCTGAAGTCACGGCAGGGTCAAGTGGATATACAATTTTGCCACCACCGCTTCGGTGGTAATCATTTGAAAGCAGCATACACGCTCGTAAGGGTTTGAGCAGAGTGCCAACAGGAAGCGGCCCGGCCTGATCTTGGGCTGCCGTACTGATGGATCGCCGCGATCTATCAATACGGCAACCCACCTTCAGGCCGCGCCGCGCCCTGATGGCACTCTGCTCAGCCCCAAAACGTGGTTGAGATAACTACGGAAGTAAACTCTGGTACCGCCGTAGTGACCTGCTGATTTCGATTATCACAGCGCGGAGCGGTGGCTTTTTCGTCGGAACCTCCTTATCACTAGTTATATTTCACCGAGGCCCACCGCTCCGCTGCTGGTATTTATCGAAATCAACAGGTCACTACGGCGGTACCAGAGTTTAGAATCGCATGCCTCAGAGCACAACGTCCACGTATTTTGAAGTGTCAAAAATGACCAACAATGACGCCACACGAATGAGAAATTGGCCCGCCCCTGTGTCTGCCCGCCCCCTGTATTTGCGTCCTCCTCCAAAACAGGGATACTGGGCCATTTCCACCGTCGTTTGTGGTCTACCTATTGTACCTATCCTACCACCCACCACCGCCGCCGACGGTGGGAATGGCCCACCACCTCTGTTTTGGAGGAGGACGCGAATACAGATGATGGGCAGATACAGGGGCGGAGCCAGCTTCTCATTCGTGTAGCGTCATTGTGGGCCGTTTGTGACTCCTCAAAATGCGTGAGCGTTGTGTTGTGAGACAACGATTCTATTTCCGTAGTTATCTCTATCACGTTTTTGAGCGTGTATGCTGCTTTGAAAGAGTTCCGTTGAATGTGATTTAGATATCTGTCATCTGCTTTCAAAATTTGTATAGTATAGTTATGGTGGGTAAAAAAGCCTAACCTAAAGAAACGCAATGTTTCGGGGTTATTGTAGGTGCTCAGAACGTCGGAGGGCCGTGCGCCCGTACCCACCACTTAGCGAGGAGGGACCATAAAATTGTGCTCCGCATGTGGCACGGGTTTTATTCTGGCGTTCAACGTGCCATGCGATTTGCCCGAGAAAACATGTTTTCCTCTGTTTCGAATTTTTCCGCAGGACCAAGCTAACGACATTTGGTGGCGCCTCCGCCTCGCGCCTGATGATTTTCCGCTCGCAAATCATGGCCCCCGCCGTTCGCCCTTGATCGGGAAATCCCGGGCACACGGCCCTCCGACGTTCTGAGTGTAGACATGGCTGTCAAATAAAAAAAGAACTCATAGTGCACTCGAAAATTAGTTTTTTGCAACGGTTTTTCATTTGTATTGAGCCCCAGCTATTTTCACAAAACTTGGATTATTGTGCTACTAGTGACCCTTCGGGTCCCTAGCCCGTGGAGCCACGTGACTTGAAGGCGCGTGCCCCTGACATTGGTATAGCTGCGCATTTTGAAAAACAAGCAGACAGACAAACACGACGTCAAAAGCATTTGTACTCTTAAATGTTTCAAATTCTTCAATCAACCTGCGTACATACATGGTGGCACGCAATGATGACACGTATCACTTGCACACCCGCACCTTTCCGCCGCTGCCCTCCGGCGACGGTCATATCTCGCTTACACCCAAAATGGCTACCGTTTCATAACTCTTAGCAGAGAGCGAGCTTTGTGAAACGAGAGTCCAACTCCGTCGTCGCCGGCTACCCTTCATGTAGTATTCGTTCGGCTTCGCCGAACAATGGGCCGGCTTCGCCGACCCTCTCCCTCTACGTAGTATTCGTTCAGCTTCTCCGAACGATGGGCCGGCCACCCTCCGTGTAGTATTCGTTCGGCTTCGCCGAACGATGGGGCGGCTTTGCCGGCTACCCTTCATGTAGTATTCTTTCGGCTTCTCCGAACAATGGGCCGACTTCGCCGACCCCCTCCCCTCTACGTAGTATTCGTTCGGCTTCGCCGAACGATGGGCCGGCTTCGCCGACCCTCTCCCTGCCATTACCGCAGTTGACTCAATGGAAACATTGCCCACTAATAGCTACGACATGTGACGAAACTTCGCAAGCAGATTATTCAATGAAATTGCTTGGAACGCGTGCATCCGTTTCATCCGTTTCCTATCCAAGGGTCACTGAGTATGCATGGCTGCTATCCAATTTTATAATTCTACGTTTGCATTTGAACAAAATTTTTTGTGGTTCACAGAAAACTTTTTCGGTTCAATTTCGTCGAATTCAATCAAACTTATAAGCGTACAGAGCATTTTCGAATAATTTAAATTTCAACTTACTGGGAATGAAAATTTGCGATTCTTCCATTGAGAATTCCAGATTTTCACAAATTTTCACAAAATCAACAGGTAAATCAATTAGAACACCTGTTCTCCATTGGATTCGGAGAAAATTTAACCAATGTTCTTGCAGTCATGGGGATACTCGAGAAAAAGGCCACGAAAATTCACGAACCTAGAACAGTATGTATAATTGAAACGAAAAATTAGGTCTCCCCAACTTTCCGATTAATCGAACACGGTTATGTGCTAATTGTTCCAATTCTGATGGTTTTATTGACACTCTGTTCTAAGTATACAAAATGTGCGGTCCTAAGTTAAAATAAATCTCACGCGCTGAAAACCGCCTACCGTTTTTTGGGGTTTGAATCAATGGTTGGGCCCTCCTGAGAACGTGGTTAGAGTTTGTCGGGTCACCGACGCTCTTTTGGGAAGATATGGGAGATCGGATGCCTCGAATTCCGCCAGAAGAGGCCGGACTTCCGACGGCCGTGTGACATGAGGTGAGAAAATAACGTGGCTTATCATCAAATGATAAGCTTAAATGAGTGGGAGTTGATGTATCATTTGTTGATAAGCTACCTTCTTTTCTCATTTAAAGCCAGACGGCTGCCGGAAGGCCGGCCTCTTTTGGCGGAATTCGAGGCATTCGATCTCCCATATCTTCCTGAAAAGCATCGGTGACCCGACAAACTCTACCCACGTTCTCAGGCAGGCCCAACCATTGATTGAAACCCAAAAAACGGTAGGCGGTTTTCAGCGCGTACGATGCCTTTAAGTACACACTTTTCCCAGCTACTTGTGCCTATATCCGAGACTGGAACACTTTGATCTTCATTTAAAATCGCAGACTCTTTAAAGGATACATATGGAAGAATTCAAATTATTTGTCTTTAATTTCGGAAATAATGTACTTGTATATCTACCATGCAGAGAAGCGATCTCCTGCTAACGAAAAAAGAATTGTGGCGATTAGAGCGTCTCCACTTGTGCACCAGATAAAGTGCCAACGCGGACCCTTACGAACAATAAGGGGCTATCGATGGTACTTCTCTGGTAACAAACGTGAGAATACTGAAGCAGAAAAAAAGGAGAAAATAGTTGGATGTGAAAACAACCACGTATTTTTCACCGCAAAAAGCTCCCTATTGTGGTGCTAAAACAGAAGGTAACGCTAATAAAAAAACCAATTCACTTGGAAAAAATGGACGTTTATAATTTTCCTTATTTTTTTAGTTCAAAATTCAAGAAAGAAAGCCTTATAAACACGTGGAAGTGATGAAACCCTTAAAATCACTACGGAGCCCACAAATATGAAATGGTTTATCAGAACAAAACTAACCTGTGGCGGAAATTTAGGGACGGAAACGAGAAGGAATACAAAATACAAACGCTCGGGGAAAAATAAGCAGCTGATGAGGCGATTGATTCCGATGATCTATGCCTCTAATGCAAGCGGTTGAGTTTCCAGGATTCTCCAGTTTATCACCTTTCTCATTTGAAGAGCTGCCCAGAACCAAAATAGCTGTCCTTGTTTGAAGTGTTCGCGCAATCATTGCATTAATTGGATCTGCCCTTGCATCTCAATAGAGGTGGTAAAATCTGAATAGTGGTTGTCATTGGAGCGCATTATCTTTTCCGCGCCGTCACCATCTCGGTCATACCCCACCCATGACCGAGATCGCAACTGGTGCCTCTCGTGGCTGTGCGCGCTATTTCGCTCACCGTCTCGCGCATCTCGCCACCAACATCGACCTCAGCGCCTACCTCACGTCCATAGGTGGCTGGGTGGTGGCCATCGTGTATCAAAATCCCTGTGGAGGCGGGAGAAACGGGGGAGGAGCGAGGTTCCAGGTTGGACGCAACAGCCGGGGGCCGGTGCTAGCCCGTGTTGCGTCCAATCAGGAACATCGCTCCTCCCCCGTTTCTCCCGCCTCCTCAGGGGTGTTGACACACGATGGCCACCACCCTAGGTGGCTCACATACCACTGGCAAATGGCTGCCTCCGCTGTCACTATCTGTCGCTGCCCACATGCATTAAAGGCAGTGGTCGCGATCAAATATGCTTGTCGTATTTTTCACTCTAAACCCTTTTCTGGGTCTCGAGTAGTAGGACCTATAGTTGACCGCAATGTTAAAAGGACATGGTGCGGTTGCGGACTCGCACTAAAACTACGATGGAATCCGGCACTTTGCCAGATTTCGTCATCGATCGGCGCCACAGCTGATATTCTCGTGAGCAGAGAGACGGCGGTTGGCGCCGATCGGTGACGAAATCTGGCAAAGTGCCACATTCTACCGTAATTTAGTGCGGGTCCGCAACCGCACCATGTCCTTTTAACATTGCGGTCAACTGTATGAGAAAAAATCGCGAAAAAACCACTGTTTTGGGCGAAATTTGAAGCCTGAACTTTCTTGTCTTTTGATGGTGGACGAGCCCACTCCACATCATCGGCAGCGATGATCTCTAATATCAAAAACATCAGCTGGCTTGAAGTTGAATTTCAATCAATGAACCTTCGAAATTATGTGCACATCTAGTCAAAAACATTGACTGGAGTGCTTTCTTTCATTGCTCGACTGTTTTTATTAGGTAAATTTGCATATATTTCTTCCTCTGAATGTCGATGATTTTTGACTGCTCGGCATGAGACCGCGATCTTTTTCGTCAGCGTTGTGCACGTGTGCACGAACTGGAATCTTTGGGCCCTAGAAACTCTAATTCTAGCCCGTTTTTCACCGCTCTGCCTCCATAGTTTTTCAGCTGTTTTTGATATAAGCTAATTTTTGTAGTTTTTTCGATAAAGTTTTTCATCGTGACCGCTGCCTTTAAGATAAGAAGGCGCTCACGTTTGTCTGCCTTGACGTGAGCCACATGCTGATGGCGCGGAGGCAACGCTGAGTTCGCAACATCAAGGGGGTTTGCTACGGGCCCAGGTACCTTGCCTGATAAGGAGGCGAGCAGAGAAGCGAGCCGCAGTGAGATTGCCCTTTGATACTAGAACCTTGATATCGCTCTGATGGACTGCTTGAGCCTGTTCCTGCTGTTTTTCCTTCTACTTTTAATTGAATTTGATAGCCACATCTACCTTCTAACGAGGCTAGCAAAACGGCCTTTTTTATCGCGACCCTGACATCATCGACATGGTAGGGAGCACCTGGGCTCGTCAACTTTGTTGTTTCGACCTTGTCTGCCAAAATATAGTCTGCATTTAGGTGGTAAACAATGTTCTCATGATATTAAAAACGTAACGGGAACTCTCGGATGTCGTGGAGAATTGAGAAAAACCAAACGCGACGATTCTTCCAGTCAGACTCATCAATCTGGTGTGTTGGGGTGAACACGACAAAGAAATACATTTTCATTCTGCGAAATGTTCTTTGCTCAATTAGACGAAAATATATGCACTGGACTGTATCAAATAAAAGTTTTTCCGCACACATGACTGATTATATCACTAGACTTGCAGAATCTGATTACATCTTTAGAACTGCAGAAGCGAACCATTTCTAAATTAGATAGACATGAGTTCGTTACAACCAGCACAAACCAGACAATCCGTAAGTGTTGTAAGACTGGCCAAGGATTTTTCGTCAAAAAAGAGTTCCGATCAGTTCTAACCATTCTGCAAGAAATTAGTCGCTTCAGATCGGATTAACGCTAGGTCCTGTAAATGTCATGATTACACTCACAAAAAGTGTTTGGAGCGCTAAACACATTTGCTAAAACGTATTATATTCTTGGTATCTCTTGGGCCTCCTTAGTACAAATACGTAGTATTCCGCCACCAGCTGCTGGTTCAGAAAAATACATATAAGCGTTTTCTAAGCTCCGCGAAAAGGTAAGGAAGAGCAAAGGCTTTTTAAGAGTTTCGAATTTTTTTCAAATTTGACTCAAAACTTGTACTTGGGGGGTGTAAAATTAAATTGAGACGGAATGAACGAATGCGGGGTCCATTTGCCAAAATTCTGTGGTTTACTGTAGGTTGTAATAGGTGGCATACCACTGATGTGAGGGGCAAGATCTACCTTAATATTTCACAAATCAACTAATGGAGATCAAATTCGTATCCAGCACTCCGAATAACCCCCGCATAGAGATCTGAGGCCAAATCTGAGACTTCAACCAAAGCACCGTACACCTACCGTAATCTACCGCAAGCTATTAAAAATCGATAAACGGCCCTTAGATTTGTGTTGAGAATTCCAAATAACCCTTAGGGAAACAGCTTGATATCATAGCATTCCGGAAACGGTTAAGAGTCGCGTTTTGCATTCAAATTTTTCTTTGATGGAAAGCTTTCAACGAATTTAGTCGAAAACTTCGAAAGATCTGCAAATAAACCTATATTTCATTTTCAGTACACTAGGTAAACCCGCGGGGAAATTCCAGGTCAAATCTGGGAGCGGCTTCATCAACGCGGCAATGCTGGGTAGGTTTAAGAGCGTCGGCATGTTCGATGACTACCCTGCAAAAGCGGAAACTCGCCAACCGACAGCGCCCTTGGCCAATCCAACTAATAGACTGGGGCAGCTGCCCCACCGCTCGGATAGGACACCTTTTGCCCTAACGGGGTAATCATGGAACGTGCCGACACCTTAACCACTACCCAACGACACGCGTTGATGAATTCGGCCCCTGGAAGACTTACTTAGACGCTTTTTGAGTTCCTCATTGATTTATGTAAACGCTAAGCTAGCAATCGGGAGAAGCTACTACACTGCCGAAAGTTCCAAAAAAGAGCTTTCACCCAAACTTTGTCCAAGGGGCACTGGAAATAACTATAGAGTCTCGAATCTCGAAAGATCACTGCTCCATCTGTGTGAAATGTGCAATAGGTACAAAAAACGACCGTCTTCAGCTTATAACTTCTTTAAAACAGCAGCTCGAGTGGGATACCACACAGCTCTACTATGGATGCCCAAGAGATTCAATACAGTTTGTTCTCGCATATGCGTTTAACGCTCTAAACACTCCCCTTGTCACAGGGAGGAATGCACTGGACAAAGATAAGCCGACATTATGGATGAGAACCATGTAGTGTATGGATGGAACTCGTATTTGAATCGAAAAGTTAGTGTAGCTCTTCATAACCGGACATCCTAGCATCGTCAGAAAATCCATGCGAGCTCCAATGCCATAAACGCTTCGCCCCTCCATCCTAAAAAATGATAGATTTGAGAATCCCCACGAATCAATTCTTTATTACAAGCGTGCACACTGATGCTGCTTTGAATGCTATGTGTTTTATAATTACCGGTCTTTAGACGATAAATATATTCATAAGAGGCGGTTCGCCAATGAATCAAGAAGGTGGTCATGGTTTTTTTGGATCGTTGGAGGGCGCAAAGTAAGCCAAGTCCTATCGTATAGATTTCTCGAAAGAGGTTTTCAAAAAATTATAAGCCTTCAAGGTTGAGCATCTTTTTACGATTTTTCTGCAATGATCTTTGATGGGAATGATTTCACCAAAATGAAAAGCAGGGTGCAGCTTTTCAGCCACGGGAATTTAGAGTTATTAGATTTGTAAAAATTTTGCTCCATTGGATTTCGAATATTTTTATTCTTTAGAGGACTCGCTCATATAATACGACTCAGTGTAGGAGAAACGAAAACTCGGAGAAATTAGCCTGATCAGTCTCTTTTTCTCTGACTGAAGGCTTGTTTTTCAATCGAAGTTGCGTCGAAGATACCCGTGGGTATAAGCCCGCTCCTATGCTCTGTGGTGCTCAAAATTACGGTAATTTCCCAGTTTGTAATTTCATTAAATTTTGCCCCACAATAGTTATCCGCTTGCGAATCCGGTAAGTGTCAGAGCGAAAAGCAGGGAAGCAGGCTTCTGGCTTTTGTGGATCCCTTCCCTTTCATTCCACAATCTTTCGTTCAAAAGCAGTGTTCTCGACAACCTTGAATTTTGAAATTATCTGCTGAACCGATTGCTCCAACCGAGTAGAACTAAAAAGAAGAAGGAATCGGGAAAAACGCACCGGAAGTACGCAAAATGATGTACTCTCATTCCACTCAGTGCTCTCAGTGGACCTGTTTGTTGTCACGATGAAATCCCTTGTGCTTTTGTCCTGTATATTAATTCTCAACTCTCTGTTGTGCAGTTATTTTCTTCGCACCCTAGCTAAAACTGCTTTTCATATTATTTTTCCCCTTGCTCGGTTGAGTCCCGTTATTCACCGGTCGCAACCACCGCGAACTCGTTCATCCAAACGAACTAGTTCAGGCCTAAGAATCAATCCACTGCAAAGAGGCCTTTTCGTGAATTTTAGGCCGACCCTCCGTGATTCAAGTAAAGCCTAGTTTTGACTTCACGTGGTCGCTGCGGCCATGCGATGAACAGCTGTTCCTTTTTCATCGCGTAATGGAAAGCTGCTCCAATTGTGATCGCTTCGTGGCAAATGTCCTACATCGCTGGGTCGCGGCGACGAAATCCTATGTTTTAGTGCATCGCTGCTTGAAGAGCGATTCTCAATGGTCGCTGATCATCGCTCCATCGCTGCCATTATGGCAGCGATGGAGCGATTTCCAGCGAATGACACGTTTCGTCTAGTAAACGTTGACCCTTTCACATGACAATATCAGTGTTTACGAGTCGAAACGTGTTATTGATGACAACCAGCCATTAATTTCACTGATTGATTGAATTTCTTCGATCATCCGTGAGGCTATGCACTATGAACAGAATCGCTGCCGCTGCTAAATCGCTGTAGCAGCGGGTGTGAAATCCCCTGCCATGAAAAACAGCAACGATGCAGTCAAAACTAGGCTCAACACATGGTGACGCAATGTTTTGAGTGGAGAACTCGGAAACGAAAATCATCGTGAACACTGCCTTTAGAAGCAAACGTACAATCGGTACGAATCGCGCTGATACTTGCGTTCCTTATTGGTATGGTTGCGAACTCAGTGCACGCATGTTGTAACATATGAGCACCGAGATAGCGCCAACACACAATCACGAACGAAAAGTACCAGTGCGATCACTGCCGACTGTGTGTTCTGTCCCTCGCACAGTGGTCTTTCTATGGCATCACGTTTGACCGAAAAAATGAGACTCATGCAGTGAGTTTTGATCTTGCTGATTCAGAACTCAGGATGTGAGCCCAAAGCTTGTTGTTATCACTAGGCACATGACATATTGTGGCGCATAACTAAGGTACATATGGTTAGGTCCCTGGCTCGCTTCTTCAAGAATAAACATTAAATTCTCACCCGTGGCTGGCGCGGCGGTCACGTGCGCCGGCCCGCTCATCGTTTCAGGCCGAGAGAAAAGCGCAGCAGCTCAGATTACCATACGGCCAGCCGCTGTGGGATTGAAATTTTTTTTTATGAGGAAGCAAGCCACTGACTTAACTATAAATCGTAAGGGTAAGTCTGTTGCCGGGTAAGTGTTACTTACCACAAGCACAGTCGGCATGGATCCTTGTGATGTTTTGCGTTCCCTATTGTAGGTTGGCGCTTCCTCGGTACACCTATGTGATAGCATACAGTGCGTTGCAAAATTATACGACATACCCCAATTTTCGCTGTTCCAAATTTCGCGTCAATTAAGGAGACAAACTGTAAACGCCAATCGATGCAGCACCCTCAAAAACCCCTGGGTACGAATCTTCATGAAATTAGAGCCACTAGCAGGAAACTGGCAACGGACTTTGTCGAAAATGGCCGTTGCAAAATTATACGACATAGCTGACGTTCTCGCAGAAATTTCTATTCTACACCATCTGTATCAGTTCGTTCATGGTAATAACCACTAGAAACATCGAGTTATTAGTTTTCAGAAATGTCTTGGCGCTGAACCGCTTCAAAAACTCTGTTTGCTATGTTTCAACTCAGCTTTTTGTGAGCGTCCCTTTCATTCTGCGCCCATTCGCTTATAACGGCTAATTTCAGCGGAGCCATACGCTCGTATTGTCTGTTCTGGATGCAGACTTAACGCCCAAGAATACCCGCACACGTTTTCCACAGGGTTGTGGTCCTGCGAACCGGACGGCCTTTCTAGCAAATTGGAAGGGTCGCCCTGAAACCAAGCCTGCGTTGTCCTACTGACAAGAAGTGAAGGCGGAAATGGACTAGAAAGAACTGGAAATGATTTCCCGGCACATTCTAATAATTTGTGGAGCTCATAGGTCATGTGCGAGGGGTCGCAAAATGCTGGTCGAGCTTGAAACCCTACCTGGATCCGCGTCAATGCGCTATTCTTTCTCCTCTAAAGTTCCTACTCAAGGATAAGTTCGGGTCATTGTATGGATCCTTCAGAATGCTTTTTTATCGGTCGAAAGCACTAGCTTGATCAATTCTATTACATTTATTCATTTTTTACTAAGCATTCCAAGCATTGGAGAGATCTACAAAAGGACCCGAATATATCCTTGAGTAGGGATTGCGGAGGAGAAAGAATAATGCATTGACCTGCTGGATCCAGGTGGGGTTTCAAGCTTGGCAAGCTAATAGCGACATGACCTATGTATGAACTCCACGGATTACCAGAATGCGCCAGAAAATCATGTCCAGTTGTTTCTAGT
The DNA here is from genome assembly GCA_029168955.1 of Aplectana chamaeleonis. Lineage (NCBI taxonomy): Eukaryota > Metazoa > Nematoda > Chromadorea > Rhabditida > Cosmocercidae > Aplectana > Aplectana chamaeleonis. Next base: position 513,918 of record JAPDOI010000318.1, read on the forward strand.
CCGTTTCCGCCTTCACTTCTTGTCAGTAGGACAACGCAGGCTTGGTTTTAGGCCGATCCTGCCAATTCACTAGAATGGCCGGCCGGTTTGCAGGACATCAACCCTGAGGAAAACGTGTGAGGTAATCTTGGGCGTTGAATCTACATCCAGAACAGACAATACGAGCGTATGGCTCCGCTGAAACTAGCCGTTATAAGCGAATGGGCGCAGATTGAAAGGGGCGTTCAAAAAAAAGCTGGATTGAAACATACTAAATAGAGTTTTCGAAGTGTTTCAGCGCCAAGACACTTCTGAAGACCAATAACTCGATGTTTCTAGCGGTTCTTACCATGAACGAACTGATGCAGATGGTGAACAATAGAAATTTGTGCGAGAACGTCTATGTCGTATAATTTTGCAACGGCCATTTTTGACAATTTCCGTTGCCAGTTTACTGCTAGTCGCTCTAATTTCATGAAGATTCGTGCCCAGCAGTCCTCGAGGGTGCTGCATCGATTGGCGTTTACAGTTTGTCTCCTTAAAGGTGTTTTCCTGCCTATCTTGGAAACGGTCCCGCGCTGATTCAAACGATGTCTCTGGAATCGTACAATACCCCCTAGGAACGAAGCAATGGCCCCTCGAAAATTGAGCTATGGAAGCATGGTGGACGAGTTGTCCGAGGCTTGTAACTTCCTTCATTTTCAACCATAGTATGCGAGCCGACTTGAACAAAGAGAGAAGCTAAAAATGAAGGGAAGAACGGGGATATTAATCAAAAGCCATCGCTCATATAGCCACTATTGAGCTCGAAAGATCGTAAAAGGGGCGTGCCAAAGTGGCTTCCGGGTGTGGGCGCCCCAGGGTGGCTTCCTCCTATATCTCGCTTATTCGGAGGAATTGAGAGCTCGCACTTGGCAGGTGCTATATAGGGTGGGTCTACTTCACAATCATGTGGAGATATCAGATTTCGTCACTGAGCTTGGACTGTGCCTTTAATAGAAGCGAAGTTTGGACCGCGAAAATTGGGGTATGTCGTATAATTTTGCAACGCACTGTATTGCTCCGATTTTGCGAAAACCTTAACGCAAAGTATGACTAACTATAAGATCCATGCCGACTGTAGCTTACCATATGGCGCAATGATATTGCGACTTGTAGTAAGCTATGTTTGGCAGGGAAGTAAGTTAGTTGAAGACTTCATTTAGCATGCTCCTTGACTACAAGTAACTAGCTAATAAGTTTTGAGCAGGACGGTTTATCGGAAAATATTGTTCTGTCCACGTTCCGCCAGTTTTACTCGCATATCGACCAGGTGGGACTCGGGTCTACCTTCAAACTACGACGTGGCCCTTATTGATAAAAAATGCTTACATAGTGCTACGTATGTGTGCCATAGGCATTTAGCTATAACATGATAAAAGTTTTTCAGCGTCGAGTCGGAGATAATCTGAGAATACCAGCAAGTCTATTAATAACAGTTCCGAAATTTACCCATGGGGAGAAATGTAGACGATTTGAGTCTAGAACATGACCCATTCGAGGGTGACGTTCCCTACTGTATTAGGTGACGGTACACAGATTCGAAGGGTCCGTTGGCTTACAACGTAAAATATATCCCTCTGAATTTGATGGGTGATAGATTGTGGTCTAAACTTATCAAACACGTCATCAGTCAGATCGTTTAATAAAGGCAGCATCGACGCTCAAAAATGATATCGATTTTATGACAAATGCGGATAGTATGGAGAAATAACAAGAAAAATTGACGACAACTGGTCAAGCTAAGGCACCTTTGCCAATTCCGCATTGCCGTTCAGTCCGCAAAGTGCGCGCTCATTGCGAAGGCGTGCTGCGGCGCGGTCGCGAGTATCCTCAGACAGGCATGTGGGATCACCCTGGCGGTTTTCGCCTTTGGTGCCCGGGTAAACCCACCGCCCGGGTGATCCCACATGCCTGTCTGAGGATATTCGCGACCGCGCCGCAGCACGCTTTCGCAATGAGCGCAAACTTTGCGGACTGAACGGCAATGCGGAGTTGAACTATAGGTGATCATTACCAGGCCCCGCATCTCTGGGCGCTTGGGGGGAGCGCATGCCCCCCCCCCGCCTGTCACCATGCGGAACATGTTGGGACCGAAAAAAAAACCAAAAAAATACTGAAGCTTGAAATTGAAATTTGGCTTACAAAATAATCAATAGAGAGTTAGGCAGGGGTTAATAAAGATAATTAGCGAATAGTAATGAAATGACTTATATGACTTAACCGGCTGGCTTCCGTCTTAGGCATCGTCCATACGTCGCGAAAGCGTGCGGTTACGCAAAATCGATTTTCATCAAGGCCACACGTTTTGCTTGCCGCTCACGCGCGCTCCCTCTCGCGCGCCCACGCCCGCTCGCTCTCGTGCGCTTTCGCCGGCTCAAAGAAGGAAGTAGCAGGATTCGAGCTTATTGCTCAATTCCTAGAGTACAAGACATTGAACCTGTCGCGAAACTATTGCTCTTGTACCCCATAGCTCCACCACAGAATACGCAAACCTTAGGAAATAGGCAGCCGTTGGACCGATTCGAGAGACTGATCACCCTGTCAAAGATTGTCAATCGAATCAAAACGAGGTGAGGGTGTTTGCCAGCGCATAATTACGAACATGGGACAGTACAGCGTTGAGGAGCGGTGAGAGGCGCACAACAGCGGGATCTCGCGCTCTCGCCACGTATGGACGCTGCCTTGAGCGGTCGTCCCGCATCTACGCCTAGGTGTGCCGTACTAGAAGTTGGCCGTGTCCATTCTTCACGATCTTCAGCCACAATGTGAACATAAGACATCCATTTGTCGCTAATCCACTTCCGAGTGATAATAGCAGTAGCAAGTGTTCTGAGCTGTGACATTCCAATAACCTAAACAAGTGGAACGCTCATTTATGTAGAATAGTGATATAGAATTAATGGTACCGTTTTTAGAAAACTGCCGAAAAGCAGCATGCTGGTGAGTAGATGATGAAGAAGGCGCGGCTTGAGCCAGAAATGATGATAATATCCTTGCCATATGTTTGTTTGCAAAGTCGATCATAAAAGCTTTGATTGATGCTAAAACATTGTAATGGAAGGAACTGTAATCAGAGCACATCTAGGCGTGCGCCATAATATAGCAGAAAGTATCTCTTGTTGACCACAAATAGGAAAAAATGACAGCCGATATACAAGATTTCAGTCCAGGTTGGTTACAGCTCGTTATGTCCTTCTCTGTGAAGCACGTAAAGAGTGAATATGGAATCCTTGGGCTTCTCGACGACGAGACGCTTCTCACGAACACGGTTGATTTCCCAACTGCTGTTCTTGCCATGTAGTACCATATCTCTTTTCACATGCACTTCACTCTAATGAAGAGAAAAATCAGTACACCGAATAAAATCGAAAATAGCCTTCTTGAAGGCAGCCTTTGCTTCTTTAATGAGACTGCCTGCCCTGCCAGTATCTCAATCGGTACATTGATGAAGGTCCAAACCCTTTCTTGGGCTCAGCCATTGTATTTCTAGAATTTTAGGGTCAACGGGCGAAGGACCGTTGGCTTCAGCCCTGAATAAAATGTACTGACTAGACGACGGAATGGTGAGAATGGGAAAATTAGTGCTACAGCACTTACGTCATCAGGTAGCCTAGCTTCCGCGTCGTCTTCCTACTCCTTTCTTATCTTGTGAGACGATTGGCAACAGTGAAGCTGAGCTCTGGATCGGCGTTGCATGTGGGGATCACAAGGAGACATTTTGAGGGCATGGAACAGCTGATAAGCATTTAGAGGGCCTGGAACAGCCTCTGTCTACAGTGTAAATGGATGAAGGCGTCAGGGAACCCTGACATTTCCGCAGATTTCGCGCTACGCTGAGATGTTCTCGTTATTATGTAAAGGCATGCAAGAACTTTCTAAGATCTTAATTCATTGAAGCATCCGTAGTCAACTAACCGCAACTACTGACAAAAGATGTAGGAAAGTGATGAAGATTAGCGTTGTTGTAAAGGAAACATTGTTAAGACAGTGATGTTGTTAGTGGGAACAGTTGCGAAATAAACGTAAGAAAGAGTGGCAACGGAACAGCGCTGCTAGTAATGAAAACAAAGGTGATAGAAACCGCTGCTCGTCAGTGAGAAAAGCGGTAATTGAAAACGGTTCTCCCGCTAGCAGGCTACAGCCGGCATTGTGTCCGGCTGCGGTGGAGTTACGGGATGGGAAAGTTACGACTTGACGCAGTGTGATTCAGCTCACTTCACGAATCACTCCTTTATTGGCACCTTTGGGTTGGCACTGGTTGTAGGCTGTCTTATCCTGCTACAAGCCTGCCATGGATCTGGTGCGCTTACGCGAGGATGATATTTGAGAAAGTAGTCACAGTTAAGTTTTTCAGCTTTTTCGCTCCCACCTGTTGACGTCAGAATGTAACTCTCCACCAGATGGGTATTTTCTTCTGCTCGTATCCCACTCTCTTCGAACAAAGGCGAAATGTTGGAGCAGGGCATCTACATGTTGCTGTATGGTGGATGTGTGAGCATCAGTGATGCGTAAAAGTTTATTGCTCTTCATTATCACAGTGCGATTCGAAACAAACAGAACATTGAAAAACAAATTTAAAAAAATGAAATAAGCAAATAACAAATTGTCATGGCTGTTCCATAGCTATGAGTACAATCAATCAAGTTCGAAATACCAACTGTGATGGTTGGATGGCCGGTGTGGGTGAGTGTTTAGTAATTTGACAAGTGACCTTACTGGGAGGAGAAGCTAGAAACCTACGTAAATTATAGTAGGTAAATTAGGACACGATTTTATCATTCTATGCATACGGTGTAAGTTTCCTTGAAGGCGCTGTCGCTAGTGGAAAGGTTAGGCACTTTTAAAGGGATGGCAAAAGGTTGGATTCTTAGAATTCAATGAGTAGCCAACCTTTTTTTCTTTCTCCTCCAATTGAGTCCTTCGTCGTGGTGGATCCTTCCAGCGATCACGTGCGGTGGCGGTGGTTCAGTCTTCTTTGACGTCAGACAGCGGCCTCCAGGGACTTCTTAGCGAACCTCAAACTTGGGTAATTAAACCCTTTACTAACCTATATGCACTGTCTGACTGGAGAAGAAGAGGGGGAAGAGAGGTAGGAGCTGGGACAAAAACACTGAACAAAAATAGAAAGAACCCCCCCCGCCATCAAGCAAGAACAGGCCGCTGGCCTAAAAATGATGACAAATGACAGAGGGGTTTCGAAATGGACGGCCGCAGCGCGCCCCAGCCATGCGGAACGTCGTTTGCTCTGGGGCGCGCTTCCCTTCCTTCGGCTTGCAGCACTCCCGAATTTTCAGTGTTTTCTCTCCCCCCTCTTCTGATTCTTCTTGACCTTTCTCACCTTTGTGGTGAGAAGATCCTCGTGTTCTTGAGCTTTGTCCCTTTTGTCCAGATTGTTGCTTCGGGCTTTTCTTCTTAATATTTTTTTTCAGTAAATATGTGGGGGTTATTTGAAAGAACGAACAATAAGCATGCATATTTACAAGTGTCGCCGACACTGCCGGCAGGCCGCCTAGTGGCGGCCTCCAGCTTTCTCCAGTGCGGCCTCCAGCGTGGCCTCCAATTCCTCCCTTTCCTCCGGTAAAACGCATATTGCATGGTGATGGGATGCTCCCTGACAGTACGAGCATTGCCGGGTCCTCCTTCTACATTCGTCTTCTTCACAATTCACTTTCAGACACCGCACACACCATCCCAAACTTCTTACTAGATTCCTTCTTGCTTCGCCAGTGGGAACCACTGGGCATTGATCTGCCCAGTGGTACCCCACTCGTCCACTGAATCTACAGGTCGCGGCTTCTTTCTCGTTATAAGACGCCCCGCCCTCGACGTCACCTATCTTTCTTTTCTCACAGGGTTTCAAATACCTCAGCTTGCTTCTGGCCACTTGGGCCCTCTTTCCTTCCTCATCATCGTTCCTGCGTTTCCTTGAGTCTCCCAGGCCCTTTGACTGTGGCATGGAGGGTGGCTGGTGGGCTGGGCGTGGTGGCGGCGGACGAGGTGGTTGGAGTGGGAGGCGTGGTGGCTGGGGGTTCGGCTGCGGTGGCTGGGGGAGTAGGGCCTGGCGGGGCGGGATGAGGGGCTGGGGGGAAAGGCGAGGCGGCTGGGGAGGGCTGATGGGGCGGGGCTGTTGGCGGTGGTGGGAAGGGTGGCAGAGGTCCCGTCTTCCCCTGCATCTTCATAAGCTCCTCCATAATCAGTCGGTGGGAATCATCTGTACGCCGCGTTAGCTTCCTTTCCATGAGGTCCATTCGGTCGGCCAAAGTAGGCTCGTCATCCTCTCTCCCTCGAATCTCTTCCTCAACCAATTTCACTATACCCAGTGTCTCTTCTTGCAGGCACGTCACATAACCTGTCCACGAATTCCACCAGATCGTCATCTCTCCCCTAACTCCGTACTCCTCCTCGCCTTCTTGTTCGTCCTCTTCTTCGTCCTCTTCATCTTCATCCTGTTCCCTTTCGGGAGTCTCCTCTGCAGCCTCTCTGGCGTCCGCTTCTCCAGGCTCCTCCATATCAATTACATCATGCTCTTCGGGCTCCTCCATGACGTCAATTTCTTCTAGCTCTCCGAGCTCCTTCTCGATCTCGATCTCGTCCCGTTCTCCGGGCTCCTCACATTCATCTGACTCCTCGGTCCTTTGGCTTAGAATATTGTCTATGTCGTCCAGGGTCTCCATTTCAGCTCTGAAAGTATCATTGACTATATTTATGAGAAAGTTCACCACCACCCTGCCTCTTCTTACGCCTTGCTTCTTTCCTTCTGCTTCGGCAACTCTTCTTTTTACTTCTTCTCCTGACAATCTATAGTCACGGGCGAGCTGAAACGACAATGTTTTAGTTATCAGATAAGATTGAGTTGACTCGTGTTTTCTTCTTGCTTTTGATGTTTGACTGTTTCTCGGGCCTTGCCCGTCTTCTTGTATACTGTATACTTCGTATTCAGCTGGGTCGTAAGGAAACCTTGCTATTCTTTTTGGACGTAGGTTGTGTTGTCTGTTATTCGTAACCTGTTCGGTGTTTGGTGAATTTAGAGTCATTTGTTCCTCTGCACTTTCTTCTGCAGGGACTTCTTCTTCGCCGTCCTCGCATCCCATTTCCAGTGGGATAAGTAGGTTCAGCGGTCTTTTTAAAGTTCCCCCTGATGCCTGCTTCAGCTCCACTTCTCGGATCTCACCATCTCTGCTTCGCCCGACATCCACAACCCTGCCAGTCTTCCAAGAGTTTCGTGGTGTGAACTCATCAGTGATCAACACGAGCTCCCCCTCGCGTGGAGTTTTCGAGCCTCTTCCTGTGTTGAGTCCGATCTTGTGAGTTTCCCGTAATCCTCTAATGTAATCTATGCGTCATCTTTCCTTTTTTTCTTTTACTGTGCCAGGCTTGCCAAAATTTTTTTTTGTATATGTGTATTGTGTGTGGTTTCTTCTTGTGTATGTGTTGACTCCCCCTTTTTTTATTGTTGAGAACAATCAACACTAACACAGCCAACACAATCACAAAAACAACAGAGGGAAAATATCTGACAGGAGAGAAAATAAAATTTTCTTTAGGAAGGGTGGTTGATTTCATTTCCCTTTCCTTCTTTTTTCACTTCCTATAGAGCTCTTCTTGTCCTGTGAGCTTCCCTGTTCCGACGATGGAACGATTTAATCGATTTTTCTTTCGTCTCGGTACGACGAGAAAGTTCGAGAACAAACTCAAAAAAAATCGATTGTGAACTCCGAATTTATGATTTCTTTTTCTTTTGCCCTCTTTTCCGGGCTCTTCTTTTTCTTCTTTACCCAAGTTTAGGTTTTCAAAAAAATCTTTTTTTTCGAAAAAAAATTTTCTTCTTTTTTGGTGCTTGTTCTTCTTTACTGGGCTCGATGAAACGGCCGATGCACCATTTCCTTGAAGGCGCTGTCGCTAGTGGAAAGGTTAGGCACTTTTGGAGGGATGGCAAATGGTTGGATTCTAAGAATTCAATGAGTAGCCAACCTTTTTTTCTTTCTCCTCCAATTGAGTCCTTCGTCGTGGTGGATCCTTCCAGCGCTCACGTGCGGTGGCGGTGGTTCAGTCTTCTTTGACGTCAGACAGCGGCCTCCAGGGACTTCTTAGCGAACCTCAAACTTGGGTAATTAAACCCTTTACTAACCTATATGCACTGTCTGACTGGAGAAGAAGAGGGGAAGAGAGGTAGGAGCTGAGACAAAAACACTGAACAAAAATAGAAAGAACCCCCCCACCGCCATCAAGGAAGAACAGGCCGCTGCCCTAAAAATGATGAAAAATGACGGAGGGGTTTCGAAATGGACGGCCGCAGCGCGCTCCAGCCATGCGGAGCGTCGTTTGCTCTGGGGCGCGCTTCCCTTCCTTCGGCTTGCAGCACTCCCTAATTTTCAGTGTTTTCTCTCCCACCTCTTCTGATTCTTCTTGACCTTTCTCACCTTTGTGGTGAGAAGATCCTCGTCTTCTTGGGCTTTGTCCCTTCTGTCCGGATTGTTGCTTCGGGCTTTTCTTCTTAATATTTTTTCCAGTAAATATGTGGGGGTTATTTGAACGAACGAACAATAAGCATGCATATTTACAAGTAGGTGTCGCCGGCAACGTTTGTCGACGACAGTAAGGACTTTTCTCACATTTATTCGTTTGCCCAAACATGTAACGGTAGTTGCCAAATATCTTGTTTATGACTTTATACAATTAGTAAGTAAATAAATAGACAAATGAGCAAACACAGCTGAATGAAAATGAATTTTTTAGTAGATGAATAACTGGAATCTTTGAAAATGATTGGAACTAGGAAAACCTACCGTTACTGTGAATAGCAGTGAAGAAAAGAAGCACAGGAACACAGAAATATTACTAGTAGTATGATGGACGAGTGGAAAGAATACAAGAGTATCATGCAGCCAAGGAATAGCAAGAGGTTTGGTGCATTTATCTGGGTCACATGCCAATTCAAAACTCGCAGCAGCCGACGCGGGTGTGGGCGCTGTGCAAATGTCCTCGATCAATTGCCGGCCCGCAGCTGATCGGCACTGACACATTTCCATAAACATCCCGTTTCCTATTTCTTCCCTCTAATCTTCTTCTGTATTGAAACTTCATGCTATTCATCATCCATTGTTTCATCCTATTGTTTATACAGTTTCGTTCTATGTGTGATTGTCTTCAAGCCTTGCGCTGTTCGAGGTTGCTTTACATTAATTCTTTTTTTTAGATTGTGATTTGGTCTGGATATTTGCCCGAGAGCTTACGGGTATTTTATTCCGCTGCACTATATTGAACTTCATCGGTATTTTCCTTCCATGATAACCTGGAATTTTCGTCGCGTTTGAAAATGGATTCTGCCCTTCCTAATATTCATTTCGTGTTTTTCGGCCCCTTTTACTGTTTTAGCGACAGGGCATCGCGGAGGAAAAAATACCTCCTCGTTAATCATTAATATCATTAATAACTATCATTAATGCCTCCTCGCTTGCGTGCGTGCCGCGTGTGTCCGACGCGGCGATCTCTTGACCAGTGATCATCTATCGTAGTACAATGTAGTAAATAGAGCACCAGGGAGCTCCAAGGCGAATATCCAAAAGAAATCGTGTCATGAAAAAATAGAGTTCGGGTAAAAAAAAACTGGGGAGGACAAGGTTCGTAGACTAACACACATGAAACGAATGTACAAACAATAGGAACAGTTCGTGGATGACGAATAAAACAAAGTTTGAATACAGAAAAATAATAGAGGGGGCGATAAGAATGGGGATGATTATGAGAGAAATAAGTTAGTGCCCGGTCGGGGCATGGTAAACTCAGAAGATTTTGAACAGCTTGCGCGCAACATCGTCTCTTGCATGCTGATTGCTTCAACGAGCTTGCTAATTTGTGGCGCGCAAGCTTCTTGTGGTGGCGCGCAAGCTTCTTGTGGTGGCGCGCAAGCTTGTTGGGTAGTAGAGCGCACTTTGTTAGGTAGTGGCGCCCAGCTTCTCTGAGAAAACTCGCCGCAAGCCTCCTGCAAACCTTCCGAGCCGTAGCTTGTCAGGCGCCGACTCGGCAGGTTCAAGGCTACCACTCGGCAGGTTCGAGGCGCCGACTCGGCAGGTTCAAGGCTACGACTCGGCAGATTCAAGGCGCCGTCTCGGCTGGTTAAGAGCGCCGACTGAATATTGCTTATACTTGATGCATGAATTTCATGCTCTTCCCCGCTGGCAAGCTTCACCTCACATGAAGGAGGAAATCTGGCTCCAAGGCATCTCAATCAATGACAGAAGCGCCTGTGTTAACTTGGTCGGCCCAATCGTCTGCCCACCCAGCACAGAGGCGTATCGTAGGCCGCGCGGGTTTGATCAGTCGTTCAACGTGCGCTCTCCCGGGTGTCTTGTGGGAGACTGCTTCCCTGCAATTCGTTCAACCGTAGAGAGAAACAGTTCCTGCAGATGACCTCGATCGTCGTTTTCTGCGGCAGGAGACCGCTGCAAGTGTCGGAGAGGTTCAGCCGCGGGTGCAAGCTCGCTTATATTTATTATTCGAGCACGGAACTCTCGTGAAACGAGCACGCACAACGAAGCACAATGGAGGGAGAGCAAAATATGCCGCACACGTTAAAAAAGTTAGATCGACCTCAAAAATCACGAAACAAAAAAAATGACGAAATAATATCGCACTCCTCAGACATTCGGACTTACCGAGATGCCGACGACGCGAAGCTCGGTCGCTCTCTCAGCCTCGTCTGGCCTGGAGTACGGGCGTTCGACGGCCACAGAGGCTTCAAGGACGCCGACCTCTACCAAATTTAGGCCGCGAGCTCACCTTCACGTCGTGATGCTTCATGACGAAGCGCGAGTTGTTAGGAACTGTTTCCTTAAAGGCACAGTCCAATCTTGTGGGAAAAATTGATATTCTGCTCCAACCGCTGTGAGTAGCAACCCTGCCAAACGCGGAATCTCAACTCGCCATAATAAGCGAGAAAAATCGAGCACCCGTTGTCTCTGCCCTGAATTCAGCACCCATTCGCTCCGCCCTTTTCAGAGCTTTCGAGCTCAGTAGGGACGGGACAAGTCATGAATTTCGAACCTAATCTATGTTCTTCTATTTGTTCTCGGTCTATATTTGTAATGTAGTCTTCTTCAGTGGGATGATTGCGAATGACAAGAAAAAACAAGCCCGAGACAACTCGTCCACGAAATTCTCGTAGTTCCAGTTAACAACTTTTGAGGGCCCATTACTCCCTCCGTTCACGGTGGTTTCTGAGCGATTTTGGAGATAACGTTGGGATCAGCGCAAATTTGTCTCCAAGACAAGCAGTAAAACTCGGGAGCGATTCTGAGGTTGGACTGTGCCTTTTAGACATGTTTCCTACAAATTTCGCCTGGGGGCTTGAGCCCCGCAAGCCTTCCTTCCCTTCTGGGCCATCTGGGCAATACCAAGACCTTGCTTTGCTCTTTGACGATCATTAATCGGCCGACCATCTAACCCCCACGCGTCTGGTATACAGCGCGGGTTTGCATTGATCATTCAACATGTACTCTCGTGTTCGTCGTTCGAAGGTTGTTGGTCTGCGTCTGGGGAAATCGACATGGCCATCTCGCTAGGGTACCGACCGGTGTGGGTCTCTCATCCCGCTCACTCCAGGGTGCGCTCGCCGCACACGGCACCTGGAAGTCGGCGTCCGAGTACCACCGACTGTCTGAGTCATTCGAGAAAATTCTCTCCCTTTAGAGATCTTCTTTCTGCCGGGCATGCGCTTCTGCGCTGCAACGTCGTGATTGTAGCGCGCCTGCTATTTCCACATGCAATGCTCCGCTCATCGTACGGAGCCAGCTTAATTTGCTAAGGACAAAAATGTGTAGCGGACAAGTGAAAACGTATGAAAGAGATGAAAAAGGGCTCAATGGAAGAACAGCACTGAAACCTGACATGCGACGTCAATTATGGTGTGTCGCTTGCGGCACTACAGACGACACACCATACGACACACCATAAGTGACGGCGACCTTCGAAATTGCACTTCGCCGCATTGCTGTGGTGAAAATCTATCGTAAAACTATGTTTTACGTTGAGATATGTTCTTTAGAAGGTGCAAAAACGATGTAAGCAGCATTTTTTTCATCATCATTCACCTTCATCAGCAGCAGAACATCATCCTCCCACAACATTTGTACATTCACATATGTCACCCTATAATTTCTGATTTCATCGTTTATACCCCTTCTAAGGAACATTCCTCAACGTGAAACATAGTTTCCCGATAGATTTCACCACAGCAATGCGGCGAAGCCCAATTTCGATGGCCCCGTCATTTATGATGTGTCGTCTGCAGTGGCGCAAACAAAACACCATAATTGACGCCGAATGTCAGGCGTAGGTTTAGCCGCGTGTCGAGGCGTTGAAGTGAGAAAACTACATAACCGAACACAGGGAAAGATAAAGGAGAAAACAAGCACCTTTGCAGGAAAAATATGGTGAAGTGAGGCATATATTGTAGGATTTCAACTGGTGACGTGGAGCGGTTATCACCAAGGTTATCAGGATTTCACGAAACATGTAAAACCAGGATAGACTATTGACGATTTGGCTTCATTAGGATCTTGAATAATAACACAGTTCAGATGGGGTCGCGCAGATACTCGACAGGTGTGCGGCAAGTTCGCGGCAGAGAGTAACATCGCGGTAGGGTGGCGGCAGATACGCGGCAGGCTCGCACCAGCTCTAGAGTTAATACTGAAAGAACATCGCGGTGCCGAGGTGATCTAGGCAGGTTCGAGTTTCGCGGTAGGTTTCCGGCAGATTCGCGGTAGGCAAGAGGTTCGCGGTAGGTTCACGGCTCCTTTGCGGCGAGTTTTCTCAGATTTGTAATATAGTGACGGCCACACATACAAAGTGAAATATGTAGATGGACATCATCAGTTTTTATTAACCTTCGTCCAAACTCCGACCAGGGGTTCTTGGGGGCGCTCAACACCATCACGATACCCGTGTTTAGTTTCTTAAAGAAAACTTCTGGTGGTTTTAGGTGGCGACATGAAATAATACCTACAACAATCTATGGACTCAAGGCAATTCCCGGTTCTATCCCAAACTGGTTATGCCTCACCTGTTAGTGAGAACTGAGGGCGAGCACCTGTTTCAAACCGAATGCGTGATCGTCGCCATAATACGGGATTTGCATCGTTGCCAAAAGGCCTCCTGTATACGCGAGCGAGGTTGTCAGGAGTATTGCAACCTTTTACTCTTTCTTCTCCTTCCCTGTTCCTGCTCCTTCCCTGTCATTCATTTACATTTCTACTGGGGTTCGAATCTTATTCTGGAACAATTTTCTCCCAGATTTCACAATCGTGTTAAGCACTGATAAAAACCCCCAGAATAACAATTTTAGCCACATCTGTCGAAAAAAAAAACGAAAATCTCGAAAGTTTGCTTTGCCCTCAAAATTCTCCGAAAAAACTAACAATGAATCAATTCGAAAATTTTGAAAATCTGACAAATAAACCCCAGATCAGCGCCCCTAATAACACACTTGGGCGGATTTTAAGTCAAATCTGGAAAATGTTTAATGTGCCCTTAGGGCCCCTAATTGGTAGCTATAAACGCTCGACCGAAAATCGGTAAGTTCGAAACGTTTTCACTCTGTGCGAAGTTCTGCAAATGAGCTTGCACCGAAAATTTGCTCAGGGAGGTTGTTTTGAGCGCTGAACACTATTATGAGGTACGTTTCCATATTTTCCAAAGGCTAATGCCCGTAGGGGACGGTACGGGCATGGGAACAGAAATCTGGCGAAAAACGCCAATAACGACGTATAACTAATCAGAGCTGGGACCATGCACTGAAGCAGAATTCAAAACGTTATCAAGAAAGATGTTCTCGGAAAGCGACGAGGAGCTTCAGATTGAAGGCAGTGTTCCCGATAATCTTCGATTATGAGATTATTCGCTAAATCGATTGGTTGGCTCTCGGGTAGAACTCAAATGACGAAGAAATCAAGAAAAGTGCATCAGAACGGCCTGAAATCCCTTACTCTCACCCCGCCTTTTTACTCTCACAGGAACTGTTCGTTGTGGCATCGAAATCTCTTGTGGGCCTGTTCTTCAAAATTCTCTACCCTCTGTTGCTTCGGTCTTTGTTTCGGACCCTAACTAATACTAATTTGCCTAGAATATTCTTCCATTTTCGACTAGCCTAATTTTTCACCGGTAGCAACCAGCTCGAACATATTCATCCAACCGGACAACTAGACCGAGGCTGAGAATAATGTCACTGAAATGAGGCGTTTTAGTCGTCGTGAACACTGCCTTTAAGCAAGGATTGGCTTCAGAATGCGATGTGTGTATTACCTTGCTGAAAAATCGCAGGAACGAGAGAAATTAAAAAAAAACAATTTCTGCACAAACATGGTAGTATTTCGAGGCTTACATCATTTGCCCAGTTATTTGATTCCTCTATAGCATAAGACTATCGCGTTCTTCAGGAATGCTTTCCAGGCAAGTTGACCTGCATAATAATTTCGCTTTATGAACTATTACATATGTAGCCTCCAGAAACCAAAATATGATCGACAAACTTAAAAATGTTGTATGTGGGTGCAATTCATGAAAGTGAAAACAGAGGCAGAACATGACTTCTTTGAACGAGAATTACCAACACAGCAAAATGTGGTCCGAGTATTAACAATTAAGCTGAAGTGTCTAGGATATGACCTAGAGAATTCTTTTCCACTTTAGGAAAGACATGAATTATGTGACTACTGTATAAAGTAACCGACAGAAAAGATTATATGCATGCATTGATGAAATTGGGGAAATTATCGGAAGCATTTTGGTTGAGGATGTAATAGTCGATCGATTCAGTGGCAAGAAAGCACATGTGCGGCTCTCCATTTCCGGTTTTGCTGCGCGCAACTTTTTCCGCCATCAAGTAGCTGCACGCAAGCTTCTCTCACTATAGAAACTCCACGGAGCTGCGCGCAAGCTTCATGGTCTTGGCGTGTAAGACATTTAATGGACACGATCGCGTGCGCAAGTAGCATTGAAAAAGTCTTCGCGCGCAGCCTGTTTACGCTGCTTTTGTTGGCGCGCAAGCTGTTTCGAATCTTCTGAGAAGGAGCACTCTCAGGAGTGGCATGCACGTACGCGAGTGTTATGAAAGGGTTGGGCATAATTTGGGGCGTCAGTGTGTTAAATGATCGCAGTGCGAGGGCTGGAGATCGTCAACAAATATTGCCTCAGCGAGATTTCGGCTGCCCTACCCTCCCAGGAAGGGTTGGCGAGGGAACCATTTGTCAGTGATCTCTAGCCCTCGCGCTGTCATCATCAGAGGCGCCGACGCTCCAAACCTTGCTTCAACCCCTTCGTAAAAGTCGCGTACGTGCATGTCGTCCCGGGTAAGGTGAATGGTATACTTTGTCGCTGTCATGAGAGACAGTCATGACATTTAGTGCATATCGTCGCGGGACCAGCATTGGTTCAACGGCACTGGCCGTCGTAGGAACAGTTGTCGCGTGCCCGTCGCAACGACGTGTCGCGGAGGGCTGACACATTGCAAACGTGCTGATGCCTATCGTTGCCAGTGTCGCTGTCGCTGTGCAGCGCACTGCGACAGCGACAGATTTAATGGGCGGGAGGCGGTCGCTGTCGATGTGTAGAGCGACGCGACCGCGTGTCGCAAGACTATACCATTGGCCTAAGAGGAGCAAGCAGCGCGGGCTCGGCTTCGCCCTTCGGCGCGGACGAGCTTGTCTCTAGGGTGCCTCTTTCACGAGTGCTTCGATTTGGTTTCGTCTTCACTTTATGTCTTCACTGTTCACTTGTATTCCACTCAACTATTTCTTCTTGCGAACTACTGGATTCTAAAAACTACTGAATTAGTAACAATCAGCGTTGGCGCGATTATGCGAAGCGACCGGGTGGGTGAAGGCATTAGTCCGGGTTTATACTTCCTGCGACAAGAGATGCGACGCAATGCTTACGATCCATATCAACTGAAAATCGATATGCCTGATGTACACTGTCGCTGTCGCTGGTCGCGGGGAGTATGATCCCGCATCTAGGGGCTGACTGGAGATGGATCGCACGCCACGCTATGTCATGGGCTGCCGTATTGACAGTTAGTCGCGAGGCAGATCATGTTATGCAAAGCGATGGACTCACTCAGTCACTCTCCCTATACCAATGATTGAAGACAATTCACCCTTCCCCCGCTGTCACGAAGACCTAGAAATGGCTGTCAGAAATACCCCTTACAGGTAAGAAACCGAAGTTGCCTTCGTTCCGCTGTTCACTGCAGAAGACAAAAAGAAATTTGGAGAAAATGAGAACAATAGGATGTGACACAGCGGATAGGTTTTACAACATCACAGCACTTCATGGCTACACGTAAATGGTGTAATTTTTGATTGGCACAGAACTGAGTTTTTGTTCCTTACATGATCACAATGCAGGTTTATGAGTTCGACAGGACAAATATTGGTTCGATTTGTTCAACGGAGCTAAAGTTGCAATGGAGAAGACAAAAAACGTGCAATCACTGCGAAATGGACGTCGGACATGGATGGAGCCACCGCGGCCACCATGGAGCTACCTGAAACGAGAGTTAGCGCGGTTCTTGAGGCAGATGTTGCTACCGATTTATCCCCCCAATTATTAGTACCGCCCTAAATTGACGACCGATTAATGACTTACAGCCATCTATTGTATGATTTGATCAGTAACCGTGAGGCAGATGAGTATTTTTTCTTTGATTTTTTGCACAGTTCCAATTTATGGTTAACCTATGCATTTTACAATTTGCCTCCTTTGGACGTAATTATAAACAAATTAATAAGTTTGTCTATCACTTAAATTGCTCTATACTTTTTTTCTCAACTCAAAAAAGGCTCCCTTTGAATTTGCACCATTTCTCACTGCATCTCACCCGGTTGGCAAGTGTTATGCAGGAGGGGTGTACCACACAAATAAATGAAAGTGACGAAATTCATACACGAGGGTGTAGTGTGCCTTTAGAAGCAACATGCACGCTCAAAAATGGTATTGACGTGATGACATAAGCCGAATGTATGGAGGTGGTAGTATGGTAAGCTAACAAAATAAACCGACGAAAACTAGATGCAAATAGAGAAATAACGGAAACAACGAATTGTTTTTGTTATGGAATGAAAGCAAACACGCTCAGTTACATAAAAAAGCAAATGTAAGGGCAAAATGGATTAGATGGCGAAGCTAATAGACTTTTGCGGCCTGTACTAGATTGCTTGAGTTGTCGGGTGATTCAAAAACTGGCCAGAGTGTTTTTAAACGATCAATCTGGACGATCTTGTATTTAGTGGTGGTGTCTACAAATTTTTTGACTCAATGTTGCTGAATCTTTTTAGTTTTCACTCGTTTCTCACGCTTGCAACGGCGTATGCGTTCTAGTTGAATCCATACGATCCCAGTAATGTAGTTATTCGAACAACTTTTTCGAGCATCTCTGCTGCCTTGATAGGCAGCAAGTTATCAAATGGGAGTCCACAAGAGAGACGCTCGATATAACTGAACATAGAATGTCAGCATACCGATTTATTCCCATTCACTTTCAGGAATGCCGCTCTACTTCGGCCAGCTCGCAAAGTGGAACTTATCATCGGTAAGCAGTATACTTCGGCATCGAATAATTTCGAGTCATCCTATAAATGGATTTTTCTTTTGAACAACAAAATGGTTCGAGCCGTGTTCGATTCTCAGACAACAAGTAAGAGGGAAGCTTCTCATAAGTCATGTCATTGCAGAATTCTTTGCCTTCAAAAAATCATAATTATCAATTATTCGAAAAAATAGTCGACTATGACTCGATGTCGACTATTTTTCGAATATTTGATAGTTATGATTTTGTGAATGCAAAGAATTGTGCCATGACATGACTTATGAGAAGCTTACCTCTTACTTGTTGCCTGAAAACTGAAGACGGCTCGAACCATCTTGTCATTAGCAAGAGAAATCCATTTATAGGATGACTCGAAATTATTGGCTGCCGAAGTATAGTAAGCAGTCAGATGAGTCCGGAATTATAGCCAGCGGTAGATTGCCTTCAAGCGGTAGGTCTTGCACATTTATGGTATGGTAAGAACATAATGATACCTGTCATTATAAGAACAGACGGCCCTTGTTCTGTACGTGGTCGTTCAGCAATCGACCAACTCCATGCTCTCTTTCTCAATAAATGTGATGTTGGTTGTTTTGTGAAAGCTGATATTGATATTGATAAGCCATTGGTATATTGATCAGCCGATATATCTTCTTAATGATTAAAGTTCTCCTCCGCTCATTAAAAGAGCCAGGAGCGCTCTTCTGACCTACCACGCTATTCCACTCTTCTCTAGCTAGAAATTCAACCAGGTCCAACTGAGTGGACCCTGTCAGCTCTTGTTTGATGCTGACTTTTTTCCATCAGATTAGGTCGCTGTTATGGTTGTACACGAACGGAAATTTCGAAAGATTTTTCAAAATTTTTTTCGTTCGGTTTCGTTCGTTTGAAAATTCGTTGAACGAAATTTTTCAAACATCGCTCGTTCGAAATTTCGTCGAACAAATTTTTTCAAATTTTGTTCGTTCGAAATAGTTTCGAAGTAATTATTTTCTCATTTTTCGTTCGGCTGAAATTTTTTCGAAAGATTTTTCTTTTTTTTGTGTAGGACTTTTTTATCTACTCATCGGGACACACTCAATGACGCAGCTCATCATATTCGCTTTCGAACCAGCCATATCAACTACACTTGGGCAAAACTTTGAAAATTTTCGAGTTTCGAATTTTCGAATATATTCGAAAATATTTTTTCTCGATATTCAAATTTTCGAATATATTCGAAAATAATGTTTTTCGAATATTTTATTTTCTATTTTCGGATAAATTTACTCGAATTCACGAATGATAGCTTCGATTTTGAAATTAGTTTTGAGCTGTCATTTACGGTGACTCTTTGTAGAAATATGCATTGGTTACATTACTCTCAATCTCAAACCACTTTTAATCAGGATGGCTGCAGAATCTGTCCCTGGGGTTGGATTGTTTCGGAACTGGTTAAGGGAGCCTACCACAATGTTAGGCGCTATTCATACGGCACGCGCGGGCGTGGCGTTGATGTATTAATGACCTGACGCCTCGCACGCGCGTCACCCGCGTGACGCCCGCTCCGCCATGGCGGCGGCGGCCGTAACACCTTTTTCGTCATTTTCATTACTAATCCGTCTTCAATTGCATTTTCTATAATAAAAATAATAAATTCCAGTGCTACCTTCTGCTACGATGATAGTTATCGCATGTACAGAATTTGCTTGCTAGGCAAAGTTAGGGCCCATTTTAATCCGCTCCGCCATAGCGTCGCCGCTGGATTATTCGTAGTCTCCGCAAGCGCGTCACGCGCGTTTAGCACAAAAAGTTTGGCTTTAGGCAAGACTTGACCACCAATATCCTTTTCCGGGAAAGCGCCTTCTTGCACCGAAGCGTCGGGACCCTAGCGCCGCTCTCAAGACCTACTACTACGCCACGGCGCGGCCTAGGCAAATTTGTTGCCGCCGAGCTTGCACGACTTCAGGGTGGGGGGGCAGTGCTGAACACGCGAGCTTGAAACCCTTAGGGGGGAACCATACTAGCATCGCGGCACGAAAATCGCGCGCGATGTGATTTGCTCTGCGATGTAGATCGCGCCAACACATCGCATCGCGCTAAAGAATAACCATACTTCGACGCCAATTTGCGTCCTCACCCAGCATGCACAAATCTGAAAGAGCAGGTTTTCAAATTGAGAAAACGATGTTTCGGGGTCATGTTGGTTGTAGTCATGGTCGTGGCACTTTTCCAGGTAAATAGGACGTGATTCGAATTAAAGTTTCCTGTTGAAAGAGCTGAAAAACTTCAGTGGAAAAAAAAGAACTCATTATGTGCTCGATAAAACATTTTCGCAACGACTTTTCCCGATTGAGCCCCAACAGACCACGCCTCCTGTAGTCAAGCCTAGTATAGGTTTATACATTGAACGTGAGAAAGCTTGGAAACTGGTTCTAGCGGCAGAGAGTTCGATTCTTAAAAAGCGTTAGGTCCGAAGTGATAGTGGTAGCGTGCGGTCGTGAATGGAGTTAACACAGCATAGTGAGACACATAAAGAATAGGGAACACAAAGAACGAAGAGGGAAGGATAGAAAAAAGGAGGAACCTACGAAATACCAAAAAAGGTCCCGCGATGTCCTCACATCGCAGTGCAGGACGCTGCGATGTGATGAAATCGCGAACCACGCTAAACAGCAGGCAATCGCGCAAAAAACTATGGTTTAAACGCGATGTGGGCGCGATGCCGTCGCGCGTAGCACCTGCCACGCAAACGCCGCGTGCGACGGCTGACCCCGCCGCGGCCGCTCGATCCCTTCGTCGCGCGCGGCGACCAGTGCTAGATCACCCATCTGACTGCGATAACATCGCTTCAAGTATGGTTCCCGCCTTAAGCCCTTTCGCCCTTTTGCCGCCGCGGAATATTCCGCTTTTGAACTACAATGAAGCCAGTGTTTTGGATTACTAGTAAAATACCCGTAGGTTAACAACTAGCTTTCCACATGAGAATGCTGGCGAAGTAGATTTGCCATCGGAACTGGTAACGAGACAGTAAAACGCGGCAAACGCCGCTGTAGCGGTAATCACGATCGAGAACTTTTCTTCGCCACCGACGCGTTTTATTATTTTCCTTAGGAGCGGCATTTGACGCGGCGGCAAAGGTATCAAAAAGCGTTAGGCCAATGGTATAGTTTTGTGACACAAGGTCGCGTCGCTCTGCACAGCGACAGCGGCAGTGGCAGCGGCAGGCATAGGCACATTTGCAGTATGTCAGTCCTCCACGACACGTCGCTGAGACGAACAGGCGACAACTGTTCCTGCGACGGTCAGTGCCATTGCTCCGATGCTGGTCGCGCGTATGTGCTAAATGCCATGACTGTCGCTCATGCCAGCGACAATGTATACCATTGACCTTAAAGGCATCGTACGCGCTGAAATCTCTCACCGTTCTTTCGGTTCGAATGATTTTCTGGGCCCACCTAGATACGTAGGGAGAGTTTTTTTAAACACTTTACTGTGAAGATACATGAGGTCGAATGTCTAAAATTCCGTCAGAAGAGGCCGGCCCTCAGTCAGTCATCTGGCACAGTTTCCTGTCAGTCATCATATAAGTAAATGATCAATAAATGGTCCAGTAAAACTGAGGGGAAGTTGATGGAATATACTATACAATTACGTGAAGAGTGACTTTTCTACACACATCGGTTAACCTTTCCTTCTCCACAAACCACTTGAGAGAAAGACAAACTTCATTTGATCGTGAGATCATTGGTTAAAACAGCGATCTCCTGCGATCGATTCTTCCTTTCTCAAAAGTCGATTGAGATATTTTCGATCTGAAAAGGGGGTTTTTAGTGACCTTTTCGCGGTTTTTTAAACGTAGCTGCTATATAGGGTACTACAGCTCTCATTATACATGAAAAACTCAAAAACGAAGGCCATCGTGAACGATGCCTTTGGGCGACGTTAAT
This sequence comes from Aplectana chamaeleonis, assembly GCA_029168955.1. Taxonomy (NCBI): domain Eukaryota; kingdom Metazoa; phylum Nematoda; class Chromadorea; order Rhabditida; family Cosmocercidae; genus Aplectana; species Aplectana chamaeleonis. Next base: position 535,452 of record JAPDOI010000318.1, read on the forward strand.
ACCCCGCCGCCGAGAGGCGCGGCGTAGTGCGAGTCTATAATATCGATCGTGCCGCACCGCGCAGGGCTATGCGTAACTGAATTTTGTAATTTTATAAGTCGTAAGTTTTCAAATTCCTCGTAACTCGCAAATCGTAATTCACAAGACCTGAGCAAAACCATAGCTATAGAGCCGCGAAGACTACTCCAAGCTAACGTTTTTAGAGCAGTCATTGTAGATTAGTGAGCTCAATCGCTCCCGTACGTATTTCAAGTAACTGTTTCCCTGGGACAGGAGGGTTCTGGAAGCTAAACCCTGCTACTGTCCATATCTGCCTGACAGCTACATAATAAATGCGAAAACGAGAGAAAAACGGTTCGCGTTGGCTGGCTTTTCAAGCTAGCCTATCCCACCGATGGAGCACTTTGCACGGTGACGCAATATTTCACACGATCCACGCGGGTGAGAATGCGGTGAATAGGTCAAGATGGTGCTTTGAAAATCTTCGAAGTTCGAATATTATTCGAGAGCCCGTTTTCGAAATAGTCGAATATCGAGTATTATTCAAAATTCAAAATTTTCGAATTTCGAATTATTCGAAAAATCGCTAGAATATTTTTCGAATAATATAATTCGGTCCGAAGTATAATATCAACCCTTTTCAAAGACCAGTTTTATGCACACTTGGCTACTCGTTATCAAATAGAAAGAAAGAAGGACAACATTGTGGGTATTGACAAGCCTGTCGATATAGATAAAGGGCTGTAGTAAACCCCCTCAAAATGAAGTTAAGATGATCTTAAACGATCGTATGAAGAAATGTTGGAATGATCTGTAAGATTATCTTGACGATATGGTGAAGGATATGAATCTCATCTGTAAGCGCATCATTCAGATGATGAACATTTTTAAGATGATGCTAATTTCATCAGGTTAGCTGAACTTCTACAGATCATCTGGACAGAGAAAAGCGAGAGAGCACGCACTCCCGCAGAAGCTCGTCTTATATTTAAGAGTAACCCCGAGCGCCTCTTATTCTTCAGATGAAATACCAGTTATCATTATCAGCTATCACGAAACAACAAACATCTCATTTCATTCATTGAGAAAGAAAGCATGGAGTTGGTCGATTAGAGAATGAACACCTGCAGAATGAGGGCCGGCTTTTCTTATTCTCACACGTATAATCATGTGTTATCATATCATGAATATGCGAGGACGACCGCTTTAGGGCGAATCACTGCTAATGGAATGAATACGGGCCTAAGTTCAGCGACCAGTTGTGACTGATAGCGATAATTATGAATCAATACGGAATTAAGATCATCTGAAACTTGTCTGGAAAAACATAAGATCATCTTATCGAAATAATATAAGATCATCTGATAGGGGTGGTTTACTACAGCCCAAAATGATTGGAAAGCGTGCAATGCGTCCTGCATGCAGAATGACTGAAAATACATGCACCAATATCATACTGGGTTGATTATGTACGTGGCCACATGTCAATCAGAATCCGCGAGAAAGGAAAATCTACGGTTTGAAAGGAATATGTTCCTGACAACTCGAAGGCCCAATTGTTCATTGTTCCCTCTATCTGTCGATGTATCCGATAGAGAAGAATTTTGTTGTGAAATTACGCACCTAAATCTCACCATAATCTTCGTATTAGCTATCATTTGCTAAGATATTGAATATGAGTGGTTTCGCTTTTCATCCAACTCATAATACTCCTGATGACGCCTCCAGCCCCATCCTCCCCAAAAGTTTACATGCATCTTCATTGATCACACATACTTAGTACGCTCTGCTTTAGCGTTTATGTTATCAAACAGAGAAATTATCCAAAAGCTGGTCGTGTAATCGAAAACTACCACGGAAGGCTGACGGGAAAACAAACCAGAGCTATTGAAAGACGTGTTAGTCACGACCAAGCTGCACATTGCTCAAACACTGGTGGGGAATTCCCGAGGAAAAAAGGCTTGGGGCGGTAGTAATCTGGCTTAATATACAACTTAAATCGTTTATCTGAGTTGCATCTGAGCAAAACTTTGTTTGCTGCATAAGGATGCCCTAGGTAAAGTCTTGACTCTCAATGAGCAAGTCAGCTCAAACTCAAATTCATCTTTATCTCAAATTTGAAGGTGTCCCTGATTGCGAACATCAGAGTCAGATGGCTGCCGCTGATTGAGTGGTGGTTAGAGCGCACAAGACAGTGCGGCAAAAGAGAGGGCGCAGCGCATTCAGATCGATCTTCGCTAAATGTCCTCTCGAGTACATTTAGAACTGTTGAAACGATTCGGCGACCATGCCAGGAAGCATCCCGGACGGGTGAGTCGCTCACACAGCGTGGACCCAAAATCCAAGGTTGATGGAGGTCGACGGATCGCCGTCAACAACACTACACCAAACGGAAAGGCCCGAATTGAGAACAGACGCCACAGTGAACTGGGTGACACCATCTGAAATAGACGGACGTGAGCTCAGTAAAAGACTCCCTTTGATCAATTTCGAAATCCTTGATGACCTTAACGCGTATTACGGAATACTATGTTTGTCTTCACCCTTCTTACCACTTTTCACAATTTTCCGCATATGATTTGTTGATTTTCCATAAATCTACTTACAGTAACGCGCTTTTGGCAAAAAAAGCGTTTTGCGGCGTTTTTTTTTTGAGCTCACAAAAAGCCGCATCGCAATGCCTTGCTTCAAAGTGGTCCGATTTCAATTTTGAAGTCATTTCTGGATTGCTTTCTTTGAGTCCTACCCGATAGTGTTACAAAATAATAGATTATACTTGTACACGAACAAAATTTCCGAAAAATTCTCGAAAGATTTTCGAAATTTTTTCGTTCGAAATTTTTTCGTACAAATCTTTTTTATTTTTCGTTCGTTTGAAAGCCTTTCGAACGAAAATTTCGATTCTCGTTTGTTCGACATTTTTTTTGGACTTGTACCACCATATAATACATTCAACCATCGAAGTTGACCAAAAAATGCATGTTTGCATCGCAAAATCCCACATTATGAACCTATCAGACGGTCATGATAGCTGAACCCTTTCATGTTTTGACCAGTGATCGATGTGAGTTTTCGGAGGAAATACACATTTTTAACAAAATATCGAAGGTGAGAAGACTTTCTACACATACCATTGCACTCGCCTCACTGAGAGGAACACGGAAATTGTCTCAAAAGCTCATTTCGTCAATTTTGAAGTGAGATATGGCGATGCGGCGCTTTGCGAGCCAAAAAAACGCCGCAAAACGCTAGTTTTGCTAGAAATCTGTTCGGTACTGTATTCCAGCAACAATTCATCAATCATGCAATGAAAGAAATATCATCCCTTTCTTACCAACGAGTTCTACAAAAAAATCTCGAATCAATACAACAAACAGTACTGAACACCGACAACCGGATAGGGATTTTCTCCGAAGAAAGGACAACTACACATAGTATGGAGAAAAACTGAAAATTATCGCGAACACTGCCTCAAAGGTGTGAGACACCTAGAAAAATTCAATTTTATGCAAAGCCTTAAAGGCAGCATACACGCTCGTAAGCATAGTCGAGATAACAGCATAGATAGGTCCGCACGGCCCGTACTATTTCGACAACGACGTTTGAAGCGCTGAAAACTGTCCAGGGTGACAATATTTGACAATGTTTGAGCAATCTTGCCTTCACGCCTGTATTTTCACACCTTTGAGTAACAGAATGAGAATCGATACTTGTGAAAACGTGTGATAATTGAGAGTGATAGCACTATCAAATGGGAGTGCACGAGAGAAATAGCTTGGTTTACTTGAGTATAACATGTCTGCATACCTAATGACTCTCGTCCACTTTCGAGAATGCCGCTCTACTTTCGCTGAACTCTTGAAATGGAGGATCTTATCGGTGCACAGACATGTTATACTCAAGTAAACCAAGCTATTTCTCTCGTGCACTCCCATTTGATAGTGCTATCACTCTCAATTATCACACGTTTTCACAAGTATCGATTCTCATTCTGTTACTCAAAGGGGTGTGAAAATACGGGCGTGGAAGGCAAGATTGCTCAAACATTGTCAAATATTGTCACCCTGGACAGTTTTCAGCGCTTCAAACGTCGTTGACGACATAGCACGGGCCGTGCGGACCGATCTATGCTGTTATCTCGACTATGCTTACGAGCGTGTATGCTGCCTTTAAGAGAGTCACTCGCTAATCATATTTTCCCTCCCCCCGACCTAGTTTCTCACCTATTTCTTGAGCGAATCATAGTAAAGAGACAAGCTGGCAAAGGAATGGAAACCAAAGTCGTTGATGAAATCCATCCATATATGTAGCCGCTACTGAGCTCGAAGGGTAAGAAAAGGGGTGGCCTGATGGCCGCTTATATCTGGCCAATTACAGGGAATTGAGATCTCGCCCTTGACAAGAGTTTAAGAAGAGAATTTTCCTACAGAATAAGATGAAAATCGAAAAAAATTCATGTTTGAGAGTGTATTGTGCTTCTGAGTACATTATGTGACACATCAGTGAGCGTGATGGCTGAATTTTGCTTTCCTCAATGCGTTACACCACTACCTCATGTGCCTGGTCTAGCGATGGATAGGTAGCGCTGTGGTGCAGTGCAATGTCGCGCTGCTCTCTTTTCAGACTTGTTGGCCTGGTTCGCTTCCCACAGGTGTGGTAATTTTGTTTACAGCGTTCCAGATCCTCACTCAACACAGGCTCCTCATTAGTATGGTTGTCAACTCCACATCGGTGAAATATGTTCATTATCACTAATTACTAACGCTCCTGCCTTTATCACTCAGTCGAGTAGAGAGCCGTGATCGTCCCCACCCGGAGGGTTCTCTCTTAAATCAGCCAGAACGAATAGCGTTTGAAACATTTCTCGGGAGAGCAGAACGAAGCAAGCTTGCTTCAAAGCTATTCCCTTAGCCTCCAATGAGCATGTTGAATGCGAAAACAAAGCCTCGGCGTGTAGAGTGTTGCAATTTGGGCAGTCTCGAGATGGTCTCACATTTTGCAATGTTTTGGGCCAGTTCTGCCACCCAGGGACTGTGTAAATTACTGTCCGGACTTAAGGGAAGGTAATAAGCTTCTCTGTAACCCATCGTCGGAGGTAATGATTTTTGGATCTAGCCCAGCTTTCCAAGTACAGGAAACTGTTTAAAGCAGCAGTTTTTACGATCTGATATTCATTAATCAATGAACAGTGGGTGTTGGGTTGCGACCAGGGATGTGCGGAAAAAATATTTCTGGAAACAGAAAACAGAAAATCTAGTTTGCGGAAAACAGAAAAAAATCTCCAAAAATGGGCAGAAGACAGAAAATTTTCAAAAATCAATAAAGGGTGTTCAGCGTACACTAAACGAAATTTTTCAAAACATTCAACCTTTTTTATAAATTTTTTGACTGATCTATGCTTCTTTCATTGAGTTTTCAAAACCTTACAGTTGGCCAGAGCAAAAAGTATAGACGCTCGAGAAATGCAGATTATGAGTGCGATGAGTTGACGAATGTTTATCGAACCTTCTTTTTTCCAGGAAATGAAAGCTTGATTACTCTATTAGAAGCTCAATACATATACATGTCTGTGCAAGGAGTCGGAGCGAGCTTTCCGTTCCTTCGAGCATATACAGTTGACCGCAATGTTAAAAGGACATGGTGCGGTTGCGGACTTGCACTAAATAACGGTAGAATTTGGCACTTTGCCAGATTTCGTCATCGATCGGCGCCAACCGTCGTCTCACTGCTCACGAGAATATCAGCTGTGGAGACGATCGATGCCGAATTCTAGGAAAAAGCCAGATTCTACCGTAGTTTTAGTGCAAGTCCGCAACCGCACCATGTCCTTTTAACATTGCGGTCAACTGTACGTTGACACTGATTGTGGGATAACTGCTGGTTTGAACACTGTACTACTTCTCAGAACTGAAAGTCACGCCCGTACCGCGCGTCTGCCGTTATAGTACCTGGCGCGCTATTCGCTCCACGTTGAGAGCCTCTCGTACCGTTGTGACAGCATTATCACCTGTCTTATAGCCTCACCATCAATTTCTTGGCGCTTCATCTTAACTTAATTCTGTGCGATCTGCGTTGCAGTGAATTGAAATACGTACTGTGCTTCTCTGGGCCGAACTCCGGTCCGCAATCGCGTCTAGACACGCTTTGCGACCGCGCACATTCGAGTCGGAAGAGTTTCCAGCGCCGCAGCCGCCGATCTGTTGACTCTTGGTGGGTTTTAAAAAACTGGAAAGTAAACAAAATTGGAGAAAGCTGTATAAAAAAGTCATATCGACTCGGCTTTGGCGCTGTAAATTCGACTAACTCGAGCGCGTGCGGCCGCAAAGCGTGTCGAGACGCAGTTGCGGACCGGAAATTGACCCAGATAAGCACAATATCTAGAGTTTCGCGTGCATGACACAGTTGGGTCCAACATCACCCTCTCCACCAAAGAGGGTACGCTGGGGAGCCTGTATGAATAGTGGGCGTTAAGTACTTAGTATTAATGGTTTGTCATTGTTTAGAGTCACATTGCATTTTTCCTTTGACTCGACTGCTTTGCGTTACACTTGAGGGATTCGTCAACGATAAACCTCGAGGTAAGAGTATCCACTACAAGAGAAAAATAAGAAATTGGCTTCCTGAACCCCTATTGGAATGCGCAGCGCATTTGAAGTCGTATTCGTAGAGGCTTGACTCTGAGAGAAATTGCAGCTGCGGCTCCGCGATAGCGCCGCTTTGGCGCGTACAGGCACCAAAGCAGCACTAACGCGGAGCCGTCGCGGGGACCTGACAGTGCAGCTTCAGCTCCGCGATTAAGCCGCAGCGGCTCCGAGAGAGCGTCTGATATGAAGTTATTTAAGAATTAGAAGACAACCAGGGTGGGAAAGGGGCTGATTGTAAGAACAAAAATTTGCACCTGCGGTCGTTGCGTCCTTTGTGTGATAAGGACAGAGCTTATCGCCGCTTTTTCGCACAAGGAATAACGGAATGTACCTCAAAATTGGGTATATTGAACTGGCGACATTTTCGTTTCACCACACAGGACAGTACATCGTACTCCACGCGGGTTCGCTGCTGCATCCTCGTGGAGCCGGCACGATTCTAACGCGGAGCCGCTGCCGTACTATCGCGACGATGTCGAGGCTCAAGACACGGCAACGGAATAGCTTGATCACGGAGCCGCTGCGGCACTATCGCGGAACTATCGCGGCACAGTCAAGGACCGCGTTACTTTCCTGGCACTGACGCGGTAAATTTTATCAGAGGAATGGGTTCCGAGCTTATTTAGTGGCTTGCAGGGGCCAGCCGATTTCCCAACGAGTGCCTTCATCTCCATACATGAATCTGTTACCAATATGAGGACCCCGGAGGGTTGGTAGGTTTGGTTCACCTCGGAAAAGATCGATCCCGACCGTGTACAGCGAACGACACCGTTTCCTCCCACCACGCCACACGTGGTGGGAGGAAACGGTGCTGTTCGCTGTACACGGTCGGGATCGATATGGACAACCACTGCAGCAAGATAAAAGTGTCTGGCATGGTTCCACTGCAGAGAGCCTTTGTGAAGTACACCCCCACCCTATCGGCTCAGTTTCGATAAATCCGGCTCCTTTTTTCAAGGACAATCCTGCTGCACATCGCGGTACACGTTTTTTCTGTTTTCTGTCCATTTTTTGCCTATTTTTACAGAAAACAGAAAAAAATGGCCAAAATGAGCAGAAAACAGAAAATTCCTTACATCCCTGGTTGCGACACCACGGGAAGACCGGCACTCGATAAAACAAGGGCAGATCTGCTGTCGGGAGGTCCCCTTCGCCTTCCTTCGATTCAGGGGAAGTTTCTCAGTTGTATCGAGAGAATTTCTTCGTCGTTCTCGAAACTTCCCAGCTAGTGCCTGAGTTGCGGCTAAGTTCCGATTTTTGGTCCCGTTTGCTTGAGGGTTTCCATTAAAGGCAGCATACGCGCTCGAAAATGATATCAATTTCATGGAATGAATCGAAGGTCCGAAGCTGATAATATTCAGAGATAACAATAAAACCGGAAAAAAATCGTTTGAAATGAAGATATAACGGTTCGTTCTATATTGGCCCAGAAGTGGACGAGTTGTACCGCATTGGCTGAAATAGCGGAGCTAGCGACAAATTTGTTGGGGTGACGACGCTAATGCGTAATCGAGCACTGAACATTTGTATTGAGGGGCGGAGCCCGTATCGATGGGCGGAGAAAGGATGATTTTGTGACTCAATGCGGCTCAAGTACGGTCATTTCAACTCGTTTTCAACTCTTCCAACTTCGTGAGGGCTCTTCTAGGACCCGTACGACCCCACTAATGTAGTTATCTCAACAACTTTTGCGAGCGTGTATGTTGCCTTTAAGTGGTTCGCAGAGTTGTAGCGATTGGCGAGTGGTCGCCGAGCGTCAACCTTGACTTGGCGAAAAAAATGTTTCCGAACATTATCGTCGCGGCGTCGGTTGCCGCTCGCTGGCAGTGAAGTAGGGCCGTCGCGGCGTCGAAACGCTCTGCGGTGTCTCCTCGTCGCCCTTCACGCCGCGTCGATCGCTCTCGTCACCGAACGTACTGTGCTTATCTGGGCCGAATTCCGATCGGCAATTGCGTCTCGACACGCTTTGCGGCTGCACGCTCCCGAATCGGAAAAGCTTCCAGCGCCGCATCCGCCGATCTGCTGACTCTAGGTGTGTTTTGGAAACTGGAAACTAAGAAAAAATTTAAGAAATTTGTTTAAAAAAGCCATATCGAGTCGGCTTTGGGGCTGGAAGCCCGACTGACCCGAGCGCGTGCGGCCGCAAAGCGTGTCGAGACGCAAATGCGGACCGAAATTTGGCCTAGAGAAGCACAGCAATTGATATTTTATTTCTCAGCGCTGGTCGTTGCTGCGAGCAACGCCGCGACTTGAACAATGCAGGCCCCTTTAAATGATGATTCGAGACAAATTATATCCAGAAAACCAAGCATGTAGCTCAGAAAGAGCCCGGGTGATAGCCAGGGTATCAACAAGGAGTCAGAAATGTCTTGAGTTTTGTTGGTAAACTGCTGGCATATACGATCTAGTTCCGCAATCGCGTTCAGTCAGCAAAGTCTCATTATCACAATCGTAAAAGCGAAGCGGTTGTTTTGAGAATGATTTCTTTATTTTCATAGTTGGTTTTCCTAGAAACAACCGCTTGGCTTCTACGATTGTGATAATGAGGACTGAATACGATTGCGGAACTGAACTATATATTTACAGTGAGTGAAACGCGCATGCCGTACGCAACTGGTTCTTTCTCGGTTTTGAACTATGTATACTCGTGATTAAACTTAGCGAGGTGCTATTCATGTGTTTGGAAGACTGCCAACCCTGGACTTTTGAGAAGTGAAGAAGTTGTGCGCTCAAACTTCTCAACCGCTTTAAAACGGTTCCACCGCTCCTAACAACAAAACTAAAACTGAACATCTTCTGCTGTCACTTTCAATTGGTTTCACTCTGAACCGATTAATTCCAGGCAGTCCAAAAAAATTTCTGATTCATAACCATCAATGTGTAGTCTGTTAGACATTTCGTTAATACGTCCACGAATCCTGCCTCTCTTTGGTTTTTTGACAACTTCAAAGTTCACGTTTATATCACAACTTTAAAAGGTGTGGCTACTACAGTGGCACACAAAAGCCTACGTACCCATATTTGCATCTTAGTGTGTGACTTTGTTTTCCTTTTCTCCAAGATACCCTTTCATTCGCATCTACTGGGTAGTACTGATAACCCATACCGGTTAGCTTTTTCGTTTTGAAAGGAATCCAAAAGGAGGGTAAACTTGGTTTGATCCCAAGATCACATCTCAACATGGCGATCAACTCTTCCAGGCAGCGTCGCTCTCGCTCTTGCGCGCTGTTCAACTTTTATCAACGCTGGTGTGTGTTTGTTGGCCAGAAAGACATAGGCAACCACCTCATGCCACGTGTTGATTCGATTTATATTGTTTGACGTGGGTACCAGTCTATTGAATGCAGTCGTTGGCTGCTCATTTACCAAAGTTGATCACCGTGGGGGGGGGGGACTATGGAATAAGAAAGTAGCTTTGGAGAAGGGTTGATGCTTCAGGGATGGAGCAATAGGGTTGGAACTTGTTGCTTCTCTCTCAAAGCAGGCGTGAGCGAGTGCGGGCTGGAGTTAGTGCGCGAGAGCAAGCATAAGGTCTAGGGCATGCTTCCCAGCGACATAATGTTTGTCATCTACATATATCGACCGGAACTCGATATTGCTGATATGTACTGTCGCGGTCGCGCGTCGCGGGAAGTATACACTAGGCTTAAAGGCATCGTACACGATTAAAACCATACTTGGGTTTTTGACGTTTTCGTGTTGTTATATGCCTATAGTGACTAAGGTTTGCAATAACTCCCCTCAAAAACGTCAATTTTTGTAGAAAAATCCCATTTCGAGAAAGCTCAAAACAAGTTCGAAGTTCTCGCCGACATCAACTTGGGATAGTTGCACGAAGAACGCAAGGGAAAATTAAGAATCGTTCCTTGGCAGTGTTGGACGCAATTCACCGAGAACGCCATTCAGACGAGCAATCATTTTTTTCTTAAACGAAATTAAAAAGGCTTACAAACCTGCTGCGTCCATTGTCAGCTGCCTTCGATCGATGTCGAACGTGAAATCCAGTGGCGTGTGAATTGCACCCTACGACGTGTCAACGCACGATCGACCACGGAGTTTTGTTCCTTGTAGCAACGGATCGACCCCAAGACCGGCCCCCTAAGCCCAGGAAGCCCTTTTGAAGTGAGAGAATCTTCATTTAGAGGCGAATTTGAAACTCCAGACTCTCTGAGTGACATTGTTATGACCCACTAGTCCGACTGAACGCAGAAGCTGGAATTCAGTTTTCATCGTGTACGATGCCATTATGCAAGCACATGCGCCTAGCAAATCGTGTGCCATTGATGACCATCGATTTTGCGTGATCGCGTGCCCTCCCAAGGAAGAGACGCTGGCTCACTCTCGAAAGTCGGTTGTAAAAGTGGATCTACTAAGGTAAAAACGTCAGTTTTCAGTGAATCTTAGAGGCAGTGTTCACAATAGAAATCGTTTTTCTGTTTTTCCGCCTATCTTGAGAACGGCGCCATGCTGATTCCAATGATGTCTCTGTAATCGTACAAGACCTTCTGGAAATGGAGTTATGGTCCCTCAAAGATTGAGCAAAGGAAACATGGTGGACGAGTTGTCCGAGGCTTGTAACTTCCGTCTTTTGCAGCCGATGTATGCGAGCTGACCTGAGTAAAGAGAGAAGTTGAGAATGAAGGGAAGAACGGCGCTATTGTTCGGAAATCATCGCTCATCTCACAATCTCGAGCATTCATTTATTCACGTCGGTGGGCGTGGAAAGTGCATCTAGGTGTGACGAGCTGACGGGTGTCCAACTTTGGGCCGTAGGGAACCGTTCCAAGCTTATTTTTTGTAGTTTTCTCAACGTTAGGGTTGTGCTAGGCCCCACAGCTGCCGATCTCCACCAAAAAATCATACATGGTTTTTATCGTGGACACTGCTTTTAAGCAGTTCTTTTACCGTGGCTGGTATGCGAAGAACTGGAGCTTTCATATTTGTGAAAGAACTTATAGACGAACTTTACCGTGAACGATGCCTGCAAACGTTAATTGGCAAAAGCATCAATTCGCAGATTTAAGAGACCGTCATTCTCAACAACCTTTTTTTCGCCAAATCATAATATTTCTCTCAGATGAGCGTATTCAAAGTAAAATTGTACAGTGGGCGTGTTCTCGATCGAGTATTACCTATCCTAACGGTTAGATGGTCTTGATCACAATATACCAAGCTCTGCCGGTGTCTACCCCTACTCCTATCTACATCGTACCCTACGATTTATGACGCTGACAGCTCCATTAGTTTCATGTGGACATCTACAGTTTGTGTAGTAACCGGTATGCTCCTGAAAAACATCGTTTAGGTGATGCTGGTCTTGGCTGTATTCTTCGCTCTCTTTGTAACAATCTGTGGAGTCGGCGACTGGACAGAGCTGAACGCGAACGATCCAGTGTATAATGTGAGGCGAATAGATGCTACTAGATATAGGTCACCATAGTGAGAGCCTGTAGGGCTTCAACACTATCCCTGAAAGTTTTTCAACTCCTAGTTGAAGTGATGAGGAGCTGGAGTTCGAAATTTTCTAATGAATTTTCCATTTTAAGTTTCATTTTTCAACAGGAACGATATGACGGTTCATTAGAAAATAACTTCGATGAAACGTGAAGGTGTCACCACCCAGAGGTAAACTTGTTAAGGGGCTTCTAGAATGAGCAGTCAGCATCTTTAACTTGGGCCCATAGTAAACCCACCACTCAGTCGGGATCATTTGAGCGGGTGGAAAGAAAAATTTTCAGACCTTCACACAACTTTTAAACTTCTTGCGGTCGAGGATAAGAGGACCTAGGTGTGAAATAAGATTTCCAAGGCCGAAATCTAACTACACCGCGCACTCCTTTAGCAGCGGAGCCTCCTTGGCATACAATGCGCTAATGAGTAAGAATACAAACACCGTGTAATTCGCTAGCTTTAAGCGTTTAGCTAAATCAAAGCTGCCTAATAGTGGAGTGACATGATGCGTGAGCCGATTTTGAGATAAGGCCTATTTCCTACTGGCTCCTTGAAACTTGTTTGTTGTGTGTCTTCAGTATTTATATTGCTGTTTTGTGCGATTGTTTTAAACATCGTAATAAATCGAATCAAATCAAATCAAGACGAGCCCGAAACGATCCAGACAGGGCTCAGACGAGTCCGAAATCGTGTCGAGCGATAGATTGCAATCAAGCGGTCGGTCTCGCAAATTCATGATGACGGGGCATGATGATACCTGCGATGATAAGAACAACCGGAAATTATTCTTTACGTGGCCGTTCACTAATCCAGCATCTCCATGCTCCGTTTTTCAATGAATGAAATGCTGTTTGATTTGTGGAAGCTGATATTGATATTGATAAGCCGGTATCTCTTCTGGATTATTTAAATTACTCCTTTGTTCCTTTAATAAGTCACGAGCGCACTCTTGACCTGGCACGCTGTTTCTCTCCTCTCCAACGAAGAGGTCAGACAGAGCTGAATGTGATCCAAGAGTGTGATTCAGCTCATTTGTTCGTTGCTGACTATCTTTACTTAGCCTAGGTCGCTATCCTACAACACGCACGTCTGAAATATGTGCTGTTCGTCTGATTTCTTTTCAGAACATAGATTCAGTTAGGCTGAACTGACATTTTTTCCGGCTTTACTACGACTGAACGAACAGTAGTACTTCACTGCATTTGCAGCATATTCACGTACAAACTTTATATATGCATATTAATAAAAATATGTAAACAATGCTTCATTGCGACTATATCTTCGTAGGAAGGCACAATATTATCCATACAGGTTCGGTTCAGGACAACTAGCTAGTAACAAACGATAAATAAAACTTCTACTCTGAATACAAGTCACTTCGTCATCTCACTTGACCACGCCCTTTTTTTCGCGCCGCAACGCCTCTTCCGATATCGGAAGGAGGAGAAAATTCCTGGGTTGATGTACTAAAAAGAAGGCGGCGCGGAAAAGTGGGCGTGGCCAAGTGCGATTTTATCCAAAAAATCATCTGATTTTTTTCCGAATTTATACGAAAATTATCCTATTTTAACCGATTCGATTTAAATTTATTCGATTTTATCCAAATTATTGACCCTTCGGATAATGGTTCGATATAGATAATGGCGATTTTAACTTTCTCGGATATTATGTGGTTCGATTCAGACAATGCGTTTTTTCCAAGTTATCGAATATCGGATTATCCGAATCTCGGATAGGGAGGGATATTCTCGGATAGGGTGGGATATCCGAAAAGGAGTGATTCGGATACTAAGTATACCACCGAGGGCATACAGACTGCACACATAGACACGAATATACGCGGAGTACCCTCCTCCTGTCGACCCGTCTCGTGACGAGAGCATGTGCTTGCAGGGCCGTATTCATCAGCCATTGAATCTTCTTTTCAGGGTTAGTTTTACACGAGACTCTCCACTCCTCAATGATCTAAACCGTTATCTCTCCACTCCGGTCATTTTTAAACCATGGGGTTGTCGGTGATGAATCCAGGCCCTGGATTCGTCTGGTGACTATAAATTGCACTTTCACGAAAATAGTGCTCCATCTACAGGCGTTTGGCAATCTGCTCCATTGGGATCGGTTCAGGTAGTAAACTGGTCTCTGCAAGAGTCAATCGTACACTCCTGAATGCTACTTGAGATTTTAATGATCACCTGCAGATTGACCGAAATCAACTGCGAACTGAACACCTCATTATAAAAGATCATGGAGCAGTCAATGACTACGCAGTTAGTCACTAAAAATGAAATCAGCAACTTCTACCGTTGAGTTTTCGCCTTCTCCAAGTGGGAGGTTCAACAGTAGGCAACGATGGTGATTGAAGTCGGAAATTCAAAGCGTTTCTTGAGATTTCTCCTGGTAAACGAAATGGTTATCCAATCATCACTGACCATGCGCTCCCTTGCTGGTGCGCGATCAACTCACAGTCACCACGCAGGCTATTTACATCTCTAATGCATAACGGGATCCCCTAAAGAGAATCTATCTTACACTTGTACGTTCAGGGAATCGCCTGGGACGCAGCATCCGGTGTCATCAACAATGCTGTGAGAAGCGGCCGATTCATGGTTCCGAAGAAGGTACACACTCAGTTTCACTCCACGTTAATTTCTTTCTAAGCTCAGTTCTCTACTACCGACAATCCCATCCGTATATCAAGCCCGTGGAACACGACACCTGCGTGCGTGAACGCATTATGTACTGGCAGTTTTTGACCATGCAGTTTTTTTCATTCATTAGTTACACTGTGTTTGTCCTCAACTACATCTCCATCACTTCGGCAAATAAGGGTCATTCACACGCAAGCGATATGTAACCTTCCAGAACATTGTCCTAACGACAATGAGTTGAGGTTATGAGTTCACATCTTCCTGAAATCAAAACTTCACGAACTGAGCGGCTGTGTGTTGAGGTGGGCCGCTAACGGGGGTTCGGATTTGAGAGGAGAGAGAGAAGCATTCGGAGGGGTGGTTCAAAAGATTTAATAGGATAATTTGGAGATAACTGCCCCTTTCATGGCCACAAGATGAACGCCTGCAATGAGAATTCAGTGGCCGAAATTATTCCAGTCACTCGCTGGTTTTTCTTGGCTGGTTGTGATCGAAAACCAGCAAAACAACAGACTTAACAAACAAAACTTAACAAGCAAAGTAAGCACAGAAAAGAACGGGCTTCTCAGTCGGCTAAGAACTCGAACCGACTCAAAAATACGAGATACACGTAGTGAGCTAAAGACGAAGGCTCGAGCGACGACGATGTACTACCGGGCGAGAAACGAGACTCACAGAGCCGTCAAACAAAGGAAAAGTTGATGAGTAACTGCAAGACGAACCACAAGTAAAATACAGCTCGAGGCTCGAGGGCTGAAGTCTTTTGAATTTCCCAACGCCGTCCCTCACCAAGCGCGGTTTTTATTGGAGCGCGTTTTGTATCAACGTCACAGATCGCCGTGACAGGCTTAAAGGCATCGTACGCGCTGAGAACCAACCACCGTTTTTTGATTTTGAATCATTGGCTGGGCCCGCCTGAGAACGTGGGTAGAGTTTGTCGGGTCACCGACGCATCATTGGGAAGATATGGGAGATCGAATGCCTCGAATTCCACCAAAAGAGGCCGGCCTTCCGACAGCCATGTGGCCTCAAATGAGAAAAGAAGGTAGCTTATCAACAAATGATACATCGACTTCCACTCATTTACGCGATATGGCTTGTTGAAAGCCTTCTTTCTTTTTCATTTTATGCCACATGGCTGTCAGAAGCCCGGCCTCTTTTGGTGGAATTCGAGGCATTCTATCACCCATATTTTCCCAATCATGCTTCAGCGACCCGACAAACTCTACCCACGTTCTCAGGGGAGCCCAACCAATGATTCAAACTCAAAAAACGGTGAGTGGTTTCCAGCGCGTACGATGCCTTCAAGTAACATGCCGGTAACTTGACCGGAAGAATTGCTAACTCTGGCTTCGAGCCATGAAAATAAATAGTTCAAAGTAGGGAACGGAAAATAGACAAAGGATCTGACAAGGAGTGTTCGTTTTTTTGAGGTTTGGCTTGTATAGTAATACTTCGTTGAGCAGCGCAGCAAAATATTACACTGCTTGTTTTTAGCTGATGGAAGTGAGAAGGCGAGTTGGTAGCGACATTGTTGAGGTTATCGGTATTTTCCAAGAATCGTGGTGCACTCCAGCGGTGAGTTGCAGATATTCATGGTTTGCGGATACTCGTGGTTTCAAGCATCTTGGGAGCAAAACGACCACCGGTACATGAAGCTCGCCAGTGGTAGGGAGGCGGCAAGAGCCATCATCGATGCGAAAGCTGATGGTGCTTGCCGTAGCCAGCTGTAAGAATCTATCGTACATGGTGCATTTCTGGCTTGCACCAGAGAGCTCAAGTACCATCACTAGCTTGTTGTAAAATCTCAATCCCTGCCATCCTGAACTAAGGGAAACTGTTTGCGGTGCATCTACTGTGCAGTTTCCAGAATTTCAGGGCATACTTATTCCAGTTCCTTAGTCAGATATAAGGCGATTTTTTTGTCTACACAGGACTGAAACAAGGGATTGTGAAGGAATTCGGGCTAGAGCTAGTGCGCGGAAATCAGTGATAAAGAATGGTACTTGCTCTTATTCGCTGCGTTCAACAGACTGCTGTTTGGCGATCGTCTATTCAAAATCCAAGACGGCCTCAGTCGATTTGAAGCAATCCATTTGGAAGGGATTTGGGAGATCTGAGCTACATAAATGCCCATCAGTTTTTAGCTCTTGGTCGTCACTTGAAGTCGCTCGCTAGTTAAAGGCGCAGTACACTGTTAAGATCTCTTTTGAGATTTTTTGATTATCTTAAACACGGTTCTATGCTAATGTGGATAACGTCTTCGGAACTACATATACCGATCCCCCCGGGCCCGGAGTTACGGACTCTGGTAAATTGTCTAAAACTGAGCTGCGAAAGCATGGTGAACGAGTTGTCCGAGGCTTATATGTATGTAGTCTCCGACACTCGCAACTAACGTACGGGAGCTGACCTGGGCTGGGATTCATGGGAGGTCCCAGCAGGGTTTGGTTGGAAGCTTTCGGAAACCAGGACTGGGATTCATGAACGTTAACCATGGGCTAGAGTTGGGTTTGCCTCTAAAGATCGCGCTCTATTTACACCGCAAACCCAACCGTAGCCCATAGTTTGCCGTTCATGAATTCCAGCCCAGCGATTCATCATCGCTAAGTTTGGTCAGGAGTGGGCTAGGGCTGGGTCCAATGTAACCGCACCTCAGAGGTGGTGATTTGGTTCGCTTTGGTCCCAGCTGGGGCAGCTAACCAAACCAAACCAAACCAAACCCCGCCGGGATCCAATGCGGTCATGAATCCCAGACCTGAAAAAAAAGGCTGATAACGAAGGAAACAACGACGCTATTGATCAAAAACCATTGCTCATCTCTCCTCTTTTGAGCTCGAAAAGTCGTTCAGGGAGCGTGGCGAAGTGGCATTTACCTGTGGGCGCGCCAAAAGGGCTTCATCCTATACCTTGCTCATTCGGAAGAGCTGAGAGCTCGCACTTGGCAGGTGTTATATAAGATGAGGCTATTTCAAAACTATGTGGAAATCTTAGGATTCGTCCTTCAGGTGAGATGGTGTCTTCAAGAGACCCGACTGCAAGCCAGACTATTATCTCGTAATATTATAATTCTGGACATCGATGCTGAATTGGTTGGACTTGGAAGAAGTGTGGAAAAAGGAGAAGCATTTTGGGTACTCGTATTGGGCGGCTCTGCCGATGTAAATGTGGAAGCAACGCTAGTGACGAAAAACTATTAGCGACACCATCTCGAACTTAGCGAAGCCGTGATGCACTGTTATTCGCCGCCGTGCGCAGCCATAGGTATGGAAAGAGTCACTACAGCTCAGGGGGGAGCGGAAAGAAGCAGAGCTAGTCGACTTTCATTGTTGTTGGAAACCCCTGTACCAATGGACTGGCCCGTGGTGTCGGCTTTGAAAGCTTCCGAGACAGCGAAAAGGCTTTCTGTTTAAGCGGTGACTTTTAAGGTGCAAACCGCTCGTTCTTTTCCAGCGGTGACCTATGTGGTTCAAACCGCTCTCAAACCATCCATTTGTCTTCTTTCCCTCCTCCGAGTGTAAACTAGCAGGTTGAACCGTTTATTGGGGTCGACAGGAACAGCAGCATCGTCGAGCAGAAAAAGGCGAACTAGATAACGGAGCCGATGAATCTGAAAAGGCAACAGCCAGACACCAATTAAGCGCGCTCTATCGCTTTCTGAAAGTTTGTGGTGGTGAAGGAATAAACAGGGAGCCGACTAAATGGTGCGAAAGTTCCTTCAAGTTTTCTGGGAGTTCGTTAAGTTCTTATTGGGGAATGTCTCATATCTTTACTGCACGCCTGTATTTCTCGTACTGTTGTTTGTGTCTCTCCTTCATGGACAGCATCAACATGTTCTATAATTTTCAACTCATCTTGTTTAAATTTAGGAAGGTCATACAGTGGACGATATTTGCGAGTCAATGTGTCCCCTCTACATTGGTGGCAAAGAAGCGGTGCGTAAAATTTTTTGAGGGTCTTTTCCAAGGACTCAACACTCTTCTGATAAACCGCTCTTTGAGCTACGGCAAAATTAGGGCTTTGAAAGGTCTCGTAAAGTCGACACGGAACTCAATGATACTTTGCGCTCTCTGTTGAAGCTTGGCGCGAATTCGGTGCAGGTATGTTATAACATATGGCACCGAGTTTGCGCATCACCTTCAATATGGAACGCAAAGTATTAGCACGATACGTGCCGACTGTAATTATGTGAAGCTTGCTTGTCAAGAGTGTGAGTTGCCGCAGCACCGCTAGCATTCTTTCAGGTATAATCCGTTCATTTGCAGATCGTCCGATGTTTTGAACTTAATTTGTTCGAATATTTCCAACGGGGAAAATTTTAGGGCAGGATACTACTTTTGACGATTCTCAGAATGCTACTATAGAAGTGGCTCAGAATGTTACTCTAGAGTTTGTTCGTAGCGCTTAACACAAATCTGATGTTCGTTTACAGATTTCTGAAAACCTATGGTGAAATACGGTAGTTTAGGTTTCGCCATTCAAGCGGCATGTTACCCACCGTACCCTACAGTAAACCTCAGACTTTCGACAAAACGACCCCAGATTCGTTTTCAGCACCCCCACTACATATACCCACACCCAAGTTTCCAATCAAATCATAAAATTTTTTGAAACACCACAAAAATGCCTGATGGGTACCCTTAAATTTTTGCGAAGCTCAAACAACGCTTCTAACTTCTTGGAACCAGCAGCTCGGGACGGGATACTGCACGATTTTACTATAGATGCTAAAAGGTATTATCAGTGCTATTTCTTTCCGCAAATGCGATAAGGCTGTAGACACTTCCTCTGTAAGACTAACCACTTCGCAACCTGACACCTTAACTTTGAACCAAAATAACGAATGCGAAATTATAACGAGGCAAAAAAACTGAAACAAAAACTCACCCGATAGTAGAATTAATGCATGCCAGCAGATTAATAGCGCCTGGTCAGGGGGCCTCCTAAGCAGGCAGTAGCTACCGTTTATGCACACTGTTTATCACGCTAAATACGCAGGAATTTGGTACGTTGAAACATGATGAAGCCCGGCTGGCAAAACAGTGGGGTGGAACACGCACGGATAAACAGTTGTTCTTACCTGTTCAACTTTTCTCCCTGGCCACATAGATCTCTGAAGTGGAGAAGAAGAGCGATATTCTTCGCCGTAGATCTCGCCAATAGACGTGTCCATTCCCACGGCAAAAATGAAAGTCTCAATACAAGGCGTTGCGCTCACCGAATACACTTGGATAGACCTCAGAGGTCGGATACATCACTGTGGTAACCCCGGGTTTGCGGATTTGGGTTGGGATTAGCGGCAGGGTCAGCGCGGTGGTGCAAGCGTCCAGCCCAAATTGACAAACTCAGGGTTAACACAATGGTGAATCCGGCTCAGGACAATAAAACATTTTGGCTCACGATAATCTTTGATTTTGAGAATAATCGCTCTATCGATTGTTTGGCCCCGGGTAGAAGTGAAATGATGACGAAATCGAGAAAAATGCTCCAGAAGGGCACGAAATCCTTTACTCTCATCCCGCCACTTTACTCTCACAGGATCTGTTCGTTCTGACAATGAAATCTTTTGTGGACCCGTCCTTTGCAATGCTCTACACTCTATTGCTCCGTTCTTTCCTTAGGACTCTAACTAATACTGCTTTGCATAAAATATTCTTCCATTTTTTATTAACCCCATTTTTCACGGATAACAACCACCATGAACATGTTCATTCAACCGGACAACTACTCCAGGCCAGAGAATAATGTCACTGAAATAAAACGTTTTGGTGCGTTTCAAGCCGTCTCTTCGTAATTTTGGTAACACTTGGAAACCAACGCATTGTTTCAAGTGAGAAACTCGGAAACGAAAATCATCCTGAACACTGTCTTTAAGGCGGTGAATTAGTGGCAGGGTTATCTGTTAAACTTAACACCGGCTTGAAAGCTGTCTGGATCATATTAGGTTGATGCAAACTCAGGCAAACCATCGCTCAGAGCGGGACCGTCTCCTCCCAATTATGACGTCATCGCCCGGACAGCGGCCGAGGGGCGAACTGGCACTGCGGTCCCTATCCGGTAGGTTTTATCAGCGTCGGCCGCTCTCCGGTCGCTCTCAGAGTGACAGCGGTGCCGTCGCCAGAGATAGGGAGACGGGGGGTTGGTTGTTCTTTGAGTGATACCGCGCGAACCACGGTATTACTCAAAGAACAACAAATCGTGCGGGTATGAAAGGCGGCTCGTCTCGTGTAGACGGGTACATAGTTGGCCTTTCGAGGCCACTCTTGAAAGTGACCTCGGGTCACTCCCAGGAAGGCAATTTTTGGCGACCGTGCGGATCCCCCATGGCCCGCGGTGGGGAAGGCTTCCTTATTACGGACCATACTGGCATGGTATCCATGTTGCGGCCTGTGGCAGGATGAACCTCCTGGCCCACAGGCTATAGCAAGTACCTTATCCTCTTAAGAGGCTACATGCTCTTTAGAAGAGGCGGAAATAAAGAAAAAATGGCAGTTAGGAAATTCCGAAAATCACCCGGACAGAGACCGCAGTGCCAAATGCGACCGATTATCGCTCCAAGCGGAACTGTGGTCGTCGGGAGAGCGGCTGTTGTCGCTCGAGTAGATGGCAAATTTTCGCTTAGAGCGGAGAGACAGCGTCGCTCGAGTCGCTCTCCGGTACCGCTCCGAGGGATGATTTGTCTGAGAAAGTTTCCGAACTTTTCACGACTTTGAATGAAAACATTCATTTGAAAAACAAACAAGCCTTACCGAACAAAACAATTTTCATCACATTCTAGGGTCCTTCGCCACCGACTGAGCAGAGCTTGAATTCCCGGCACGTAGAACTCTGGCTGTTTCGAGTCGAAGTAATCCTTTAGGGCCACTTTGACTTCGTCATCGCTAATGAACTGTTTTCCATCAAGGAAGTGCTGCATCGGGCGTAACAGATGGTAGTTGGAAGAGGCAAGATCTGGGTTATATGTAGGGTGAGGAAGAGCTTCCCAGTCCAGTTCCAGCAGTTTCTGTCGGGTTATCTGAGATACGAGTGGGCGAGCGTTGCCATGAAGTAGGCGAACAGTGTTCATCTCAGGGCGACTAGACTTGGGCTGAGAAGTTCTTCCTCACCCTCAATATAGCTCAGATCTTGTACCTTCCGACTTGACTTACTTGACTTAATCGGTTGGCTTTCGCCTGACGCGGTCATTCCGCATCTTCACCGAGGTGTGCCGTCCTAGTAGTCAGCCGTGTCCATTTTTCACGGTCTTCAGCCACAATTTGAACACATTCCATCCAGCTGTCACTATTCCATTTCCTGCGAAACGAAACATCGCGCCTGAACTGTCTTTCGATGCCGAGTGACTTTAAATCCTCTTTAACCACATCCGTCCACAACTTTCGCCTACGCCCAGGTGGCCGTTTCCAGACAGGATTTGGAAGCATTTTTAAAGCGTGTTGTACGAGACGATCCGGCGTTCTTCTTAGTATATGCCCGAGCAGTCGAAGTCGACTTTCCATTGCTGCTTGAGATGGCGTTAGGAGATGCTGGCACCTCCCTCGTGTCAAGCGTTGATGTACTGCGTCGATTTCCTTGTAAAGGTCTTCGTTATGGCATACACGCGGCCAGAAATATCCAAGCAAACGCCTAAAAGCTTCCTCTCCGTGCAATCCAACCTTTCCATCTGCGTTTTCGGTGCTGCCCACGTCTCCGATCCGTACATCATGATAGGGCGAATAGCGGATAGGTAGACGCGCAACTTGACTTCCTTCGCGATGGTGGTAGACCACAAACACTTGGTTAGAGAATTGAATGCAGACGTAGCTTTCGCACATCGTTGTCGAATATCCGCTGCATAACTACCATCGTTCTTCAGCAAACAGCCCAAATAACAGAAATCGTCCACCAGTTCGATACGTTGTCCGTCCACACAAACTCCAGTTGAAGGCCTCTGAGAGACCCACATCTGCTTGCATTTGTCGGGACGAAGACGAAGTCCATAGGCTGCGGCATACTTCGAAACGAGGTTCACAATCCTTTGCAGTTTTGCGTTGTTTTCAGCGAATAACACAATGTCGTCGGCGTACTCCAGGTCCACAAGGGAGCGTCCTGATGGTGTTAGGATCACATCCGCAGGAAACTGTTCTGCAACTCTACGCATGATGTCATCAACGGCGAAGTTGAAAGAAAAGGTCCTGCAACGGCTCCTTGCCTTACTCCTGTTTTCACCTCGAAAGCTGACGTAAACCCGACAGGTGTACGAACTGCTGCTGTTGTTCCTTTGTTCATGTCCTCGATTAACCGAACATACTTTTCCGGGACTCCATCTGCTCGCAGAGCATTGAGCAATCGATCACGATGAGGAGAGTCGAACGCGGCTTCGAAGTCCAAAAAGCAAGCTGTAATGGCTTCGAATACCCCTGCCACGATTCAATTACTCTTCTCACGACGAACACTTGGTCGATGGTCGATCTTCCAGGTCGAAAACCGGCTTGCTCATCTCTGGTCGTTCCTTCACGATGTTTGATAAGTCGCTCGAGAATGATACGTTCTAAAACCTTGTACATGACACGAAGTAGAGAGATTCCTCTGTAGTTCTTAGGATCCGTGACGGATAGCTTCTTGTGAAGAGGTACGATGATCGCATGTCTCCACGAATCGGGTATCCTTTCGCTCATCCATATGGCACGGATGGTGTTGGTCATTTCACGAATCCCAGACGGAGGAAGAGCTTTCAGCATTTCAGCAGTGATGTTGTCATCTCCACCTGCCTTTCCATTCTTCATTTTCCGGACACAATCCAAAACTTCAGACTCAGTCGGCGGTTCCTCACTGACATCGTAATGTGCTCTCTGAACATGCGGGAGCTCAGGTACTGATGGCGCTGGACGATTCAGTAGTGAACTGAAGTAATCCTTCCATATTGGCAGCGTCGCATCACCAACTGCAACTCCATTGGTAGTGTTCAAGACAGGAGAACATCTCTTCATCTTCCCGCTATACTGTCGCAGCAACGTGTAGGCTTTCCTCGGATTCTTCTCCTCCCAAGCCTTCTCGAACTCCTTAGCTCTACACGTCCACTCTCGTTCGCGGTCACTTTGAAGCTGCCGACGCAACTTCCTCCTCAGACGCTTCTCCTCCACGAAGTTTCCTGCAGTTCGGAGAGCACATACTCTGTTGTAGGTAGATGTTGTTTCTTCTGAGACGTAGGCGAACTTCTTCTTAGGCTGTACAACCGGGAGTGCCTCTTTCGAAGCGTCCTGGATGCATTTGACAAAAGAATCCGCGTCGCAAAGTTTCTTCTTAGTCCGTACTCCGATGTGAATAGAAACGCGTTGTCGGAAATTCCTTCTGCACTCTTCATCTCTGAGACTTGTCATGTCAATCCTCTGGAGAGGCTGAGCCCCTCGCTTCCTCTTATGAATCCTCGCAGTGAAGTTCAACAGAACAGGACGGTGATCCGAATCGAATGCGACATCCCACACAGCTCTAGATCTTCGAATGTCCGATACTGGAATATTCCTCGTCAGGACATAGTCAAGCTGTAGTTTCAAAGTTGTCATCTTCCGCTTCCGCTGCTCTTCTGGAGATAGCCGGGTTGGTCCCTGCCACGTAAGCTGATGGCGGCGATGATTCCTCTTGAATGTCGATGCAATAATCAGACCACTGCGTTCACAAAAGTCGACAAGGCGGTAGCCATTGTCCGATGTTTGCTCCACTGGGTAGAACCATTTACCGAGTACTTCGGATTCCTGATCAAGTCCCATCTTCGCATTTGCGTCAATCCCCACGACAACAGCATGTTGACAAGGTATCCTGGCCAGCAACGTATTGAGTTCCTCATAAAACGCATCCTTCGAATTGTCTTCGGCGGTTTCAGTGGGCGCATGAGCACTCACTATCCACAGATTGAATCCTCTGTGATCCCGCAGTCGTACGAATGCATTCCGACACGACGTTGAGCCGAACTCCTTGACCATACCATTAAAATCCTTCCTTACAGCTATTGCACAGCCTCCCACTCTCCTATCGTCAGCGTTACCGCAGTAGATGGTGTACTCTCCGACGCTGATGACGGGTCTATCCTTGAGGCGGGTTTCCTGCAAAGCAGCAAACGGTGCATGGAAATAGCTCAGAAGTCTGGATAGCGCAGTTTTTTGGATATCACTCGACAGCGATCGACAGTTCAGGGTGGCGAAATTGTGGCTTGTGGCCAAAGACTCCATGACTCCCTAGGTACGGATCCTAAGGTGTTATGGACCAGAGGCCTTAGTGTGCCGGACGGCGACACCTTTATGCAATGTGCGGGATACTTTCGCGATATAGTTGTGCACGCTATATCGCTCGAACGTTCCCTGTGTACACTCAAACGTCTGCTGGGTTCAGTAGAAGCAGGGGCACCAACGAGCAGGTACCAACAGACTTGTATACACACCCCCAACCTTCCGACTACCATCTATATCGCTCGATGCAGCACTTCCTGGAAGGGAAAAGGGTTCACTAACGATGCCGAGGTCAAAATGGCCTAAGAAGATAGCTCGACTCAAAACAGCCAGAGTTCTATGCGTCGGGAATTCATGACCCGCCCAATCGGGAGCGAAGGATCCTTGGATGTGATGGAAATTATTTTGTTGAGTGAGTCTTGTTTGTTCTCGAAATGAATGTTTTGCATTCAAAGTCGTGAAAAGTGCAGAAACTTTTGCATCAACCTAATATCTGGGTGCCACGCGCTTTCAGTAGCATCTGCAATTTCGAGCTGAAGCTTTTTGATTTCAGATATACAAGATCACCTCAACACAAGGACACGTCACCGCGACGAAGGTTGAAGATGTTATTCCAGTGAATGAGTTGAACGTGAAATAAAGTCTTATAACATCAGCCTGTTCCTGACCTGTATGGGAACTTGTATCCCTTATTTCTTCAAATATGAATTTCTCCCACAACAATCTTGATCAATCACCTCTCCGTGATTAGCCGAGGAGGGAAGTTGAAACGAGGTCGTGTTTGCTCTATCCCTTGTGGACTTGGAACGCGTAAGCTGTCGTCCAATAGCAAAAGCGCGCACACTGAGTGTGAACTTTTGTGGCAAAAAGTTATTTGTTGCTGAAGGCATCATTCCCGATGAATTTCGTTTTTGAGTATTCCATATATAATATGAGGGCCCTTGTACTCTATGTTACAGCTATCCTCTGGTTCCGAGCCAATTTTTCAACATGGCTTTTAAAAGGGTAAGTCAACCGTGGCAGCTATGATTGAAACCCTGAACAACTGGACGTCTCTTTTAGACCAAGGTAATAATGTTGATGTAGTATTCTTCGATTTTTCCAAGGCGTTTGACAAAGTCCGGCATTATAAGCTAATACAAAAGCTAACAATGGTAGGCGTACATCCGCGCATAATTTCCTGGATTACCTCATTTCTGAAGGGTAGGACGTTTTCGGTTCGAGTGAACCATTCGCATTCGCAAAATCATCCTGTGTGTAGTGGGTTTCCACAGGGTGGAGTCCTTTTACCGATCTTGTTCAATATATACACGCACGAGCTGGAAGACTTATGAATGGCTTTGGAGTAGATTTCTGAGCGTTTGCAGACGATATGAAGATTTCTCGCCGGACGGGCTCCAGGGAGGACATTGAGGTCGTTCAAAATGCAATAGACGCAATGGCGGCCTGGTCTCATAAATAGGACTTACCGTTATCGAGGAAAAAAATTAAAACTCTTCTACATAGGTTCTTGAAATAGCTGTCATAGCTACATTGTCGAAGGGACTGAGGTCGACAGTGTCGAGCAGATCACTGACCTGGGATTCATTCTCACAAGAAGACTCAGTTTTGATAAACATTCTCAGGTGAATTACGGCCGCGAGCCGCACCGAACATGAATCGGAGCTGCCTGACAGTTCGGCTCGTTCTCCCAATCTCCGGGCTACTGCTGTTGCTGTTCGGGACAACCGGAGTAGCTCGAACAGCAACAGCAGTGGCCCTGACAGCAACAGAAGCCGACTCACAGATTGGGAACACGAGCCGAACGGTCGGGCGGATCGAGGCCGAGAATCACCTGAGTTGCGAAGCGGTGGCTACCAGAGCCACCGTGGCTGTCAATACGATATTGAAGGGACTGGGTACAAGAAACAGTGCGGTACTACTTAGGGCCTATGAAACTTACGTGAGACCTATTCTTGAGTATGGGACACCGGTGTACTGTCCACACAAAAAGAAAAGCATAGTTAAACTGGAAAAGGTGCAAAGCAGGTTCACAAGGAATTTAGTGATCGGAAAGCTAGGTTTTTGCCATTATCAACAAATGCCATCTGCAGAAAATAGGAATAGTGAACTCAAGTTGCAATCTCTTCTGATAAGAAGAAAGTTGAATGACTCACTACTACTGCACAAAATCTTGTATCAAACGGACTTTGGTTTTCGGCCTGAATGTATTGTCGAGGTGAGAACATCTAGTACCAGGGGAAGAGCTTCAAAAATCCTGTGCAAAAATTCGAATCTCAACTGCAGGCGCTTCTTCTTCATTGAAAGAGCGATCCCAGCATCTGAACGGCTTGGGAGACTCAAATCTATCCCCCCGAGTCATACGGCATTCAAGAAACTTGTAACTGAATACTTCGAGAACGAGCCTGGTGAGCGCTAATCCTTCACGGAACGGTTACTTTGACTCTCGAAATTACCGGCTATACGTGTATCCGCTTTTAATCGATTAATTTACATGGTCTTAATACTGATAGTTTTTCATTTGTTGTTGATTGATGTTTTTTGCTATGTTTTTTGCTGGTTTCGTATATGATCTGTTGGTTGCACGTAAGTCGGGTACGCAGGCTTATGTAAAAAAATAAATGAATAAATAATTTTTTCTGTTCCTTTGCGCGCTTGTGCGGAGCGAGCGACAGCGAGAAAGTGTGGGGAGAAGGAGACGCAGTGTACGCGCACAGACGCAAGCGATGAATGAAAATAAATTTCACTCGGAAACAGAGGATATGTTGAAAAACAGCGAAAAAATCGCTGAGAGCTCTTTTTTAAGACCGAAAATATCTCAATCGACTTTTAAGGAAGGAAGAGTCAATCGTTAGAGATCGCTGTGTTGACCAATCAGCTCACGATCCCATGAAATTCATACTTCTTGCAAGTGATTTGTGGATAAAGAAAGGTTATTCGATGCATGTAGAAAATTCATTCTTCACGTAATCGTATGTATATTTCATCAACTTCCCCTCAGTTGTATTGTATCAATTGTTGATCAGTTACTTATAGGATGGCTTTCAACAAATTGTACCAGATGACTGATGGACGGCCGGCCTATTTTTACGGAATTTGAGACAGTCGATCTCATTTATGTTCAAAACAAGGCGTTTCAAAAAGAAAAAACTCTCTCTGCGTTCATAGGTAGGCTCAGAAAATAATTCTTACAGAAAAAAAACGGTGAGAGATTTTCCGCGCGTACGATGCCTTCAAAGGCAGTGGTCGCGCTCAAATATGCTCGTCTTCTTTTCCTCTCTAAACCCTTTTCTGGGTATAGGGTAGTAGAACCTATAACAAAAAATCGCAAAAAAAAACAGCTGTTCTGGGCCAAATTCTAAGCCTGAACTTTCTTGTCTTTTAATGGTGGACGAGTCCAGCCCACATCATCGGCATCGATGATCTATAATATCGAGAACATCAGCTGGCTTGAAATTGAATTTTGATCAATGAACTTTCGGATTTATGAACACATCTAGTAAAAAACATTGGTTTAAGTGCTTGATTTCTTTGTTCAACTGTTTTATTTGGTAAATTTGCATTTATTTCTTCCTCTGTCGATGAATTTCGAATGCTTGGCATGAGACTGTGATCTTTCTGTGCTCGTGTGCACGATTTGGAAATTTAGGGTCTTAATAACTCTAATTATACTCCGATTTTCACCGCGCTATCTTCATAGTTTCTGAGCAGTTTTATATCTAACCTGATTTTTGTAGTTTTTTCGATAACGTTTTTCTTCGTGACAACTGCATTTATCGTTATGATTTTGGGAAGCTGCGACGCTGCTACGATATCTGTATCATAACAATGAAATGGTTCTTTTGCAGACAACACAATGGAAATGTGGAGAAACGACCCAAGATAGCGACTTAATATGTGCATCAGGGCCACCCAGAGATATGGTGCAAACCATGTGTAACTTGATTGACCGTACAGTGGCTTTCGGCAGCGTATATACCATTGTGATAAACAATGACATCAACAAAAAAGCAATACAGAGAAAGATGGATTACAAATGCAACCACAGATCACAGTAGTTGTATGGTTTATTATAGCAGCCCAGAATATCAAGCCTCTCGTCAGTCTCATGCCGCTACACTTGTCACATTGTACGTCTTTTGATTGGGAAGTGACGCACTCATAAAAATCGTTACATCATAGACCTGGAGAAGAACGCTGATGAGATAAATTTGGTCATATTTTTGTTTTCGGTAGCACAAGTGTTATGCTCAAACTCACAGCTTGTTTTCCATCTTTCTTTAATGAACATTTCGTTGCAGAAATATCGCTCGCAACCACATCCTTAAAGGGATAGTAAACCGTCGGACATAAATTTTGAGAGTTTCATGTAATTGTGTAGAAGACCTAATTTGTTTAAGTGCATGCCATGACATGCCAAGTGAGAGTTCTCAGTTTCTCAAAACAAGCGAGGGGTATGCGACAACAAGTAGCCCAACACCCCCCCCCCCCCCAATAACAACCACGTGGCAAGCCCCTCTTCCCGAATTCAAAAGTCAATAGCGGCTATATGGATGGATAAAGTTCAACTGGGTCTTGGGTTTTCACTTCCTTGTCGATCCATTATTTTCATTCTGTCATGCTGTAGTAGACCGGCTGGGAAGAGAAATACAAGCCTGAGACAGCTCGTCCACTACACGTTCGCCCTCAAGACTTGAGCAACTCTCGAGGATTCACAACTCCATCCGTAGAGAGTTTCGAACAAATCTAGAGATAACGTTGTGACCAGGGCGAGATTCTCTCCAAGATCAGTATGAAAGCTGGCGGGTACTCCATTAGCGAAATGAAAAAAAAATCTTGTTTTTAGGGGCGGATTTAATTGGCCTTGTTATAAGCCGTTTCAACATATTCCTGCCCGCTATTTCTCCATCTTTTCACTAAGGTTCATTAGTGATGGTCAGATCTAACTTCACAACACAGCAGCCGTTCTTATCGTGAACCCTGCCCTTACGTGGCCCCTTACCAGGGCTCAACTCACAGAAATCGCAAAGTAAGGCTATCCCCAAATAGAATAAACTGGGGTCCAGTACAATCTCGACAAACGGTAGCTTTTCAGGGAAACATTTATACAAAAATATAATATTGCAAACTCACCCCTTTTTTGCATAGTGATTCCGCAAATCTCACTTCGAGATCTGTGAATAATCCACTAACTGCTTTGGATTTTGCTTTTAGCACCTAAAATATGTGTACTGCAAACAACGGTATTGTACCTCCTCAATGGTTCGATGTGAGTTTGGAATGGTTGTGCGAAGATTTAAGGCGAGGAAGGGGGGAAGGGTTGAGGTATTTTAATTTGAATAAGCCACGAGACAACTCATTTGCATTGCCTCTTTCGAAGAACTTTCGTGTAAGTGTAGAGCGGGCCCATAGGTTGGGGCGGAGGAAGGATTGTCGGAGGGAGGGTCGAATAGCTAATTTTCAATGCGCTCATAAAGTAGCACAAAACATATTTCGAAAGTGAAATTTCTGTGTGAAAAAAGAACGGATGAGCAGAGTTAAAGAAGAAAAGTGAGAGTTGGTCGTGATCTAAATTGCTCATCGAAAAGTGGGAGAACGTGCTTTGGAGCTAACATGCATGGACACAAGTACGTCGCGCAGCAGCTTGGACGTCAAAGGACGTTGTTGGTGTGTTGAAATTATTCGAGTTCGGAGCAAGAGGTATAGCCTGAGCGAAGAAAATGATACAAATTGCAAGTGACAGCTCCGCACCTGCACTAGCGCACTACTGGCGTTAGTCTCAAGTGACAGCCCACCTTTTACCGCTGCAATTCTTATAGATAGTAATGGATGGTGTGTTTAGGAGAAAATTCGGTTTGACCACGTGATGGATGTTCTCTTCAAGTGCTGCCTGCACAGTAATGGAAAAGAGGCTCACTATTTGACCTTTATAGGTATCATGTAGAAATCTCCTTCTCGTAGTACACCACTCTCGAATCTTGCTGCTTGCCAGGCTTCGGCCTAAAAATTTCGCAATTATTTCTAACCTTCCTTCGCGATTGCTTTACTATCGAACTCTAGATTTCTATGCTAGTATTTCAGGCGATTGAAGGCAGTAGCGACGGGAGCGAGCGCCGCGTTTTCAGAGAGCGCGAGCTCAGCGAGCCTCGCCGCGAGCTGGGAGCGACGGCATCGACGTCCCGCGAGGGAAATAGTCTCGACCATTTTTGTCGCTCTCGCTATTTGTCGCCGTTGTTTCTTTGTATTACTTAGTGTTGCTTCGTAGCTGTCTGCCCATTAACCCTTTAAAAAAGCATTTATTTTGCCTATTCCACTAATTATTTGTCATCCAGGATTTATCTCGTCAGGGCATTTAATAATTTTTTGTTGTCGTCATGTTTACTGTTATGCAAATCTTTTCAGTTGAAGGTGATTCTACATGTGGTAATGTTTGCTGAAAAGTTATTCAAAATAGCTGGTTTTTACTCTCGGTGGGATCACCCCATCCCCTCTCCTTCTACCCATTCAAGACCATGTGTCCCACCGGCGCGACACCTTTTTCAAAAATCGATTCCTCCGCCGCAAGAAGGAACTTACAAACCTACATATGATGGAAGCATTGACCTACCCTAGACTCGCTCAGATAGTCGGGACTTGGTACGTCGGCACAATAGCGTTAGTACGCCAGCACAAGCAGCAAGAGCCCCTGCTCGTTGGTAGCATATCCTGCTGTTACCAACAGCTACAGCACGAGTGCTGCCAAGCCATTTGTGCCGGGGTACTAACGCTATTGTGTCGACGTACCAACAAGGACATCATGAAAACATCATCAGAACCTCGATAAACAAGACCTCGAAAACGCAATACGGACATCTATATAAGAGGAATGATGGTTATTCATGTTATCGGGTGAAAGTGGACGAGTTACAGCGCGCATCTTTGAAACTTTTATCCAGAGGGTCAATAATTTGGATGAACTCGAATAAAATCAAATATATTTTAAACAAAATCGCACTTGGCCACTCCCACTTTTCCGTGTCTCCTATTTGGTACATCAACCCAAGATTTTCCTCCTCCTTCCGAGATCGGAAGTCTTTGCGGCGCGGAAAAATGGGAGTGGTCAAGTGACAAATGTGACAAAATGGGCGTGACAACGTTGCAATCGCTACTTTTATGTTCAAAAGGAGACATATATCGTTTGAATTTTTTCTGCTCTACTCAAAACGTTGCAACTTAGTTGACCATATTGCAGTTACGAGGACTTGTTCTTCTAAAACGAGAGGGTGTTGGGAGCTCAAACTCTGATAATGTTCCTTCAACGTTACTAGCTACAGTATGAAGAGAAAAGAGAGAGAGCAATCACCCGTGGAGCGCTAATCAAGCTGGCGTGTCCCACCGGTGGGACATGGCATACGGTATTGCATACAGTCGTGAATGGGTTAACTGAATAAACTTTCATAACAATAACATTTCATAATTACAACATTTTAGCCGTGAAGAATTCCAGAATGTACTAGATTTGCAGAACACGCAAGGAATGGCACGCCAAGATGTTCATGCGCTCTGATCAAGCTTAAAGGGCGGCGAATAAAAAAGAGACGCTGAGGTAGAATGGGTAGTGGCCATCGTGTATCAATCGCCCTGAGGAGGCGGAAGAAACAGGGGAGGAGCGAGGTTCCTGATTGGAGACAATACGGGGCTAGCCCGTGTTGCGTCCAATCAGGAACCTCGCTCCTACCCCGTTTCTCCCGCCACCTCAGGGGGATTGATACACGATGGCCACTACCCAGGTAGAATTATGATGCGGCGACAACTCATAGGCGACGCCCTTTTTCACTCGCTCTGAGGAGGGACGCCACTCTGAAAGGCCACCTTGCAAATAGAGAAATAATGGTTGTTCATGTTATCGGGTGAAAGTGGACGAGTTACACCGCGCGCCGTTGAAACAGCGAATATTGCCGAAAAACGGTTGAAATAGCAAAGCCCATTGATTCTTACTGCCTGCACTAGAACGTTCACCTCATTGAAGACATCAAAAACCAACCAAAGTGACAGTTTTCGATTTACTCAGCATCCGAATCACTACTTTTCGGATATCCGGCCGGAAACCCGAGATTCTTATATTCCGATATCCGAAAAATCGAGAAAACGCATTAACTGAATCGAACTAATTTCCGGGAAATTTATTATAAAACCGGCATCATCGGAATCGAACCATTATCCGAAGGGTCAATAATTTGTATAAAATCGGATAAAATCGAATATTTTTCGGATAAAATCGGCTAAATAAAAAAAAGATGATTTTCGGATAAAATCGCACTTGGCCACGCCCATTTTGCCGTGCCGCTTTCTATTTAGTACATCAACCCGAGGTTTTCCTCCTGTAATCGAAAGAGTCTTTGCGGCGCGGAAAAATGGGCGCGGTCAAGTGAGATGACCAAGTGGCTAGTTATTCCGCGTAGAAGTTGATTTTTGTATCGTTGCTTTGCATACTTCTTACCAGCTAGTTCTCCTGAAGCAAATCTGTGTATTTATAATATCGTGCCTTCCTAATAGAGATATAGCCGCATTGAAGATTTGTTTACACTTTTTATTAATATGCCTATATGAAGTCAGCATGTGAACATGCTGCAAGTGCAATGAAGTGCTACTGTTTGTTCAATTATGGATGTTTTCAAGGGCTTGGCTTGAAAACCTGGTGAAATTTTCACCGTTTCGCCTCAGCTTTGTTTCAAAAACAATCCGAAATGATCTGACAGGTTATCCGAATCCAAATCATTAGAAAACCTCATTATCTGAATCGATCCATTATCTGAAATTTTCAAAAAAGACATTATCTGTGTCGATTCGTTATCCGAAATTTTAAAAAAGGACATTATCCGAATCGACCCATTATCTTAAGAATTACCTTCGGATAACATGTATAGTTTTCGAACGATCAACCTGGACAGGTTTGTATTGGGAGGCGGAGTTGTCGAAGCTCATGGGCGAAGTTGCCGAAACTTTCTCGGCATGACACTTCTCAAATTAAGTAGCTTTGGCTCCATTTTCACGCTTCCAGAGGCGTGAGTATTATACTAGGAGCCATTCGACACCAGTAACTAAGTTATTTCGACCACTTTCTCGAGCGTGTCTGCTGCTTACGAGAAAATGCCGCACCAAATGCTAGTTCGCGAGTTTTCCCGTTTTTCGCATGTCAACTGAGTTCAGCCGTATTTTTGAAGAAAGCTTACTCCAAGGGGAGAATACGTGGAATTTCTGAAAGCATACTTCAGATGCCAACATCGTCGTTGGTTGAAATACCTAAGTTACTAGGACCCCGCATAGTATTTGGAAGTCGGCCCAGCCGCTGCGACGGCCGCATCGCGTTTCGGTGTGCCGACAGCGTCATGTGTCGGTGTGCCGACAGCGTCGCGTGTTGGTTTACTCGCCGCCTGGCATGGGGGTGCGCGCTGTGCAGCATTCGTTTGGCTTCGCCATACGAATAACCGGCTTTGCAGACCCCCATCTATTATTTCGTTTGGAGAAGCCAAACAATCGCTAAACATGAATATTGGAAAGGGCCGGCCCTTCGTTTTTGAGAAAAGTAGAATCCACTTCTGCGCCGCAACCAGGTTTCTACGGTGTAATCAAATTCATTGGACAGAAGTTTCAGCAAGTTTGTCGGTATCAGAGGCCTGAAAATTACGTCGAGAAAATTTACTTGCAAATTACACGGTCAAGCGCTTCTTCCATTCCTGTGAGTAGCGACTATCCAGAGGAACTTCAGAAAGGCGAGAGCTCAGGTAACAAAACCAACCCTTCTCGATTCCACTAAGACCGAGCCCCGCTGCAGTTTGTGGACGACCGGGAGCACGTGAGGAACTCATGAAATCAATAGGATCGCTATGCGCTGTGACCACGAGCAGAAGATAGGCACTCTTAAACCATACAGCGGGAGGAATGGTAGAAGTATTGTCATGCACTCGTTTCGGTTATTAAGTTTCGGATCACGCGTTCGTATATGGAATGCCTCAATCGTCTCCCTTGCAGCTAATTTGATGCCAGATGACTGTCCTAGAGCCCTCCTCTTTTGACGAAATTCGAGGGATTTCACCTCCCACATCTTCAATAAATATAAAAGTCCTTAACATTATTGCGTTGGTGACCTAACAAACTCTACTCGCGTTCTCAAGCGGACCCGGTCATTGTAGGTAGTTTTCATCGCATACAATACCTTGAATTATATACTTTAGGGACATCAAGCCTTCCATATTCGCAAAAGGTGTTTGCGTACAGGTTGTCATTATGCATTGCGGTCTCACAGGAAGAGACACATACCATGTTTTCCGGAGTGTCAGGGTCCTGTTTCATTGGAGCTCCAGCTGAATCAAGTTCTTTACCATCGAAAACGAAAGATTTAGCCACCATAGCACAGGGCAGGAGAATATAGGGAATGAAGAGAAGCATCTGCAAGCATGCATTTGGTCTCGGAATGACATTGAGCCAAATTATTGAGTTTTCGGGAAACGGTAGAACAAATAGCAAAAAAGTTGATTTTCTACTTCGGCTATCTTTTCATGTCGCAGGCAGTAAACAGAAACACTGTAGAGTTTCACAATTAATTGGAGTGCTTGGTGGAGTCTCATTACTGAACATTTTTCACATGCCTACATTCTCCTACCAAAATACCAAACATGTCTCCGCTGATTGCGCATTTGATCAATCTTATAGTAAGAATCTTATAATATGTAAGCTCCGAAACAAAATATCCGACGCATTCATATCGGACGAATGTATTTTCAGAAATCGCTATCTACCTGATTAATTTTTCATACAGCGGTTTTGAGACACCTAACCTCGTGTATATAGAGAGAGGGTATTTCCTCTAATCGAATCTACGTATTTTGCGAACTGCCGACCTTTTTCATTGGTTTTTGTTTTTCAAATCCCCAAAACAGCTGGAAATTGACTAAATCAATGACTATTCTTCGGAAAAAATAAAAGCACATAACAATATATCATAACAATAACAACGAAAACCCGAGAAAACG
This sequence comes from Aplectana chamaeleonis, assembly GCA_029168955.1. Lineage (NCBI taxonomy): Eukaryota > Metazoa > Nematoda > Chromadorea > Rhabditida > Cosmocercidae > Aplectana > Aplectana chamaeleonis. The sequence continues at coordinate 571,406 of JAPDOI010000318.1, forward strand.
AGCCCGAAATGGTCCCTTAGGGCCACTAAATTAGAGCACCGTCCACTCACCACATCCCCGATCTCATTGATCCCATGCAGTCACACTCAGACAATAAATACCAAGCGCTGTTCATTTTCACATGCGCTTGAACTTCTTTGCAGCGCTTATCTGAGTTTGAGTTGGTCGTTGTAAGGCCCCGGTCAGAGTTGGTGCTATTTGCAACTGTAACCCACCGACACCCGCCCCGTCGATACGCAAGAATAAAATGTTGGAGTGTGGTCGGGAAAATCACCCGGTAAGGCCGACTAGAGCCCACAAGAAGTAATGTCGATGGTTACGTGGCCAACAGGATGGCACCTGTACAGAGAAGTGTTCAAGGAGAGTGAAGTGAAGTAACGGAGGTAGCAATGTGGATAGCTTCCAAGTGATACGTAACGTTTTATTATCGGACCGCCCACCCGGCGTTTTTCTCACCCCCGTCATCCACGTATTGCATGGATATCAACAACGTCGGCCACACCGGGTGATTCTCTCCACCCCATCCCACCATTTTTATCATACGTACCGACCGGGCGCGTAACGGCAGGTCACAGTGGGTGTATCTTGCACCCATTTCCAATGCTTTCTGTGTGTATAGACCGGGCTGGCTACGTCGGCTCAACCAACTCTCACAGTTGCCTAAACATGCCCTTGCCGCATAAAGTGATATTACCAGTTGCATTTCGCTCGGTGTTTGCCGTTTATTATAGTCGCAATAGAATTACTCAGATACTGGGGAGGTTCAAATAGGCCACGATAGGCTGTCTAATGGGATACCTTCTCGAGTTGAACGGAAGTTTTGCAGCAGCACGTGCTGCCCAGAGGAGCACGCGGCCTGTTCGAAGGGGCGACGTGGGGCAGAGACAAAACTTTCGCATTTTCGCCGCACCACCGTTTCCCACGCGGCAGCACGTCAACCTGTTATAAAAGCACGTGGTGCTGGAGGCGGGGTCCCACCCCTACGACAGGAGCGGGTTTCCCCCAACAGGGATACGGTTCATGTAACGGTCCGCAGCAGAGCATTACCCCTACCGCAGGGACATCATCCTCGCCACGTTTGACAGCGAAAGAGCTTCCCTCGCTGAGGACCATGGAGCAGACCCCATCAGCGGTCAAAACTTGTTCAAAAAGTGACCCGTAATCACCTTCCAGGAGCGGCCCCAGAAGGCCGGCTGCGCTCTCTATGGGATGTGGCCCTTTATATACCTAGACTCTGTTTCATTCCAAGTGAACTCATGTTTTCGGTTATCACAGCGCGGAGCGGTGGCTTTTTTGTCGAAACCTCCTGATCACTAATTATATTTTACCGAGGCCCACCGCTCCGCTGCTGGTGATAATCGAAATCAACAGGTTATTAGGGATTTACCAGAGCTTACGTGCTGTGCGGCTGATAGGCGCCTGATAAACTGTGGAGCAATGGATATAATTGTCAAATCGAGGGCATCGTGGCTCCTTAGTCGTCCAAACTGTATCGTAGTCAAATCGAAAGCGTGTCGTGGCCGAGTGCAACGCCTATGTGTCACGACACGTGCTTCTCACTTCGACGACGATTAGGCCATGTGGCGCTCCCGTGCCCGTATCGTCGTCCACAGCGCTTTGTACTCAGAGCTTCGGGGGATCCGATTCGGCCACGATAGGCTTTTTAATCGGGAACCTAGTCGGGTTGAAAGGAACTTTCGCAGCAGCACGTTCTGTTCCGAGGAGCACGTGGCTTGTTCGATGAGGCTACGTGGCGCAGAGAGACAAAACCCTTGCCGCACCCCCATTCCCCATGCGGCGGCTCGTCGTCCTATAGCCCAATATGACCTAAATATCGGAAAATTTGAGCTGAAGTGTAACTCTGAAAGTTTTGATCTAGGGCTCCAATAAAGGCGGACTCTCTCACTGCCGCTTGTCTTCTGCTTGTCTCCTTGCTGGGCTACCGCCTGGTAGGTAGTAGAACGCCAAATCAGGTCAATAGGCTTGTGGTACTTGTGAAACACATTTGTCCAACATGTGGAGCCGCACACGTTAACATTACCATCTCAGACAAGACTTCTGTGCACAGCGCAATGTTCCCGTGACAAATGGGCGTTAATCACTATTCATCCTATTGCTTTTCTATAAGGCCAATCACACTTTTTCATTTGTTGTTCACCTTGGTTTCCGAAACTGTAATTGGCCACAATAAATAAATAAATATAACATAAAGATATAAAGAAGCACGTGGCGCTGGGAGCGGGGTCACTCCCCATCGATAGGAGCGGGTCTTACCCCAATAAGGACACTGTCCATGTCACGGCCTAGGTCAACTGCAGCTGAAGCAAGTGGTCACCCCCTTGGCAGTTCGCGACAGGGACATTACCCTCGCCACGGTCGGCGGCGAGGGAGCTTACCTCACCGAGGACCGGTGGGAAGACCCCTCAGCGGTCAAAAATCGTCCAGAAAAAGACTCGTAATCACCTTCCAGGAGCGTCCCCGAAAGGCCGACAGCGCTCTCTATGGGATGGTGCCCCTTTTATACGTACTGTGCGGCTGATATGCGCCTGGAAAATTGTGGAGTGATCGATACACGTGTTCAGTCATGGGCATCGTGGCTCGTTCGTCGTTCAAACCACATCGTAGTATAATCGAAAGCGTGTCGTGGCCGAGTGAAACGGCTATAAATGGCGGAAAGAACGGGCCGAATGATTGGAAATCATCGCTCATCTCATGATCTTGAGCATTCATTTGTTTACGTCGTTGGGCGTGTGATGCGCTTTTGAGGTTTGCCTTGCGCTCGAAATGGCAACTTCAGGCTCTTTTGGAGCTTCTCGTGGCTCGTTTTCATGCGTTCTTTTGACGTCAACGTTACATTGTGCCCCTCCACTACCCATTCCTAGTGGAAACTGAAACACATTTTTTATCGTGAACACTGCCTCTAAATGGGGTACCTGAGAAAAAAACCTAGCTTTAGGAAACTACACTCTGTACCCTACCGTTTGGAGCCTACGGCACGTCTGGAGTGTGCCCTTTGCGAAAAATTTGCTGGTGTGGGTTCTGTGTCAATAGTCGCGTTTTTTCAGTACTTACTTTGTCAGATGTGGACCTACAGTGCATTTTAGAGAAGAACCCACCACAGATTAATTTTCTTAAAGGCACAGTCCAACCTCGGAATCGTCTTTATGTTTTCTTGTCTATCTTGGAAACGGTTCCATGTTGATTCCAACGATGCCTCTGAAATCGTAGAGGACCCTCTAGGAACTGAGTTATGGCCCTTGAAAAATTGAGCTACGGAAGCAGGGTAGACGAGTGTTCCGAGCTTTGTGACTCTCGTAATTTGCAACCAATGTGTGCGAGCCTACCTGAACAAGGAGAGAAGTTGAAAATGAAGGGAATAACGGGGCTTTTGATCGGAAACCATCGCTCATCTCGCCACTGTTGAGCTTGAAAAATCGTAAAAGGGGCGTCCCAGGGTGGCTTCCTCCTATATCTCGTATATTTGGAGGAATTGAGAGCCCGCACCTGGCAGGTGCTATACAGGGTGGGTCTACTTCACAATCATGTGGAAATCTCAGATTTCGTCCCTGAGCTTGGACTGTGCCTTTAAAAGGCTCTCTTCAGATTTGCAGAAGGTTGCAGACGGTAGAGTATAAAGTCCTGTTTCTCAAAACCAGGATTTTTCCAAATAACTCATTTACTACATAACTTTTTCACAATCAGACGGTGAAATTTCGTACGCAGGGTAAATCAGCGAGCTTGACTCAAATATCCGACTCTCGTGACTCATAGTTTTTAAAATTGTCGACTTCCGGCCGGACCACACCTGAGAAAGTGTGAGCCCATACACTGTAGCAGTGTTCACCCTCCATCCTAGACGATGAAAGTGTGCACAAAGGGTGAATAGACTCTGCTTCACTCAAATATCCTGCTATCGTGATCCGTACTTTGCATAACTATGAACTTCAAGCGGGATCGAACTCCCTTCCCCTCAAACATACGCATTTTATTACACAGCACAGACTGTAAACAGTTATAACGTAGTGCACCAAAAGTTGCACATATATTTACCAATGAGAAGCTGTTGGTCAAAGACAGATGTGCTTGAAACTCATGGCAGCCTAACCGCTTCCGCTCAGCCTGTGGCGAGCGTTTTGCATTAGAATTCATGCATATTGATCTTCTGCCGACCTCTTCTCATTGATAAGTACCTGTACGAAATTTGCTGGACTGCACTATACATACACTTTTGCACTTTAAGCTCCTCTCTACAAAAATGCGATGGGCGCTGTTCGTCCTTGCAAACACCCGCACTTTTTTCGCATAGCACTGACTTCACCAATTTAATACGACAAGAGTAATTTAACAGCAATCAAACACTAGGGGCAAACCTGCTAGATAAACGCTGTTTGAAAACATCAGCCCTAGGTGAGGAGGGGGAGGGGTAGAACACGGTCAAAACTTGACCTTCTCACGCTCCTGGGGAAGGGGTTTTGAGCGAAATTGACATTGGAGTGGGGTCTGAGCAAAACGGGCCGACCCGCGCCCCGTGCAGTAACCTGGTGTCATAATTAACGAATTATAATTTAACGTGATTTCAAGTACTTTTCGTTAAGCGTTAATCGTTAATTTTCGAGAAAAAAAACTGCGTTAACCCGTTAATGCGTTAACACGTTAACGTTATAACGCACAGCCCTGCTGAACAGACTACCTGCCACACAAAGAAGAGTACCTGCTCCAAGAAGTATCATGAGCATCGAGTTCGAAAATAATGCTAAAGAATCATAAGGATAAGTGTACACGAAAAAATCCAAGAATTCTGTGTTTTTTGGAATACCGTAGGGCAGATGGTGCATTGCGTACAGTCAGTGTCCATCAAGTAAGACGCCGCGCTCAGCAGTCGGTACGCGGGATGATTGAATCAATAACCATCCTCACTTTGTTTTCCCGCACAAAATTTTCCCCGATATGCAGTGCCGCGGCTTCATCACATCCAGTGATTGACGATACGTGATTTTATTACAATGCGCGCTTACCAGAGACGCAAAGGGAGCGCTGATTCTTCGGACTCTCCAATGGCTGACTTGCTTGGGACAGTGTGCGTGACATGTGTGCAAATCTGGTGAAAAACACTATGAGTTGAGTGGTTTTGCCCCTAATCAGCGTCGTGGGCTTCATATATAGGTACGTCTGTGGCTTGTTTCCTCGAGAAAAAACATTTAAGTTTAAACTGCGGCTGGCACGGCGGTTTGAATCTCGCCATCGGCTGGCTGGTAATTACTAGCTAGCCGCTTGTGAGATATAAACCGCTTTGAATTAAAATGATTTTTCCACGGACGTAACTACAGAATGAGGACCATATCCACCACATCGAAGCAAAAAAGCAAACTTCTTATGGTTCATCGCGGTACATAGTGTGAAGTCACGGAGCAAGCAGCGCAGGAGCATAACCGAATTATGGAAAGTTGTGCTACAGTCAGAGCGGAAGAGTTCATAAGCTCTTGGACAAGAAAATGTTGAAATCTATTTTCAGGATCTGAAGCATTCAGGACATATATTAAAGGAAAAACCGTTGCAGAGTGCACATTATGCCCCGCTCTGTTTTTAAGCGTTTTCATTGCATTCGTTATCGCAGAGAAAGAAGCGTTTTAGGAAACGCATTTCATCTCGCTCTGCTTTATTGAATTTCTAGGGTCTTGTTAATTGCAGACATCTACTTATTCAGGGCCAATACATGTGCCATGGGATCAACCAGTCCCGAAAATTAATGAACGGACATTCTTGTGAAGCTGGAGCTGCGCTTGCGAACAGATTTCATAACGTCAAGCACGACACGAATCAATGTGCAAGATGAAGGTCTAAACACGTGCAGCTTTGACGGTTGGGAATTTCGGCGCGACTGGCGTTATATATATTTTGTTCAACACGGTTAATAAACTTCAAACCAGCTCAATCTCATGTCTTCTCCTGACCAAACAACTCAGCAGTGGTCACTTCCTAGTTACAGAGACCACGGTAGGTTTATTGAATAGGCGCGGAGTATTTAAAAAATACTCTTTACGGAGAGTGGCTCGAAGTAAAAGACAGGCTAGGGTCACAAGGAGCCAGCGTCTACCTCTATGAGGACAGGTTATATTTCGGCTCAAAATTCACCCAATGCGGATAGATTTGTTCGGATGTAGAAAGTAGAAATCCGCCTAGTTGGCCAACGGCATTACTGTCGACACTCACTATTCACCTAAAAAACATGTAACAGTTGGGGTGCAGCAGACCACTATTTCTTCTGGCCGACTATGACTTGGCCCTTGTTGCGTCCAGGGTTCTTCTCAGGCTCTCAAGAGTTTCTGGACAAGTTACATCCAATTCGAGGTCTCTTATCATGTTCCCTGCGACTTATCCTGACAATTTAAGTTACCTACATGTGACCTTGAACATAGTAAGAATGCTGTACGGTGTGAGTTGACTTACATGTGATGAATTATTCGTTTTTAGTGTAAGCGTATTAATTTATCGTTCATGTATGTTATCTATGCCGTGAAAAGTTGTATGCAATCAGACCGTTGGCCGGTATGTTACATTAGATATCGAGAGCTGCAGACGTTTTCAGAATGACGGGGCAGGCAATTTCCAAGAGAAGTATGCGACGCACTCTCGAGACAGGGCTCAGATGTCGGTATCGTCGTCATAATAGATACCCAAGTTTTAGGTACTTGGCCCCGTGTCGACGTCGAGTTACCTGTAACAACATTGCAACTTAATCGCAACTTTGTATAAATTATATGTAATATTGAGACAAGTTGCGCGTGAAACTAATCGAAAATCATGCCAAGTTACACGCAACATCGTTTCAAGTTACCCGCGAAGTTAGTTGTGTTTACCTGTCATGCAGCTTGCCTTAGTCAGAGGTAGCTTGTTCAAAAGTTTCTTAGCGATACGGCTCACGTCCAGCCGTGAATGGAGAGATCAAGCCGCCAAAAATGGGGTTAGGGGAAGGAGTTACACCGAGGAAGAAGTTGTCTCGCCTTTAGCGGCTATGAGTCCGCTCCGGACTACTTCGGTGGCACTGAATAGCGTGACGTGTCTAACTGCAGTAACGGAACAACTCCCTCTGTGTGTAGAGAGCTCCTATCACAAAAAATTGAATTGACCGTAGCGATGATCACGCGATGGCACTGTCATCCGCTGTGTTGGAGACCTGAACGTAGAATTGAAAAATAGCCAACAGACTGTCCTACCCTCCTCAAGAAGGATTTCAGACACTTCCACTCATTCAATCAGGTAGTGTCTCGATAAAAACCTCATATCCTCTCTGAACAATTGGGTAGCAGCAACGGCGGTAGGACCGCTTCTGATCGGACCCCTGTAAAATTTAAGCAGCAAATCTAGAGCTGCAAGCGCTCGAAAAAACCAATTGATCAGGTTCCCAAATGAGAGGGGCCAGAAATCTACCCTTGGTGCTACGAGCGAGCAAGCTTGGAGAACTACTGCGCTTTTACCTGCAGCACAGTAGTCGACTTAAACGCTCCATCCTCCTTGACGGATATTGGTCATATTCAAATTCATTTTGATGCCGCTTCGCGCAACGATGGCGTAGATTGGATAAAACGCCAATGAACGCTTCATGTCATATTTTTCATTATTTTTCAATTCAAGAAGTGTCTTTGATCAATTTTTCAGTGATATTGCTGACATAACTACATACTTCACTCGATTCTTCATCCCTGTATTCATGAACTATTCGGGAGTAAATCAAAAATTTTGTTTTATTATAGAAATACTCGGATAAATCTTCCCAGTCTCCATTCACATCCAATAGGAGATTTTCGAATTCACTCATTCGAAAGAATGGCATTTTTTCAAATGTGCGTATTCGAGTTCATTAATTTATTCAGTAATTTTCAAAAGGCTATAAACGAACTAATTATAATTGAAAAATTCGGTCATTCGAGATTTTCCAAACAGGGTTATCCTAACAATTCATCAATTCAAGGTGCTCCGAGAATACGATATTCGATTTCTCAATCATTCGAAACATAGCATCGAATGGGCACAATCAGTATACACAAAAAAACAAGACCACGCCACAGAAATCTCGAACCTATACAACGCGTAGTTCATGATTACTTGAACACAATATATACAACCTCTTGGACATATAGACAGTAATTTAAACTCTGGGGTTTTATTAGTGGACTATTGATTTCGATTATCACAGCAAGGAGCGGTCGCTACCTCGTAGGAATTTCCTTATAAACCGCTATATTTCATCGAGGCTCACCACCGCTATTAGTGATTATCAAAATCGAAAGCTCACTCTGGAGATTCCCCAGAGTTTAAATGTGTTCTCCAGCAGAAACTTCCCTGATTTTGCTCACGCTGAATTGTTCAAAGTTTTGCCACGGCTTCTCCCATAGATCGACTCCGTAAATCTGTAAAAATCTGTAATCGCCAAGTTTTTTTTTTCCAAAGAAAAACACAAATGATAAATCCAAACTAACAGCTCTACTTCCACCCTCCTTCAGTTGACAGTTAGCTGAAGTGATCTCGGTTGCTGGAATATCCTAAATTGAAGTCCAGGTATGATAGATCTCAGCGTAATGAGTAACCCTAACTACACATTGCGTATCTAACTAGGGAACCTCGTTAGTCAAGTATGAGCTTTCGAGAGATTATGAATATTTCTTGGTCAACTCGGATACGCTCTCTTCGAATCGGAACTCGGATTTTGCTATGGACATCTGCGAAAAAAGTTATAGCCGGTCAAAGATCGTATTTCACGCTTTTTTCTATCAGAACCGCACATTAGACTTCGCGAAATCCGGAAACGGACCTCATGCTTGTGTTCAGCCCCCAAAACTACCCCACTGAGCAAATTTCGAATGAAGGCAAATTTTCCAAACTGCACAGGCTGATAGCGTTTTGGACTTGTGCGGATTTTCGGTGGAGCGCTTATTTATACCTATGAAAGCGTTAAAAAAAATGTTGCAGATTTCACTCAGAATCCTTCCAGGTGGGTTATTTGGGGCGCTGATCACGAATCTGTGGTTTATTTGACGATTTTCCGAGCTTTTCGACATGATTCGTTCAAAACTTCCCATCGGGGGGGGATTTGATGGCAAATCGCGACGTTTGCCGATTTCCGGAGTGCTGCAGTGCTAAACAAGAATATGTTATCCGTTTATCGACTTCTGATAGATCACGGTAGATCACGGTGGGTATACGGTAGCTTTCTCAAAGTCTCAGATTCGACTCAAAATTCCACTGTGGGTGTTATTTGGGAAGCCGAACACGAATTTGTGGTCCATTTTTTGATTTTCGAAATTTCAAGGTACGCAAAGTCAGTTAAAAGCCATAATGCCTACCGTAACCTACAGTAACCATAAGTCTAGCGACAAATAGACCCCAGATTCGCGTTCAGCGCCCTGAATAACCCCCAGTTGAAAGTTCTGAGCCGAATCGTTTTTTTTTTCGCTTTTGTTTTTCGGAAAATGTTTTTCCAAACACACTAAAGATTGGCTGATGGCTACCCTTACTTTTTCACGAAGCTTCAAACACGCTTATAACTTTGTTCAGAGGTGTCCGTAGCAAAATCCGAGTTCAGATTCGAAGAGAGCGTATGCGAGGTGACCAAGAAACATTCACACTCTCTCAAAAGCTCATACCTGACTAGAGAGGTTCCCTAGTAAGTAAACTCTGTTAGCAAATTAAAATTTCCATCATTAATGGCGCGTGAGGCGCGCGCGGTGCTCCTGAACTTGTCTGTCCTCGGCCTCTTACTGTCACTACACGCGTGCGCGAACGAATCACGGAAATTTCGTTTTTTTTTTACCTATGCCATACTGCTTACTTATTTCGCGTCTTTAACGCCCTTTTGACAACTCTTTATCAATAAATTCTAAGCTGTTTAACGATGTAATGATTGCTGAAATTCAGAATAACACAAAAAAATTACGCGGAAATTTTTAGTGAGTCATGCCCAAAAATAGTACAGTGTGCGGCTGAACCGTGCTATGTCCACAGTACAACGATCTGAAAATCGCATTCCGAACTTTTTCGTTTAAGTCTAAACCTTAACAAGGATGACACTGATGGATAACTCTTCTCACTTGCATCCTAAGACAATTCAGCGCTGGAAAAAAGTTGAACCCAAGATAAACTGAAACAGCATTTTTGCGTTATATAAGTGAAAAGGATAGAACTTTCATTTAACAAATAATTTTTTTGTTTTAATTAACTAATTACTAAATTTTTTCCTTATTTTTTTAAAAGTCACTTATTATACATATTTTATTTTACTTTATTTAGGTTTCGCTTCACTTATCTTCTTTCAAGAAAACACTAAAGAAGCGAAAACACGTGCCCGCGCGCCTTCTTACCAAAACTTGCGAGCGGTAGTAAACAATACATTTTCTCCATTTCAAGTTTAGTTTGGTGAGTGTACAAGGCGTGATCATTGCTGCGGGTCGTGCGGCATTCGCGAAACCACCGTTCAGTAGGTTTTCAATTTAATCACCTTCGCAGCCCCATTCATTCACTAGTCTAATTTCTTCAAGGAGGCTACACATAAGATTGTGATTGCAGCGCTGCACTACATACACACGCGACCAAAGCGGGCGGTCCTTGGAGGCTCCTTTATCTATTCTAACTAATATTTGAATGTACCTGATAAGAAAGACGGAAACATCAGAGACCGAGTTTTCAGGTGTACAGGCTGTAAAACGCGAAATTCTAATGGTTTCTACGCGCGCCGGTGCGGAGCGGAGGTTAGAGACGGCGAGAGAGTGCATGACAAACGGAGGGAGCAGCATCATGCACGTCATGAGTGATGAGAATTACAATTTTTACGGAGGATAGAATGCCTCTGAAAACTCAATCAGAGCGATTCAGAGGTGAATTTCGACACGTAACTGCACCTCATTATGGTGGCACATGGACCACGAGCTCGTGTTAATATTCAAAAAGGAAGAACTTCTCTGCTCAGGAAGTTAAAAGCATTGGATATCTATTTGTCGAGGGGAATTGCTTCACTGTTCAATCCTTGGTACTTGCCAGCACTCAAGATACACTCCGTAATAAATAGTTGCATGTTCTTTCTAACCATCCCTTTTTTCCTCAAATTTGCACACACGCTACTGTCGTTCTCTGGGGGAAATTCCGATCCGCATTTGCGGACTATGGCTATTGCATCATGCGACGCGTGTTAATCATGCCTTGGTCCCGGCACGATTCACCCTTCTCCCAGCACGATTCGCTTGATGCAACAGCCTTATTCCGCAATTGCGAACCGGAGTTTGGCCCAGAGAACGACAGTATCGTTGAACACTGCCCGAGAGATCGCCGCGTCGAACACATGGGGTACGCACGCAAGCGAGGAGGTAGTGATAGGATCATTAACTTCTCGCTTGCGTGCGTGCCACATGTGTTCGACGCGGCGCTCTCTCGACCAGTGATCGACCATACATTCACCAGCACTCGATCGCATGTATGAAATAAACTCACCTCCTTCTTGCAAGACGACTCGCCATACAACACTTCGAACACGTGTCGCATTCCGGCAACTACTTGAGACTTGGCTTTCAATACCTGAAAGAAATAGTTAACCTACCAATACATACATAAGTACTGGCAAGGACTACATTGAGCCCAAAGATTTCTTCAACATAAAACTGGTACTCTCGTGCGAACACCTGCTAATGTGAATTATGCCATTACTATAGTTGTGCCACTGGAATAGATTTGAATCGATATATTCGAATAATTGCCATTCGAATACGTATTAATCATCGGAGTTTCTAAAATCGCACCATTCGTATACTATTAGAAATTTGGACCTCAAAAAAGAGACCGTTAGAATCTATTCAAGAATCGGACATCAAAAAAGGTTCATTCGAATCTATTCGATATTCGAAGCCTACTATCCGAATGAACATTCGAATAGTTATGATTTCGAGTAGTTTTAAATAAATCTGCACCGACGTCGCTATTTAAAGGCAGCATACACGCTCAAAAATGATATCAATTTTATGGAATGAATCGATGTTCTGAAGCTGTTAATACTCAGAGATTACGAAAAAACCGGAAAAAATCGACTGAAATGAAGATATGAGGGTTCGTCCTTTATTGGCCCGGAAGTGGACGAGTTTTACCGCATTGGCTTAAATAGCTGAGCTAGCGACAAATTTGTTCGGATAAAGACGCCAATGTGCTGGTACGGCACTTTCTTGAACGCGTACGACGTCAGAAGCGTAACAATGAGCCAAAATGCCCGTAATCGAGCACTGAACATTCGTATTGAGGGGCGGAGCCGGTATCGATGGGCGGAGAAAGGATGATTTTGTGACTCAATACGGCTCAAATACGGTCATTTTAACTCGTTTTCAACTCTTCCAACTTCGTGAGGGCTCTTCTAGGGCCCGTACCACCCCAATAATGTAGTTATCTCAACAACTTGTGCGAGCGTGTATGCTGCCTTTAAGGTGGCACTGTATTCCATTGCCAGGCATGACCACGTCAAAGGGTTTCGAAATCAGTTGGCGCCTCGCCGAGTGCAAAATGTGGCAAAACGACATGGTTTGTTGTGCGTCCTCACAGCAGTTTGTATGTTCGTCAGAGCTGCTACAAATGATTGTTTTGACTAGTTTTACCTCATTTAATGTGTATTTCTACCCAGTGAATCTGTAACTAATAATATTTTGACTAGGAGATCAGAGGAGCACGCTCAAGTTCTGAGTTGTACGATAACCTCCGATAGTTTTTTTTCATAAAATTCTTAACCCATCATAAAATTTTTAAAAATGCCAGAATTGCAAAAAAATCGTTCTACCAAGATTACAAAACCAAATGATACAAAGCTGTAGCGTGAGCGCAGTTTTTTTAAACATATGAACCAGTTGAGAACTAGTGTAATTCGGTTCTTTAATCCTTGGATGGTGGGCTGGTGGTGATAATTGGGACAGGAAGAAGTCCAATTCTGCAAATACTTTGTCCGGCTTTTTTACTGAAAAATCTTTACAGCGGTCATTAAGGGCAGTATTCAATAATAATTTCTCTGTCGATATTAACAGCTGAAACGAAAGCTTGACTACCTGGCAGACCTGAATTCGACCATATATTGTGTAGAGATGAAAATTCTCTGAAGGCAAAGATTAAAACCACCCTAAACTTGTAAACAGGAATCGTAAGGTTTGTGGCCCACTGCAACAACAGTGTTGAAAACCGGCTCAAAACGAGCAACCATTAGCACTAGCGGCCCCAAAACATTGAATATGGTGTGCTCACCCCACCAACTTCCTCGGTAACCACAGGAAAGTGGGTGGAGTGGGCGCACCAAATTCAAGTTTCGGGACCGCATGGCGGGAAAGCGTGAGGCAAAGGGGACGTTGCATACGCGCGCACAGTGGCAGTAAGATTCGCTCCGAAATAGAGGACACATTGACTGCTCAACTGGATTGTTTTCAGTTTGTCAATTTGGAATTGTTAGGAAAATTATTCGAATTTGTTCGAATCTACTCGAAAAAAGGGGCTGTTCGAATACATTCGAAATTGGGACCTCAAAAAAAGGGGTTATCCGAATGTATTGAAAAATCGGACTTAAAAAAGAGTACTCGAATCTATTTGAAAATCGGAAGTTAAAAATGAGGGTCATTCGAATCTATTCGATTTCGGTCTCTTCGTCCAGGGCACAACTATAGCCATTACCGCGGCTTCATCACTGAACAGCTTTATTGCCCTTTGTAGCGACCTGGGCTGGGATTCGTGAACGCATTGTGTCCCAGCAGGGATTGGTTTGGTTCGCTGCCCCAGCTGGGACCAAACCAAACCAAACCACCACCTCGGAGGTGCGCAGGGCGTAGCCCAGCACTGACCCAACCTAGCGATGATGAATAGCTGGCTTGCGAACGTTTCCCAGCAAACCCTGCTGGGACCCCCGGTTTAGCGTCCATGAATCCCAGCCCTGCTGTTATCACCTCTTTTTAAAATCTTCCTGATCAAGTGATCAGGAACAGTCTGATGAAGTGATTAGGAACAGTTTAGTCTGATGAATGAACGGGGCTGCGACGGTAGATCATCCCGCGCGAATCGAAACCCCATTCTCCAGTGAGGCCGCCAACCCCGCACGGCCAGCCGCCTGGTCCATGCGTCAGACTAATTCAAAAACGGAAACCATACTCTTGACATCTCCTTTTTAGCTTTGGGCGGAAATCCCGTTCGAGTTTCTGAAATGTTCAAATGCAACCTTCATCTTCTAGAGGTTTGCAAGCCAGACGCTAAGACGAATGTTGGTTGTTAGCAAGATTTTTTTTGGTTTGCTGTTGTAGCGCCCTCTGAAGGGTCACCGAAATGGCAATGCTATAAACGTTCGACCCATACCATCAAATCCAAACACTATCCTGCATTTCAATAACATGCTGGCAATGAATCACCTCGTTTTTAGCGCGTCAGCTATTCAGAAAGACTAATAGCTGAGGAGTTGACTTTAGCAATCGACAGCAAACTTCGAAAAAAAGATAAACTCTAATGCATATTGCACTCGAATTTACCACGTTTCGTTCGAAATCCTTTTTACAAGGATAACATCAGCGCTGAGATTTATGAACGCGATTCGTCTGGATTGGTTCCATCTGGGTTTTGTCTGGCTTGCGAACCCATCCGTAACAATACCACTTACCCGCGCTAACCAAGTATAATAGTTATCAAATTTTTCATCGGCGCGGGTTCCAAAGCGGCAACCATGGGTACGAAACAAACGAAATCGAGGCCTGTTGATCGATTCCGATGGCGACCATACATTTCAATAAATTACCTTTCTGTATAATGTTTTGAACTGCTTTCTTCTCAATTGTTTCCAGTTTATCATGATTGTTTTGGCAATGTGCCACAAACCACAACGATTACAATTATGGAAGAATCAACGTTTACATAAGCACCTGTACTCGGAGTGAACTTCGCATGCGTCCATCTCTTGCGTGTGCGCGCATATGTGGCTTCTACTTCTCCCACATACTTTCACCTTCTATACTCTCGCTCCGTACACAAGGTAACAAAGTAAATTTCGCTACGGAATAGAGGTTCTTTCCTCTATTTTCTGATGTTGACGTATGTTTTTGAAAGATCTCCAAGTTTAGCACTTACTTTAATAGGCATCATGTGGTATGGGCCAGCATCATTGATCTCCTTCGCTGCTTTCCAAGCTCGAGTCTGAAATAGTGAATTGATGAGCGAAAATACGTTTCTTTTGGTTCCACTCAAATCCAGATTCCAGCTGCACCTTTAACCACTTTCAAAACTATAAGGGTGTCTGGGTGAAACTTAGACTCGTCGACCGATTCCCATCGAACACTGTGCAGCGATGCGGAAAAACGACATTTCCCAAACTCTTTGTTATCGCCGGTTTCCGCGAATCCAGAACGGAGATGGACTTCTGAAGGACGAAGAACACGAAGAGAGTCCAGAAGTTTTGAACCACGATTTACTGAATGCTACCATCCAGTCTTGTAAAGCTCAGTCCATAAGGAAACATGCCTTAGCTTCCGGGCCTTCCAACAAAATCATCGCCGAGCACCTTCGTTTGCCAGATTGCGTCACCGATCGCCACTACAACTGATATTCTGGGTGAGTTACTGCTTCTGTTTTTTCTTGCTTGTTTCTGTTTTATTTTTCTTCCTAGCTCTTTTAATATTGCAAATAGTGGCTCTTCTTAGGACGTGACGGGAGTAAGCTGTTTGTTCGGGCTTTGAAGTGTCTTTTTTAGAAATTCTATTTTAAAATTGAAGAAATGTGGAAACTCTGGCATTCGCTCGCGTGTTGCCCCGGAAGGCGTGGCGAATTTCGCGTCCTTCTTCGTCGGCGCTAGACGTTCCACATAATCGCGCCGGCGAGAGTCGAGTGCTAACAACAAAGATTGTGGGCAATGCCCACGAAATCTTTGTGAGCATTGTGTGGATTGTCTCGCCCCAGCTAGCGCCGACGCAAAGTGCAAATCGTGTGTTAACACGATCAATTGTACGCAGCTGCAGAGCACACACTCAGTTTGACGCCACTGAATCCATGGACGCGTTCCAGAAATTTCGCAGATCAACCTGCGACACTTCTGCGATGGAAGAGGAGCCGTGTAGCGCCCTCGACGTCAAAATCACCGGCAGCAGGACGGGTGCAACGGACATCTTGATGAACATCTCGATGTACCCGCATTTAGAGGTAACATTCTTTTCTCGTGATGTATTTTCATTTCTTTTGGCATAGTGTTTCGTTGTTTTGCCATATGTCTTTTTGTGATTTTCTCGGTGTAACATGATTTCGTTGTTTTTTAATCCTATTTTCAGTCTGTGATTCTGGAGGATTGCAGTTTGACGGATGGCGACCTGGATAATGCAGAAACGTCAAGATCTGTGAAGTACGTCTGCATGCAGGGCAATTCGCTGATGAAACCATGGGAAGCGACAAGCAGGATTTTTCCAAACCTGCAACATTAGGATATTCTGAGAAACAGGTATGTTAAAAAGAAGAACGAAAGTTCAATTACCTGCCTCTACTGCTGTTCTTCATTTCAGTATTTCATGCTTTCTTTCAGTATAAATTTTGAGCACGACGCAAAAATAAATGGCGTGCTGCGAAACTGTGAGAGGATCGACGTTGATGACAATGCTGAATCTTAAATTTTTCAAATGCGTTTTTTGGTGCATTCATTAGCTATGGAACAATAGAAATTGTTTAGGTGTATTGAAATGCTATTGAAATTGTACCCGAAATCGCTGTACGTAAACAGCGGTAGAGTGCGAAGGGTTGGTAATAGACAAAATGATTTTTTTAAGACTCAGCGGCATCAAGTGTGAGTGTAAACAGTCTCCCATTACATTCTCGAAGCATTGGAAATTATTTCAGGACGATGAAACAATTTCGGACGACGAAACTGAGACGAGTGATTCAGAGTCCGATTCTGGTGGTTACGACGACTTGGACGTGTTATTTTTATGAAGCACTACCGGAATACGATAGGTAAACTACGGCTCAGTACGAGAAAAAAACGCTCGTTTAGAATAATCCACCCGTGTTCAATATACACTTTGAACGGTGATTGGTTCTTCTGACGTTGGGAAAGTCTTGTGAACTTGTTGTGGGCTACCTAATCTACGATGCTTCAAATAATGCCAGTCAGAAGAAAGATTCAGTTTTGTCTTGTATATAGAACGTGATAGGAATATTTAGGACGAACAAGTGAATATTAGCCAGCCTACTTTTTATGCAGGGTTCTTGTTGGAAGTCTGATGTATTATCTGTACCACGTGATCATGCAGCCTCATATTTTTCTCTCAGTATATCACCAAAGGTTGACAACGTGTATTCCTTTTTTTTGACATTTACGACTATTCCATTTGGTCTCTTATTAGGTTTTCGTTTGTTATTAGATTTATGTGACGAAGTTCCTATCTCTATTAAAGATGTATCGGTGCTTTGGGCGCCTTCATAGTATGGTATTTGGTAGAAATTTTTAGGTTGTTGCTGAACAGCAAGTGATTTTCTTTGGATTCATGAAGAATTCGCATGAATAAATTTTATCTACAGTTAAAGTGTTTATCAAAGGTTTTTTTGGTTGTTGTGATAAGGGCAAGGATATAGCCAATATTGCTCTGACGTTGGAAGGGATCCATGATAGTGTCATGGAGCTAGGAACTATCGAAAATGGGATCCTGAGCTTAAACTGTACATGTGGGCAACAAGTGGTTTTACGGGGCAACAAATGAACCTGCGGGGCAACAAGTGATTTTGCGGGGCAACAAGTGATCTTAGGGTCAGCAGCTGCTCTTTCGGGGCAACAAGTGATTTCGCTGGGCGACTAGTGATTTAATGGGGGTACAAGTGGTTTTGTGGTCACAAATGCTCACAATCGCCCCACACTTTCCATTTCGCGCCCCAGAAAAATGATTTGTTGCTCAGGTGTCACTGGGCAACAAGTGAGTTTGTGTAGGGCTACACACGAGCGAATGCCAGAGAAATTAGTATCCCACCATCTGAGTGACGCGAACACGGGTTTACACTGGCGACATAGCCAGTGTTCTTTTTCGACATTCCAAGAACTCTGACCTGATCGATTCGATTGTTATTTCGGAACAAAAACGGCCTCACTTGAATAATTCCAACAGGGGATGGGCGACAGTTGCGGTGTGCCGGTAAAAAACCGAAACGTCTCCCAAAGTCGGCTAAATAAGGAAAAGAAGAGTATGCAAAGACATGGTGGAATTCCTGAGACCTCGTCCATTTGGGTGTGCTATTAATAGTTTTGGAGTTCATGTTTTGCTGTTTTGGAATGAGAAAGTCTCATTTCTATCCAAACACACAATTTAAAGATTTATGGAAGAAAATTTCCCCAAAAATTCGGCTTTCCAGCAAAACCACGCTATCACGGTCCAGTTCTTCTCTTACTAGGGAGTGACCAGACCTGTCTGCCAGAACTACGCAAATAGCCATGTTTTTCTGATGGACCACCTTCCAGGTACTTGTAAAAACCCTATTTTAGCTGCCCGAGTAACGATTAAAATGTCAATATTTTTGTAAACAAAATCCAAAAAAATCGCTCAAACTTCTTTCAAAGGGGATATTTGAGGGGCTGAACACGAATAGGAGTCACGTTTTCGATAATTCGAACAACAAAGACAGTTTTCGGCTGATAACTTTTATTTCACCTACAGAGCTCGCAACTTCTACGTCCATCACTTTTTCTTTCACTACTACTCGGGCAGCTAGGATAGGGTTTTTATGACTACCCGGGTGGTAGTCGATCAGAAAAACCTGGTCACATGGATAGTTCTGGCGACCAGATCTGGTCGTTCCCTTGTACGGCCATGTTTTGCCTGTATCGCTGATGTGTTTCCTCGCAGCGATTTTTCATCCGCTGCTGCAACGATGTAGCAGCGGCAGCGATTCTGTTCATAGTGCATAGCCTGACGGATGATCGAAGAAACCCAATCAATCAGTTTTTATTAAAGGCTGGTAGTTATCAATAACACGTTTCTACTCGTAAACACTGATGTTGTCATGTGAGAGGGTCAACGTTCACTAGACGAAACGTGTCATTCGCTGGCAATCATTCCATCGCTGCCACAATGGCGATGATCAGCGACCATCAAGAATCGCTCCTCCAGCAGCGAAGCAGTAAAACATAGGATTTCGTCGCCGCGACCCAGCGATGTAGGACGTTTGCCACGAAGCGATCACAATTGCAGCGCCTTTCCATTACGAGCAGTGAAAAGGGAACAGTTGTCCCTCACATGGACGCAGCGACCTTGTTGGAGTCAAAACATGCCTTACCTCAATAGGGAAAAGACGCGCAAATGATTTTATTCAAAACCTATGTTCTTCGTTTTGTTTTCGGTCTGGCTTTATATTGTGGCCTGCTTCAGAACGATGGCTGCGAATAACGAGAAAATATAGGCTCGAGACAACTCGTCCGCGAACTTCTAGCCGTTTTTTTAAATTTTTAAGGATCCGTAACTCTCTTTGTAGTGAGTTCTATGCGATTCTGGAAACACCATTGTGATCATCGTGAAATTTTCTCCAAGATAGGCAGAAAAACGAAACATCGATTCTCAGGTTGGACTGTGCCTTTAAATTTTCTGAAGCTGCAAATGGTTTTGTATCAAATACACAAAATAGTCGTGGCAAAAATTGGAATGCCTTTTCAGGAACATTTGAAAGAGATTTCCCATGGAAAAAGTGTTTTCGCGGGTTTTTCTCTATATTGCTCTACTGAATGACCCTTGCTATGCAAAAACATTGGAAAATGAGATGCGGGTGCATCCTCTGCCTCTACTGTCGGAAGCAACACATTTTTTTTAGCCGGATCCATGTTTACTGGTATTTGCATTGCTGCAACAACGTTATTTTCGGTGAGATTGTTGACAATTGGAATACATTAGAAGTCAAATGTCAGTCGAGGTCATTGATCTCATTTTAGTTCCTGTTTACCCATTTGTTCACCTCCTCGATGAGCAGCTACTTCACACCGAAAGAGCGGAGAGTATTGATGATTTCTCGACTGCTGGCTCACCTTTGTCGGACTCTGGTCTTGAGATGCCGACATGCGAATGCGCCCTTTGGAACGATTCACATGAAAATGTGCAGCGCAAGAGAAGGCAACGTCGGCGACCGATGTAATATCTCAATCCAGACAGAACATGTAGAGTTCGCGTAATAATTCTAGTCTGCTGAATGGGCGGGGCTGCGACAATAGATCACCCCACGCGAATCGAAACCCCATTCTCCAGTGAGGCCGCGTGGTCCATGTGTCAGACTAAATTGAAAACGGAAACCATACATACAAATTGAAAGATGTGTTCATACCTTTCAAGACGCATTGTATCAGAGAATAGGACTAACCATGAACGCAGGATGGTTGGGGTCCTTATCACTGAATCCTCCGAGCATGCCTGCCATTGCAGTACCGACGAGAAGACCGAATACAATGAAAGCAGATAGCATGTTGACTGGAAAACGCCCAAATACTTCTCGGGCACCGAGCGCTAAATAGTGCATCAGGGCGCCTTCTTATGACTAATCATTTCAAAGAACAGAAGGGGATGAAGGGCAGGAAGGTGAAGGACAAGCGATCTCTCACAACTGTGACAGGGTCACTGGAGGATACAATGACACTACGCTCGCGAACAATAGTACTTTCACACTGAGTGGAACCCACAAATAATCTCGAAAACAGAGTGCATCGAATTTCTACTAAGTTGTGGTGATGCAGCGCTTCGTGGAGCAAAGCGACAGAGGATTCCATTTCTGCAAAAAAAAACACGCCTGTTTACATATGCAGTTGCTTTTTGCAGTATGAGGGCTCCATTTTTCACCCAAGGAGAGCGCTCGGATTATTCGAAACTCTCCAAGAAATACAGGAGACCAACCTCCTTGCCTTAACATTAAACAATGTATGACAAGTACTTACACGAAGGAGTAAAAGGCGACCAGCCCCTTTTATGAGCCCAAAACACGTCAGCGTCTTGGTACCAATAACAACTCAAATACACGGTTTAGGCGTTTTACACGACAAAACAAAATCTGGTGAATCTTTTAGGAACGAAGGAAATCAGGCATCAACGGTGGGTCACTACGGTCGAAACTAAAGCGTCGATGGAGTATTTTGGATGGTAATCACCTTTCGAGCGAGCTCCCGGCCATGCTCCTTCTCGGCTCCACGATGGCTCATCATGCTCGACATTTATCCCGTTGCCAGCTCATCTCGTTCCAATCGTATCTCCAGCCCATCTTTAAATAGAAACTAGAGGAGAGGTGAAATTCTTGAGATAAGGCACCTCAGCCGATCTGAAGGAATTTTCGTCTAATCCTACAATAATTCCAAACTAACCCTGAACTGAAATACTGAATATTTCTCAACTTTCTACAAGGGCTAGAGGCTGCTTAGTTTTATCATAGATAAAGTCACTCGCCATATATAGGTTGTGAAAACGTTCAATTCTCATGGTTATCCCGTGTGCTGGTGCGGAACGGAGGTTAGAGAGTGCGAGAGAGCGGAGGGCAGGCAGGGCCTCCCCCCGCCTTTGCCCTCACACTTTCGGATTTCCACAGAGGATATGTTTAGTTTTAGGCCCAAGAGCGACCGGACAGCGGCAGAGGCTGCTATTCGCACCCGGTGCGAATAGCAGCCTCTGATGTTGTCCGGTCGCTCTCGGGCCGACAGCGGTGCCAACCTCAAATATAGGGAGACGCAGGATGTGTTGTTCTCCAAGTGATAACCTGTGGGATCCCAGAGGCAGTGCGCCGGACGCCGGACAAAGTATGCGGGACCCAAATGGCGGTGCGTCAGACGCAGGATGAAGTGTATTGCACCCCAGTACGAGTGGGCTGCACGCCGGATAAGGTGTATGAGACCCCAATGTGAGTGCGCCGGACGCCGGTGAAAATTTGTGGGACCCAAGTGGGAGCGCGGCGGACGTCGGGGAAAGTTTGTGGGACCCATGTGGGAGTGCGGAAGACGCCGGAGAAAGCGTTCGTTACTCACGTGGAAGCGCGCAGGACGTCGTAGAAGAAATGCGTGATCGCAGTGAGAGTGCGCGGGACACCGTAGAAAGTGTTTGAGACCCATCTGGGAGCGCGCAGGACGCCGCAAATAGTATGCGTGACCGCAGTAGGAGTGCATAGGACGCCGGGAAGAGTTTGTGGGACCGAAGTCAGAACGCGGGGGACGCCGCAAAAAGTAAGCGAAACCGCAGTGGAAGTAAGCAGGACACCGTACGCTAAGTGCGCGACCCACGAGGGAGTGCCCGTAAAATTCTTCGACGAAAAGTTTTTTGAGGATCTACCGAACCAAGTTCGTCTTGAAAAGTGCCAGTTTTCCCCTTATAACTTTTTTCCGTCGGAAATAACCCTATGGTGAAGGTTGTTTTTGAAGTCCTCATGAAATTCTGCATCAAAGAGCGTTTCCAGGTTCAACAAATACGTTCTCACTATTCCAGACGATTTCGGTTTATATAATGCATTTTTTGTGCCTAAAGTTATCGGTTTTTCGTTCATAACTTTTCTACGGTAGGAGATGGATCTTTGTTGAAGATGGTTTTCGGAATCCTTACGGAATTCTACGTCGACTGGTGTTTCCAGGTTGGAAGAATATTTTCTCGATCCTTCAGCCTGAATCATTTTACGAAACACCAGTTCTTTTTTCGCTTTTAACTCTTTAACAGTAAAAGATAGGGTTCTGGTGAAGGTTGTTTTTGAATTCTACGTTAAACTCTGCGTCGAATGATTTATCGGGTTCCTAACCTTGTTTGCCCCATAAGCCAGCCACGTCGGTGGAGCCGAGTCCCGTTGTTGGCTCCAGCAGAACTCTGCGCCTCTCACAATCAGTTACACCATAGAGGCGAGAGCACTCTGTGAAGATTACTATGGAGCTCAGCTCCACCGACCTGGCTGGGTTAGCGAGCGAATAAAGTTAGAAACCCGATTTAAAAAATTACGTTTACTAGAACCCTATCTTTAACGCTTAAAAAGTTATAGGCGAAAAACCGGTGTTTCGTAAAACGAATTGGGCTGAAGGATCGAGTAAATGTTTTTTCAACCTGGAAACACTGATCGACGCAGAATTCTATGGGGATTTCGAAAACAACCTTTTTCACGGGTCCATCTCTTAGCGTAGAAAAGTTATGGACGGAAAACCAATAACTTCAGGCGCAAAAAATGCACTTTAAAGTTAAAATTATAAATCGAAACCGGCTGGAAGAGTGACAACGTATTTTTTAAGCCTGGAAACGCTTTTCGATGCAGAATTTTATGAGGATCCCGAAAACAGCCTCCAGCAAAGGTATGTTTCCGAGCTCAGAAAAGTTATGAACCAAAAACCGGCAATGACACCTATCCAATCATGAAAATGACTTGCATGAATGTTGAGCCACTTTAGTTTTTTTCGGGGCGTTTCCCCAGTCATCACCGGTTCCCCCAATGGTGAAGGTTTCCCCTTCACCTGCCCAGGGGCGAAGGTTGGTGGAGTGCCTGGCTTCACCCAACGAAGCTATGGTACCGAGTGCGCACTCAAAAAGATGATGCGCTTTGCGTACCCTTTGGGTACGTGATCGTGGCTGAGATGATACGTGCATTTACACATGATTGAAGGCAGCGTTCGCAATGAGTATAATCGGTGGGTTTCTACAGTAAAAACATAGACGAAGTGGAAGCTCGGCTCCCAGTGTGGAAAGGAGGGGAGAAAACGAGCCATGATTGCAAAAGAACTGCTGCAAACAAGCTTTCTGCAGTTTCTGAGTCGCCTCATGCTCCTCTCCGCCCCCTCGACGCTAACAAATGGAAGCGAAATTTTGATGACAGCAAATAATCAAATCAAGGAAGTATCGTCAAGCTCTAGATGGGGGGGAGCCGTGACGCGGCAAGCACGCATTTCGCGGCTATTTCTCGACCAGAACTTTCGGAGTAAGGACGGAAAATCGGCCATTAGATTTGTGATCACACAACTTCATCAGACGAAAATTCTGATTTTGAACAAGAGTGCCCTATTTTTTGATTTGCGAAGTAATGCATACATTTGTTCAAGAAAAGGGCACAAATATTTGAGCTTACTCAAAAGAGGTATAAGGGGGTTTTACATCCTGATCACAGAAGTAATGACGAAAACGATTTATCTTGCACAACAAACACGAGCCCGACAAAATCAGGAGGTGTCCTATCATTTCGATAGGCAGTGTATGTAGTCTGATACAGTCGGCTCATACATAAACAATATAAGGATGACCCTGTGACGACAAAGTGTGATTCATACCCAGGTGAGCTTGTACATATTCCGGTCTTCCTACAGGACAGCCGAGCGCTCATGATCGTGGCCTTCATCCATGCTTTACTTATAAGAGCGGTGTTAAGCAGCGAAATTGTGGTGAGTTCTGTTCAAAACGTGTACGAACTTTCGGAAACCACGTTTTCTGTATTTCAGCCACCGTCGAAGGATGACGTTTCCTATGGAGTCACTGAATATGCAGTAAATGATCGATCGAAACGAGAGGGATCCAATTGGGGCCCGATGCGATTTAGAACCGAATACGACCGTTCTGTCAACACGTAATTGTTACAATAGTTCACTTTCTCAATCTCACAGAGCTTGCTCCGACGCGTGCGTTCAGCCGCATGACAATTATACTCAAACGCTAACGTCGGACAGGGACTCCGGCACTGGAAGTGGAGATCTACGGGAGAAAATAACCCCCATCTACTCAAAACGTCGAAGGGCCGTGTGCCCGGGAATTTCCGACCAAGGGCGAGCGGCGGGGGCCGTGTTTTGCGAGCGGAGAATCATCAGGCGCGGGGCGGGGCGCCGCAAATTTCGTTAGCTCGGTCCTGCAGGAAAATTCGAAACAGAGGAAAACATGTTCGCTCAGGCAAATCGTATTACACGTTGAACGCTAGAATCAAACCCGTGCCACATACGGAGCACAATTTTATGGTAAGTTCACTGCAGGCAGCCTTGAGTAAGTACTTACATCATCGCGCACTTCGCGCGGTGGCAGTAAGGTAAGTTCCCCAGTCTATCGAATAGACTTGAATTTGACACCCACCATGTGGTTTCGAAAATTTTGGAGAAAGGTAGAGCACCCGCCCAGGGTGCAGAGAAGGTGGTTCCCGCAGATCGTTATACAAGGAATCAATCATTTAGGCGATGACACCGCGGAAATGTTCTGCCTGGGCCCCGCGCCCTTTCGCATGGATGTCCGGGCTTCGTGCCCATTATGAGTCATGGGGCTGGGGCGGGGACCTGTTGGGCGCCAGGCGCGGAGGGGGGCCCCGCCTCGCTGAGTGGTGGGTACGGGGACGCGGCCCTCCGACGTTCTGAGCTCAGAACCAACTCTCTCATACCCTGGGCGGGTGCTCTACCTTTCTCCAAAATTTTCGAAACCCCATGGTGGGTGTCCCATTCAAGTCTTTTCGATAGACTGGGGAACTTACCTTACTGCCACCGCGCGAAGTGCGCGATGATGTAAGTACTTACTCGAGGCTGCCTGCAGTGAACTTATCATAAAATTGTGCTCCGTATGTGGCACGGGTTTGATTCTAGCGTTCAACGTGTAATACGATTTGCCTGAGCGAACATGTTTTCCTCTGTTTTAAATTTTCCCTGCAGGACCGAGCTAACGAAATTTGGTGGCGCCCCCGCCTCGCGCCTGATGATTCTCCGCTCGCAAAACATGGCCCCCGCCGCTCGCCCTTGATCGGAAATTCCCGGGCACACGGCCCTCCGACGTTCTGAGTATATTGTACTAAAGATGAACGGATGAGGATGATGAGGTGAACTACAGGAGCTCCAGCACTGGGAGATGTCATCTACTGGACTTATCCGGAGAATCTAGTCTTATCAGCTGATGAACGGAATTCTCCTGTAGATGACGGGAACCTAACATGTTTTTACAGGTATACTAGCACTGCAGTTGAACCGAACTCTATTTCGGAGAGAAATTCAAATCTCGGTGGAGACGGTGACCAAACGTGTCTTTACATGGATACAGTGTTTCCGGGTTCACACAGGGGACCCCGGGGACATTCCACTATAGTAATCCTCTTTGGGGTACCCAGAGGGGGGAAGCACCCCCCTGCCACGGTCCGCAGTGGGTGCACCCCACCGTGGACCGTGGGGAGATGGCCCCACACTTGAGTACCACCCTCCCCCCCCCCACGAGCCGTGAGGAGCCCCCCCCCCTCGGCGACAAAAATTATCCTCCGGTATCCGGTGAATCTTCTGGGAAGTGACTCGAGGCCACTTTCCAGGTCCGGCGCCGAAGAGCCGACTGAGGCATACTGTGAGATGAGATGCCTTTTATACCAGCAACGTTTTCAATACCTTTGTCGAAACATGTTAATCATCCTGACGAATTTCTGGCGTTAAATATGTGGTTTGTAAAATCAGCATTTTCAACACCTACTTTTCTTCGTTTTTCATCGCGGTCGAAAAGACCTGGGATTTGTGAAGGATTTGACCGAAAAAAAAGCAAAAGTGGTGTCGCGAAGTTCAAAAACGGCAACTTCGACCTCGAAAACACGTCTCGCAGTGGTCTACCTGCAGAATTCGACGAGCGCTTTATAAGGAATATGGTCGCCAAACGAGACGTGAATTGGCCGAAAAAAAACGAGCAGCGATCTTAAGACGATCCCCAATCATCTTCACCGATTAGGAGTTGCCAAAAAACTCGAAGCCTAGGTGCCTCACGAGTTTAAAGGCAGTGTTCACGATAAAAAATGTGTTTCAGTCTCCACTAGGAATGAGTAGTGGAAGGGCACACTGTAACGTTGACGTCGAAAGAACGCATGACAACGAGCCAGGAAACGCTCCAAAAAAGCCCAAAGTTGCCTTTTCGAACGCAAGGCAAACCCCAGAAGCGCAAAACACGCCCACTGACGTAAACAAATGAATGCTCGAAATCGTGAGATAGGCAATGATTTCCAATCATTAGCCCCGTTTTCCCTTCATTCTCAACTTCTCTCTTTACTCAGGTTAGCTCGCATACATCGGCTGCGAAAGACGGAAGTTACAAGCCTCGGACAACTCGTCCACCAGGTTCCCTTAGCTCAAGCTTTGAGGGACCATTACTCCGCTCCCAAAAAGTCTTGTACGATTTCAGAGACATCATTGGAATCAGCGTGCGACCGTTTCCAAGATAGGCGAAAAAAAACAGAAAAACTATTGCATCGTGAACACTGCCTTTAACGAAGTCACCAAAGAAAATCGTCTTCAAATTGCTGCTCAACACCTAGAGCGCCATCGAACAACATGCGGTCATGAACAGCGCATTTTGTACCGAATCTTCATGGGAGAATAAAAATGGTGCTTGTACTTTATTATGAAGCAAAGAAGGGAGTGGGTGGCTCCAGGTCTCTCTGCCCACGATGAAAAGCGATTGAAAGAAGATGTCGAAAGAGCAGATTTTTGCCTCCTGAATATTCCATTCCCAACCCTAGGAAATAGGAAAATATAAAATCAAACGAAAAAACAAATAGAACAGTTTTGTTGAGCAGAAAAAACGCTTTCCAATGAATGCCAACACTTCGCTAAATAACGAACAAATCATTCAAATAGAGCTCTTTTCGAAATAAAACCGAACGAACTCATTCCCCAACCCAATATATACATTCTCGTGAGGATAGCACAGCAACCGTTTCTGTCGCAAGCAGTGCCCTCAACGGTGACCGAAACGAAAAGCGTCGGTGCGACTTTGATGCAGATGAACAAGAATGAGAGTAGCTTCAAAACTTTAGGCTTCCTGATCAAGAAAAGAAGATTCTGAAGGATATCGTCACGAAAGCGGTTCAATACTTTGAAAGCACCCTCCAAGTACAACAGCTGAGCGGCCTACAGTTGGGAGCGTATGTGCACTATTTTTTTATCTGCGAGTTTGAGGATATGTTCTGTACTGAATGTGAAATATAATCATCTTAGATGGTGCAAGGACGGAAAAGGAACATCCTACGAGAATGGCTCATACGAATGTGATATAGACTGCGAGAAACGTTGCGCACAAGCTTACGCCCCAAACGATGCCACCTATTACACGGTATCCTTCCTTCCCTTAAAACTTGTTTGTGTTCGTCTGGTGGAGACTCAATTTTTACTGACTGGTTGCGGCATTCATTGATCACACTACGTTTTTAGCCATGTAAATGCAGAGGAAAACAATGCACAACAGGAGAATATGGGGGTGGGTTTCATTTATCAGACTAAAGTCCGCGAAGACTCTACGCATCACCCTGGTTCTTTGCCACACCGTGAAGGAGAGGAAGGTTTAGGGGCCGAATAGAGTTCCGCCGCTGAGAGGCGAGGCAGAATGCGATGGAGGGGTATCGATCGTGCGGCGCCTCGGATTCTAATCCGTCCCTTAGGCCGAGATCATACTTCACGCGACCGACGACGGCAACAGTGCATATCAGGCATATCGATTTTTGGTCGATTCTGATGGTAAACATTGCATCGCGTCGCTCGTCGCTTGAAGTATGATCCCGGCCTTGGGCTCCCGTCATAGTCGGCCGAAAGCGGCCGTCCTAGTCCCACCCGGTCGATAGGTATGAGAAGCACGCAAAACGGGAAGAAATGAAGTGATAAAAATCATCCTCGAATGATAAAA